>BCIG01000018.1:0-665973 GCA_001599915.1 Symbiotaphrina buchneri
TGCTGACAGGGTACGCTAGGCCCGAGAGGGATTTTTCGTCCCTTGTGCAGGAGCGCTATCGCCCGAAACGTATTTTTCGTCCCTCACACAGGAGCGCTATCGCCCGAAACGTATTTTTCGTCCCTCACACAGGAGCGCTATCGCCCGAAACGGATTTTTCGGCCCATCAGGTACCCCGGTACCGCCGCCCGACCGGCCACCGCCTTCGCGTCCGGCCCGCCCATTGGCTCCCCGCCGGCGAGGCCGTCGATTCTGCCGCCAAACCCGGACCCCGTCATGCTCCTTCTATGGTATGATTGGAAAATTCGAGCTTGTTGTGACGTCGCTTGGCCAAAGCGGGCAATGCAGATTTCCGCAAACGGACGTCGCCTCGGCTTCTGCGATTTAGCTTCGTGCCATCATGATTTATACTGCACATAGCCTAGCGGGGTTTAATGCTGACATCCTTGAGCATTGGACCTATGTGGATGGTTAAATTAGCTGCCAGGAATAGTTGAAGAAAATATTGAACGAGCGGTTGCTTATGGTGTCCGTCAGGCTTGCCAACTGATCATCACCAAGAGACTCGAATGATGGAATAAGCCGGCATTTGGGACTGATTGACATAGGGGACGAGATGAAGAAGGTATATAGATTGATGGAAGCTGCAGGATGGCTTCAAATGTTTTTGAATCAAGATCTCTCCTCGTACTGCACTGATGCTGTAATAGTGCTTGTCCATATTTTCAACTATCTATTGCAACCAGCCCCATATTTCATTATATTATTTCTTATCATACATCGCTTATTCTTTTCTGGACAATGGGAGGGTCTCATCTGCTGCTGACTGCTGACATGAACCGTAGAACTTTATCAAGCAGACTAACAATCAGGTCAAGAAAAGGTTACCAACGAGGGTGGCCTTACTGCTACTGCTGACGTCGCGGTCAAAACCATGATCCTCGGCCTCGAATATAATTATGTAGCCAACCCCTGCCCTCGTCCTCCTCTCGGAGCGCGCTGTGACCACAAAATCTTGGGACAACATGGCCGTGGAACTGGACGTTATCATCATCGGAGCCGGAATCGCCGGCTTAACCGCAGCCATAGCTCTCAGAAAAGCCGGACACTCTGTGACTGTAAGACCCTCTCACTCGCGGCGATGGAATTCCTAGAGCAACTTAGAACGCTGGGCTGACGTTCCGAGGGGTAGATATATGAGAAATCGAGGTTTCTGCAGGAGGTCGGTGCAGGGATCCTTTTAACCCCGAATGGAACCCGGGTCCTTGAGAAATTGAGTGAGCAGGATATTTTCTCTGGCTGGGCATCGCAGTTTTGCTGAAACTAGACAGATTATCCCTTTGACAAGGCACTCGCAGTGGAGCAGACGTTGGTAAGACTCCGCGGAGCCTTTCTCGAACGTTTCTGACACCCGGTAGGGAGGCATATATGACGGCGCAGAAACATTGCAGTGCAAGATGCCGGTGGACTTTGCTGCTCTCGCAAAGGTGAGCTGGCTATACGCAAACTCACACTGCTTCACCCTTCAATGTGCTCATTTTATCAGGTCGCGGGCGCTCCCTTCCAAGCCATGTACCGACCAGACCATCACCGCACACTTCTCAAGCTCGCTACAGATGAAGAAGGCCCGGGCAGGCCGGTGCAACTGCATCTTAACTGCCGAGCCATCGGCATCGTAAGCCCACACTCCGAGACCCCAGAGCCAGTGAATTAATCTCATTCCTTGCAGGACGCAGACGCCGGTACGGTAACCCTTTCAGACGGGTCCCAAGTATCCGCAGACCTCATCATCGCCGCCGACTGGATCCACGTACGTGCGCGCTCCCTCCCGTTCTCAGACGCTCTCTTTCATCTAACGGTCGAAATACAGTCCACCACAAGACAACTCCTTTACTCCGACAATCCAGTCACGCACAGCTCGGGCGTCTGCTTCCGCTTCATCATCCCTCGAGCCGACCTAGCGCAAGACGAGGATATCCGACAGCTAATGGACTCGAAGCCCGGGTGTAGCGGGTTCTTTGACGCGGGCGTGTATCGGCTGACGTGGTACGAGTGCCGCGGGTGCGTTGCCTTGACTTCCATTCTTCTTGTGGGAGAAGAGTAGTTACTGAACTCAGATACATCGCAGAGGGCAGCTCCAGAATTTCGTGTTTTACCGGCCGAGGAACGAAGAGGCGTTCGTGGAGGGAGTCCCTGATACGCAGAGAGCGAAGGAGATATTGATGGAGGCCGCTGCGTCGTTCCACCCTGTATTGCAGCGTATCATGCAGTATGCGCAACACCTACCAGAAAACCTCCCTGTTCCATTGAACGTCAGCCCGCTAACCTCCCCCCAGAAAAGCCACCTCCATCCTCTCCTGGCATCTCTCCACCACCTCCGCCCTCCCGAGCTTCTACCGGGGGCAGCACGTGCTCCTCATCGGCGACGCCGCGCACGCCGTGAACCCACAACTAGGGCAAGGCGTGAATCTCGCGACCGAGGAAGCCGGCGCCATCGCAGTGCTTTTCCGAGACGTTGCGGCTAGAGACGAGGTGCTCGAGCGGTTGCTCATGTTCGATGAGGCGCGGTTGAGGAGGGTTGGGGTCATGCAGGTGCTTTCGCGGACGCCGGTTGGGAGGGAGGGAGAGGTGCAAGGGGAGCTGGAGGGGTTGTTGGAGGGTAAGGGACACATAAGGGATGCGAGGGAGAGGATGGGATGGATGTTTTGGTATGTATACCCAGTGTGTGGTGGATGTGGGGAGAAGTATTGGGCTGATTAAGGGTAGTGGGAATGCAATTGAGGATGCTGAGGCTGTACTTGCTGCTAGAAAGAGAAAATGCTGAATTCTGAAACGGAGAAGGAGAAGGAGGTTTATCCTAGAATATTGCAACCAACACATCCCACAGTTGCTCACTATCAGAGCAACTCCAATAGAGAGGGCAAAAGGCTAGAATCCAGATTCGGCTCACTCTAGAAGGATGTTGCGATGTGACAGAAAAGCGCAGAACTCTAACCTTGTCGGTCGGCTTAATGGATGGTTCGTTTGGCAACCCACTCAAGGGAACTATTGTTGTTGTTGTTGCAAACCGACAAGGTGACGAGCATGAAGTAGGCGAACTACACCGAAAATGGCATTTCCCAGCATCTAGATTGGTAAAGACAGTTTTCATGATCTGGACGCAGGAGGAACTATTTAATGGTGTGACTGGTAGCGCCTGCAGCCTGCTTGACCTTTAAAGTCTTCTCTTGGTAGAGGCTTCGGGAGACCCCAAAGTTGAAGACATTTGGTATTTTTGTGACCTTCCTTATCAGACCAAGCTCTTTAGGACTCGGCCGGCCATTACTCAGGCTCCGCTTGGGACTTGGTAGCGGAAGGAAGGGAAATCCCGACAGAAAAGCGTCGACAGCAACCTCGCCCTACCTGAAGGTTCCAACCAGCACAGCGAGCAACACCAATCCTACCCACGCGAACCCTCCACGTGCAACGCCAACCGCGACCACCGCGCCTTCCCTGGCAAAGCTTCCAACACTTCATAACCGCCCCCGCCGCTCGCCGACTCGCCGGCCTTAAGCTTGCCTAGTATGCATGAAGAAGCTTAACCTTCGCAACGGCGTGCTAACCGTTTTATACTGCAGGAGATTCCATTGGGGGACTCTGGAGATCGACAGGGCGCTTTAATGAAGACAGTCTTGGCGTCGCGGTGATCCATGCCGCACATGTCCCCGCCGACGCGTCTGATTCGAGGACGCGACGTGAGGACCCCTGTAACACATAAAGTACTAACGAACTTATGATAGGACTTTTGGGGATCCCTGGTGAATTTTGAGAAGCCCGGTGATGGCTGGGTTTGACAAACGTTGCATTCACCGGCCCGCCGGCACCGGTGAGGCGGGGTATGAGGTGAAGAGAATAAATAAATACGGGCCCTTGCCGGCGAGAAACCCTGGTGCTGCAGGCATTCTTTCAGGGGAAAGAGTCAGGAAATAGAGCTGAGTTGGAAGAATCAGACAGTCTACCTTCCGGGTCGTCTGGGATTTTGAGACAGCCATGCTCCAACCAGGATTTTGCCTGACCCTTATGGTCGCCCTCTTAACGGATGCCGTTACCGGGGCCAGCGTCGACTACACACAATACGTCTTGCCTGTAAGCTGTCTGCTTCCATTTTCAGAAAGCCCCGCTAATGCTATCACTAACAGTTCACCGGCACTGATAACGGCGGGAACATGTTCCCAGGCGTCGCGCGGCCCTTTGGGATGGTAAAGCTCGGGCCCGATCTATACAGCGGCAGCGATGCCTACTCGGGCTACTTGTCCTCAGGCGTCGTGCAGGGCTTCACGATGATGCACGAGTCCGGCACGGGCGGAGCGCCCAAATACGGTGTCGTGTCGCAGCTGCCTGTAGTAGGCAACATCACGAACCCTCTGGACGATTTGTCCGTGGGGCGTGCGGCGGCGGACTCGGCCAGCGTGGGCTACTACAAGTCCTCGCTGGCGAATGGGGCGACGGTGGAGTTAGCGGCGACGCATCATGCGGGCATTTACCAGTATACATTCGCGTCCTCGGTCATGAATAACGTGGTCATTGATGTTTCGCATGTGCTGCCGTCGTTTCGTGGCCAGGGCCTCGGGCAGAATTACGAGTGGGGCAATATCTCCGTCGCGGAAGATGGGCACTATGAAGGTAGTGGGGTCTATAATAATGGGTGGAATAGATGTGAGCATAGAGTGTTCATGAGCTTGTGGCCGGAACCTGATTATGCTGACTCGGCTGCAGCCCCTGACTGGATGATCTACTTCTGCGGACGGTTCGATACGCCCGCAGCCAGCACGAAAGTGTTCGCAGGCAATGGCACGACGTTGTACTCTTACGGTAATGGCACGCAAGCAGATGGCGACTTTCGTGTCGGTGTTGTCTACACGTTCAACAAGCAATCTGTGTCTTCTCGCGTCGGCATTTCCTGGATTTCTGCTGCTCAAGCGTGCAGTTATATTGACGAAGAGCTACCCACCAGCACAACTTTCGATGATGCAGTGTCGGATACTAAGGCCCAATGGAACACCGATGTATTGAGCAAAATTACGACATCAGACGTTTGTGGCCCCAAATTGTGCAATGGTTATATGGGGCAAAGACTGACAAAAACCAGACCAATGTGACCAATTTGCAGCTCCTATATACAAATTTATACGGCATGTCTCTATTGCCCTCTAACCGCACCGGAGAGAATCCATTGTGGAACTCTGGAGAGCCATACGTGGGTTACAACCGCACCTCGCATTGTAACAAGTATTGACGGAGTCATAGTATGATGATATTTTTACGCTTTGGGACTTGCACCGCTGCCACACTCCGCTTCTTCATATCCTACAGCCAACGCTTTACGAGGAGTACATTCGATCGTTAATTGATGTGTGGAAGAACGAGGGATACATGCCCGACGCGCGTTCTTCAAACTACAAGTAAGTCTCCCATCTGATACCATTTCTGCCAGCCTGGCCAAAGACCTAATGCTCTGCAGCGGCCGTACCCAGGGAGGATCCAATGCAGACAACGTGCTTGCAGATGCATTTGTGAAAGGCGTACGCCGCGCTGTCAACTGGGACCTCGGATACCAAGCCCTTCTCAAAGACGCCTCCGTGACTCCTCCCAACACCGTTCCTCCAGACCCTATGGCTCCCGACTCCTCCACCAAAGAAGGGCGCGGTGCGCTTCCAGACTGGATCCAGTACGGCTACATCACGCCCACATTCTCTCGCGCCGTGTCGCGAGCAGTCGAGTACTCGGTCAACGACTTCGCCGTCTCGCAGGTCGCCTTCGGGCTGGGGAAGCTGGCCGACAGCGCACTGTACTTCTCACGTTCGCACAACTGGCGCAACCACTGGAACCCGAACGCAACCTCACTAGGCTTCTCAGGCTTCGTCGTGCCGCGCAACGCCGACGGCTCCTTCATCGAGCAAGACCCGCTCAGCTGCGGCGGCTGCTACTGGGGGGACGCCTACTACGAGGCCTTGCCGTGGGAATACTCGTTCGGGATGATCCACGACATCGACACGCTGATCACGTACTGCGGCGGGCGCGACACGTTCGTGGCGCGCCTGGACAAGTTCTTCGAGCCCGGCGCGTACGCGGCCGGCAATGCCCAGTTCGGCAACACCATCTTCAACCTGGGCAACGAGCCGTCCTTCGCGACGCCGTACCTGTATAACTTCGCCGGCCGCCAGGACCGCTCCGTCGAGGTCAGCAGATACTTTGTGCGCTCCTTCTACCAGCCCACGACGACGGGCCTGCCGGGCAATAGCGACGCCGGCGCCATGCAGTCGTACCTCCTCTGGAACATGATCGGCCTGTACCCCATCACCGGCACGACCACGTTCCTTGTCGCGTCGCCCTGGCTGGCCGATATGACCATCCAGCTTGGCGGAGGAAAATCCCTAAAGATCACCACCCAGGGCGGGGAGAATGGAGACTTTTACGTCCAGGGCTTGGTGGTTAATGGCATCCCCTGGGCCCAAAACTGGGTCTCGTGGCAGGACGTCTTTGCTAATGGTGGCTCCATCCACTTCTACCTGGGCCCGAACCCGACCAATGACTGGGCTTGGGGCTTGCCGCCGCCGAGTTTGGGCAGCTTGCCGACTATATAGATGGATGCCACGGCGGCCAGGTCTTTCGCATCGGAGGGCTATCTTTTGCACTTTGCATGTATATATTTTTGCATAAATGGCAATGGAGTCAGCCAGGTCCGCGTGAGCAAAATATGCAATTGACATTGTAGACAGTCACAAGAACCTTGTGCGATGACTAACAATAATGGCTATCCAGCCTTTCACCTAGAATCCATGTAATGTTACCAGACAGCATTGCGTGGAATCAATCATCATGCCCTACAAGAAACCCTACCTCCTTAGGGCAAATGTTGCGCAATCAACATTAAAACTAACCTCAATTAGGAACCAAGTCTCCCATTGGCCAAACGAGCTGGACCTCAATCGAAGCCGCTATACTCCTTCAGGAACCAAGTCTCTCATTGGTCACCTTCCACTCGCACCCTCCTTAGGGATCTCCCATTGGCCCACAACGGTTTGGGAATCGGCATCACGGACTGACTAGAGCCAGAATATGTCGTACTTTGAGGATAGAAGACGAGCTCCGCCGCAAAGGATGAAAGCTGGACCGGAATTACGGAGGCTAGAATGCTCCTATCTCCACTTGTTGGAGGGGTATAAATGGGTGGACGATTGCGCTGCTGAAGGGGATTCTTCTTCGGTTCCAAACATCCTCAAAACCGTTCTTCCATATATCTTAGCCAGGCAGAACTCGAACTCGCCATACCAGTAACAACAAAATGACAGCCACAACCCATCCCGAATTCAATGACCAGACCGAAGCCAAGACAGTCGCTGCCGCCTTCCCCGACGCAGTCCGTGGCAGAACCATCGTCGTGACGGGCGTGAACCGTGCCGGCATTGGATTCGCCACGGCGGAGGCATTTGTACGAATCACCATTCTCCCCTCCGTACGTTATCCAGAAAGCTAACAGAGTCACTCGACACACAGGCCTCCCAATCACCCGCGCACCTGATCATCACAGGCCGCACGCCGTCCAAGCTGCAGGACAGTATCTCCGCGCTGCAAGCGGAGTATCCGGACTTGAAGTACCACGCTCTGCAGATCGATCTCTCCAGCCAGCGTTCCGTGCGCGCCGCCGCCGCCGAGCTGCTGTCGTGGGCCGACGTGCCGGCTGTAGACATTCTCGTCAACAGCGCCGGCGTGATGCTGCTGCCGGAGCGCACCCTGAGCGAGGACGGCATCGAGATGCACCTGGCGACCAACCACATCGGGCATTTCCTCTTCACATGCCTGATCATGCCGAAACTCATCGCGGCCGCGAAGGGCAGCTCCCGCGGCGCTACGCGCGTGGTTAATGTTAGCTCCAGGCCGCCGCTATCGGCTGGTATTCGCTGGAGCGATATCAACTTCGAGAAGAAAAACAAGGACCTGCCCCAGGTGGAGCAGCCGGATTATAATCTGAATCGCATGTGGGGCACGGCGGACCCGGAGGAGAAATCGTATATTCCGCTCGAAGCGTACATCCAGAGCAAGGCGGCGAACATGCTCTTCGCCGTCGCCTTGAACAAGCGCCTCTACGAAAAGTACGGCATCCTCTCGCTGGCCCTGCATCCCGGCGTCATCAACACGGAGCTGGGCCGCAACGCACCACCAGATATTCTCCACGCCCTGGACAACATGGTCGATAAGGGAATGTTCTCCTACCGGCCCCTGGGTGCCGGCGCCTCGACGAGCCTGGTTGCCGCCCTGGACCCGAGCCTGGGACTTCCGGAGACAAAGGATGGCCTGGAGAACTATGGCGTGTATCTGATGGACTGTCAGATCAGCAAGGAAGCCCCGCCGCGGGCTGTTTCGAGTGATGAGGCGGAGAAGTTGTGGAAGCTTTCCGAGGAATTGGTCAAGGAGAAGTTTGTTTGGTAAATGCCACCATACATCATCTCGTCATATAGGGTAGCTGTGCAGGCGAACGACAGAGGGGCCTCGGCGCCTAGATCAGACTATTGAGTTTTGAAACGGGAATGTATCAAGTTTTGATTTGAGATTCATGACTATGGTGAAAGCGTCAGTTGTCCCATAAAACTCACCACTTCTCGTAAGGCTATTCTTCGAGTGTACATACCGCAATATATTGCCCAAATCAGGAGCTTTGCTCCACCAGATTCCATACTGCATGACCCAGTTGGTCATGTAGAGCGTGTATCCACGGAAATTTCGTAACAGAAGTCCGCGCCCCGGCCCAACTCGTGGTTCCCCGCTGTTGAGCCAATCTCCTTATATGCGGCAAGAGCCATCGACTATCAGCATCTCCTGTCAGCCAAATGCCACCGACAAGCATGAGCCATAGAACCAGGTCATGGTCGAGCCCATAGACCCCCTTCTCGAGCATTATCTTGAAGCGTACGGAGATCAGATCATAAGTCAAAATCCGCCGGCGGTCATACTGCAGGAATAGCGTCATCATGAAGATGGTCAAGCCCATGTGCCAGGCGGCATCAAGGTTGGATAGCTTCTGCGGACTGGAGAATGGATGGAATCGGATGAGGCGGGCGCAGATAGAGATGAGTATCTCTTGGAATGTGTTGAGATCGAGTGTTCGCCCTGCTGGGAGATTATTCACCATAGATGTGAAAGCCGCGACATCTGACAGTATGCTGAAAAGCAAAGGGTTCAATCCTGTTCTCTGTGTGGTGATGCTGTCGGAGATCGAATTAAAGCTGAGCCCCATTGAAGCCAGATGATGTTGGGTTTCTGCCATGCGGTCGCGGAAGAAGAGCACCGGGACCCCGTATTCCAGACAATAGGTTATATCTGTTCTACAACCCCACTTAGAGCAATACACTGGCAGAAACTGGACAAGACAACATACTTGCAAATCTTCAGCAGCAGCGGCCGGTTGCCCTCCAGCTGGCACAAACCTCCTCGCAGCTCAACCATCTTCCTGAGCCCTTCATAATGAGTTCCTGCTTCGGCTCGTCCTTTGCGCACTTGCTCCTGCAGGATGAGCATGATTATCATCGCCAATGTGGAATCGGATAGCGCCTCGTCGCTCTGCAATCTCTGGTTGAGCAAGGCGAATGCCTGCGCGAGATGGCCCAAGGAGTCGGCTGAGCTGGCCCCGCCGGTGAAGAAGAATCCGTTGACTGCTGCCATGAGCGCAATGACGCAGTGGCACGCTGTGGTAGAATTAGCTAAGGCAAGAAGCTCATGAGAGCAGTGGGAGTTTACCGGCTTCATCCGTCAGCAGAATAGCAAGGTACATAGCCTTGCTTTCGTCGCGTGAAAGGCCGACCTGAGAATGATACATTTTTTCATCCACGAAGGTGAAAACTAGTGTTCACTTGCTTAGCCTAAGTTCCTGTCCTGGGTTTGGAGTCTGAGTGCCCGTTCCTTACATTGATTAATGACTCTTAATGAACCTGGCGTGAGCTCCAACGGAGACCGGAAAGTGCGGAACACATCTCCAAGGTTCCTCTCTATCAGAATGTCGCAGGACCTTACGCACTCCTCACTCTCTGGCTCCCTTTCATCAACTGGGTCGGTGGAGGAGCCGCGCTCCAGGAGTTTGTAGTTGTGGTACGACGGCCGGGCCACGCGGGGCCTTGATGAGCGATGGAGCGTCCTTCCCGCATTCTTGCCTTTCATCGCATGGCTTCGCATCGAGCGTTTGGTGATTTCATCAGCATGGATGCCATCGACAAAGAAGAATTTCTTCTCCATTCTGGTATGGCTTAGTGGGTCAGTCGCCTGTCCGCGATAGCTGCGCTGATGAGGATGAAGATGGAGGTGAAGGGAATGTGGAGTGATCTTTGTCCGCCGCAGACGGGAGGAAGGTGGCTCGGGGATTAGGCGAGCCCTAAGTCCGGGTTGCAACTCCAACTCTTAACCCGGACAAGAGGCAACTATAACAACGAGACCACAATAGTAATGCAATTCCAAAGCCTGAGAAAGCCAAGGAAGTGGACCAGCGAGCCAGAGAGGACGTCGTAAAATTTTGTTTTTACTGTGATGGTTACGCGACTACACTATATGTGTGATTCTTGGACCTTTAGAGGGTGGAGGGATGATGTATATTTCAGTCCATGCCCGGATGGCCGCTCATTTCGACAAGATGTGATGGTACTATAGTCTCCTGCCTCCCCCTGATATCTCAGCGGCCGCTCTCTGTATGCACAATTCCATCATGCATCCTCAGCCAGCAACCCCTCATGCTCCGCCTCCACATCCACCGGCTCCCAGCCCTCCTCCCCACCGACCTTCGCCCTCAGCGTCTCCGCCATCGCCACAGCATCTCTCCTCCCGCTTCTTACATCCACAAACCACACCATCGGGAGCGGGACCAAAATCAGCACCGCCAGGAACCAAAACCCCGTCCGCACACTCCCCGTCTGATCCACCAACTTGCCGACGACCGCGGGCCCCACCGCCGAGCTGCCCTTATCCGTAACAGCATATAGCGCATAAAACGCCGCCTCAAACCCGGGCGGGATCAACAGCCCAAAGAAAGAGCGACACAGCGACGAAATGCCCCCCATGACGAAGCCGTGCACGAACGCCAGCGGGAAGATCTCCCACGCCTGCTGCAGCCCGCCGACGCCCCAGCGCTGGATGAAGGGGACGAAGCCGAGGAGCCCGTAGAGTGGGATCAACTCGAAAAGTGCAATGCATGCCACGATGATGCCGTTGGCTGACCAGCCGAAGCGGCGCGCGAGAACGGGCCATGCGAATGCCCCCACGAGGCCCGATGCGGTGGCGGTGATGGATACCATGGCGATGGCGGGCGTGCTCATCTGCAGCTCTGTCTTGGCGAAGAGGATCGCCGTCCCGGAGACGGTTGCTACGGCGTCGGAGAGGAAGAACCATGCGATCAGGAACAGCGCGGCTTGTTTCAGCCGTGCGACCGTGCGGACGGTCTTCCAGAGCGACGCCCATGCGAATGTCACGTACGGCAGCCACGCGAGCCACCGCCGTCGTGAGGATGAGATGTGTGCTGGCAGTGGAGGACCCGGGCGTGGGCGCAGCCAGAGCGCGGCGGGGATGCTGAACCCGGCCCACCACAGCCCGACGACGAAGAGGATGACCCGCAGAGGGACGCTGGCGGAATGGTTGGATGGAAGCAACTTGTTGAGCAGAAGCAGAATGCCGATGCTGATGATCTGCATGAGCACGGCGGCGGCGTAGCCGACACCCGTCCCTTTTGAGGAGATGAGGTTGGAGATTTTGAGCTCGGGGGAGATGGAATTAGAAGATGGGACTTTGTCGTGCTCTGTTGTGTGGTGTGGCTCGTCGGAGGAAAGGTGGTGCATTGAGATGGAAGGACCGGGAGCGGGATCGCGGCTCGTCCCGGTTATGGAAGGGTCGTTCGCTGCTAGTAGTGGGAGGTAGGAGTTCAGAAGCACAAATGATGAGCCCAGGCACGTTACTCCTAGTATGACTAGGAGAGATCCGAGGAAGTAGACGGTCGGGAAGACGAGCAGGAATGCCATGCTGGCCGCAGCGCCCGTGAAGCCAAAAGTAAGCAGCAGGCGTTTGCGATTACTCCCTGTCAATCACAGTCGTCAGAGCTCAGTACCCATCTGCAACCTGTACCGGGTAACCGGGACCACACGTACCATAGTCGGCAATAGCACTGATCGAGATGAGCGTCAACGCCTGGACCAACACCGCCGCCGAGAAGGTATACATAGCAAAGCTGGCCGTGCTAATCTCCGCGCCCAGCAGCTTCACCACACACTGCTCGTCATCTCTGGCCACAAGAAGGCTACGCGCAAGTAACGCTGCGGGTCCACTTCCCGCAGGGGCGACGCACGGTGTAACCCGGTCGGAGCGCAGAACGCCATGCTCGCGGGCCAGCTGTTCGAGCGTAACTGGGAGGAAGGATCCTGGTGCAGCTGTCAGATTTCCCTTCCTGAAGGTGCATTCCGAGCGTCGTGAGAGAAGCATGCTCACCGACACCGCTGACTGCGAATACTTCAGCTGCTAGACCGTACGAGTACCATCCGTACAGTTCTTTCTGGCTCGTTGGCCGGGTGTCTTCGCCTGGGTATCGTAGCCCATGCCGTGTGCCTGCCATGACATCCACACCGTGCTCTGCGCGAGGTGTGACGGTCGATACCTCTGTAGCCTCTCTGAAGCCTAAAGCTATTGATTCAGGTTCAGGCCATTGTAGCTAGCGGTAGTGATCGACTGGAGTGGTCTAGGGAGGAGAGTCAGTCGACGGCTGCACGCGCGTATGCCAGACGCTATTGGGCGGATCAGGCGCAGCGCAGCTAGTTGGGCTCGCAGGACAGGCGGCAATGGAGCTTGGTGATAGGTGAAAGGAAGGACGAAAATGACCTCACTTGGTGTGCGCCGGAATGGTCGGCTGCAGGGTGGGTCGGATGGTTAGTAAGCCGCTTTTAATCCATCCGATACCTTATCTTATCGATAACGCAGGGGATGCAGGGGCGAGGTGTTAGAGTCCGAGAGGCATTTGGACAGGATGAGAGTAATAGGGAGCATGCAATATTTGCATTGCTTCCAATGCCTATTGGGGTAATTTCGTGGCTGCTGCAACGTAAGAAGAGTCTTCTGAGGATACCAGTAATAGCTGTCGCTCGACCGCTCGCACCGCCGTACTGCAGCTTCTCAGTAGTTACCACCGAATGGAAGCTCGGCGATAGAAGACAGCATCATCCTCTCAATTATTGACAGTCCTACCACCTATACTCCACTCTCCCTAGTCTCCACCTCACTCCTCGGCCTCTGCATCTCCGCCTCGCGCACCTCTTGTTCCGTCCAAGGAGCAAACTCCCTCCTCACCAGCCCAGAATAAAACCATTCACCCATCGTAAACACATCATAAACCGGCATCCGTAACTCTCTCTGGATCGCCAGCGCAAAACACGGCAGCTGGGTACACTCCAACAGAATCGCCGCCACGCCGGGGTTCTCTGTCACGAGCCGCCTTGCCGTGTCCACGAGCTCGTCCTCGAGGTCTTGATGCACGTATGGCGCCCCGTCGCGCAGCACGCGCCGCAGATGGCCGTCTGCGGGTGGGCCGATGATCGGATACCGCGCGCTGTGAGGGATCCCGAGCTTCTCGAAGTGTCTGGTGGTGAGGCGCGCGCCGTCGAAGGTGATCACTCCGACGACTTTGTCGGATGGCAGGAAGGGTTGGATGGCGGGGATCTGGAGCAGGGAGGACGTGGCTATTGGGATGGGCAGGCGCTTGGAGAGTCTGTTTTCTCTTGTTAATATTTATTCTTGTTTCCTGCGAAATATTCATTATGCCCTCTTTTTTCGTGGGGGAGTACGCACTCAGGCTGGGCCATAGCCAAAAACCCACAGCTGGTAATAATGCCCACACAGCCCTTCTCAGCAAGAATCATGCCCGCATCGACGACATTCTGAATAAACTCCTCCGGGTACTCATCCGGCGTGACCAGCCGGTCGAGAAATAACCCCTTACCCAACTCGCGCACAATCGGGAAGCTCCAGGTGCGCTCGTTCCAGCCATCCCCCGGTGGGCGGTGGAAGTTGAGCTCCGTGCAGATAAAGCCCATGGACGGGCCATGATCATCCGCCGGGGATGTAAGGCTCCCCATTTTGCGGCGGCGGGGCGGTGTTGGGCGCGGTGCAATATTCTCTCGAGAGGACGGGACCCCTGTACTGGTCTGGTTCTGCGGCGCTGCGCTGCGGGACAAAGGTGGGATGGGATGCAGGTATGAGAGATAGGATCCCAGTCCGATTCGATGCGACTGGGTAGGGCAGATTATATGATAGCGACCTTCCAAAGAAGGGAATAATGGGCCCCGAGCCGACAGTGGCGAGCTGCGTCGCTCGAGGCCTATCGCTATCGTCGGGAGAAAGCGAATCGGTGGAGCTGATTTGCTTGGCGGCGCCGACCGTTGGTGGTGTGCGACAGGGGTGCCGAGAGGGCCGATATGGATCATATGAGTTAGAGTGAATGATAGGCAACGTTTAGAACTGCTTTCGTCTTGGGGCGTTTTTGTTAGACCCCGCACGCGACATCTTCGGGAGAGATAGCAGATTCTTGATGGTGTGTATACCTTTGGTATGGATATATACCGGTATATATATATGCGCAGGGATATAGCCAGGATGTCGTACATCTCGAATTCGATAATACTGGACAAGACCAATTCTGCTACGTATCTGTTATTTTTGTCGATTTCTTTCTCGACAAAAATACTATCTCAGAATGGAGAAGACAGATATCGATTTGAGCGCCCAAGAGCGCAAGAGTTCTACACCGGCCAGCCTTGAGCATGGAGAGGTCGTTGGAGAGGTCGTTGCGGAGGACCTCCAGGTTGATCCTGTACTTTCCACGAAAGTATGCAGGAAGTTCGACACGCGGTAAGCTATCCTCTCTGCCTGACGTTTCGACTCCAAAGCTTGGTC
Source organism: Symbiotaphrina buchneri (assembly GCA_001599915.1). Lineage (NCBI taxonomy): Eukaryota > Fungi > Ascomycota > Symbiotaphrinales > Symbiotaphrinaceae > Symbiotaphrina > Symbiotaphrina buchneri. Next base: position 14,950 of record BCIG01000018.1, read on the forward strand.
TAATCCCGGTCATATCTCACAGGCTTCTGCCCCTCCTCTCTGCCATGTACCTATTCAACTCCATGGACCGCAGCAATTTGGGTATGACTTCCCCGTGTCCCCAAGATCACCTCCAAGCCATCTCCGGAAACCCACTTACATTCCGCAACAGGCAACGCAAAAACCGACGGCCTTGACAAGGATTTGCACCTCGTCGGGAACCAGTACTCCCTGACGCTGGTGTTATTCTACATCACCTTCTGCCTGTTCGACCTCCCGCTCAACCTCCTGCTCAAACGCTATTCCGGCAAGATCATGTTGCCGACGTTGATGATTGGCTGGTACGGGCTCCTGGCTCACTAAACCCCTGAATTATGCTGATGCCCTCACCAGGGGCTCGATGACAATGCTGCAATGCGCCGTGCACAACTGGGCCGGACTGCTAATCTGCCGGCTCCTCATGGGGGCTTTCGAAGCCGGATTTATGGGTGCGTAACACCCCCTCCTTCTCCTCCCAACAACAAGCCTTACTGACAACCATCTCCGCCCGCCCAGCCGGCGTAGTCTTCTTCCTCACGCTCTTCTACCGGCGCAACGAGCTCGCCTTACGGATCGCGCTGTTCTACGGGGCCGCCACGGTCGCAGGGGCCTTCTCGGGACTCATCGCCTTCGGAGTCTTCCAGATCCATGACCCGAGCGTGCCGGGCTGGAAATACCTATTCATCGTCGAGGGTGGCGCGAGTGTCATCATTGCCGCGTTTGCGTACTGGCATCTCCCCAAGGACGCGCCGTCGTGTAAGTGGTTAAGTGAGGAGGAGAAGTTCACGGCGAACCAGCGACTGTTGCTCGATGGCTCGGTCGTGACGAATGAGGAGTTTGATTTTAGGCATGCTGTTAGGGTTATTCTCACCCCGCGCTTGGCGGTCTGGGCTTGTTTGGGATTGAGTTATGGTGTTGGTAGGCATTCCATCTTTGACATTGAAGGCTTGGGCGTGTCATATGCTAATTCACCACAGCATCCGCGTCCGTTGGAAACTTCCTACCGCAAATGGTCGCAAGACTGGTACGCCCCCTCTCCACTCCCCAGACACTTCAAAGCTAACCCCCGCCCTAGGGCTACTCCACCGTCAAAACCAACCTGTACACCGTGGCACCCTACTGCGTCGGGACCGTAGTCCTCCTCTGCGTCTGCCGGTCATCCGACCACTTCCGCGAGCGCTCACTACACCTCTGCTTCAGCATGCTCCTCACGCTAATCGGCTACGTGATCCTGGCGACCGTCGACGTGCTGAGCCAGAAGGGCGTCGCCTACTTCGCCTGCTTCCTACTGTGCTCCGGCGCCTTCGCACCATCGTGCATCTTCCACAGCTGGCACCAGAACAACACGCCGCACGAGAACCAGCGCGCGGCGGTCGCGGGGTTCTTGATTGGCGCGGCGAATGCGGGTGGCATTATTTCGTCGTTGGCTTTTACGGCGAAGTCGGCACCCATTTATATGCCTGGTGCGTTTTTGCTTTCCCTTTCCGCCGATTTGCCGGCGGGGGGTGGGCTTGGTAGATGGGTTGGAGCTGACTGACTTCTGTGTAGCTTTGATCGTTACAGCTGTTTTCCAGGCTGTGGGTATCTTGATTGCCTTTTCGTTTGGCATGTATCTCCGCTACGACAACTGGAAGCGCAACAAGGCTCAGGGCGTCAGCCGCTCGGCCAAGGATGTGGTCAGTTCGTACCTGGTGGGAGCGTCTGGCACCAAAGATCCGAACTGGCGCTGGACCACGTAGAATATCAGAACAACGGACGCGATGGCCGATGGGTACGTACTTTGGTGGTCGTGCAGATGTGTGATAGGGTCGATTATAAGATGACAAAGGAGACTGCGTTAGGGGAAGTATATATGGTATATCGATTGATTGACTACGATATGTTTTACAAAGAAATAGAGTTTCTGAGAAAACCCCGGATTCCGTGAACTTTGCTTGCAGCCTCTTTCTGCCCCTCTCCTCACTCCTTTGCCCAATTATTATCGACCTGCCTCTAATCTTCGTACAAACAGGGGGCGGAACTAGTCTCAAATAATACGTTGATTCTCTGTCCCCCGCGAGCGAGTCGGTCAGGCGGGCCATCTTATGTAGTGGTAGGAAATAGCGTGGTTTCTACCGCCTGGACCTACGAAAGGAAGTTAGACAGCATTGGTATATCCCGTCCCGTCATTGGCTGTAACTGCTGTTCACACAAGACAGGGCGCTACCTCTTCGGATCCGAGGGGCCGTTTGGGGAAAGGAGATACGCCACGCCCAGGATTAATCACCTGGAGATGTGGTTATTGAAATAGATAAGGATTGCCTTTGTGCCGCGCACGCTGGACGTGGTTTTTCGTACGTCTAGCTTGCAGTCCTTATCATCATTGCTAAGTTTGGAGACGGTCATTGTTAACTACTCGTCATCGTTGCGGAAGGACTGAACTGGATTTGAGTTGCAGGGCGACGCTCACCAGAGAACATCGGGATTGGATTACACGACATTTTCACCAGGGCGCCAGACATCTCCATCGATCATGGGCGAGAAGGCCGCTTATACGGTGCAGCCGCAAAACAAAATCAACCGCTACAACCACCAAGGCATGTTTCCCCTGCACTTCCCCTTCCGTCTTCATACCCGGTGCACTCCCTAACACGCCAGCAGCAACCTACGACTACGCTACCATACACAGCATCATCAACACCACGCCCGTTCTACACGTCTCCTTCAACCCTTCCCCCGCCGACCCGGACCCCTTCCCCGTCATCCTGCCCATGATCGGGCAGATGGGCTTATTCCCTTACGGCGCAGCCTCCACTCCCCTCAACCAGCCCCTCGACTGCTACCTGCATGGCTACGTCAGCTCGCGGCTCATGCGCCTGTCCGCCTCCGCTGACAAGGAGTCGCACTCCGACTCGAACGCCGGCATGCCGATCTGTGTTGCCGCAACGAAAGTCGACGGGCTCGTGCTGACTCTCACGCCCAACAGCCACAACTACAACTACCGATCCGCGGTTCTGCACGGGCGCGCACAGATCGTCACCTCCACCGAGGAAAAGCTCTGGGCCATGGAACTGATCACCAACAGCGTCGTGCCGGACCGGTGGGCGCATACGCGCGTGCCGCCCGACGCGGCCGAGATGCAGAGTACGCGCATCCTGAAGGTGAGGGTTCTGAGCGCGAGTGGGAAGGTGCGTGAGGGGTGTCCAGAGGATGAGAGGAAGGATTTGAGGAGGGAGGATGTCCTGGATAGGGTCTGGACGGGCGTGGTGCCGCTTGTGGAGAGGTTGGAGGTGCCAGTGCCTGGGCCGTATAATCGTGTGAAGGAGGTCCCGCAGCATGTGACGCGGTTTGTGAGGGACGTTAATGAGAGGAATGAACGCTATGCGATGGAGGCGGCAAGGAAGCCGGCGCCGTTGAAGAGGAAGAAGAAGGTGGATGAGCAGGAGTGAATTGGAGTCAGGGTGGAGGAAGTAGTTCTAGATATCGTCTCTTTGGTTTATTGCTTAACAGGATTTTAGCTTTTACCCGTACTTATCCCGCGTGATAGGGTGCAGGGAGGGGCACCATGGAGTTCAGGCATGCTCATATTACGACATATCACTGTCACTACAGAAGTGGTTCATATACCCCCTGATCAGGAAACTGTTCATCCACTGAAACTTCAGTATAGCCGAGCGGCCTTGCAATACAAAGCAACCAATACCCAAGCATCTGTGTCCGTCTCAAATCGTATATCTACTAACATCTACACATAACCTACGACGACCCACACCCACTCATGCCACGGTCTTCTCATCCGTGACATACGCCGTCCTGACCGGCGACGACACCGGCACAACCACCTCGCCATCCTCTCTAAACACAGTTCCATCCTCAGCCACAAACTCCTCCGCGCCCGCCTGCTCCCAGCCAAGGTTCATCTCGCGGATCAGCTTCTGGTTCTTCGTCGGCCACACAGTGCAGATAGCAAGGTACACTACAAACGAGACAGCAAACGACAGCATCCAGCCCAGATGGCCCAGATCCGTCGCAGCGGGGGAGACGCTCGCGCCCAGGGAGCCGACAAACCCCGGGAACGGCAGCGCAATGCCGCACAGGTAGGCGATGACGGCCTGCACGTTCCAGCCACGCGTGTAGTAGTAGTGTTTATTCGAGCGTGCGCCGTCGTAGAGGTATCCCACAAACACATTCCCGCGCGTGAGGCACCAGTACTCGGCGATCATGATGGCGACGACACTGGCCATGAACAGACCGTAGCCCGAGAGGAAGGTTGTGAAGACCGAGGCCGACTTGAGGATCTTCCACGGGCAGATGGCGAAGGCGAGGAACTCGACAAGGAATTGGCCCCGTGGGATGGTGATGTATCGTGGGAATAGCATCGAGCTGTCGCTCCCGAAGGGGATCATGTTGGCGGCGATGTTGGTGCCGAGGATCGAGATCATCCATGTGAAGGCGCAGAGGAAGACGGCGAAGCGTGTGCTGGAGGACCAGTATCGCTCCATTATGGCTGTGAGGAGGTCCCATTGGTTCCTGCATTGCGGTTAATACGGTTGGTTGATGATTTAGGGAACAGAGAGAGGGTAAGGATGATGTACCAGAGTTGGAGACCCCAAGCATTGTTAATGGCGGCCGTTGATAAGATACCAAGAGTCGCCGAGATGGTGATAGCGATCGGATTGACGACCTGATCAGCATTAGCAGTGACCTCGTTATTTTTGTGCCTTCACTGACCAGATTGGTGTACATGGCTCCACTCTTGGTCTTGCTCCATCTCGCAATATCTGGTTGATTGGTGATGAGCGTCGCAGTATTTCTGCCAGCAATATCAGCCTCGAACCCCAACACTTGCATGCACGATCACTTACCCCATACCGCTGTTAATTGCATAGACGAAAAACCAACCCCAACCGCTACTCTTCGTGGTAGTCAACGCATTCAAGCTGCCCAATTTTCCTTTCGTGTTCGCCATGCAGAAGATGAACAACCCCCACGTGGCCGGTATCATGATTATGGCCTTGAACCAGAAGAACTTGCGCAGCTGGTAGGGCCTGAAGGCGCAGAAGGGGAAATGAACAAGCCAGAAGAGGAAGAAAGCGAGCATGCCGGCGGACGTGATCCCTACTGACTCTGGGATGTGGTTGGGGATGTCGGTATAGTAATGTCCAAAAACCGCTTGCAAGGCGTTGGCCATCAACGAGGCTCCGGAGTATACTGTGAGTGGTCAGTATGGCTGAAGTGCGTAAGGGGTTGAGGAGACTTACGTTGCACACCATACCAGATGATCGCCAGCGCTGCCCTGGCGCCGACGAAGTAGTAGCTGGCCCACATGCCGAAAACCGATCGCGCCACGATAGGATATCCGATATGGTACACGCTGGCGCAGCGAGAGTTGAAGAGCATGGCGACGGAAGAGATGAACTGAGACAGGAAGATGACGATGATAGATTGCCACCAGCTGAGCCCTATGCCAACCATGGTCTGTCACCGTATCAGCGGGGTCCTAGGCAACAAAAGGGATGGTTATTAGGAAAAGCAGATCGGGGCACTTACCGCTCCCAAGGTCCAGTTGCCAAAGGACAGCGAGAAGTAGAAGGTGCAATAATTCCACCAGCGCCATGCTGCAAGCTCATTAGCACCTCTCTAACTGGATGTATCTCGTCATCAAGAGGCACGTGAGCACATACTCCGTTTGTGAGGAGGGGTCGGGTCCAAGTCTATCGAGCTTAATCAGTCAACGCACCCGGAGGTCGATGTCTCGATCTGCGTACCAGTATTGCTCCAGGAGGAGTTATGGCCGGGATGGCCATGCTCGTCCAACTGCGTGTCCTCGGTCTGGACGAACCGCACAAAAGTATCCCAGTTTGTGAACGCATGTGTGAACGAGCGGAAGCCGCCAACGACCTTATCCCGGGCTGCTGCAATCGCCATCTTGACCTTTACCGATGATCTTCGTTTCCTTCAGAGATCCGGTCGCTCACAGTATCGAGGAGCAGCGATGATAAAGGAGCATCGTTCTCAACCCGGGGTTATATCCCAGCCAGCCCCCGAAGATAACAGCGATGGTCCGGACGTGGCGATTCCGGGCCGTATCACGATAGCCTGCATTTGGGGGCATGGCTGGCGCCAAGCCAAGCCCGTTAAGGAAGGTCCTATGGCAGTATGCGGAAGGTGCAAGATAGCGATTACGATGCTGATAAACAGGGATGATGGCTGGGCCAGCGAATGAGTGGTGTTCTTTCGATTGTTCGATGCAAGGGTGGGAAAATCGAGAACAGCGATTGACCTATGAGGAGGATAATTTGCCCATAACAGGGTGGTACGGAAGTACGGAGCCTGTGGATGACTGCCGGGATCGGCCACCGCCGATAGAACACCGTTGGCTTGGGCCCTTATCTGCAACCTGCTCATCGACAGACACCACTCTTCATCTGATCCTGCACTAGCAGTTGATTTGCGTGACGATAGACACAGCAATATTGACTACCTACGCAAAGATGGTCACCGCCGAAACCCCGCCAACGAACGACGCACCGCGCGAGATCTTTCTGAGCAAAGAGGAGCGCGTCCGAGGGACGTACAGCCCGTCGAACCTGCAAAAGGTCCTCGAAGGACTGCATCAAGATGGCTTTGTCGTACTGAAGGGTGTAGTGGACGTCGTGCACGTCGATGCACTGAATGAATACATGTCCGACTACACCCAAGTGGTTCTGGAAGATCGACATGGCGGATCAAAGTACTACAACCATGGCGTGAAATGTGGGTGATCTCTTGGCCCAGCTTGAGGGATAGTTGCATACTGACGATAGTCAATAGCAAACATCCTCCAGAGCCCACCCGTCACCGAACCCACTCTCCTCTTCGACGACGTCTACTTCAACCCGTACCTGATCCAAGTCGCCAACGCGTTCGTCTCCCCCTCCACCAACCCCCACTCACTTTAACACACCTCAGCTATCTCGGCCACATGCCCATCTGGAACTTCACCACCGGCAACACCGCGCTCGCGGGGACCTCCGGGCTGCGGCAACCCGTCCACAAAGACATGCGCTTCACGCACCCCCTCTGCCCATTCTACTTCATCGCCAACGTGCCCTTAGCCGACTTCTCCCCCTCCAACGGTAGCACCGAGTTCTGGCTCGGTTCGCACGCGCACACCACCGCCGCCGACCAAGTCCTCGCCACCACTCCCGAGCAGGCCGTCGGCAAGCAGCGCCTGGGCCAGCCGACGTGCAATGTCCGCCCGGAGGTGCTTGAGGAGAGGCGGAAAGTGCGCCCGCCGGTGCAGGTTAGAGCGCAAAGGGGGGATATTACGATCAGGGATTTGAGGGTCTGGCATGCGGGAATGCCGAATCCGAGTGAGAATCATCGGATCATGATTGCCCTGGGCTATCAGGCCAGGTGGTTCCAGAATCATGCGCTGCGGTTGGATTTACCAAGCAGTAGGGCGAACTTTTTCATGGCGGCGAATGGGATGCCGGTGGAGGTCCGCGCGAATTTGCTGAGTGATGAAGAGGTTCATGCTAGGCAGCATCAGGATAATTTTGACTTTAGGCCGAGCGTGGAGGAGTGAGAGTCGAGGAGAATGGAGCACTATTGGATGGGCGGTATGGTTGCTTTTCAAGGTGTTGGACCTGCAAATTGCCATAGTGCTTCAAGGGGACGATGATATGAATTGTGAAATCTATAATCGACCCCATGTCGGACGAAAACGGCATACCGATCGGAGATGATAGTATTGATCTATCAAGCTCCAATCAGTGAGATCCAATCTACACGGGGTCGATCTGCTACCAGATCCGTGGAGGAAATGCACCTCAAGCCACCGTACAAGCTCAATCTGCTCTAATCCATATCATAAGTGCGTGTGCATTCCAGTCTATAAATCCCATCCCAAACCCTCATCACCACACCTCATCCCCTCCCCTCAACCCCCTACCGGCTTACAAAATCGCCATAACATTCGCCGGACTCGCCACTCCACCCTCCAAATTCAGGGGCTGGCTCGTGAGAAAGAAACTCCATCTGCCCTCCTCCTTACACCTCCATGCCAACTCCTCCAAATCCCACACCTCCCCAATCGGCATGCCCCACCCACTCAAAAACACCTCATGCAGACTCACCGGCCAACCCTGGGCACTCCGATCCGGCGGCCAAGCTTCATACGCGTTCGTATCCGACGCCACGCCCGCAAAGCCACACTCCCAATGCCAGCTTGCGACCTCAGCACTGCTATCGACGCCAATAAACGCCCGTGTCTCCCGCCTCCCGAGAGCGTCCTGCTCCTCCGCCGACAGCGCGCGGTACGCCTCCGTGAAGCCCGTGCGCACCAGCAGGACATCGCCACGGCGGAACTGGACGGCCTGCTCACGCGCCACCTCTATCAGCTCATGGAGCGGGATGGGTGTGCGCGAAAACGGGTCCCAGGACCGGGCCTGTGCCCGCGCCCAGCCGGCCCAGTCGAGCAGCACGCCGCGCGTGGCGATGCCCTTGCGCGCGAGGTTGTGCACGCCGAGTGCATGGGTGCTGGTGGGGCCGGAGATGGAGGCTTGCGTGACGCCGTTGTAGAATTGCAAAGAGGATTGGTATGGGTAGTGCCGTGGCCCGTCCCAGTGCGAGGAGATCTGCGTGTTGAGGCTGATGTGGTCGTCGTTGGCGTAGCCTTTGGGCAGAAGCGTGTGTTCCAGCGGCGCCCGCGCGGGGTTCATGGGCCGGAGGGGGACGTGGAGGGGGAGACTGGTTGGGGGTTTTAGCATGGTGGTTTCAGGCACGGGACACAGGAGTTGTGAAGGAGAGGAAGGGATGAAGAATAGGGACCGGGACTGGAGAGACGTACTTTAGAGGTATCGCGATGCCGAGTTGGATTTCTTTTGCGGCTTCTATCGTTGTTGCAGGGGTGATCAGGTTCATCGTCCCCAGCTCGTCGTCGTCACCCCACAGGCCCCATGCAGAGGCGATAGGATCGCCCTCTCGTAAAGGTAATTCCTCGAATTTGGGCCATTCCGTCCGCGTCCCCTGCCTTCCATCGTAGGTTACAGCTTTCGAGCAAGCCTTAGCTTGAATTACCGCATCTCGAATCTCTTCATCTGGATCAACCAGCCTAGCTGGAGGCGACATGGTTGCGAAATAATCGATAAAAGGACCCCTCTTTCCTGCAAAAGGTCTGGGACCCGGCGGAGTGGATGTGGCTATCCTTGCTGATGCGGCTGTTTTAAGGCTGTTTGATCACTGCCACCCCTCCATCTTCGTGGGGCCCTCTCAACGGCGTGATTTTCCATCCATCGTCGCGAAGATTGCCACCATGCGTGACCGTTGGAGGGGCATCTCGGCATGAAGCCGACTCGCCGAGAATTCCCGGACCAAACAGTCTCCCTCTCCACTCACGGACCCCTGTGCGGGGAATACCCAAGCAAACTTCGTTTGATCGACCTCGAGTTCGGCATGAATCCGAAACCATAAAACGTCGACCCCAGTCGAGGGACTTCCGCCTTACGCGCCGTCAACAAGTCTGAGGCAGTCCCCATCGCATTCATAACGAGGCCCAGAGCCCATCTCCACACTTTCTCCATTCTCCGCCCGTCGTGCTCCACCAGGCGCCACGCCCAAGGGAAAAAGTCTGAAATTACACTTTTCGCCAGGCGGGGCCCCGACCATTGGCACGGTCCTCTTGCCGGACTGAATCGAGACTCCACACTCCACGCCTCGGTATGTCCGCCGAGCAGCATCGTGGGTCCATGGGAGGCGGAGGAGGCGCTGGAGGAGCAGGAACGACAGCCAAGCAAGCCCGGCGATATGGCGTTGCGTGCACGACGTGTCGGCAGCGGAAGGTGCGCTGTGACGGCGTGGAGCCCGTGTGTAGGAACTGTGCGAAGAGAGGTGCCGAGTGCAGTTACAAGCGGTAGGTGCTGGAGCGCCCGCGATGGACGGAGATTGCATCGGGGTACGTCGGGAGCTGACGTTACACAAACTCTCACAGACGCGAGACGGCGCGCCGCTTGGCGTATCTGGAATGCAAGCTGGCCGAGGCGGATGAGTTCATCCAGCGGCTGGCGGCGAGCGATCCGGACGAGCGGGATAGGCTGCTGAGGGAAAGACTCAAGGACGACGCCGCGGTGCGCTCGGGTGCGGTATCGGCTGCTCGGCATGATCTTGCTGCGCAAGGTGGGTATGGATCTCCAGGGAGTACTACTCCGGCGCTGGACAAGAGGCCTTCGGTGGGGAGTAGTGGGCACAGCATGGGATCGAGTCACGAGGCCGAGACCGTCGAGGACTCGGTGCATGCGCAGGTGGGTCTGGACGAAGAGGGCAAAGTAACCTATTTCGGGCCGACCTCACGTTTCTTCCTGACGCGGATCGAAGACGAGGAAGATGACGAGGATGAAGAAGCCATCGATACGGCTGGAGGATCACCGCTGGTAAGGACCACGAGTGGCCAGAGTCATGAGAGCCAGCTGCCGCTGCGAGACAAGGATGCTAAGTTCAAACGCCCGAGCCCCGTTGCGACGTCGAGGGGAAGGAAGGGCCAGGGTCATCAAGCGGGCAAAAGAACGTATTCTTCGGGCTCGCTGCCGACGCTGAATTTCTCGCTGCAGAAATCTTGGGAGCATCTTGCGTATACAAATCTGCAGCAGGATGATATCGATCCCCAACTGTCGTCGACGCTCCTGAATATCTACTGGACCTGGCAGCATCCCTTGCATATGTGCATCTATCGGCCCTGTACGTCTCCGTCCGGCCGGAGAAGATGGTACTAAACTAACTTCTGGAGGTTTTATTCGTGACATGGCACTCGGCGGGCAATACTTCTCTTCCTTCCTCCTCAACGTCTTGTACGCACACGCTTCCCGACATATTGACGCAGACGACGAGCGATTTCGAAGTATTGGCAAGGGCGAGCGGTTCCTAGCCAAGGCAAAAATGTTGCTAACGGCAGAGACGGAGCAGGGGCGCCCGAAAATAGCCACTATTCAGGGGTTGTTAATCTTAGGTGGCAGGCAATGCGCGATTGGGAAGTCGTCGGAGGGTTGGCTCTACACTGGCATGGTAAAGTTGCTCTCAGTCATAAGCAGTGATGACTTTTCATTAAGCTGTGTTGTAGGCTATACGTATGATGGAAGACATTGGACTCCATCTTGACTCACGGAAGCTGGAACGTTTCGAATCTCTTGAACCTGAGGATATCGAGGTGCGACGGCGCCTATTGCTGTCTGCTTATACCTGGGATAAGTTCGTCGTTCTCCTTCATAATCCTCGACCTTATATTGACAACACGATCACCAGATCTATCAGCTTCACCCTCGGTCGACCTCCTGCTATCAGACGTATCCCATTTGGCGTAGAAACTATAGGTATGCAACGTGCCCTGTCCGCGTCGTATCGAAGCTGAGAGAAGGGCTAGTCGACTTCTCGGATGACGACGAAGAATGGAGACCCTTCCTCGTCGGCGACAAAGAACGAACATACCCACCCTGCAAATCTTACTCCACAAGAACCTTCTGCCATTTCTTCCTACTAGCCGTGGTAAGCCCATCCCTCTCCCCCCTCTTTCGTCGTAGCTAACCCACCCAGATCTCCAACGACATCTTCATGCTAATCTACAACTCCGCCTCCAAAGAGTCCCTCCCCGGAAAAATCTCCGCCCTCGAATCCCGACTTCAGGAATGGTACTCCGGCCTCCCATCCGTCCTCAAAATGTCCGACGCATCGCGCATGACCGTCTGCCCACCACCACACATCGTCTCCTTAAACCTCTACTACAACACCGTCCTCACGATCCTCTACCGCCCCTTTTTCAAAGACTCCCCTTCCCCAACGGACACGCTCAGCACGCGCGCCCGCGCCGTCTGCCTCGCGTGCACGACCAAGATCCACGATATCTTCCTGCTGTACGGGCGCGCGTTCGACTACAAGCGCATGACGTACCTGGTGTCGTACTGCATGTACACGGCGACGACCATCAACGTGCTGGAGGTCAAGATGAGCGGCGCGGCGGCGGCGGCGGCGGTTGAGGTTGGTGGTGATGGGATGCAGGAGCAGAAGAGAGCGGAGAAGGCCGCGGAGAGATTGATGGTTTCTCTGAAGGTCCTGGAGACGGAGGCGATGCTCACGCCCGGGATTAAGAGGAGTATTGAGATTATTAAACGCCAGCTGAGGAGTTATTCTCTGGTGTCGCCGTTTGAGAAGACGATGAAGGAGAAGGGGCTGGAGAGAGCCGGTGGGGTGCGTGAGGAGCTGACGGCGGGAGGGAAGGGCAAGGCAGCGGGGAAGCACGTCCCTAGCGCGTCGCAGGTCCCCATGGCCACGCCAGCCGCAGCGTCCAGTTCGGGCTTTACCCCCATTGAACCAGTAATGCCCGGCTACGGCTTCCCACCCACACACGCACACGACGGAGCCCTGCAACACGGCGGCGTCCATATGGGCAGCATGCAATACAACCTCCAGACAACGCCGTCGCCACATGAGTTGGACAGGATGGGCACGCCGGGCATGGATACGTACGGAACAACGAATTTGGAGTATGGACAGCCTGCGTCGGGAAATACAATGGGTTTTGGGGATATGGATATCGGTATGTTGGATACCAGCGGCGGGTTTTATCCGAATTCGTTCAGTAATTGGTGGCTGAATTCGGGGGATCCGCCGGCGGGGAATATGGGGCCTGGGGGGTGGAGTGATTGGAGGTAGTGAAGCTCGGAAGTTGTGGTGTTTTGGGTTGGTTACTTGAGCCCTGTAGTGATGGTGGGTGCACGAATTATGAATTGTAAACAATCAACTTGAGTGGGTATACCTTAAAGTTGAACGAGGGCCTCTGGGTACAAATCCTCAACAGCTGCTAGTCTTTACTGAGCGCGATCTTGTAGCAAGAGTAGACATCAGGCTTAGGTCGAGACGGGGGATCGTAGCTCAGGAGTATAAAGTCTGGTATCTGAGCACAGCTTCAGCGGCACATATGCCACCGAATTATATATCAAGCACAGCGAACGGATTCTCGACATGGGTGATATTCGAACCTGAGAAATGCTCGGCAGCCCTGCAATAGCTACCTTAGACTGCGCCTGATAAACATCCAATTACACACCCTGCACTGGTCCGGCGACAGGAGATCTATCACACAAGGAGAGCCTCGCCCGCCCCAAAACCACACCCCGATCTCCATCCGCATTCAGAGCACATAGCGATAATCCTGATGCTCCTCTCCAAACTCCACCGCCTCCGTGGGCACCGCACCCCGGGGCACCTTTCCAAATGCCCTATCCTTCCTTTTATTACTCCAGCCCATCGCCAAACTCAACACCGCCGACAAGAGCGCCGCCAACAACATCAACCCGCCACAAATCGCCATGCCCTTCTTATAATACGGGCCCTGCTCACTGGGATAAATCCTGCCACTAAAAAGACTGCCTCCCTGGCCTACACAACCAAAAATTGCCAGCGCCGCGCCGCGCTTACTAGCGCTGACTTGGTTATCGGTGACCCAGGCGAACGTCAGCGCCGTGGCGGGGAAGATCCCCAAAGCTGCGATGTAGATCATTGTATACCGCACCGCGGTGGTTTCGTATGCGAACAGGATCATGTAGGCGATCCCGCCGAGGATGCACAGTGCGCTGATGACGGGACCACGCAGCCGCAGCCGGTCGGAGAGGAAGGCCGAGAACAGTCACATGAAGTATGCCGAGAGGTAGGGTGGTGCGCTGAGACCTTGGGCCCGGATTGAGGAGAAGCCCATGTCGTTGACGATGGTGGGGAGGAAGACGGGGAGCGAGGCGAAGGAGGTCTGCGGCAGCGTTAGTCGTGGACAGGAGGTACGAAGGGGTAGCAGGGGATGGGAATGGGAAGCTTACGTTGAGGCAGAAGATAATCGCCGCCTGCAAGTACGCCTTATAATCCAAAAACGCTTTCAGCGCCTCCTTCAACTCAAACTGCCTCTTCTCGCCCTCCTTCTTTCCCCTCGCCTTCACCGCCCTCAGCGCCGCGATCTTATTCTCCCTCTCATTCAGAAACGGACACTTCCCGGGCCCATCGGGTAGGCGGAAGAAGACCACCACGGCAAGGATAATCGTCGGACTGCCCTCGATCAGGAACAGCAGCTTCCAGTCCGCGATCGCTGCTTTGGCGTGCACGATGGCGTACGCGAGTGCCGACGCAAAGCAGCTGGCCAGCGCCGAGAAGGAGATGAACAGCCCGTACCGGAGACCCATTTCGCGTCGGTGGTAGAAGAAGGAGAGATACAAAGCGACGCCCGGCGCGTAGCATGCTTCGAAGATTCCGAGGATGAAGCGGATTGCCATTAGTGAGTTGAAGCCGGAAGCGGCGGCTTGTAACATTGACATGGCGCCGAAGCCGAGCGTGGCGATGGCGACGAAGGTGCGGAGGGATTTGAAGTAGGTCCAGAGGAGGATTGTCTGGGAGGAAGGTTAGGAAGGGGGAGAAGGCGGGAGAGTGGGACGAACCCATTGGAAGCAGAGGTATGCGATGTAGTACATTTGCACCACCCAGGCGTATTCGTTGGAGTCGAGTCCTAGTGCTTTACCCATGCCTTGAAGCAAGCTTTTGTGAGTGACCATAACTGCTGGGTGGTGTTCAAGAGAACATACCTGCGGTCTCTGCATTGCCGATATTGCCTCTGTCGAGGTACGACATGAGATACACACTCCCAAGTCTGTGCACGTCAGTCGATCAGGGCCCTCAAGATATGCGCGGGAGCGGCATACAGAAGTGTCAGATTCCAGTCCAGCTTCCATAGCACCGCCTTCTCCTCCTCCGCGGTGTACGTGAAACGATCGACTTCCGCGCTCGCAGCCCCTGAACCCGTGCTGCCGAGGCCCTCGTCGAGCGCGACGACCTTCTCCGGATCGCTCTTGCTCTCCGCATCCAAGAACGCCATCCTGACCTTATGTCTCTACAGTTCCAGAAGATCAAAAGACCCTTTTCAGTGCGACCGCCAATATCTTCTTCCTCGTCGAAGATGACAGCAAAATAGCACAAAGACGGTGTAAGAGTCTGCGGCGTCGCACAAAGTCTATTTCGACCAGGGGAGTGCGGTCCGTCTTTAAGTGTCATCAAAGCCCTGTCCCACGCCGTGCAGTGTGCTCAGCTTATCTTTTCTTCCAGAACGCACCTGCAACGGCATCACCCGGCCTCCGAGCAGGGATGCCCTGTTGACGTTGCTCGCACTGCACTTCAGGAGCTAGCTCGCCATGAAGCCGAGCGCGGACCACATGAGCCAATTTCCGGGGTTGGGGAACGCACGAGGCGCGGCACGAGCAGCCGTCGGGTGTAACGCTCACAAAAGTGACCTGTCTGACACGAAGTGAGTACCGGTTCAAGCCCCCAGCTGCGAACTCGTAATCGCCAGGATCCTGTGCGACGTGGCAGGCTGGCGGGAACCGGGTTTGCTGCAGCAGAGGTTCGAAGTGGTTTAGGGCTTTCGTGTTCAGGTGGCCTGGAAGCTCCACTTCCCGTTCGCCGCCCGCGAATGCCGGGCCAAGACTACCAAGACCCCATGCGGGGGTCCGGGGTCAGCATGCTTAGCGCTGAGACGTCTCGGTATCATGCCGAGAGCGCGGTCTGCGCGAAACGAACTCGCCTGCGCACCACCACTGGCAACAGTGTGGGTGGGAATGGCCGAGAATCTCCATCCCGGGTTGCGGCGAGGGAGGGGTCTGGTAGAAAAAGGTATCGCGGGGCAATGTTGATGATGTAGAAGCATCCATCTGCTAAACCGATCGTTCCGGTCGCCCGGGTCTTGCTTCGATTGTTCTTTGATTCTGAAAGTTCAACGTCGCTTGTCGTTGAACTTGGTATCTCATCATTGCTGTTCACCGTCACACATCCACCAGCGACACGATGGCGCCTCCTCCGCCAGATGAATTCACGATCCTCACGCCCAATGCCATGCTGGGCTATGGCTACCGGCGGGAGCACTTCTGGTACGGAATTCAGCACTACGCGCCACGCGCCATCATCGTCGACTCCGGCTCCACAGACGGCGGGCCCTACAAGCTCGGCATGAACAAGATGACGTGCGGGCGCGACTCATATATCCGCGACCTGACGCCCATCCTGGAAGCATGCTGGCACAAGAAGATCAAGGTGTTAATCAGCAGCGTGGGCGGTGACGGGAGTAATAAACATGTCCAGGAGATGCTGCAGATTGTGGAAGAGGTCGCGCAGAAGATTGGGGCGAGCTTTAAGATTGCGACGATTAATGCCGGCCAGGATAGAAGTTTCTTGAAGAAGAGGTTGCAGGCGGGGAAAGTCGGCCCTTGTGGTCCGGTTGAGCAGCTTACGGAGCGTGCTATTGATGCGGCTGTGGATGTTGTTGCGCAGATGGGCGCTGAGCCGTATGAACAGCTATACTCCGTTGAATGAAGGCACTAATTGACGCTCGGTAGATTCATGGAAGCTCTCAAAGCTGATCCCGACATTATCCTAGGTGGTCGTTCTTACGATCCGGCTCCCTTCGCTGCATTCTGCATGTACCACGGTGTCATTCCCGGCATTGCCTGGCACATGGGGAAGGTCAGTCACTGCCTCCCTTTTGGTAGATTGCACTTATCCTAACTGACGCAACTTAAAGATCATGGAATGCGGCGGCATCTGCGCCGTCCCAAAAGGCCGGTCCATGATCGCCACGATGCGTCGTGACTCCTTCGACCTAACGCCTCTGAATCCCGCTGAACGCTGCACACCGCTCTCTGTAGCCGCGCATACACTCTACGAGAAGACACGTCCAGATCGCCTACCTGGGCCAGGCGGTGTACTCATCCTAGACGACGCGCAGTACAAGCAACTAGACGACGACCGAACCGTGCGAATCCACGGCGCAAAATTCGTGCCGACGCCTGTGTATCAGATCAAGCTCGAAGGCGTGGAGCATCTGGGTTACCGCACCATATTCATCGGAGGGATTCGTGACCCGATTCTCATCTCCCAGATTGATGAGTTCTTGGAAGCTGTGAGACAGTATACCCGGAACCTGTTCCCTGAGCTGGACCAGTCCGAGAAATGCAGACTCATCTACCACGTCTACGGGAAGAACGCCGTCATGGGTCCTTTGGAGCCGGAACAAGGATCCGCACCACCGTACGAGATTGGCATCATGGGTGAAGTGGTGGCACCCACGCAGGAGCTCAGTCATGCTATTGCGAACAATACGAGGACTAGTATCTTGCATATGCCGTACAAAGGGCAGCTGGCGACGACGGGCAATTTTGCAAGCCCACTGAGTCCCCATGAACAGAGCGCTGGGGCGGTCTTCAAGTTTAGCTTGTATCATCTGGTTGATCTGCAGCAAGGGGAGGAGTTGAGCTTGTTCCCGATCAGTCTGCATGAGTTCAAGAATGAGCCCCTTGAGCGAGCATGTCCGACATTGACGGCAGAGGAGGAGAAAGTCTTTGCTACCACCAGGCCAGAGCCTATAGGTGGGCCAACCACCCAGCTGCCGCCACGGAGTCCTCTACTTACAAGTCCGCAGTGCAAAAGTTCGTCCCCGACACCGAAGTCAAGATGATGGATATCGCTCGTGTAGTCCGGTCGAAGAACTCCGGGCCCTTCGAGATCACATTCGACATCATGTTCGACAACGAAAAGCACTACCGGCGGGTCAAAGCCGCCAATATCCTCGGCAATAAGGTCATCAAGAAGCTATACAACGTCGACGACAACGACATTCTCGTCAACATGTATTTTGATCCGGCGCTGGCGTGGAAGTGCACCATCAAGAGACCCTGGGCGCAGGGCAGTGTGGGTGAGAGGGATACGCTGGGCACGCAGCAGCATGCGCCGCTTTTGATGTTGAAGGTTCCAGGTAAGTCTCTCCATTTACATGGCATTGTGAGGAGTGGGACTGATGGAATAGCTGTGAACGCGGATGGGCTCCAAAATGGGACAGCCATCAACGGTACCTCCCTCACAAACGGCATCATCTCCAAATCCGATCCAGTATATCCCATCCCGGACCGCACATCGTTCACGCCTCTAGACAGCATCACGCACATCTGGACGACCATCGGGCTCCCACGCTCTTCCCTCTCCTCCCTGAACCTAACCTCAACCGACCAACTCGGGCTCCCCTCGTCCTTCAAAATCGGGCACATCGCGCTCTCCTCCATCGCGCTAACCGGCCTCGCCGCCAGCACCATCTACGCCTGGCGTACGGCGCTCCCAGCACCACCGCGCGTCTCCGTGGACCTCCTCCACGCCAGCATCGAATTCAAGTCCGAGCGCCTCTACATCCTCGCGGGCAAGCCCACGCCCTCGCCCTGGGGTCCCATCGGCGGCCTGCACGCCACATCCGACGGGCACGTGCGCGTACACGACAGCTTCCCGAACCACCGCTTCGGCGCCGCAAAGCTCCTCACTGGTCGCGAGGACGCCTCGCGCGTCGACCTCTCCGCGGGCGCCGCCACCTGGCGCTCGGTCGATCTCGAGACCGAAGCGTTCCGGCGCGGCATCGTCATCTCCGCGCTGCGGAGCTACGCGCAATGGGACGTGCTGCCGCAGGCTGCAGCCGTGCCGGACTTTCCCATCAACATCGTGCGCATCGGCGACGGACCCGCGGGCGAGTCGCCGCACATGCAGGGCGCGGCCGGAGCGGGAGGACTGAGAAAGGCGCTGCAGGGCGTGCGCGTGCTGGAGCTCAGCCGCGTGATTGCCGCGCCGCTGGCGGGCAAGACGCTCGCGGCGCACGGCGCGGACGTGCTGTGGGTGACGGGCCCGCACCTGCCGGACCTGCCGACGATGGACCGGGATTTTGCGCGCGGGAAGCGGAGCGCGCACGTGGACCTGCGGCACGAAGCCGGGCGGAAGAAACTCCATGAGCTGGTGCGTGACGCGGACGTGTTTATTCAGGGCTATGCGCCAGGGAGCTTGGCCGCGAAGGGATTCGGCCCCGAGCAGCTGGCGAAAGAGAGGCCCGGGATTGTGTATGCCAGTATGTGCGCGTATGGCTTCGAGGGACCCTGGGCGGATAAGAAGGGTTTCGACTCGCTCGTGCAGACGTGCAGCGGCATGAACGTGTCCGAGGCGGAACATTATGGTGCTGGAGAGCCGGCGCGGCCGACGTGCTGTCAGGCGCTCGACCACGCGGGCGGGTATTTTCTGGCGCTGGGCGTCATGGCCGCGCTGTATTTAAGACTTACGCAGGGAGGCAGCTATGAGGTCCAGGTTAGCTTGGCGGGCGCGATGAAGTATCTCAGGAGTCTGGGACAGTTTGAGGGGAAGAGCGGCTTTGAGACGAGGGATTTTGAGAGCCCCATGGATGTCCAGGAATACCTGGAGACGAGGCCGAGTGGCTTTGGGGAGCTGAAGGCGGTGAGACATAGTGTCAGCATTGATGGGGTGGAGGTTGGCTGGGAGCATATGCCTAAGCCGTTGGGGAGTGATCCGGCCGAGTGGGCGTGAGATTGGTCTGGTATTCCAGCTTAGAACTCGCATAATCCCTTTTTGCTTCGGCTTGCGAATATTTATAGATGACAGAAAGATAGGATAGGATCTAGCGCTTGAAATTGGATAAAGTTATTGCCACTGTGTCCACGCTCTTTCCTCCGTCTATAACAGCAGAAACGCCTCTAAACCCAAACACACAACCTTTACCTTACTACCTCCCAAAGTCTCCCAAACTCCCCTTATCACTTACCGTGGCCTCCACACCAGCGCCGGCGGCCTCAAACCCTCATCCAACTCCAACCTCCCGACCTCCTCAAATCCCAAGCGGAGATACAAGCCCTCCCCCTCAACAGTCGCCTCCAGCGAAACCGGGACATCCTCCTCCCTTGCCCGTTCCAGACCCCACTCTACCAAGGCGGCGCCCACGCCTCGGCGCTGGAACTCGGGCGCCACCGCAAGGATATTCAGGTCCCACTGCTCGGGGCCCAGCGTCTGCTTAAAGCGTCGACTTTCGCGCACGACGCGCGCGTAGCGTTCTTTGTCGACGATGCTGAGCCCGAGGACGGAGAGAAAGAGGTCGGAGAGGGAGAGGAGGGCGCGTTGGAACCCTAGCTCACGGTCCAGTGTTAGCAGAAAGGCACGTAAAAAGACATAGCAGGAAGCCTCCCAACTCCCCAAGCCGGCAGCCGCGAATACGGAGACGACTTACGGTTCCCCCAGCTATCCATCCTCCACCGCCTCGCCTGCACACTAGTTCCCAGCCGGATATAATGCGCATACCCCATGATCCTTGCGCAGCCCTGCCAGTCTTTATCCCGCTCGTCCAGCTCGGCCACGAGAACGACGTGGCCAGGGGTGAGCAGAGCGGCTCGAGTCTTGCGGCGGAAATGTGCTACGTGTTTGTTTTCGGTGGAGGGTGAGTAGGGGCAGAAGAAGTTGATCAGTGGCGAGGCCCGGAGGGCTTGCGATGCGAGCGACGCGATGGAGGGGATGTCCGAGGATGTGGCGGGCCTGATATGCATTATTCTTGTTCTTATTCCCCTTTCTGGGGGCTGTGATCTAGGTTTGAGATGTGTGATAGGGACGGAGAGAAGGGTTACAGCGGCGAGGATGGAAAGGGGAATCACGTCGAGATAAGGTGAACAAAGGGAGAAATGGAGGGACGGAAGGAGAGTGACATGCTTCCGTATACGGCCTAGCCTCAGTGTCTGGAAAAGAGCCGGTGTCACATGCTTCAGCCTTGCTCGGTTAGAGAAGGATCGCGACGGAGATTTTACCTAACAGTTAGAGGAATCAATGGGAGTTTTACGCAAGAGGTATTTCCCTACGGACACCTTGGGTGAAGGACGTCAATATTACCATTATGCAGAGTGGTTTCTGTATGGGACAGTCGCCGAGGCCTGTGTGTGGTTGGTGTGGTTGGTGCAGAAAGGGATTGATAGGGAAGGAACAGGAACAACAAGCAGAAGCACTGCGGCGTGCATCTGTTTTGACAGAGCTCGATATAACAGAGAAATTGCGGTGACGGATTCGATGATTTACCAGAACAGGATGTGAAGTGGCAATTGTACGGGAAGATGAGACTGCTCAGTCAATATCAAACCATCAATTTGCAAACCCAGCAGAGACATGTCACGCAAATAAGATATTAACATCTGCAGCCAGGATGTCTCCCAGCGCAGAAGTTCTACATATATTCCAAGTACGAGCTATTCCCAGCCGCACAGCTAAAATAACTCAATCCAGTCAATCGGCTGGCTAACTCAATGACTACTCCCGGTCTCGCCAGCGCCAACCGCGTCGATCCCAAACCCATCATACCCATTCGGCGACATCCACGCCGGCTCATTCATAAACCCAAACAACAAATCCAGATCCTGCGAGAAAGGCTGAAAGCCCGCCACATCCGCCATCTGCATCATGCTCGCGGGGCTCAAAATCGACTGCTGTTGCTGCTGGTCCAACCACAGTGAGGAGCCTACCCCCGACGTGCCCATCTCGTGGCCATTACCATCCATCGTCAAACTCGAGGCCTGCAGTGGCACACCCGCCGGCGCAGTCTCCGTCGGAATGCCATTCGCGCTCATAAGGCGGCGAATAATCTTCGCCTGGACGGCGACGCCAGCATTAGGCAGCGCCAGCTCATCCAAACAGCGAAGGCAGACGCGCAGGGGCGAAGCCGGGTCGGCGCGGCGGGTGCTGTCGATGACGGCCGGGTTGCGCGCGTGGATGGTGCAGGCTACGTACAGTGCGTAGCTGAGCAGGTAGTTTGCGCGGCGCAGACCGTAGGCGGCGTCGTAGGCGAGTGCGAGGCTGGTGATGTTCCGCGCGGCGGTGACGCAGCGCTCCCACGAGAAGGAGGGGTCCGCGGATGGGGAGCTCAGGTGCCCGCCGGAAATGAATGGCCGGTGCAGAAGTACGGTGATGGCGTTGTAGGTTGTGAGAAGCACAATTACGTTGGGCGCCGCGAGGGTGGGGCCCTGCTGCTGTTGTTCCCATGGCTCGAACCGCAGTTCTGATGGTAGGTTGTGGTACCAGCTCCGCAGCTTTTCATCCACGGAAGGCAGAGCGCTGCGCGTGCTACTTGCAGTGGCGCCAACGACGTAGAAGCGGTTCATGATGGCCGTCATGATCTTTGAGAGCGCGCACAACTGCTGGAACGTGGTAACCGAGTAGATGCGCGTCGGGGGCGGCGGGTTGGCTGCACCACGGCCCTGGGGTATTTGAGGGTCGACATATGGTGTGAACATGTCCATCTCCTCAAGCGTGTCCATCAGGTCGCGCGAGACATGCGAATCGCGAAGTTGGATGCCCACCGGCCGACCCAGGTACAGCGACTGTAGCTTATCGCAGATGAAGGCGCCCCAGAAAATGCGTCGCCGGATCTCCACTTCTTCGGCATTGCCGGCGAATTCCTGGCAGTCCAGATGGAGCCCGAGGTCGTAGACCATGCGCAGAGCGTAGCCTGTGTACAGCCATCCCTTGCCTGTCTGTCCCCGAGCATTGAAGGTGCTACCCAGCATCAAGAGACCGGCAATGGTCGGTATGCTAGAGGCTTTAAGCAATTTCTGTTGTCCCAATAGTTCGTCACATCGGTCGAAGAATCGCTTTCCTACCGTCTCTGGCAGATTTGGATCGGCACGCAGCTCGATGCGTTCCGAGAACTTGCTTGAGCAGGCGAAGACAGCATTCAGCAGAAAGTCTGAGCAGTATGGCCCGCCATTGGCTAGATCTCTCATAAAGGCCGGACGGTAGGTAAGCAGGAATGTATGATGTTGTCGGTTCCAGTGGAGGTCTAGCAGATGCATAGCCAGCTCTGCGTCTATTCCCCCAATCTGTGGAAGTCGGCGCAGGTCGTGCTCTGCTTGTCTCTGCAACGCGGCGTTTGCAATCAAGTGGTGTCGGCTCTGCTCGGTCGTGACTCGTCGTTCATTTTGCTCCGCAGAGCTCTTTGGACTACCTGCATGCAGGACTGAAGTTGGGCCAAAGATTCCCACCCGCCCGCTGTCATCCATCGAATAAAACATCGTGACGTCGTATTCTTCATCGGAGGAACTGGCCTCGTCATCCTGGCTTTTTGGTCCGAAGCTCGGATCGTGCTGCCGTTTTGCGCCACGCCGGACGTTCTCTGGACTCCCTATCGGAGTGTTTGGCGACTGTTGTGGAAGCCGGACAGAGCCGTGGCTAACTGTAATGGCGTCCAGGATCCTGTTCCGCTCTTCTGATGGCGCGTTTTTCAACGCCACGATAGTCTCCTCGAACATTCTTCGTTCCCTCCGCGCGGCGTTCACCATTGCCCTCGACGGCCTCTCCTTCGGTGTCTCGGCGGCATAGATGCATTGTCGCCCCAGTCTGAGGCAAGAGCCACAACTTGGCTTCAGGCTATCACACTTGATCTTCCTCGCACGACAAAACTGGCACGCCCTTGCTAATGTCACAGATGAATGCATGTTATGAGTCGGTGGACTGTTTCCGTTCATGATGTAAGGAGGTGTCTATCATTGACGAGAGGATTCCCTGCGCTGTTTGCATGGCCTATCTGGAAGTCTGGGCTGAGCCAGCCCGAATAGGAGAGCCAGTATTGGAGATAGATATCTCGGTTGGACCTCACAATTGGCTGCAGGTGTAGCGGGTATCCCTGTTTAACTGGAGGTGTGAGAAGCTCACTGTAAAGCGGGGTAAGCCAGGGATGGCGATAACTTCCTCGCTAGCGTTTTCCTTACCCGCCTTACTAAGCCTCTAAGTAAGCGTCTTCAGCATTCCTCTAGCGGCATCCTCGTCCGCTCCTTGCTTGAAGACAGTGCCTCTTGACTGGTTTCTGTAAAAAAAAATAGTAGCCTATGGGTTGGGGGCCAAGATTTCTCCATTTCACAATATTCTATGCCGTCGATATCTTTTGAATACACGAGTGCCAAGACCGGTGTTTACGGCTATATATTTCGAATGATGCAGATAACGAAAAATCCAACAGAAATAAACACTACTCCAACACCGAAGGATCCTCAGCCACAACCTGATCATAATATGGTTGAAACGCCAGCCACATCTTACTCGAATTTCCACTCTTCTTATGCGTCAACTCCGCCTCCTCCTTGCCAATAATAATCTTCTCCCACCCCGGGCCCGCGGCCGCATTCGCCATGAGCTGGGCATGACAGCAGCGATCAAGCGCAACAAAAAGAAACGCCGCCTCATCCACAGTAGCACCACACGTAATAACACCATGATTCTGCAAGATGACGCTTCGGCACGTCGGGCCGAGGGCCTTCGCAATACGCGCGCCTTCCTCGGTGCTGATGACCGTGCCACCGTAACGGTTGTAGACGGCGAGGTCGTTGTAGAAGCGCAGCGCGTCCTGGTACAGCATCTCGATCGGCCGCCCAAAACAGGAGAAGGCTTTGCCATATACGCTGTGTGCGTGGCATGCCGCGTTCAGGTCTGGCCGCGCTTTGTGGATCTCGCTGTGGATCGCGAAGGCGGGCCCGTTGATGGGTGATTGCGCACCGCCTGGTTGGACTTCGCCGCGCTCGTTGACGAGCACGAGGTCGGAGACCCGGATTTGGGAGAAGTGAGTGCTGAGTGGGTTGATCTAGAAATAGTCTGTGATAAAGGTATCCATCAGCAAACGTGCACGAGAATATACGTATCATTTTTGATGTCGTTACAAGAGGACGATAGAAGTAGGGTCTCATGAGAACGTATCAGAACACGGTGTGTACATACCTGGATTGATGGGATCGCGCAAGGAGATATGTCCAGCAACACCCTCATCAAAGCCCTGTTTCGCAAAGACGCGGAAGGCAACAGCAAGATGCTGCATCTGGTACTTCCGCTCGTCGAGCTTGTTTGCAAACTTTGGCGGCGAGCGAATGACGACTTTCCCATCCTTGTCGCCGAGGAAATGCACATCCTCGAAAAAGTCGCTCTTAGAGGTATCCTCGACCTGCGGCTCCGGCTCGTTGGCTCCGGTGAGCTTGGTGATTTTCTCGGTGATCGTTGCGGTGGCAGACATGGTGAAAAAACGTATGAGGTGTTGAAGAGTTGTAGATGCTTATCAGAGTAGTGAACACAAACTTGAACGTAGGTCTAAGGGCTTGGTATTTCCTCTGGGCAAACTGAACGTCCGTTTATACTCAGTTGCTTTCGCCTCCGAGTTGCCGATATTCGCCGGATGGCGCTCTAGTCGCAGGTATGGGGTCGAATTTTCTCCACCGTCGTTGTTGTTGAGGGAGGCCCCGTGGGAGACCTAAACGGAATGTCGATCTCCGCGCCCCTCCCTCCGGCCCGTTGACGTCTCAGATGGCCGTGAGCGGAGCAATGACCTCCGCAACACTATACCCCGCAGTTGCGGGGGGTAGTAAAGAGCTAGGGATTGCGCAAATGGCCCTAAAACTTGAACCAATGCGGAAGGCTCGGCATAATTGCACATCCACTCTATCTAGAACGACTATGCAACGCTCGGGGCGCGGACCCTGCACGGGCAGTCGTCCGCCGGTGCTATCATGAAGCGAGGAGCCAGGAGCGGGTACACATCCTTGGAGAGAGCAGACAAGGCTGCGGGGATCCAACTTAGAGTCAGCCAGGATCGTTACTAGGGATGGTCACAAGACGGACGCGTCGGCCTCCGACCGGTATCAACTCAAGGTCTAGAATTTTAATCAGAGACTGCACAAGAAGGAAAATTTCCGAAGTCCCTGAGCCAGGAAGACTTCTGCGCAAGCAACGACTCAAGATCCTTGTTTTCATACCTTTAGCACGCCTGAAAAGATGAGGGCAATCGGCATCAAAGGAGGCAAAGGCGACGTCGACGCCTTCTTCATCGACGACAATGTCCCGGACCCCATCCCGACAGGTGAGCGCATACTCGTGCGCATCAAAGCATTCGGACTCAACAGGATGGATATCATGCAGCGAGAGGACAAGTACCCATATCCCCTCTTGCCAGAATCTGGGAAGATCCTTGGGGTGGAATTTAGCGGACATGTAGAGGCGAAGGGACCCGACTGTAGGAACAGCTGACCCTGCCAGAGAGGCATTGCTTCTGACTTGACTTCTAGGTTCGGGTAGCTTTAAGCCCGGGGATAAGGTGTTTGGACTGGCATATGGCGGCGCGGTAGGTGTATCCGGTATTGGCCATAGCCCAGATGCGGAGCTGACAGAGATAGTAGTACGCGGAAAAAATAGCTGTCTCGGAGAAGATGTTGTTGCATCTACCTTCCAATCTATCCTTCGAAGAAGCTGCCGGTATTCCCGAGGTAAAGTCTCATCGTGTCGCTCTCACAACCTATCCACCACTCTAACATATCTGTCCCAGACCTTCTTCACCGCCATCCAAGCCGTGCACCTCGTCGGCGGTCTGCCTCCAGGTCAAACAGTGCTAGTCCACGCCGGCGCCTCCGGCGTTGGCCAATCCACGATCCAGGTCGCCAAGCTCGGTGGGGCATCCAAGGTCTTCAGCACGGCCGGCAGCGACGCGAAATGCGCTCTCTGCCGGTCGCTCGGGGCGGACATCGCCATCAACTACCGCACCGAAGACTTTGCATCCGTCGTCGAGCGCGAGACGGGCGGGCGGGGCGTAGATCTGATCATCGACCTTGTGGGCCGGGACTACTGGCACCGCAACACGGCGTGCGCGGCCAAGGACTCGCGCATTGTGCTGGTGGCGGCGCTGAGCGGGAGCAAGATCGATGGGTTTGATCTGAGGGCATTGTTGAATAAGAGGATTTGGGTCATGGCGACGACCCTGCGTACGAGGGATGCGGAGTATCAGGGTAAGCTGAGGGATTTGTTTAATGAGCTGGTCATGCCGCATATTGTGAGTGGCAGGGTGAAGACCGTGGTGGATAAGGTTTACCCCTGGACGCAGATCTCGGAGGCACATAAGAGGTTGGAGTCGAATGTTAATGCGGGGAAGATTATTTGTGTTGTTGAATAGATAATTTAAATTGCCCTATGGGTGATGCATGAGAGGTCCAGATTTGTTTAAAAGTTTGTAGCATTTTCTTGATGAGTTAAGAGCAGTGTTCTCTTTGTATTTGGCACTCCTGCTGGAGTCTATTCTATAGGATCTGTCAACTGACTCATGTGGTCACGAAGAAAGACGAATTGCCAAGTCGAAGAAAGATTTGAAATTTCCTACGCATATTTAGGAAATATAGTAGACATGAGCCTGCGGAGTGCACCACTTGAAGTATAATTCATGACGCATTTTGTGTTATCTGCTCGCGACCAGATTCTTCATCGTCAACAGATCACAGAAAGTCTATGCGAACAATTTCTGTGGGTTCTCAATCCACAGCTTCTGCCAGGTTCCTTCATCGGGAATCCACTCACGGACTTTCCGGATATGCATAGCATCATCCACTTCCCGGAAGTCCTCAACATCCTTCAACCTCTGTTCATCCGTTTTCCCCTTCCTCGAGACGCCCAACTGCGTATGCGGCCAATCGGTTCCGAACACAATCTGATCAGGGCCAGCCTCAATAATCGGTTTAGCAATCGGCTCAATCGCATCGATCCCCTTCGGGTTCCCATGATACAAGCGCTCAAACCCAGATACCTTAACAAAAACCCTCTTCTCACGCACGAGTTCCACAAAAGTCTTGAACGCGTCTGTTTTCTCCTCGCCGGGAAAGGTGCCACCAAAATGATCCGCGACCATCTTGACACGCGGATCCATCGACCGGATCATATCCGCCATGGCCGCCCACGCGCTGATCGGGCAGAAGATGCCAATGACCCACTCCAACCGCGCGAGACGCTTCGCCAACGCTTCGACCTTCTTGATGATATCGGCGCCGCCGCTCTGCTGGCCATGGCCCCAGGCCATCTCGTGCAGGCGCGCACCCCGGACGCCGGCCGCGTGCAGCTGGTCCAGCTCCGCGTCGCTGATGCTGTTGACGTCGATGGTGGCCAGCCCGCGCAGTTTGTAGCCTGGCATGGACTTCTCCTTGCTGAGGGTTGCGAGGAGCGGGGCGGGCGAGGAGCCCTGGACTGAGGCGTGCACGATCACGATGCTGGTGCAGCCGGTCGTGGATGAAGGGTATTCGGACAGCTGTGCTGCTTTGGGCGTGTATGACCGCGGCACAGCATATGGGAAGTTCTCGGGGTCGAAGACATGGATGTGGGTATCCCACGCGCCCTTTGGTACTAATTCTGCCATTGTTGCGACTATGATTCGATAATTGGGTTGGACTGTCTGCTGCTGCTTCTTGGAAGGGAGGTCTGCCCAGTAGGTCTCAACAAGATGCTACTTATGCTTCGGGGAACCATCAACGGATTGCCTATCACGGCGACCAACCCTGTCAACTCCGCACTGCTCTCCAGCCGTTCCCCGCTCGATAGGCGGAGGATCAACGCTCGCACGGTGACTGACTCCCCGCGTTGGCTTGCTAGGACCGGGCGGGAGGTGGCTCTCCGTTGCAACGCTAACTCCGCAACCCCGCGCGCTCGGATACTTGTCCGAGACTTCTCCAGAATATGCTTCGTTCGGGCCAGATTAGCGTCTATCAAGCCAGACCAGCGCCAAATCGGGTGGCCTCATTCTTTCTCATGGAGCGCGAGTATAAGCCCCCCTGTCCCTCTTCCTCGATCATCGCCTTCGCCCCCTTTGCCTGCATCCCTAACTCTCTCCCTCTCTCATCTATCCAAAATTCAGTTTTAATATTCGAAGTGAAACAATATTTCACCGAGAAGTGCTTCCAAAATGGGCATACTCAATGAGCTGAAACGGATGCCGGCCGATGTCGTGGACACGCTCCGTATGAAGCCTGTCCAGGCTCTGGTCTGGTTTTCCTGCTGGTCTTGTTGGACAATGGCTTCGATGCAATACTATGCCTTGCCCTTTACACTCAGCAATATAGCCACCTATCTCGACATTGCTCAGACCAAAGTCTCCGAAGCAAACACAACGTCTATGTTGTCTCGGTCCATCGGAGCAGTCATCTTCGGTGTCATGTCTGACCAGTACGGGAGGAAGATCCCATTGATCATCAACCTGTTCTTCTTGGGTGCATTCACTCTTGGATCTGGGTTCGTCCAGTCGTATGGTCAGCTTATTGGGCTGAGGTTCCTGTTTGGTGCGTATCACATATCTTTATGATTGTTGTCCACTTACTTATACTTCTCAGGGGTTGCATACGGCGGTACATATGGCTTGGTCATGGCCATGGTCCTTGAAGCCGTACCCCGTAAGGCTCGAGGTATTGTCGCCGGCTTTACGCAGCAAGGTTTCTCGGCCGGCTACCTCTTTGCATCAGGTCTCCACCTTGCTATGAGTAAGTCTCATCTGTCACCTATCTCTCTTTGCTTTCACATGACTGACTCTATCTACAGATCCCTATGGATGGCGTTCGCTGTACTGGCTCTGCGCGGGCATCACGGTGCCCATCGCCGCCATCCGCATCGTCACGCCGTACTACTCTGTGACCACGCAAGCCATCGAAGAAGCCGAAGGCGTCTCGCACGTCGGCGCCCGGGCCGCAGTGGGTGGTAACCTCTCCTTCATCAAGAAGCTCAAATACGTGCTGCGGTACCACTGGAAAGCCTTCTTCTACGCGTGC
Organism: Symbiotaphrina buchneri; assembly: GCA_001599915.1. Lineage (NCBI taxonomy): Eukaryota > Fungi > Ascomycota > Symbiotaphrinales > Symbiotaphrinaceae > Symbiotaphrina > Symbiotaphrina buchneri. Next base: position 44,394 of record BCIG01000018.1, read on the forward strand.
GCGCTGACATCCTGCTTCAACACCATGGGCCACGGCGCCATGGATCTGTACCCAACCTTCCTGACCACCCAGCGCAAGCTGAACATCCACCAGGAGACCTGGGTCACGTGCATCCTGCAGATCGGCGGCATCTCCGGCGGTGTCGTCGGCGGGTACTTGTCCCATAAGTTCAGCCCCAAGTGGGTTGCTGCTGGCGCGGCGCTGCTGTGTGCGCCGTGGCTGCCGCTGTGGGTCCTACCCAAGAGCTGGAACTTGCTGGCCCTTGGTGCTTTCTTCCTTCAGTTCTTCTATGGGGCCGCCATTGGGAATTTGGGCAACCTGCTGCAGCAGATCTGCCCTCATCCAGGTGTTAGAGCCGCTTTTGGAGGCGTGGCGTATAACATCGGGAACGCTGTGTCCAGTATTGCGCCTACTGTGGAGACGGCGCTTGGAGAGCGCTTCCCTCTGCCAGACGGGACACCGGATTATGCGCGTACACAGATGATTCTAGTCGGGATTGTAAGTTGTCTCTGCGGAAATTCCTTGCTCAATTCCTTTATTTGAGTGTCAAGTGCGTTGATGCCATGCTTCGTGGAATGAACTAACCAATTTCCCATAGGTGATCGCGCTCCTGTTCACCGCCTCTCAACGATGCCTCTATCAAGCCTGAACAAAGAATGGGACCAGGAAGACCCGAACATGGCCATCCCAACACACGAAATTGCCAGGCCCGAGGCCTTGGGTATGAAAGATATGCCGGATGACGACGCGAAGCCCGGCAGCGATGCGATTCACGTCGAGAGGCAGGCTGGGCCCTCTGATGACACGCCAGCGTCTAAGCACCTGAATGTGTGATTATGTGTATAGCATCTAAAGGTAGGCCTGGACTGGAGTGCCGTAGGAGTATCTCGGCTTACAATAGGCTGGGAGACTTTCAGGGTATCATTCAGATTACTGGGTTGTGGTACGAGATTCGGCTCTCTGAGACAGCGGATACACAAATGATTTTGACAATATATCTGCTCCTCCGGAGCGCATTGCTTGATCTTTCATGAATTTGAATACCATTAACAGTAGGCCTGTAGAAGAAATGTCCTGGCCTTAGCTTGATCAACAAAGTGAAGAAGAGCCTGGGTCGTCCCATGTTGATTGCGCCTTATGGGCTCACTCCTTAAAAGATTTACGGTTGCTCCGTGCACTGCGGTTACGTCGCCCCTCGATGGCGGGTAATATCTTTCGTTGGACTCTGAGATGACAGTATAGTCGGTACGCCTTGGGTTACTACAAGGGATGTGGTCATATCCCCTTAAACCTTCTCATGTCGAAGCTTTGCATCACAAGAACAAAGGTTTTACACCGGAAATTATTACGTATCCAGGATAGCTGGAACAAACTGTTGGCATATAAATCTCTCACTGTTCTAGCTTCTGCTTCTTCTTCGCTTGCAGCCCCTGGCTCAAGAGATCGACCACATCCTCTACCGTCTTTCCTCGAACCCTCTTCCCGGTTTTCTCCTTGCCCAGCTCCGAGTCTTCCGCAACCGCTTTGTACACTCTTCCCACACTATAAAACCTATCCCCCTAAATCAGCGTCCACAGATATCATCCCAGCCAGCCACGGGTGAACTGAAACTTACAAATCCTTCTCAAACCCGCCATCGCTCTCCGTCGTCTGGCCAATCTCCTGCATCTCTCCCACCCACCGATACGCCTTAGGCGGCATCGTCACCAAACCCTTCTCAGCCAACGCCAGCGTCGGCGCATTGTACTTCGCAAGATACCCACGTAACTCCGGTAATACGCCCAGCTGGTGCGCGGTCGTGAAGGACTCGATGGCCAACGCGACGAAGCCTTTCGTCGTGGCCGCGAAGCACATTTTGATGCCCGTCGCACGGCCAATCTCCGGTCCGACGTGGTCAATGTTGAGATGTTGCATGAGAGCTGCGTCGGGCAGGGTGTGCGGGCCTGAGATGATGAGGGACGGACAGTGCCAGGCGGGCGCTTCTGCGTCACCGTTCAGTGCCTTACCCGGGCTTTCTTTCTCCGCCGGTGCCTGGATGGGATACGGAACGCCGCCAATGATGCCACCGTCTAGAAACACTGCCTTGGATTCACCCTCGAACAGCGCCGCCGTGCGGGCCGCGGTAGCAGTCGACGTGGCATTCAGGTCGATGTAGTACAGTGGGTGAGGTGCCGCAGAGGACCGGCCTGGGACCACCGCGGCGATGCGCTGTGCAGTGGTGTATGCATCACGCGGCGGCACGATGGAGAGAAGGACATCGCTCTCGCGGACGAGGTCAGCGAGAGAGGGCCGGAGCTCGACGCCAGCCTCCCAGGCACGGTTTTGTGTTGCTTCGCTGCCATGATCATAATGATTAGCATAGTATTATTTTGGTTTTACCGGCTGGGGAAGAGATATGGTACGGCCTGCCTTCTATCATTGGCGTATGTCAGGACGCGGTAGTGGTGGGCGACCAGCAGCTGGGCGATGCCCAGGCCCATCTCGCCGATGGAGATGATCCCGACGGAAGAGAGCTTCGCTGCCATAATTGCGGCAGGTGGATTATGCTGGACGGCAAACCGAAAGTGTGGTTTACTTGGCGTTGGCAAGCCATGATCTTGAGCTCTTTTCTGCTCATTGCTGTGGGCAAGGCCGACGATGTTCAGGGGAGCCCGACACCCCGAGCTCCGCACCGAAGCTCAGGGGTAACGGGGCAGCGGAGAGGACGGGGAACTTCACTCCGTTAAGCGTGGCGCCACTAGCCTAGGTCGGGGTTAGATCCTTCCGCAACGGGCAGTAACGGAGCGTGACGGCCCATGATACCCCGTCGACTTCCCCTCATCATTTCGATCCGACCCTGCATGGATTTTCTCCTCCGCATCTCCAACTACCTCCAATTGAGTTGATACTCTGGTAAACGTTTTACCGCTGCCGCTGCTTATCCAGGTCTACCGCGGGTCACATCTCTTCCGGCGGGGTTCCAAGGTTAGACAAATCACGCGACAGTGACACGATCATCTTACCCTCCAGGGACCAGACTTCAGTCTTAAAACTCGTCTTGAGGAGACCATTCTTTCACTTCATATATCTCACAACATGGCATCCCTCCCCTCTAGCTGCGACGTTCTTGTCATCGGCGGCGGCAATGCAGGCTTCTCCTCCGCCGTTGCCGCCGCCCAAGCCGGCGCAAAACGGGTCGTCCTCATCGACAAATGCCCCAAAGACTGGGCCGGCGGGAACTCCTTCTTCACCGCAGGCGCGATGCGAACCGTCCACGGGGGGCTAGACGATCTGCTCCCCATCGTGAACAACGTCGACGCCAAGCTCGCCAAATCCATCGACCTGGACCCGTACACCAAAGAGCAGTTCGCGGGGGACATGGCGCGGATCTGCGCGGGGCGCTCCGATCCAGAACTCAGCCGGATCCTGGTCGAGGACTCCAACAGCGCGATCAAATGGCTCGCGAAGAACGGCGTGCGCTATCAGCTCTCCTTCAACCGCCAGGCGTTCCTCGTCAATGGCCGCCATAAGTTCTGGGGCGGCATGGCGCTGATGACCCAGGATGGCGGCAAGGGCCTGGTCGAAGACCACCAGCGTGCAGCGCGGAAGCGCGGCGTCCAGGTCTTCTACAGCACCCCGGCCATCCGCCTGCATAGCGACCCGCGCACTGGCGCTGTCACAGGTGTCTCGGTGATCCATAACGGCGAGGCCAAAACTCTCAAAGCCCCATCCATCATCCTCGCCTCCGGCGGCTTCGAAGCCAACCCGCGCATGCGCGCACAGTATCTCGGGCCGGGGTGGGACCTAGCCTACGTGCGCGGAACACCATACAACACCGGTGATCTCCTCTCAATCGCCATGCGCGACGTAGCTGCCAAGCAAGCCGGGAACTGGGCCGGCTGCCACGCCACATGCTGGGACGCCAACGCGCCTCAGAACGCGGGCGACCGCGAGATCTCGAACCAGTTCACCAAGTCCGGGTACCCGCTGGGGGTGATGATCAACGCGGCAGGCGAGCGATTCGTGGACGAGGGCGTCGACTACCGGAACTACACGTACGCCATCTTTGGCCGCGCGATTCTGGGGCAGCCCGATGGCGTGGCGTTCCAGGTCTGGGACGCAAAGACCATCCCATGGCTCCGCAAGGAGGAGTACCGCGATGAAGTCGTGAAGAAAGTCCACGCCAAATCTATCGAGGAGCTGGCTGATAAATGCGTCCCCCTCGGCCTGAAGAACCGCGATAAGTTCGTCGAGACAATGAAGAGCTTCAATGCCGCCGCGCATGCGTACCGCAAGGAACATCCCGATGCGAAATGGGACCCGGCTGTCAAGGATGGCCTCTCGACGCAAAGCTCGCAGGCGAAGCTGCCGCTGGCTAAAACCAACTGGGCGCTGCCAATTGATGAGGCGCCCTTCCTTGCTGTCAAGGTCACCAGTGGCGTGACGTTCACGTTCGGTGGCCTGGCTGTGGAGCCGCAGACGGCTGCTGTGCTCTCTTCCGCGACAGATCGCAAGATCCCGGGCCTGTACTGCGTGGGCGAGATGTTGGGTGGGCTATTCTATGGGAACTACCCTGGTGGCAGCGGGTTGACGTCCGGGGCAGTTTTTGGGCGCAGGGCGGGTAAGGCGGCGGCTGCGTACGCGGGGAATAATGGCGAGGTGCAGGCGAGATTGTAAAGAGTCGCAGTGTGTGCATGGGTAGGTCTATGGCATTGGCTGGCTAGATTGTAATAGATAGTTTTGGATTAGAATATACATATAGTGATAACTCGCTCCTTGATTCTTCAGCCATCTTACCCCAGCAATTTGTGGCTCTGTCGTAATGTGGATGATAGCTGCCGGTAGACCATCTATTGCCGTGCCGGTTTTCGGTCTTCTTCGTTCGGTTTGGGGGTTTCCCGCCTAGGATATCCTTTTCTCACTGTGAATTTGTTCCAGGGTGCACAATGACGCAAAATGTATAAGGTATCTCCTGGAAAGAGGATTGACTACCTGGCTGAAGAAGGCAATGCTATTTGGAATGTAACTGTTGATGAGATACTATACACCTTCCGGAATAGAGAGACGAGGATGCTACTCAGTCGCTGCGTAAGTAATGGCCGCGTGAGACCCTGGCCCGGGCAATCGCACATAACTTGAAAACGGATTCTTGGAAAATAGGCCTACGCAGCGAGATCTCATTCGCGGTATCCAATTATCCCGTGTATGTCTTCGTATATTTATCGCCCGGCAGCTTCGTCCCAGCCGGTATATCCTTTGATCCCGCTCAATGCATTATCCAACTCGCTATCGAAGAAAGCCAAAAGTGCCAACATTGCTGCTTTGCGACGAGCGGCTCTTTCAGGCTGGCGGCACTGTAGTCAAGCTCCAGTATTTTGCTCAATGTCCTTTCGTCGTCGTCGTTCCAGGTCGTTGGCAACTTGAATAGTTGTCCCAGGTTCTTCCCTTTTGGCTGTTTCTTCCCTGAAGGGTGGCTCTTTTTCGGCCGCGTAGGCCTTGGTAACTCTACCAGCGTATCGTCATTGTCCTCAATGTTGCCGTGAGCTTGCGGCCCTTCTGTGATGCTCTCTGCGTCTTCGGGCTCCACAGCATGCCGAAGTTCACTCGTAATAAACAGGTGGGTGTTCATCCATCGCTCCGGCAGCCAGTCGCCTGTATCTGAGCAGCCTGTCCTGTATGCCTGTAACTGTGCTGCTGTGCAATGTTTACCTTTAGAGTCATATCTGCATCGTTGCCCGAGTTGTGCGCTCCTTCTAACATTCATTCGGCACTCTTTGCGAGAGGGTTGACAGTGACCATCTTGGCGAACCCGTAGCGTTTGGCGAGCTTGAACTTTGCTCAGAGAGAGGTCAAGTGGCATCAGTTCCTTCGTATTGACGAGATTACGCCAGCTGTGGAGGTGTACTTTGCATTGAACACAGCATCATATATGTAGAGTCTAAGATTTTTCTGAGCCTGCCGGCTACCCCGTACGATGCACCCGTACCTGAACCGATGTATAGCCCAATTGGACTGTCATCCTTTTCCATGGCGACTGCATATATGCCGCAGACATCTTCGTGGGAAAACCGCAAAGACTTGAAATAGGTGATGGAAGGTGCGTTAGTCGCTGTGAGAACCTCATGCAGATTTGGTGCGAAGGAGAGCGGAGAGCAAGCAGCGATGCTGTCATATGCCGCCCGTTTCTGAAACAAGACTCGAAATCCTGGGTGACATACCACTCCGGAGCATTGATGTGCACCACCGAGAACGCGAGGTGGTCCACGAGCCTCGCCGATGGGTCAAGATCGAGGACCTCGACATTGCTCTGGTCAATTTGCCGGTGGTTTTCCTTGAACTCCATGTCGTCTCCGTAGATGCATCACCTCTTTCGCAGAGACATGCCCAAGGAGGATGAGAGAGGACGCACGGTATCAGACACAGTTCTCGTGCTGCTCAAAACTTTGCAGACACCAATACTAATACAGGTGTAGGTGCAGGTTTCAACCAACTGATCTACCTGTGCATCGATAAGATCGAGATGCTCCCCTATATCGCCCGCATGAGCGCCGAACTGCACTCTCGGAGCTGGGATGCCGTCGTCGCTCATTGTGGATGTTATCTATCGGGGTTCGTTCTAGTGTTGGTGCTTTGGGTGAAGGACGAGCAGAGGCTAAACGCTGTCGGTCAAGGTGGGTTTGGATTTATTGTTTTCCAGACTACTATCTTTTGGCGGATCCCTCGAAATGTGCCGACATATGTCTTCTTGTTCGTCGTCGTACTTGTCGTCCTTCTTTCGTATGAAGGAGTCTTTCATGCACCCCTCCGTGCTCGGTCTCCTGACGAGGAGAGGTTTATCGGAAAATTCAGAATCGCTGGCCCGTCCTGTAAATCATTAGCAAATCTGGTTAGAAAATCCCGATGCACCAGCCGCACTGACGTAGGTTGAGAGTTTGGTTGGAAGATTGTATGATGGAAGTGGTCGGCGTCAATGCGACCATCATGACTGGCTCGTGCACCTGAGTTTCTTTCGCTGGATGCCTCAATATCTAGTAGGCGGAGATATACGGACCTTGTTCAATATACAAGACTCGTCCTCGTCGAGAGCCTCCATATAGATGACAGACATGCATAGAAACCAAACACAACCTAAGAACAGAGATTATTGTACAATAAAGTAAAGGAGACTCGTATATATATTAGGGGAATGTTATACAGCATATACCACCAGATATATATCGTGTAAAATATGGAAAGAAAAGAAAGAAGGGAAGGGAACTCTGTAGGTCGTTCAATCAAATGGCGGTCATGATGCCCGCTTTATGTATTCGTCGTATGTTTGCTACTTTGTTTGCCTTGATGCATTCAAAAGCGGGGTTGCTATTCCTGTTCTCAAACAGCTACAGCTGCATGACCCAGAATCTAGTGATGAAGAGAGCGATATCCATTCACCCCCCTGCCTGGAGTAGATACCAGGCCCAATTGGGCTTTCTTTTCTTGCAGTAGCGTGGAGCTTTCCGGCCCAACCACCATCCCAGCCACGGCATATCGGATACCGTGACTCATACTCGTCCGTGAATGGATATACTGAGGGCATAGAGGGGAATATTATCAGCTGATCTTGAAGTTCGATCATCCCGAAGATCACATGTAATACATTACCTAGAAGGACGAACCATGCCGAGAGAGCGGCTTCGTAGAGCAGTAATCATCTGCCAGGTCAGCATGTTCGCGTCACGTAAGAGAGGCAATACCTAAGATGATCGACTCCCACTGAAGATGTCGATTCACATGTAATTAAGGCGCCTGCGGATAGACTTAAAAAGTCATCAACTTCAAACCACTCGCAGCAGGAGAAAGTCTGCTAGCGCTCTCCTCCTAGGATCCACTATGCTGTATATAAAAGCAACAGTTCAGGATCGTCAGTCTATTATTCTATTCCTGGTCGCCTGTAGCTGATTCATGTTTGCTTCAGAGTGAGAGCTATGTTATGCATCAATGTTATGCTATGCTATGCTCGCTCCAACGCTGGATCTCAAGAGCGGAAGCAAGATACTTCACTAATACACCGGGCCACATCCGGCCATGTTCCCATGAATCCTAACTATGCATTCCCATTCCCGCGGGCCATGTTGCTCACATTCTAGACCTCCGTCATTTTCCCTCCCTTTTCCGCCGAAGCCAATCTACGCCATCAGAAGAGCATCGTCCTCCGACGCTTATTGCTCTGGATCTGCTCAATCAATTTCTGGTCTTGCTTTTCACACTCCGCCAGCTCCGCTCTGAGCTTGGCGACTTCATCCTCCGCATCGACACGTTTCTGGTCCAAAGCCGTAATCTCATCCTGCAGCTCGCTGATGCGCTGCCGCTCCGTTTCGACTTGTTTGAGAGCCAGCATAAGCTCCTCTTGCTCTGCCTCCAGCGCCACCTCAGCTTGTTCGGTTTCAAGCTGCTCCTGATGAGCATCAGCCGCTGCCTTTAGTTGCTCAAGCTCGATGTTCTTGTCGCTGATACCGTGTTCGTGCTTGGCTATCTCGTCTTCAAGTGTGACGACACGCTGTTGCTGCAGGTTGCACTCTTTCTTGACCTCCCGCAACTCCTCAACTTGTCTGCGCAGTCCCAGCTTTTCTCCGACAAGCTTCTGCGCATGCTTCCTGAGCTTCTGAACCTCCTCTTTCTTTCCTTCGAACGTCCTGTTCACCTTCTTGGCCGCCTCCGTGTACTCTCTGATGAGTCTCTTAACCTTTAGTGATTCATCCTTGAGCTCGCTATAACTAGTGTCCAACTTCTGCAGGTCTTCGGTGAGCTTTGCATTGATATCTCGTTGTTCCATCAACTGTCTTAATTGCTGATTGTTCACCTTGACCTCCTCTCTGTACTGTCCATCCACCTGGTTGTAAAGCTGGGTCATTGAGTTCCATGAACCTTCGATGGTGTCTCTCTGCTGCTTCAAGGCTTCATGTTCTGCGAAGAGGTTCTCATTGAGTTTGACTTCTTTCTGGAGCTTGTTGCATCGCTCATCAAGCGCCCTAGCTTCGAATTTGACCTTGCGCAACTCGTCCGCGACGCGGTCCTTCTCGGCTTGGATTCTGTTCTTTTCACTCTCTAGCCTTTGTGCATTCTCCAACGCCCTAGCGATAGCGTTGTTGCTCCCGCCCAAGGTTAGGCGAGCTTTCTGATGTTCCTGCTCGAGTGTTCGAAGATTGTCGCGTAATCTGAAGATCTCCTGACGGAGTTCATTCTTTGATTGCTGTATAGAATTGATGCTCCTCATGTGATCTCCCTCCACCTTCTGGAGTTTGGTCTCGCTGACATGGAGCTGTTCCTCGGTCATAGTAGACTTCTCCTTCACCTGCTCAAGCTCCTTTGCCATTTTGTCGAGGTCTCCCTTTTTGAGACTCAATTTTAGCCGGGCATCGTTACGTTCGCGAATCACCCTCGCCAACTCTGTCTGCAGCTCTAGAGCCTCCCGCTGAAGACCGCGAATTCCATCGCCATTTTCGGAACGAGAACTAGCAGATGACTTGTAAATTTGTACCAGCTCCTGTAGCTTCAGCGCGGTGTAGTCGATCCAAGCATCGATCTTCGATGGAGCCTGGTCGAGCAACTGTTCAACGCGCTCTGACTCGGCGTCAGAAATGTTCAAAGCTTCCTGTAGGGTTTCGACCATCGATAAGACCTTCTCAAGGCAGCTATGCAGTCTGCGCTCTAGCAAGCCCTCACCTTCACGCCTTGTTGCACCGTTGCTGCAGGTATGGACTTCGCTCGCACCTCCCCTCGCATCACCCGCTCCTTCGCCATTAGCTCCGGGGTTTACAGTACCTTTCCCGGACTTGACTTGTGCCAATTTCGATCGAGTTCTATGCAGCTCTTCGTTGAGCTTCTCGAGCCTCTCAGTGAGCTCGTGGACGGAAGCAAGCTGGTTGAGATTGTCAGCGAAATTTCTTTCCCGTTCTTTGATTTCTGCCTCTTTCTGTGCAGCGTCCGTCTCGCGTCTGTCAAGCTCCTTCAGCCTCTTGGGAGTTTCTTTGGTTGTCTTGGACAATGCAAGCGTCTTCGCTTTGATCTGGTCCCGCAGCTCGGTCACATTTGCTGCCTCCCGTTTGGCAGCGGCTACCATCGCTCGGGTCGACTTTAGCTCTGCTTCCCACTCCTTTTGCCTGCTCAAGGAAGTCTCCTGAACAGCTTTCAACTCCGTCCTTGCCTTCTGTAGTTCCACGTGCTGCTGATCGAGCTCTGCTTTCGCTAACCTCAGCTGTACTTCCGAGGCCGTACTCTCAGTCTGAGATACTTTGTTCAATTCCTGCAGACTTTTCTTTGTCTCTCGTAGTTCGGTCGTCTTTTCACCAAGCTCTACCTGCATTGACTTGAGCTGTACTCCTAAGGCTGAGCACTTGTCCTGTGATGACTGTTCAAGGGCCATTAGGCCCGTTTCCGTCTCCTGTAGTTGCTTCGTCTTCTCACCAAGCTCCGCCTTCGCCAGCGTGAGCTGCACTTCCAAGGTGCTACTCCTCATCTTTGATGAGTCGGCCAGTTCCTTGAACATTCTGTCATCTTCTCGTATCTGTCTCTTCGCTGCACTCAGTTCCGTGATCAAGGAATTCAACTCAGATTCTAGACCTGTGGTCGTGTTTGCGTGGGACTCGCGCAGCTTTTCCAGCTCGGCATCCTTTGCTGCCACGGCCTCGACTTTCTGATTGACGCTCTCCTCAAGCTCTTTGACGTCCGCTTCCAGATGCACTACTCTGTTTGCGTACTCCAGACGTAGTGATCCCATTTCTGTATCTCTGGTACGTATCAAGGCATTGCTCCGATCGATCTCACCTTTGGCCGCAGCCAACTGTGTTTCCAAAGCAGTTGTCGTAGCGATATTGGACTCCCGTAGCGTCTGCATTTGGACATCCTTGGCCAGTAACTGCTCTTTCAACAAACCGAGCTCTGCTTCTGTTGACTTCGTCCGTTCCTCCCAAGCTTTGCGTGCCTCTGTATGCTTTCGTTGTAGCTCCTCCAACTCAACATCCTTGATTCTCAGCTGCTCATCTTTCTTCTCGATCTCTGTTCCTCGCCGATGGAATTCTTCACTCAACTCTTCCAACTTCCTCTCCATAATGCCCTTTTTGCCTTGCTCATCTATCTTCTTTGCAGGATCCTCCTCGATCTCCTTCAACTTGCGGTCCTCAGACCCGACCATCCTGTACGCTGCCCGGCGAACTTGACGAAATTTCTCCGAAATGCTCTTCAGCCATTCTTCTAGGGTTGGCACTTTGGATGAGATGGTCGTACCATCCAGAAGAAGAAGTAACTCTCTGGTGTAACCTTCAAGAACCATGGTGCGTTCGGCATTCACTGTGGAAACTCTTTCAGCCTTCTCAATTTGTGCTTTACACCTCTCAGCCTCTTTCCGGGCTTTCTGGATCTCGCCATCCATATGTCTCTGATATGACAAAATATTCACTGCCATTTGCAAAGGGCTAGGCGGAGTCACCTGGTCTAGGCCCACAAAGATCTTGGAGGGAAGACATTGTTTGGCCTCCTCTTCACGCTTCGCCAACGTAGTCGGAGGACTACATGAAGGACTCCTGTTCCTCTTTCTAGCTTTTGTAGATTGTGTAGAAAGAAAAAACATGTCAGGTTCAGAATCAGAAATGACGATGGGTGCTTGAGTTCTAAGTCTGGGCCGCTTCGTCTTGGCGGAGATTTTCGCAGTATAATCCGAAATGATCATTACAGGATCTTCTTTTGAGCCATCCAAACCATATTCAATCCGAGAACGCTTACAGGGCCGTTTGCCGTTGCCGCTTATATCATCGAGTATCGGAGCCGCACTGTCAGACGACTGTATGGCATCCGAATGTATAGCCAGTTGACGGATCGCGTTGGCGACAATGGCGGTGTCTTGTTCGTCCCGTACCACAATCCGGTTTTCGCTGGACAAGGACTGCAGAAGATACTGGGTAGTATCCATGGCTTCTTCAATCGGGTAGGACTTGGGACGAGGTAATATAGGCCATGGAGTTGTAGTCCTATCTGGGATCGTGCCGGGGTGACATGGGCATCCTGGGTCTGTCTCGGATCCCTTGCCCTCAACCGGCGCCATATATTGGCTGTCATGTTGTGCTGCGAAGTTGACACTTCCTTGGGCCTGGTCTCCACGGGCTGCAGCAAGTTGCTGCTGACGTACCGAGTTGCGGCTGCAATGGTTGCTTTAGTCAACAATCTCCATGGACAGTCGCCAGTGCTTGAACTTACGTCTCTAATTCTTGGACCATCTCGATCTCTTCTTCAAATCCTATAACTGGGCCAATCTCCTCGAACGAGGCGTATGTGCCGCTCCATAGGCGTTCGCGATGGATATGAGTAAGACACCAGAGAATAAAATCAGAGGGTGGTTGTCCAGGCACGGCCACTTCACCTGCCGTTCCGATGAGGTCCATAAGATGATAAAGCTTATCTTGTTGGCTATGGTAGCCCTGAAGCTGGCCTATAACCCAATCTGGCACAGAAGTCATGATCGAAGCTGCAGGTCTGGTTTGGGCCGAGATGTTCGTGTCATGTGCTTGCAGGCCTACATGTGACAAGGTAAAGATGTGTAGGTTAGTCACGAGTGACACTGCCTGGGAAGCGACAAGCCCCAACCTTTGAAACAGTGAATAACCTTGCAGACCTGTGAATCTTCATATGCTCATTTGCACAAGCCACGGTGTTGCCCAAGTGCCTATAAAACCGATGATGGCAGTGTGATGAGGAAACTTGGAGTGCAAGTGATGCTTCTCTTCCCGAAAAGGCATGTACTCAAGAGGGACACTTGTGATGTACAAAACACAGACAGCGCTCAGAAGGCGGTGACGAATCTGGAAAAGGTATTTATTTACCCACAGAGTGAATCTACCTCACCTGACTTTGGACGTACCTGGTAGAATGGAATGTCTCGGATAGAGGAACGTTTATGATTGGAAGCATGGACCGTCTCTGGGGTGGGAACCAGTCTGCTTCTTTCTTTGGTTAAGCGAACAAAAGCTGTCCTTTCTGTGCTGCACGGTAGTTCCTTCCTTGTCTTACATTCACCGCACCTCATGTCTGGTCAGTGTGAATCTTCGCTCAAGGATGCTAACTGGAAGCATGACTGCTTGGATGATTACCATTCACTTGTCAGGAGAGTATCCCTACCCGCTGTTATTCAAATGAGACTATCTAACCTTTACCATGCCATCTTGGCAAGTAAACCTTTAGGCCACCTCCGTACCGCATACTTCCTCGACTCATCCAACAACAAGATCCCCAATCCAAACGCCGCAGGAAGGAAGAAGTGCTCCACCGGCACCCTTGACGTCCCTAGCCCATCCTCGATACCTGGGATATACAGCCAGAAGAAGACCATGACGAGCGCGAAGAGGATTGCAGGGAACAAATACAGATTCTGGGTAAATTTGTTGAAGGCAGGCGGGTGCTGGACAATACTCAGTCGACGTGTCCGAATTGCCATCAGGTTGAACCATTGCCTGCAAATTCCCCGGTCAGTCCTCCGACGGAGCCATTTGTGGGGAGGAGCCAGCTTACATCACAACCAGGTTGACGAAGTAGATCGAGGATGCCTCGTTCAGCCTCGCGGTATAGTAGTCTTGGTCAATGTCCGCTGGCAACTGCCCGAAACCGAACCACAGCGTGCTGAATGGGATACCTTTTCGCTGGAGATACCAGTACGACATGGAGAAGGAGCATACCGTCTCCAGCACGCCCAGGATGCCATAAGAATGAAGCATGAGTTTCCAGTCGACCGGGCGATCTTTCTTAGGGTTGCGGGGTGGGCGAAGCAATACATCAGCCTCGGGAGCTTCGTACGCTAGAACAGTTGCAGCGGCGCAGTCTGTGAAGCAACTGTGGAGTGGTCAGACAGGTCCCATAGAGGCGAAGGTGGCTGACTTACCAGATGATAATCATCAAGAAGCTGCTGAGCACCTGGGGTAGGCCGAACAGCACGTTGGTCATGACCGGCCAAAACTCGGAGAAACTTCCAGCAGGCAGTAGATACGCGATAGTCTTGCGGAGATTATCAAATACCACCCTTCCATACTGCACGGCTTCCACCACCGCCGAAAATGATTCCAAGAGAACCATATCTGCTGCCTCGATGGCTATATCTGAGCCGCTGCCCAACGCAATGCCGATATCTGCTGCTTTGAGGGACGGTGCATCATTAACACCATCGCCTGTCATGCCCACGATCTCAGAGCGAGCCTGGAACTCTCGAACGATCCGAAGCTTTTGCTCAGGAGTGGTGCGAGCGAAGACAATCTCTCTGTATCTGCACAATTGGTACCATTGATTATCATTGAGGGTGATGAGATCTGGCCCGCTAATCACTATTGCTTGGCTGCGTTCGCTATGATCCGCGGTTGGGGGGGTGTCGCGAGGTAAGGCTGATACATCATCAACGGACTTTGGTAGGCTGATTATGCCGCACTCTACTGCGATAGCTTTTGCCGTGAGGGCGAAGTCGCCGGTGACCTGCTGCAGTCAGAGACTAATCCACGTCGACAAGGATTCTCCAAGTTACCATGAATATACGAATACCAGCACCCCTAAGAATTCCCACGACATCCCGGATCTCATCACGTGGCGGGTCCACGACAGCCACGAGTCCAACCAGCGTCAAGCCTGCTCTAGCATGCATCACGACTTCCTGTTCAAATTGGGATGCGTTCGCGGGTGAGAACTGAAACTGTTCATGTCGGATGATTTTACGGGCCAAAAGAATAACTCGTTTGCCTCGGGCGGACCATTCATCCCTTAACTGGTTGATCAAGACCCTTTTATCGTCTTTCAATATCGCTGGGATACCTGTCTCATCGATGATGCGAGAGCAGCGGCCGATCAGTACGTCAGGGGCGCCCTTAATAGTGAGTAGGCTTGTCATCGTCAGTCTGCCAACGTTGATATAAAGGAATATGGACCTCTTACGTGTCTGCAGTCCCAAAACTGATCGCTTCTTCCTTGCTAAATGCCGCATTGTCCGGAGTTGTCCTCTCTAAGGTGAAAGTCCTGATCATGAATTTGTTCTTGCTGTTGAAAGCGACCTCGAAACTTTTCCTCCACTTGGCTTTCATGTCAGCGACCGGAGCCAACGCTTCCGAGAAACGAAGAAGCGCTTGATCAGTTGCATCACCATTAATCTTTCGTTCCTCGACCGGACTGTTAAGGGATTGCGCGTCAAATTCACCAGCGTTGCACATTCCAGCAATGAAACGTAGCTGGTCGAGACTGTTGCCGTTGGTCCCCACTCCATGTTTCTGGAGCGTCATCTCTTCGCGCGCAACGGATGGTGTCATCTTCCGTATGCCAACGCATAGGTCAGTTACCCTCATCTGATTCTATAAGAACATCAGCTTAGCTCTAGACTCGGGCTTGGATTTCCTGGTCGACCTTTGTCAAAGTGCCGGTCTTGTCGGAGCAAATCACGGACACAGCACCCAGGGTCTCGACCGTCTTCAATGACTTGCATAGGATCTTGTTCTTGCGCATGAGGTTCGCCGTGATGGTCAAGCTGGCGGTCAAAGCAATAGGCAGACCCTCAGGTATAAAAGCAACAGCGACGCTGACGCAGTCAACGATGAGTGTAGGAACATTGATCCAATCTGGGTGGTCCTTTCTCAACCAGGAAGCCCTACACGATATTAATTTCTCAGCAGTCTAGGTATGAAGACCCTGCACTCACCAGACAATGATAACCACAACGATCATTGTAAGCATTATGGAGACGATGATGATGACAAATCGTAGAACTTCGACTTCTAGTGTCGTCATGCCTGTCTTTGGTTCATTGGTCATTTTGGCTATTCGTCCAAAGACCGTCTTGTCGCTCGTAGCGACGACGACACCCACAGCACTGCCTGATATACAGTGAGTCCCTTGAAGTCCGATGCATCGTGTCTCGAGGTAGTTTTGATCCGTAGAATCGACGCTTCCGGAGACCGGTAATGATTCACCTAGTGATATCAGTCATTCCACAATGGCCGAACATGGAGCAAGATCTGGAGTCACAGAATGAACAGGAACATACCAGTCAAGATCGATCGATCAAACTTTGCATCGGACGAGATCTCCACGAATCTGACATCTGCCGGCAATTTATTTCCCGCTTTAATGAACAGCACATCACCCGGCACAATCTCCACCGCGGGCACCATAACCCTGCCCGCATCCCTCAAAACCAAGCAATTCTCCGGCAGCATCGTAGTAATGCTCTCCATAACCCTGGAAGACGACCAATCCTGCCACGCATTGAACGCAGCCTGAATGAAGAAGACGGCTAGTAGGACGATAGCCAGCGCCAGGTTCGCCACGGCTGGAGGCTGCCCGAGAGGCTTCCATGAGACGAAGACGAGAATAGAGCCGATCAGCAGGATGGAGCCAAAGCCCTTGAAGAAGTAGCCCGTGATCTGCTGTAGGCGACGAGAAGGCGGCGCGGATGGCTTGTTGGGGCCGTATTCGGTGAGACGCCGCTTGGCTTGTTCGAGTGAAAGGCCATGCGCGGTGGATGTGGACAGGCGCTGGGTTAGTTCTTCGGGGGTGATGACATGCCAGTCGAGGTCGGCGAGGTCTGAGGGGCGGGCGGTCAGTGTTTATGAAGCCCGCCGCTGCAAAGGGTCATGTCCCACCTTTCGCAGCTGATTCTTTCGCCTTCTTGACCTCAGCGATATCCCTTCCCTTCGACTCTTCAATCTGGAACGATCTGCCAAGTTATCAGTTCCCCCCTTTCGTCTCTCCTGGGGGCCCATCGAGGGCAGTATGCTCACAGAGTACGATATTGGATTGGCAGCACATTCGCTGGCTCCATCGAATTCCTCCTGCTCCTCACACTGCTGATTGAAAGACTCGACGCATTGGAGTGGTGTCGCCCGAGTCTATGTCTTGGATCTGGTGTGGCGGCTTCCTCGTCGCCGACGGCGTTCCAGCGGATGCGTGGGCCGTCGGTGGAAGGGTTGGGAGGCTTGAAGTCGTCCATGGCTACTCCGGGGCTACTGCTGTTCTGTGGATGCCGGGGAGTAGTGTGATGCGGTTGGATTGTTGTGTATGACAGAGCAGGCAGGATCACGAGGTAAGAAACAGCTGAAACGAAGAGCAGAACAAGGGATGGGACAAGAAAATAACAATATATCAATCTGGGACAGCGTGGGTTATATGAAGGAAAGGGCAAGCTTTCTTGCAATCTCATCTCTATCGGTTAATGAGCAAAAGAAAGGACACCCTGCTTCACCATTGCACACGGTGTTGGAAATGCCGCATATGAATACCCCTCAGGTCCTCCAAGATGAGTAGAACGTCAGCGCAGGGTGCCCCTTTGCCCCGAAAATCCCGCATACATGCGAACTCCCTTCCACTGCCCCTCACGCACGCTTTGGCCATGCGGTGCATTAGCCTCTTACTCCGCAACCAGCGCTCATGCTGCTATGCCCATGGGCACTCGCGCAGGTGTGGGTGCGTGGAATGAGGAGAAGCGTGGCTGTGCTTTTTACTCGATTGCGTTTGCGTTGCAGCACAGTGTCTGGGCATGTCGATAAATCGCGCATTTCTAAAGTCGTGCATGGGCCCTGTGGTCGTGAGAGATTATTTGGTCAACACTACTATATATCCCGCATACGAATGAAATTGAGCAAAGCTGCTTTTTGGGAGTAGTATTATTATATGTTGGATTTACAATGGGTTAGGATCAGATCTCGCCGCGCATTTCCTTAGCTTGGATTGCTGCACTGCTACGCACATCAGGCAGAAACGCAGCCAAACACAAGCAAACACAGCCCCTTTCTCGGCGGTGAAGGCTGTGTGCTGGGCGCTTGCCTAAGCCGGACGGGGAGATGAAACTCATGAGAGAAATAGTTACTGTAGCAAAGCAGAACGATTCCACGCAACACCACCTCTTGAATATCGTCACTTCCCTCCCTCACGGAGTGGAATCAAAATCAATGGGACTGAGGATCCTACATGTTATCATTCTCGTTATTCCTTGATTGAATGTGACCGTTGATTTACACCGTTAGCCCCTTCGTCTTTTGCTGTGGTAGTTAATGTATAAAACAGTAGAAGTAAAAGGGGTATATTGTGTGAGGTCTGTTAAGGTAGCAGACTTTAGCGCAATTTTTAATTGTCGCAGGGGTTCTGCCTGGAGGATAAATAAGGTAAGGGTATGAGGGAGCGTATGAGGAACCCTATGAGGAACCCTATGAGGAACCCTATGAGGAACCATATAATAAGGAACGATTTAAGTAGGGCCGTACATAGCTTCTCGCCTCCCCCGGGCCCCTCCCGCCCCCACTCCGTCGATGGTATGATGGTATATCTTCCATCTTCATCTTCCTCTTTTTGTTTCCCAGCTTGTTTTCCAGCATCGTATGAGATCTCCGATTACAGCCCTGAGCCCTCCTAGCTCTCTCTCTTCTCCTCCTTCAAAACCCGGTCACAGTCTAAAGAGACACATAGAGACAACACTCAAACTATCTCCAGCTGATGTAAAGCCTTGGGAATTCAGCAACTCGGCATTTCAGAACTTCATCGATTTCAGTGATTCAGGGAATATATATAATTGGGTATATATAACTGCACCATCTCTTCTCTCATCTTCATTTCTATATATATCTTCCATCGTCATCAGCATCCCTTTTTCTCCTTATCATCTGGCCTCTCCCCTTTTCCTTTCCTCAAGAATTAGAGAGATGATATGAAACAAACACACAAAAAAAGGCGGGTATCCATGCTCCATCGCGTCCATCCCATCCCATCCCATCCGCGCCCTACTCTCCTAACCACAAAGGGGAAAAAATTCATGTATCAAACATCCCGACCCTGCCGCTCAGGCTTCTTCAAACCCCTAAACCATCTCACCCCCCTCCTTCCTCGTCTCAAACCGACTCGTGACCAGTATGCCCCCCATCGGGAATCCCCCCTCCCCCATTCCCACTCCCCCTCTGTCACCTAACCCACCCTGCAAATGCGGGCCGAGTGTCTCCTCCGCCAGTCTTTCCTGGCTACTCCCCGCATCGCCCCACACCGTGACGCTATGCGTCGTCTTATCCTTATGGTCGAGCGAGTGGTTGGCCGCCGACGCCGCGCTGCTCGAGGGCGCGTTCTTCAGCATGATCGCCTCGGCCCGCAGCTTCGACGCGTGCGACGGGCCGGGCGTGTAGCCCCCCGAGTTGTTGTATGGATAGGACCGCGCGGCCCGGTGGCTGCGGTAGAGGATTGCGAAGGACGGGAGCGTGCCGACGATCACGGCTGCGGAAGGAAGACGTTAGTAACTTGGTATTGCCAAGGAGGGGAGATGAGGGAGGTCAGGGCGCAAGGGCAAACGTACCGATGGCAGCCTCGATGGTGCCCCACAGCGCGAGCCAGGAGCTGCTGGGCATCGAGTTGTTGCCGGCCTTGACGCCAATCTGCACCACGCGCACGGTGGCGACGATCATGCAGATGACGCCGACGCTGAAGATGGCGCCCACGCTGATCTTCTGGTTGAGCGGCATCTGGAGGTTCCAGATCAGCCCGATTGGCAGCACCATGATCATGATGTCCGTGATCACGTCCACGGCGTAGGCGTAGTACAGCGAGGCGATCTCGGCCACGACGTCCCGATGAGTCTCGCAAAGGCCTGTGAGGAGTGGCTTAGTACAGTCACAGATAGAATGGCAGATGGGAGAGGGCACAGGCGACATACCGACGGTGAACCAGGCGTGCATGCTACTGCAGCTGGTGAAGTTGGACACAATGGCTCCGACGAAGGTCAAGGCCGTGAAGATCATGACACCCCACCACCACCTCATCTGGCGCGGAAGGCCGACCATCAAGCGCCGGAACAAGAACAACAAGCTGAACTTGACGCTCCATAATGTCGCCCATAGGAGCATGGTATTGGTGAAGAAGATCTTGATCATCACCAGCGCATCGCTCTCCAGCTCAGCGTACAGCGGCGCCTGGCCCGACTCCACGGCTAGCACTCTGTACATGTACGGCGTCACCACGATGTATGAGATGCTGAGACCCATGAAGAAGATCCACGACAGCAGCACCCAGAGGTCTTCGATCTGGAAGGTGCGCAGCTTCCAGAATCGGACGGCGAACCGCGCGAAGCAGAAGATCGAGGTCAGCACGATCATGGCATAGCCAGTGGATGTGAGCCGCGAGGCCGTCACGAAGTCGTCGCTATCCATTGTGTCGGGTGAGTGTGAATGTGGCCGTGAGTTGACGGTTTGAGATGCGGCGTATGTATGGTTGCGCTGCGGTGGTTTTTATTTCCGTACGGTTGGTTGCGGGCTACTGTGCGTTCTGGAACGCTTCTGCCGACGCAAGGGATGAACAAGCACAATAACCTTGTTTGCCTCGTGCCAGTGGATGTCGTTACTAGACTTTGCCGCCCCTCAATCCACTCAGTGCCGACGGTCGAGGCAGCGAAGCCCTCACGTCGATACGAGGCGCGAAAGAGTCAAGATGTGCGATGCGAAATGCAAGGGGATGCTGCCCTCGTATACGGTTATAACTTGGATCCGCTGAGATGGTGCAATCGAAGATCAGTGGGTAGGTGCGGGCGGCCTGAGGACTATTAAATCGGTTCGGGAGATGGCCGCTGGGCTGCCACCGAGCAAAAGACACCAGGCGAACAGAGCAAGTGCCAGGCACGACCCCAAAAGACGCGAAGAAACCCCAGCTGCTGGTCACTTTAGTCACTGCATCGCACAGTGGTGGTCTAGGCAGGGAGCGAAGAGCGTGGAAAAGGAAAGGGACAAGGACCGGCTTCTTCACCCGATATGCCGGCCGTGAAGCAGGGGTCTTGAAGAAGGTAAAAAAGGACTCTGGAACAGGGGTCGAAATCCACTATTCCCACATCCTGCGTCCTAGCTATCTGCGGGCCAAAGGTTTGCAGAGCGTGCGTGCTGGGCTGCTTTGCTTCAGTCTCGGGCGGGGACTTTACTGACATGGGCGGAAGGAGCCGGCTTGTCCCACAGCTGCCAGCACCATCATGAAAAGCATAAGAGGACAGTGCGGGCTGCAGATAGGTTGGGTAAGAGCAACCGACCTAAATGATGACAGGCCTGTCTGGCCGGACTTGGTGTAGGCGCCGGCACAGCACGACAGCATTTAGGTTTGGGATCCTGGGATCCGCTACCCTAGCCTGCCTCGCGCTTCGGTTGCAGTTGAGCGCTTTTTTCCCTGCAATTTAGCTTGGCTAAGAAAAGGCCCGTTTTGTGACGGTCTTTCTTAGGGGAGCCCAGAAGGAGAAAAAGCAGGAACTAATGACCGTCTCTTCTCCACTACCCACGAGAAACAGGGTGTTGACGATCGATACGGCCCTGCGTGGACATCTTAGCAGTATTCGTGCCAGCTGCAGCGGCCAGTCCAGAAGCGATCGGCTGCTTCTCCAGCCTTTGCGTGCGTTCATACTGACTGCATCCCAGCGAAGATCATGTCCATCCTACGGTGATCGCATCTAAGACAATCGCATCGCATATCCTAGATCTAGGAGTCGAGAGTCGAGATCATCACATTGCTCGCCGTGCGCACGTAGAGTTTTTACGGCCTCCCAATAACCAAACGCCGTGCATGAGTGTTAGCGACAAGCTGTCAGGCGTGGTGCGTGGTTTTCTCTTTTGACGGCGGTTGTCTCTCCCGAGCAGTTACAAGGGTTGGATAGAAAAACGTGATGCAACCGTCGACAGCCACAGAACGCCTCCAAAAGGCGGCAAAGACAGCGAGCGGAAGTGGTAAAAAAGCAGGTACGCGAGCTTCAGGCACGGAACTGTCCCTCCATCATCTTTCAGGTCATGGCCGGCACGGGGCGACGCTCCCGACATGGGGACAGGAGGGTGTCTGTGTGCGTGGATGGACGCGAAATTGACCGTCCGAACCCTATTTCGTCGTAGGTGCCAACTTGGGTCGTGTTTCAGCGCAGCAGGGAATTTTTCTTTCTGTTCCCGTCCCTTTCCCGTTCTGCACGAGTCAGGGGCAACAACGTTTCTACAAACTGGAAACCATCCTCTGTCCGAGCGAACAGGTGTGGATGAAGGTTGGTAGCGAGGGACCTTGACAGACTGCAACGCGCTTGGCCCGCTCGAACATTCAAGACCGTTCTTTTCTGCGTGGGTAACCAGAAGGGTCCAGAGCGTTATTTTTCACGTTTGACTACCCTTGTGCAAAGTCCCTTATATTTGCGGGTTTGCTTTCTCGCAAGCGAGGCGATTTGCGTGAAGAACCCATGCTTAAAAAGCCGGTCATGCGGGATCCTCGATTATCGAATACGAGGCATCAGCCGATGAGTGCGACATGGGTCCGGTGCGAGGGGTGCGGAGTACAGGGGTCATAGATAAGAGGAGCTGCATGGGAAAGCAGCATGCAGACTCACCCGACTGCTGCTGTGACTTCCCGGGGTGTAAAGCAAGGGTAAGGGTAATGCTTCAGTTGAGCCTGGATCTTCTTGATGCTCATGAGCTGTTGTTCCTTAACTGTATCCGTGTACAATGGTAGGGGTACCTCTAAGGTGGAGAGCAGGGTTGCTTCCTTTCAGTTCGCAACCCCTCCCGCCCACACACAAACCCAACTTACCCACAACCCCTGCAATCTTATCCGCACGGACTTTTGCGATCAAAAAGAAACCGATCGGCAACAAAAACTTCCTTCTTCGGAACTAGCGAACTGGGCTTGAAGTTTGCAGCTTGATCCGGAAGGTGTGATGAGTGCAGTGCTTTAGACACGGGATTTCATCTCCCGCCGCTGCTGCAAAATAATCCGCGCGGAGCGCCTGACAGTTTTACGGCGGCCTTTTCTTCACTGAGAGCTGCCAGCGACCAATGGAACGCTGGGCACGTGCCGGCCGCTTGCTGGCGGGACGGAGTATACGCTGTGTCTTTTCCTTGGCGGGACGTTTTCACGCCGACCGGAACCCAGCGGTATCCACCGGAGAAAACTGGAATTGTCTTTGGTCCTGAACCATCGAGCCGTTTTATGTAACACAAGCTCATCCTGTCAATTTTCTTGGGCCTGGTTTGACCTTTTCCTGCCAGCAACTGGAACAGGCGGGGCCGCGGGCACGAATGGGCGCCCTCGGTAATTGCGACCCTCGCTTTCCGTTGGTCTTTCCCTGGCTGTCAAGCGGCATGAGCCTAACAAAAACCTTGTTTCCAGCCGGGCCTCACCCCGGCTGGCCTTGGCTGTCGAGTTTGGAACTGCGCTGGGATAGAACACAAACTGCGCAGGCGGAGTGAGACTCGAGCACTAGTGTAGCATTACTCTATGCCTTGCAAGGCGAGGACGGAGAGATTCTGTGTAAGGGTAGACTAATAATAACATTGTGGAGTTTGCTGGGCGATTGTCGGAACGATAGACGATCCAGGCCCGGAGAATTGCGAAAGAGACTGACAAGCGAGCGATCGAGAGATGGACTTGGCAGCTCTGCAGGTCTTTCTAACTCTACCTTACGCAGGGACGGATCATCTGTCTCTACCTTTTCAAATATTGCTGGGATCTTGCGTGGAGTTTGAATTCGATTGTCGTACGATGATTGTTCCTGAAAAACTGCGCCGGGTGACTCGGTGCATCACCTTGCATATCCCGTCACATGGTCCAGCATCTTTCTAGACGACAACTCCGAAGCTTTTCTCTAACAAGCAACTCCCTATGCATAACGACCACATGAGGAGTTGAGCTCATCCGGATCCCTTATTCATCCGGGAGGAAAGTACCCCGACAAGCGAGCACGGCCAAGGCGTCCAGACTCTCGATTGGTAGGTTGGGGCCAAGTGGAGGTTAGAGCGGGCCTAGAGGACATACCGCTTCCACGCGGAGGAAGAACGGTCGGTCTGTGGCGCCATCCGCTCCACCCCTCTTCTCCCACATCTCCCACACCAGACAGGGGTACAGCTGCCAACCCAACCAATCAATGCTTCATCGTGCCTGCCCAGTTCCTTCTCTGCGCTGTCTGCGACCTATCGGCAACGGCTGCTGCTGTTCAGAAAAGTGCCCGAAAATGATATCTAATTCGACGGTTTCTGGGCCTTAGGCTATTCGTGCTCGAGTGTCTTCGGCCGGAGGCTGCAGCCTGTTCGTGCACGTCCAAAAAGGCCCCCGAAGCTGGTTCTCGTTGCACAAAAACGGTGCGCGCCGTGTGGAAGACGCCACACCACGTTTTTCTGTCCACGCCGGCTTTATATTGTGACACCGGCCGCCCCTCCCCCTGCTCGAACTTGAACCCCTGCGTTAGACAACTTTCCACTCAGGGGCCAGAAAAAGGGATTTGCCGTCTCTATCGCTGTTTTCTCGTTCGGCGCAGATCCAGCCAAGAAAGAAAGTTCCCACTCCTCCACGTGAATTTTCCTGAGGTGTTCCCGCAGGTCTGGTTCTGGGCTGTCGCGACGAAACAGGTGGAGGAAAAGAGGCGCTTCTTGACAAGTTCTGAACTGAACTGGTTGTTGCGGCGGAATCTCCTTCCCGCTGCCTCTCTTTCCCTTCAATCCGCCGCCGAGGTCTCCGTAGCCCTGCTGTTGTCTCGTCTGACGCAATGCCCCTTCGCTGTCAAGTCCGGTGGCCACGCCGCCTTTGCCGGCGCCTCCAACATCCAAGGTGGAATCACCTACGATATGTCAGCGCTCAACAGTATCAGCCTGTCCGCCGACAAGAAGACCGCTTATCTCGGCACTGGCAACACCTGGTACGACGTCTACACGGCGCTGGAGAATGACAGTCTCGCCGTTGTCGGTGGACGTGTTGCAGCCATTGGCGTCGGTGGGCTGACGCTGGGTGGCGGCATTTCGTTCTTCAGCGGGCTGTACGGGTGGGCGTGCGACAACGTCAACAACTACCAGGTCGTGACAGCCGACGGGCTGATCATCGAGGCCAACCCCTCATCGTACAGCGACCTGTACTGGGCTCTGCGCGGCGGCGGCAACAACTTCGGCATCGTGACGCGCTTCGACGTGCCCACCTTCTCGCAGGGCCTCATGTGGGGCGGCAGCAAGGTGTACATGATCACCGACCAAGCCACGATCCTGTCGGCCTTCACACAATTCGGCAACGACGCGCCCTCAGACCCCAACGCAGCCCTCATCGTGGCCTTCGCGTACGCGTCCGGCTACGGCTTCATCATCAGCGTCGACTTCGAGTACGCGCTGCCGGAAGCCGACCCGCCGATCTTCGCGCCCTTCGACGAAGCCACTGCCATCAGCGACACGACAGCCGTGCAATCCCTCGCGGACATCACCGTCGAGTTCAACGCGACCAACCCATCGGGCCTGCGCGAGACGTACTGGACCGCCACATACCTCCTCAACGAGACGCTGGCGAACTACATCGTGGACGTCTTCGTCAACGAGACGACGCCCATCGAAGACGCAGCCGGCATCGTGCCCGCCTGCGTGCTGCAGGTCATCACGACCGACCAACTCTCGCACATGAGCAAGAACGGCGGCAACGCGCTGGGGATCGACGACTACTCGACCCCGCTGATGCTGCTGAACCTAGCGTACATGTGGGAAGACGCGTCGGACGACGAGCGCGTGCAACAGGCCAATGCGAATATCGTGGCGAAGACGGTCGCGCAGGCTGAGGCTTGGGGCTTGGGGGTGGAGTACTTGTATATGAACTATGCAAGCCAGTTCCAGAATGTGGTCCCGAGCTATGGCGCGGCGAACTTTGCGAAGTTGAAGACGGTCGCGAAGAAATATGATCCGACGGGCGTGTTCCAGACGCTCCAGCCGGGGTATTTCAAGCTGAGTGGAAGCGCGCCGGCGAGTGGGCCTTGAGCGCGAAAGACAAGCGGTTGAGGTTGGCTGTGAAAGAAAGGGGAGGAAATGAAAGTGTGGGCTTTTGGATTTGTCTATATTGGGAGATGAGATTGGCGGCTTTTGTGGATAAAGATTCTGACCAGTGACTATGTTCTGGACCGCCAAGAGGAAGGATTCAGGAGTGAAAGAGGTCGAAGGAGAAGCTCTTGGATTTCTTATTATCTGCATATATATATACCTTATAAAAAGTGATAATCCTTCGCATCCAGCTTGTCTCTCACAGATTCTTACTGCTTCATGCAGGTGGTCCATGTCTTCCCGTCTTTTGTATTCCAGGCTTTCCCGATCACTCTGAAGCAATGCTCAAAGAGTCTATTTTCTGCTGTTGCTGGGCATTGGCATTGGCAGTCAATGACAAGTACCGCTTTGGTTGCGGTATCCGTCCAATATCCGGTGGAGTTTCTGGTGCAGTCTAGCCCGCAACGGCGAGAATGTGCGAGCGAGCCCTGCGCGAGTGATGTGGGCCTAGTGGTGTGACACATGTCAGGCTGGCCGAGTGCGTACTGTAGTCGGTCCCTGCGGATCCGCGGGCGCCTTGAAAATATATCTTCTCTTCATCGCCAGACTGACTGACGGCTTACAATTTCAAGTGCTAATTGTTCTGTTCGCGCATTGAAATATCGGGATTCTTCTTTGTTACTTTACAGGACCCTACGAGTACGTATCCTTGCAGAACTGCTAATCCCTGTCACCTCGGACCCTGCCTTTGACGTGCATTAGCGGTTCTTGAACAGCAAGCATTATTCGGGCACGCCTTAAAGGTCGAGTCAACAGGAAAAGAGAAACAGAAGAAACAGCTTCTTAACAATCAAGTTTAAAATAGTCCACTGTCTACAACCACTCAGCAGCAGCCGCCATCATGACCTCCACCTCTGCCCCAGTGGCGCTCATAACCGGCGCCGCCTCCGGGATCGGCCTCGCGATGACCAAACACCTTCTGTCCAAGGGCTACCACATCGCCATGGCAGACCTGAATGTCCCCCGGGGCGAGGCCCTCTCCCGCTCTCTCGGCCCCTCCACGAAATTCTTCCCCTGCGACGCCAGCAGCTGGGACAGCCAAGCCGCGCTGTTCGCGGCCGCATGGCGCACCTTTGGGCGGCTGGATGTCGTCTGCGCGAATGCTGGCATTGGGGATTGTGCGCCGCTGGTGTATGGTGCGCCTGCATCGACTGGCGAGGGGAAGCAGGGGAAGAGAGAGGTGCAGATCGTCAAGCCGGATATGAAAGTGCTGGAGATCAATCTTCTGGGAGTGGTGTACAGCTTGAGTCTCGGCCTGCAGTATATGCGGCATAACCCCAGCACGGGCGCAAGGGGTGGGAAGTTGATCGTCACCGCCAGCGCGCTGGGGAGTAATCATGCCGCCGAATCCGCTGTATACGGCTTCTAAGCACGGTGTAAGTCTCCCTATCCCCCTTCGTCCCTACCTCCTACACCCATCTCTCCCCCTTCCCCCCCCCCCCCCCCCCCCCCCCCCCCCCCCCCCCCCCCCCCCCCCCCCCCCCGCCCCCCAAGCACCGCACACAACATCCCAAACTAACCCCCCCTCTTCTTTCTCTCCACACAGCTCCTCGGCCTCACCCGCGCCATGGCACCGATTCTCGCCGACGAGGGCGTGAGCATCAACGCACTCTGCCCATCGATGACAGAGACGGCGCTGACGAGCGCAATGATGTCGCTGGTCCCGCCGCCCATCGTGTCGACGATGGAGGATGTGATGCGCGCGTTTGCAAGGTTTGTTGATACGGACGTCTCGGGCAAGGCGCTGGAGATTCTCAGGGATGGCATTGTGGAGCGTGGACCGGCGGATCCGGAATTGGCGAAGGTTTGGGAGGAGTTTGGGATGGGGGTTTGGAGGGCGATGGGGTAGGGGGAGGGAGAGAAGGGGGTGGGAAATGGTGGAAGGGTTAATTGGCAAAGATTGTTTGATGGTGTTTCTGTTATTGGCGGTATAGATTCAAATTAGATTCATGTGACAAAATCATCTTTGTGGCAAAAGCATATGATACATGTACTTCAACCCATGGCTTTCAATGCATCACGTCGACCACGCCACGGGTTCCGTACATGAATGTCGTGCATGAATGTCGTGGACGATATCTCATCGTATTCCCGTCATAACCGTGCAGTCTCCTTCTCATACACCACCTTACTCTGGGGATCGATCATGACATCTCCGGACTTGACACCCAACCAACTCTCCAGCACCTCTTCACACCCTTCTCCCTTCTTCAACACCGGAAACTCCTCTTGATTCGCCACGTCCAGACTCGGACTCTCAGAAAGCCCCACCAGCGGACGATGCGGCATCTCCGTCTCATGCATATGCAGCACAGGCGTGACGCACGCATCCGTCCCATCAAAGATCTCCCTCCACTCCATCAGCGACTTCTCCTTGAACCTCTTCTCAAACAACCTCTTCAACACGGGCCAATTCTCCCTCCTATCACGATCCGGCAGATCCTCCATCTTCCACCCCAGCCCCTCAACCAGCAGACGATAAAACTGCGGCTCCTGCGCTCCGACCGCCACAAACTCTCCATCCTTCGTTCTGTAGACTTCATAAAACGGCGCCGCGCCATCCAATAAATTCTCACCACGGGGCCTATTCCACGCCGGCGTATTAAGATGCTGCCTTGGGAACGTCGCCAAATACGCCACGCCATCAACCATATTCGCCTCAACGACCTGGCCACGCCCGGTACGCTCGCGCCGCAGCAGCGCCATCACGATGCCCAGCACGCACACGAGCCCGCCACCCGCAAAGTCCCCCAGCACGTTCACCGGCGGCGAGGGCACCTCGCCTTTGCGGCCTAGTAGCGACAGCAGCCCGCTCACGGCCAGGTAGTTGACGTCGTGGCCCGCGGATGTGGCCCAGCGGCCGTCGCGCCGGAAGCCGGTTAAGCGTGCGATGATGAGGCGCGGGTTTTCTTTGCGGAGAGCGGAAGGATCGAGACCGAGGCGCTCGAGAACGCCCGGGCGGAAGGGGTCGATGAGGATGTCGGAGACAGAGATGAGGCGCTTGAGGATCCCGACTGAGGAGGGCGATTTGAGGTCGATGACGATGGAGCGTTTGCGTCGGCAGAGCGTGTCTTGGGGCCCGGGCACGGGCGTGGGCCGGTCGATGCGCACGACGGTGGCGCCGTAGTCGGCTAGGATCATGCTGGGAAAGCTTAGCTGGTGATGTGTGAGAGAAAAGGGGCAAGGAGAGGAGGAGGCACCCAGCGAATGGAGATGGAGCAAGGCCGGCGAGCTCGATGACTGAGAGGTTGTTAGGTGCCGTATGCGGAGATAGGGAGAGGGAGCCGGACCTTTCAAGCCCTCAAGGGGCGGGCCAGAAGACATGTCTCTTTCGTCTTTCGTCTGTGATCTCAACTTTTCTGACCGTCTCCGTTCCGACGTGTTTTTCACAGTATACTCTTGAACGGGGGCGAGATATCTCTACAAGAGCATGAAGCATCCGCAAGCCGAGGTCGACAGTTAGCCTTGCCATGTCTGGCCTGCGGTCGGGGTAAACTCTTAAACTCTAAACCCCACATCCTCTCCGTAGAACGACTTCCCTAAGAAGCAACTACCCCACTCCATCCCCGTTGGGGAAATCGATATCAAATGTATGAATTCTCTCGGATCTACTGGCCTGCGCATGCATAATGATATTATTTCGCTATCAGCGACTCTCCCAATAACATTCAACACAATGATCTTCTCCTCTCCCTACCACGTCGACATCCCCTCCCTCGACATCCTCTCCTTCATCTTCTCCCGCGCCATCGTTCCAGGGCACACCAAGATCTGGCTCGAAGCCGCCAACCCCTCCAACTCCATCACGCTCGACGATGCCTTCTTCTTCACGCGGCGGATCGGATACGCCCTACGGCAAGCGGGCATTGGCGCCACGGGGCCCGCAAAAGACATCGTCATCACCTTCGTCGAGAACCAGATCATGATCGCGCCGACCGTCTACGGGATCCTCTGCGCGGGCGGCATCCACGCAACCTGTGCGCCCACGGCAACAGCATTCGAGCTCGCGCGGCAGATCAAAGGCAGCAGTCCGCGCGTGCTGATCTGCTCGATGCAAACGGAGGCCACGGCGCGCGACGCGCTGAAGCAGGCGGATGCCGAGTCGGCCGTGCAGCTGCTCATCATGAAATCCACCGTGCCGTGCGATATCCTCTCCGGCCGCAGCGGGGCCAGCATTCTCGGCGCAGACACGCTGGACTGGGAACGCATCACGTCTCCGTCGATCCTCGAATCCCGCGTCGCTAGTCTCGTCTACTCGTCCGGCACGACCGGCCCGCCCAAGGGCGTCCAGCTAAGCCACGCCAACATCGTCGCCAACATCTGCCAGATCAACTACCACCTTGCGCCTCTCTCACAGACTATCCGCGCCGAGGGAAAGTTGCCCTGCATGGCGGGGATAATCCCCAACGCGCACGCGGGGGGCTTGATGATCCACACGTATCTGCCGCTGCAGCTGGGCATGCAAGTCTACCTGATCCCGAAATACGACCTGGCGCTGCTGATCCGGTATATCCGCGCTTACGCGCTGAGCATGTGTTTCATGGTGCCGACCATCTGGCAGCAGATCGCGCGGAGCGAGGCCATCTCGAGGGACGATGTTAAGAGCATCCGCTTCGCGATGAGCGGTGCGGCGCCTCTGCCGCGACAGGTGCAGATTGAGGCGTCGAGGAAGCTGAGCGATGGCGTCACGGTCGTGACGAATTGGGGCATGACGGAGCTGGTGTGCGAGGCGGCGCAGTTTAGCTTGGATGAGATTGATGAGGAGGGCGCTGTGGGCAGGTTGTTGCCGAATATTCAGGCAAAGATTGTGGGGCCGGATGGGAAGGAGTTCGGAGCCGAAGAGGCAGGCGAGTTGCTGATTAAGGGTATGTCTTGTATAGAAAGGCTTGTGAAGGAAAAGCATGCTGATGCGATCAATGTGCAGGTCCCAATGCCACACGAGGGTACTACCAGAACCCCGAAGCGACCGCGAACGCCATCAAAGACGGCTGGCTGCACACGGGGGACATCGGCAAATTCTCGCTATCCGGCAAGCTCTTCATCGTCGGACGCTCCAAAGTGCGCTCCACCCCTCCCAACATCCCCCCTCTCTCCACCACCCAGCTAACTCATCCCGTCCAGGAACTCATCAAATACAAAGGCAACCAAGTCTCCCCCACCGACCTAGAAGCCATTCTGAACGGACACCCCGCCGTCGCGGACGTGGGCGTCATCGGCGTACCTACTCCCGACGGTGACGAGCTGCCGCGCGCTTATGTCGTGCGCTCTGAGACTAGCTGTACGGAGAAGCAGCTGAGTGAGTGGCTCGCGGAGAGGGCCAGTCCGTATAAGCGCCTCCGAGGCGGAGTCAGGTTTGTGGACCAGGTACCGAGGAATCCGTCGGGGAAGATTCTGAGAGCTGTTCTGAAGGAGTGGGTGGCGAAGGAGATGGAGCGGGAACGGGCGAGGTTATAGAGAATTCTGTCCAGATAGATGTGTCCGGGAGTATGCCTTGCTGGAATTATTAGCACTTGACATATAGAAGAGTTAACCAGTCATTTTCCACTATTGCAGTGGGCTGGAAGATGAGGTGGATATGATAAATGTATATATATATATATCTATATACGCTTGATGTGCAGCAAGCTATGCTTTTACTGGCGTGTCCACCATCAAATTGATCAATGAATGCACAACCTCTGCAGCCGCCAACACGGTCGTCTCTCCCGGGTTATCGTATATCGGGGCCACCTCTACGACATCCGCTCCAATGATCTTCATGCCTTCCAGGCCATCCAAGATAGAGAGCAGTTCTCTGGTCGTCCAGCCTCCTACTTCCGCTGTCCCAGTAGCTGTTACCAATTAGCCATCAATCTCTGCAACTCATGGCTCCTCACAACCTACCAGGTGCAAACGCCGGATCCAAGACATCGATATCCACACTAACATAAACATTCGTCTCCCCCACCCTCTCCTTCAACCTCTCAATAACGCCCTTCACCCCAACGCGATCAATATCCCTCGCCGTCACAATCTCAAACCCACATCTCCTATCATTCCTCAAATCGCCCTTTTTGCGCATCACCGGCGCCCTGATCCCCGCATGAATCGACGAATTGAGAATCAAGCCCTCCTCATGCGCCAAATGCAAAAAAGTCCCATGATTGACGCCCGCATACTCACTAATGCCCCCGCCCAGCACCTCGGGGTCCCACGTATCAATATGCGAATCGAAATGAATCACGCTCACAGGCCCCCAATGCCTGCGCGCCGCCCGCAGCGCCGCCAGCGTCGTCGTATGATCCCCTCCCAGCATCACAATCCGCGGCACTTCACTGACCTCACTCGCATTCGCCCTCCTTGCTCCAACAACGCGGTGCGCCTCGCCCAACTGCCGCAGCGCGACGGTATTATCCAAGAACGTCAGTGGCGCATCGCCGCAGTCGACGATCGACGCCCAGGATGCGAAGCTGTTGCGCCCTGTGTACACGCTCCACCCGGCGTCGGGGGACATGCGCCGGCTGCCCTGCCGGATCCCGCCCGGGCCGAAACGGGCGCCTGGCCGTGCGGTCACGCCGGTGTCGAAGGGCGCGCCGAGGAGGGCGATGTCGTAGGCTGGGAGGTCGGCGTCGTGCGTGAAGCAGGCGACGTAGGGCAGGTTGGCGAAGGTGGTGAGGCCGGAGAAGCGTGAGTTGAGCGAGATGTCGGGGAGCCCGTCGTGGGAGTCGAGCGGGTTTTGGGGAGATGGGAGGATGGAGAGGGGTGGGAAGGTGATTTCTCGGCTGTTGGCGAGGGGAGCAAAGAGGGCGGTGAGGAGGAGGGGAAGGGAGCGTGAGGGGTGCATTGTGACGGTTGTTTCAGAGAATGAGATGTTCAAGGCGGCCTTAAATCATCAGATATATGTATGAAATACGGGTTCCGTTGCACGAGGTACTTAAGAATCTTATTGTAACTCCGCCCTGGGGCGAACCAAAGGTGGAGGTCGGTCGAGTCTGTTGAAGCTATGAGTTTCTCGTTGCCGAATCGATGCTGTCATCGCGGATAGCGATAAGAAGACCCCTGACTAACCGGTTGGAGAAGGTTCAGGAGTCGCTCCCGCCGCTACCGCCGGTTGACATCTCACAATGTGAACTGCTGGTTACGATCCCTATAATGGCTATGCGAACTACTTGCGGTGCTGAGAAGGCCATTATGGGGAACCGTGAATAGGTCAGCTAAGAGTCCAACGGCGCAACAGTCAGTGTCATCTATATTTCCACTCAAGTTCTGTAGAGATCTCCAAACACTTATCTCCACTCCAAGGTCTCTCTAGAGTATAAGTCTCTCTATACTACAAAACTCTTTAATCGCTGATAGCTATAAACGACTCTGACCACACCTCTATCCTGCCTTCCAGTGAGCCAATAACTACTGCACAAACCCCACCTCCCTCCAAACCTTCACCCAGTCCCTAACCCACTTCTCGCCCACCGGTCCCACCTCGCTCAAACACCCACTCACCCTCCCCGTCTCTCCCGTCTCAAACACCCTCGGCCTCTCCGGATTCGCAACCATATCCTCAAAGAAGCCCAACAATTTCAACCCGGGCACCTTCGTCGGATCCGGCTCTTTGGCCGCGCGTTCATTCAGCAACTCCAACCACTGCGGCATTGGGATAGTCGGCAACACGCCAGCACCGTTTGATGGTAAAATGCCTGCTAGAGTCTGAACGAGCGACGACCAGGGTATGTGCTGTGGGTTCACGACGTTGTGGACTTTATACTCCCCCTCCTCTTGGCCCTCTGTTGTAGCTGTGGCCTGGCCAACAAGCACATCCCGTATCGTCCCCGCGGCCACATCGACGGGCAACCAATCGACAATCCCCTCGTCCATTTCCGGCAGTGCGCCCAACACAGCCGACGTAGCGAACATGATCGGGAACATCTCCGTCGTGTTCCACAGCCCCGTGCGGGAATGGCCGCATAGCTGCCCGACGCGCAAGATGCGGATGGGGATGTGCAGTGTAGACGCTGCGGACTGGGTGAGCCGCTCGATGATGTATTTGCTTTGCGCATAGCCGGTCTTTGCAGCCACGCTGGGGTCGGCGCTGATGGGTGCCTCGGGAACGGTAGGGGCCGTGTAGCCGGCGCCGAGATGCGTGGATACGCTGCTCGTGAAGGCGAAGGTGCTGCGGTGGGTAGTTGAGGCGGCGAAGCGGACCAGGTAGAGAGTCCCTGCGGCATGTAAGTCTAAGCTGGTTTGTGCAAGAAGAAAGGAAGACATACCTCGTAAGCAATCCCCTTCAAAGTCCATGACGGGCTGGTTGAAATCCATTTTCCATGCATTGTGCAACACCACTGTCGCCTCCTTGCTCAGCTGTGCATACGTCTCCACGTCAAGGCCAAGCAGTGGGTCTTTCATGCTATAGGGTAGCACCTCCAGCTTCCCACTACCAAAAACGGCTTCTGCGTCAATTCCACGCCGTTGAAGCTGTGTACGTGTCTTCTCGATGGCATTCGGTCCGCGGACAAGTGCGTAGACTTTTGAGACATCTTGCGAGCCAGTCAAGACCTCTAGAAGCGCGGTGCCGAGCGACCCGGATGCACCGGTTAGGAGGATAACGTGCTTATTTGAAATAGGTCGTTGAGAGGCCGGAAGAGGCCAGGATGCAATTTCCGAGGCTAGCTTTTCGATCGTATGATTAATGAAAGGGATAGTCGGGTCTATAGCCGGTGCTGCAGTGTTCCGTTTCTTTTCGAAGTAAGACACGAGCTTTTCCACAGAAGCATTTTCAAAGATTGCGCCCAGCGAAATTGGACCGATGAGTTTAGAAAGAGAAGAGCTCAGAGAGAGCGCTAATTGAGAGTCTATCCCCAACTCGTAGAGGTGTGTTGAGTCATTGATATCCGTAGCAGGGATACCGGTGAGCTCGGAGATGATACCGCGGATGGTGGGAGCTACAGGAAGTGATGAAGTGCTGGCTGTCTGCGTATTGTCTTTCCCTTCGAGCTGAGCATAGAGTGAATCAATCTCGTTTGCGAATATTTCTTCCACGAGATTCCGCTTGACGTTTCCTTTGGGTGTGACAGGCAGCATCGTCCCTTGCGGTAGGATATAGACCATCGGGCGCAACACGCGCGAGTGGCTTGGTGCTTTTGCGTTGACCTTTTCGACTCCCTTCCAGATCTCGTCCATTGTATCTTTACTTGATGGATCGATGCCTTCTTTGACCTGCACCAGCAAACACACGCATGGTCTCGAATGCCCTACCAGCACTAGTTTCTCCACGACCTTCCTGCAGGCCTCCTGCAGATCCATCTGTAATTGCCCTGCACTGGTGTTATTTCCATTACTGTGGATCAGGATGTCATCTCTTCTCCCTTGTAGCACAAAGTTCCCGCTCCCCGGGGGATCCTGAACGAACAGATCATTTGTCCGATAAGCCTCATCATCGGGCTTGTCCTCCCACAGCTCGGCTGCTGTGTCAAAACCCTTATAGACTACGCACTCATACAGGCCCTCGCCGACTTCCTCCATAGCGATCTTTGGATTGGCCGGATACAGATTCCGGAAACTATAGCAGCGCGGTTATCCCGCGTATGAGGCATTGAGCGAAATGGCGGCCCGATCTCGGTGCTGCCGTAAGTCGTCTTGACGTTCACACCGTGCGAGACTAGGCTTGATACTACCGCGTTGGACAGCTTGGCTCCGCCCGGTTGCAGCACTTTGAGGGATGAGAGGGGGGTGAAGTCCCCGGTTGTAGACACGATGTGCTCGTGTAGATTCTCGATAAGCGTCGGTGCACAATGTACGCAGTCAACCGGAAATCCTATCTGAGAGAGCGCCGTCCATGCAGTGAGAAGCGAAGACGAAGACGGAGGCCAATTCAGTGGAGGAAGTGATATTAACAGCCCATTTGGAAGACCAGAGATCATAATAGATATACCAGCGATGTGATAGCTTCATCCGATGATTAGCTCCGTGCGTGAAGGAAATGGAGGAGCGCTTACAGGGGGAATAGCAAGAACCAGTTGTCGATATGGAAGTCTGGAAATAGACGATACATCCTGGCAATCAACATCATGCTCCGATTGGTGTGCTTGATTGGCTTGGGAGGTCCGGTAGAGCCGCTTGAGTGGATGATGTACGTCTGCCTATCCCACGGATCTTTCCCGTCATTGAAGGCAAGGCATTCTACCTCTGCGATTTTCACATCTCTTTCGACAGCATCCAGATCCTCAATCATCCGCAGGATAGGAATGTCTTTTGCTGGCTTGACGATGTGCTTCTCGTCAGTCATCAAAGCCACCGCATTGCATCTTTCGAGTAAATCGTCCGTGATCGCCTGTGAATTTTGCGCTGCAAGGAGAAGCGTGCGTACGCCCAGTTTTACAAGAGCAATTTGCGTCACGAAGTAAGCCAACGTAGTCCCCTGGCCGAGCAAAGCAATGGTAGGCTGCTGCCCCTTTGCGTTGGCATTGCGCAACACCTCCTGCAGAGCGCGACCATAGTGCGCAGCAACAGCCTCAGTAACTGCATCGAATTCGTCCCATGTCATGATCTCGTACGGCGTATTCGGCGCCGCTGACACCGGATACAAAAAGGCCGGCTTGCCCGCCGACACAAGCCCTCGATGTCGTACCAGTGCGCCGAGGCTATTGAGTGAAGGGTCCGAGTAGCGGGTTGAATGAGGGTGCCCATGAAGCCACCATAACTCTTTCGTCCGCTCTGGTGCGTTGGGCGATACCATCACCGAGGGATCAATGTCGAAAGCATCTTTCGGGGCATCTTTCTTGAGCTCCTTGCTCGGCATGGGCGCAACCTGAGCAGGTAAAAACTCCACCCTCCCAGGCGCCATTATCGCGATGTTCGGAGCTTTTGTGTATGCTGAATCAGAGGCAAAGAAGTTCGCAAGACTGCACTAATACATTGCAATACAGCGGGAAGATACAATTTCAAATAGCGACGTCTATAGAGCGATCATGCATATCTGAGAGATGTAGCAAAGAGAATAATATGCAAGTCTTACTCTTAGGTATGCTTTAAGGGATACTGTCACATGTGGAGTACGTAGAGTTCCTGCAATGCTTACGGACACAGTCAATTCAATACGGAACTGACCGATGCTGACAATTCCTGCCCGGCGGGCTTTTGGCCGAAGCGTCGGCCGGTGATAGGGGGTCCGCGCGCATAGCCGGCCAACCAACAGTCTATCGATTGCTTATCAGAAGTGTACCGGTAGCTACTCGAAAGAGCTGCATCAACCGGAAGGGTAGCCGCTAGGCAACTCTGGTAGCCTCCAACCTGAAAAAGGAACACTTCGGGTATCGAGATTCAAATAGGACAACATTCACCCTATTTTATAGAACGCTATGGATCTCTCATCACTGTTTTGGAGCAATTTATTAAGTGGCCACATGTCAGTCCTGGCTCTCAATGATGTGCTTGACCGGGAAAGGATACGAAGTACGGCCCAGAGGTACATGAAAGCACGCATGATCCAGCATGTGGACGATGTACCTACCCACCGGCACTTTGTCTTGGCGACTCCGTCTTCTTTGTTCAGAGCTAAAACCCGCCATTGACTCACCTTATCCCTATCAGGCAACGACCCCCAACACAGCTTGACCACTGAGGAATCAACGCAGCACCCGTCAAACGTTTGATGGTGGACTACGCCCTTGCAGAGACCATTGTGACGGGCCAGGAGCGTTGACATACAAAGTCAGCTCTGCTGCTCGCTCGACCAACTGCCGATCAACGCCGGTAGTGAGATTCCCTTTTCCTGAAAGGCTTGCAGTCGGGGCCTTCTCCCCTAGTGTCCATCTTCTAAAACAAGAAATGGCCCAGGAAAAGAAGTCTATGGTAGACGGACAGGTAGAGCCCAGCCTCAAGCAGGCCCTTAGTCAAGACTATGATTGGGAAGCCAATAAGGATGGCCTACCGCGCAAAGACGGCTCGCTGGTACAGACCCATCTTCAGGGTCGAGAGGCACTAATAGCACAAGAAAAAGAGAACCGCAGTGGTATGTTCACACATCAATCTTCAAAATGCTGCACCTAACTCTTTGTTTTCGAAGACCATGCGTTCCGACAATCGCTCTCGCCGACAGCAAAGCGAGCATGCGCGATCGTAGCGCGGATCCGCGAGCAAGAGCGCCAGGAAATCTGGACGCCAAACGCAACCGAGGGAACCGAAAGCGGGGAGTTGTTTCCGGGCATGATGTTCAGCCTGGCCAAGCAGCGTATGGAAGCCACGAAGCTGTGGAGGATTGTTCGGAAGATGCCCAAGGGCGCCCTCTTGCATGCTCACATGGGCGCCACCGTGGACCTGAAATGGATCATGGAGACGGCATTGGCGACTCCGGGGATGTACTTCTACTCTCCTATGCCTCTGACGACGGAGGCTTCTCGAGCAACTGCGTTGATCCAGTGTGCGTATTCCAAGACCGCACCTGCTCAGGCACCCTCGGTGTGGTCGACAGAATATGTGCCTGGGACACTCATGCCGCTCACCTTGGCTGCGGATACGTTCCCTGCTGGGGGCCGAGAAGGGTTTATCAATTGGATCAAAGACCGTGCGTCAATAACTCAGGCAGAATCGCTGCAGCATCACGCCGGCGTCGATGCCATCTGGCGCAAGTTCAGCGAGGCCTTCGTAATCATATCATCGATTGTGAATTACGAACCCATCTTTCGGGCGTTTGTGCAACAACTACTGAAAACTCTGGTCGAAGACGGGGTACAGTGGGTGGACATGCGAGAAGCTTATGTGACGCCTTACCTGCTAGAAGGCCAAGAAACTCCAGAGGTTGGCTTCAAGACCAGAATCCGTCACTTTGCAGAGGAGGTTGAGAAGTTCAAAGCGACAGAGGGGGGAAAGAATTTTTGGGGTGCCCGACTGATCTGGACTTCGTTGCGGTTTCAGAACACGTCCAGCATCATCGAGGGTAAGGCCTCCCCTTTACCGTGGTGGGACACCATCTAACGCTCGCAATAGACATGAAGCACTGCATCGCCAGCAAAAAGCTCCTCCCGGACATCATCGCCGGCTTCGACGTCGTCGGCCAAGAAGACACCGGGCGGACACTCAAAGACCTGCTCCCCGAGTTGCTCTGGTTCCGGGACCAGTGCGCCGCCGAAGGCATCACGATCCCATTCTTCTTTCACGCAGGCGAGTGTCTCGGGGATGGCGACAGTACGGACCAGAACCTCTTCGACGCCGTGCTGCTCGGCACACGCCGGTTAGGTCACGGTTTCTCCTTATACAAGCACCCGCTGCTGATCAAGCTTGTCAAAGAACGGCAGATCCTCGTCGAGTCGTGCCCCATATCCAACGAGGTGCTGCGGCTCACGGCCTCGATCCTGTCGCACCCGCTGCCGGCGCTGCTGGCGCGCGGCGTACCGGCCGCTCTGTGTAATGATGACCCGGCCGTCCTGGGACAAGAGACGTCCGGCATGACGCATGATTTCTGGCAGGCTCTCCAGGGATGGGAGAATCTCGGCTTGGGGGGGCTGGGATCCCTGGCGGAGAATAGCGTCCGCTGGGCGATCTTTGAGGATCAGACTGATGAGGAGTGGAGGACGGGGATTGAGGAGGGCGTGCATGGGAAGGGACTAAGGGGGAGGAGGATGAGGGATTGGAGGGAACAGTGGGAGCAGTTTTGTGAGTGGATCGTGGCGGAGTTTGCGGGTGAGTATGGTGCATAAGACTGGGTCCTTGAATTTGGTGGTGCTTAGGTGGCGACCTGAGGCGTACTTCGATTTCCCGTTTCCACGCTGGCTCAACTTCAGCATTTGGACATTAGACCTGCAGATCTCAGAACGCAGGACAGATTCAAAACGCACTTTGTAGCGCTCTAAGAGCGTCCTTGTACAAGAACCTGTAGCAGGAGAGATAATCGAGGGAATTCCTCGGGCTTGGATACTGTCTTACTGCCGTCAAGTCATTTTGAGGTGAACCTTATTTGCTTCAATCTCCGAGAAGATGGAGCAACAGATGGAGGTGTCCTATCAGTCATGCTCTCCCAACGAGGTGCAAAGTGTGCTACGAGCCTAGTATGAGGACATCGCCCACATTGTAATGTGATTTCACTTCTCACAGAGAGGAGTTAGCATCCTATCTACACTGGCAATACTCGTACAACATTTCTCTTAAACTGCTCGTGTTGATAACAAAGAAGCACTAGGGGAATCGTAAAGCATAGTATCGACGTCGTCCACTGTATCTGACGTCCTCCGCTGTAACACTCTCGTCTTCACATGAACTTTTGAATACCTCCCCGCCGGCCAGCTCGTCCTCTCGGTAGCAGCCTGCCCTTGGTCCGGGGCGGACGAACGATAAGGCCGGCACCGTGGAATGAAATAGAAAGGGAGGAAACTCCCGCCCCGTCGCAGGCTTCAGACGATGCCTGCTAGGTATTGTCTACCCAGCTGCCGCTGCTCCTGACCTTGAACTCCGATTCACCTCACTTACAACTCCTCCAGAACTTTTGAAAGGCAATCTCATTCTTATATTTGAAGACGACGCTGTCGACCCACTCCTCCGGCCCCTTCATGGTACCGTATTGTCCGAGCAGCGGCAGCGGCATCGCCTCACAAGTCGCGCGCAGGACCGGGTAATCCGCATCGCTCATGCCGAACACATGTTGCTTGCGGACGTAGGTCGGCGAGGCACCGAAATGCCGGTCCTCGTCCACGGCGCGTCGGAAGCCGCGGTGCATGCTGCCCGTGATGTGGAACAGCGTGCCGTAGTCTTGGTGCGGCAGGTGGCTCTGCACGACGGCGAGGGTGACGTGGTTCGGCAGGTCGCCCGGCTGCTGCAGCCAGATCTTGTAGACTTGGTAGTCGTCGACCGGTGGCGTGCGCGGCTCCTGAATCATGGTTGCGGGAAACGGTGGAGAGCCTGAGGAAAGTGCGTAGTCTGGTATGCTCTCGTCCTTATACGTGTCATTCTGCTCCTCGCCACCTCCGCTTTGAGAGCCAGGCATACCTTATCAGGTTGTGAGTTGCGGGATCGGCGGGCCGGGGTTTGGTTTTGGTTGTACTGGTACTCACTCTGCGTCAACCAACCATAACCCGGTAAAGCCCCTTTTTTTCAATTAAACAAAGCGCCCGCGGACCGCGGTCAAGAGCACATAGGCAATAAATATAAAGTCACGAACCAACAACCGTTCATCGTGCATTTGAGTTTCGGAAAGCGTCCGTGTTATATCTAGCCTGTACGCAATCCCGTAGTCCCAGCGGAAAGCCAGATCCTGCATCCAACCGGCGACGGACCGTCGTCTGAGGGTAGACGGGGCGCCAATGGCGCATATGCGTTGATGCCTAACGACCGACAGCCTATCGGAACAACTCAACCACCTAACCCCTTGACGTTAGCCGTGTATGAGGTTGCACATTCTGCAGTCAACAGATGCTTGCTGTTCGGCAAGCGCTTGGTCCTATTTGCGACATGATCTGAATATTAGCCGGTAATCTGGGGTCCGGCCGTGTGCGGCCTGCTCTCTGACAACTGGTGCATAGCAGGCTTGCCATAGGAGTAACGTAGGCGGCCAATGGGGCAGGGAAGATGCTCACAAAGGCGGGCAGCTTGAACCGGAGCTAGGGGCGTACCTAGACAATTGCATGCACTGGTGAGCGCCGAAAGGGGCAACTGCTGTAGTGTGTCCCGCTCGTATTCGCCTCGGAAGGCCTGCCGGATGCCGAAGCGGGGCCGTATCAACCTGACTCAACGAGAGATCCGTACCACAAACAAGTACCGAAAGTAAAATCTATCCTAATGAGCTCGGCAGTTGTAGTCACGGATAGACTTCTGTCAGAAGACAGTTTAGTATGTGATAGGCAGTGTGAGTTGGCAGGCGCGCAAATCAATACGAGCATTGACGTACGGAATGAATCCTGCAGAGGGGAACTCACGCATGTGGTTGGTCGCCCAACATCCGAAGCTCAGATCTGCGTTAGTTGTTGGTCTAGCTGGTTTCGAGACGAAGTTGGCCATGAGCAGCATGCTGTCATATCTGCAGCTGGCCAAATATGGATGCTCGTCACTTCCCGATCGGAGATTGTACCCTTGCCTCTCTCAAACCCGGACAGTTCCGGACGCTCCCCCTGATGGGAAAGTATTCGAGGCTGAGTGAGTGGGTGAGGGAAGCCAGGGTTGCCCTGGATATTGCAAGGAAATATGATCTCTTATGGACCATGTGACCACACGACAGGGACCCCCGGTGGATGCCTGAACTGATTTCGCAGGACCAGTTCGTGCAGTTGGCGACTCCAGCAGATAGCGGTGTGCACTAATCTCCACGTTTAGCATCAAGGCGGCAAGTCATGTTGACGGGTTCGTGACGGCGCGGCGCTTTTGGTTAGACTAACAATGCAACCATGGGTCTTAAAACATGCTGAACAGTCGCCTTCAGTTTCCTTTGATTCGCTCGGTGTTCCAAAGGGCGCAGTTGCTGAGAAGCCCGTAGGCGTGCATGAACCACAGATGCAAGGCGTAGCCTTGGTACTCGTAAGGACTTTGCATCCCAAGGCTGACGCCTGCTGAAGCATTGGTCTGGTCCCAGTTGATGATTAATTCTTGGTTGAGCCTTGAGATCATGTTTTGTCAGCATATATCATGTTTCTGTGAATGGTCAGCGTCGTCCTTGCTAATCCATGGGTTTTGATGATGCTTGCCGACGGCTTACGGAAGATGATCGGCGTGGTCAGGGTCTGAAGGAAGTTAAGTCCTGTGGAGATTAGAAGATATAGTGGCCACATGGACAGTAGTAGCCACGTGGTTTAGACTTTCTATCTCGACCGGCGGGAATAGCGTTTTTGTGTACCGTTTTTCTCCCTTCCTTTCATCGGCACGGCAGACGACCAGACCTGCAGCAAGTAGACGACGGAGCCAGAGCAATGCCTGCTTCGAACAGCTGGCAATGCTCCATCATAGGAGCCCTGCAGGAATTCGAATGTTGCTGTGTGAAGCCAAGAATATCACCTCCTCGAGGCACTATGTGCTGTAACTTCACCATCAATTTAGACGCTCTGCGAAATGGAGCTTTGGCCTCTTCTGGCCACGTATAAGGCACTGTTAGCAACTAAACGCTGACATGACGCACATTGGGGCAACTCTACACGTTCATGCAGGGCACCTACAGGCTCAAACTTCCTTCACCGTGGTGCGTCAGGCTTATTCCTGCCGCAACGCAAAACATTTCCGTCTCGTTCTTCATTTTCTAGATTCTGCCAGAGCAAAAATTGGAAGCCAACAAGGCTGCCGCCTGGTCAGTTGGGCTCTACCTATGGTGCCTGGCTCCTTGATAAATGTGGCTTGATTAGCTTCCCTTGTGTAGCCTGGATAGTGTATGATGGCCAGCTCACCCACGAATAGAATGCTCAATAGGAATCGTAGTGAACGAATTGTCGGGGAAAAGGTTCCTGCTGGAGCAGGTGGGCCGCCTGACACTTCCACTGCGTGTAATGGTGAGAAAGGGGTCGATCTGTACAGGTAGAGCCCAATATGCAAAATGTGTATGGCGGACGCTGGTGGAATGCTCAACGACTTCCTCTTCAGTCGCGGTTGCCTCACGTCGTAGCGTTGAGCCCTTTCTGTGGGCTATCCAGTCGGATCCAACGATCCCACCGTTCTTGCTATTGCGAGGCAAAGAGGTATTCCTAGCTCCAGGATCTCTTGCCAGGAGGATGGCGAGTATGTCGGTCGTCGTGGTGTCACACCCGCTTTGATAGCGACCGAGCTCGACGTGGCACAAACGCCCAGTAAGCTTTCACGTAGCACAAGGCAGTAATCGCCCAATAGCCATAGACTGGCTCACCAATAATCAATGGGACGAGTAATGACCCTGCCCATGTGCTAGCAAGGGTGACTATGTGATTGGGCTGCTATTGCACGTTTTTGTGCTTCCTATAGGACGTGCTGACGGTGCTGTGCGGCCTGCCAGCATCTTAAGCGCCATGATCCCTTAAACGGAAAGAGCACCCTAAATTGCTGCCCTTCTGACCCTCAACGGAAAATAAGAACTGATAACCCTGGCCAAAGATATGTGGATCGTGCCAGATGGGTGCGATGGCCGGAAATATATGCCCGAATACGAGACGAAGACTGATGCTTAGACTGATGCATAAAGCCTACGTTCACGGAGACGGTAGCAAAAGAGATTGGTCTTTGGTAATCCGTAATGGCACGCCCCTGTTCTTGGTAACTGCACGCCCCTCTCATACAAGAAAAGCCTGGACCGTGCAGACTAATCCCACTTTGATATGCGGATACCGGTAGATTTGTGAACATGTATATAAGATGGCGCCCTTGACTACCTTCGTACCTTAATTGATCGATCAATCGGTCCATCCATCACAGAGATAAACTAGATAGATACGATACGATATGATAAGATACGATATGATGTGGATTTACAGATAGATCTGAAATGTGTCGTCCTGGATCAGGTTATTGGTTGATCAATCTGTCCGTCACGGAGATTAACCAGATATATGAAATATGATTTGGATAGGTTACGATACGGGTATCCGGACAGATAGATACTATACAATGCAGATAAATGAGATATGCGGATAGATATAATACGATGTAGATTGTAGATGAGAGGGGCGTGTGGTAACCAAAAACAGGGGGGTGCCATTACCGATTACCTTGGTCTTTTTATGCCACCGGGTTACTTGTAAAGCTGTAGATTTTAGAAAGG
Source organism: Symbiotaphrina buchneri (assembly GCA_001599915.1). NCBI lineage: Eukaryota > Fungi > Ascomycota > Symbiotaphrinales > Symbiotaphrinaceae > Symbiotaphrina > Symbiotaphrina buchneri. The sequence goes on from BCIG01000018.1 coordinate 88,851, forward strand.
CATGGAAAGGGACATAAAAGTAAAGTGGCTTGCCGGATGTTATGTAAAACTCCCAGTTCGTAAAGACGACGAACAAGGATTTTCTGGTTAAAATCAGTGCCCAACACACCTGGCACTTATTTCCTGTCATACTGTAGCACTGGGTTCTATGGCTTCTGTAGAACGCTCACAGCATAGCTAAATGAGGCAAAAAAACGATATCGGTCAAAGTTCTGATCAGCACCTCGCCATCACCCTAACATCTTTTGTGCGTTTGTCTGACTTTTATGTGTACCTTAGTCTCAACCCTACCCATGACTCTTTCATTGCTATTTTAAGGATCCTTCAGAATCCCTTTCCAGATTCCCCCTGGCAGCCCATCCAGCTGCCCACTCACACCCTATCAACCGTCTCAACTCCCTGCACAGCCTTTTCCGGCTCGACCCGAGTTCCCTCCACGGGCAGTCCATGCGCCCTGAGGGCATGGACATGCTCCTCGCTCAGCTCGTAATCAATGAGTGGTTTGCCATGCTTATCGTAGCGGTGCGGTTCCTCTTTAGCAATGCGCACCACGTCAAGCCAGCCACGCCAGCCCTTGGCTTTCATGAAGATGATGTCCATCTCTTCCAAGCTGCGCAGCCGCGTCTCAGGGTAGAAGTAGTAGACGACGGGGAAGATGAAGGCGTTTCTAGGGCATGTTAGTTTGATGGTGGACAAGGAGGGGCAGGAGGCTCCTCTTACATGACTGCGAATATTATATATTGCGGTGAGTGGATATACTCCCAAGTCCCAAGAATGAGAAATACCACGTCTGTAACTGCAGAATATCCTTCCACTTCCTGTTTCCCACCGAACGATGACACGGCGCACCACGGCATGGAGGAAGCCACAAGATCCAACCTCTCCATGATTGAACGGGCTGCTTCTCCTCCATGTAAAAGATTCCCTATTGTACGTTCCAAAGTTTCTACGTGGTACTTGCGCACTGCCTCTTTGGCGTTCCGTCAATCTTGTACTTTTCCATTTTGGCTTCAAGCCGTTTGATCAGTTCTTGCTTGAAGCTGGCAAGGTTGGGGGACAAGGTACGTGGGAGACTAGGCTGGAAAGTAGGTTCTTGCCGACGGATGGTCCTATCCACGAATTTGGTCGCCTTTTTCGGGTGTATCTTTGTATCCTTGACCAGATCCTCAATTGATCGTGCCGTGACCTCTGGTATAAGGAATCGGCAGGGAATGCCCATTTTCCAAGCGAACGCCTTGAGTGCGCAAGTCGTGATGGTTGCTTTATCAAGTGGTCGGTTCTCGGTTGCTCCTCGTGCCCAATTCGGAAGATTCTCAGGAGGCATGCCGGCTTTATGAAGGAAAACGCGGATCGAGGAGCCGAGATTCCTCACACTCGAGACCATGGCAATGTTCGTTGGCTGCGAAGGTTGTGTTTGCGACCGTGATAATAAACGTATTGGAATGCATCCAAACGGCAACGTCGCGGGAACATCGGGTCGGGTGTCGTTCATTGGTAACTGATCCGTATGAGATGTATGAAGTCGGAGTGTCAACATGTGTCTAGCGTCACCCAAATCTTCTGGCGCAACGGACAGGAGTGGATCTTCGTCTTCCCTTCTTAAAAGCACGACCCCTGGTGCCGTCGTAATCCGATGTGTCTTCAGCTCTTCAAAGCCCTTCTCGTCAGGGTGTCCTTTTCTGAGGAGTAAATCTTCCACAAGCTGCTCGAATTTGACGTGAGCTGCCGGCAGTCGAAGGTCATCCGCTAACTGCACGCGTCTCTTTATCACCCCTCGGGGTCGTTCAGGTTGGCTCTTCCAGCCACCAAGTAACAGCCATGTCCCGCTTTTAAGCTCTGCTGAAAGATGTTCAGCCGATGTTCCGCCTTTAAGCTCTGTTGAATGTTTTGCAGCTAGCCCACTTGTCGAATCGTCAGGATTAGGGAGCGGTGGGTAGAGAGTGAGGGCTGCAAACTCAATGTCGATATTGGGGTCCAGCAAGCTCGTTGTCGTAGTGACATTCTTCAGCGGCACTCGTCTGAGCAGTTTCCTAATCCTCAAAGATGTCAAGGTGCTTTTGATCGCAATGTACAGTGTGGGCATCACACCCAAAACTGCCAAGGGCACACCGACATAGGTGATGATGTCTGTAGCGCTGACCATGATTACGGTGAAATGAAAAGATCTCGGTTGAGGATGATGAGGAGGAGGATGAGGAGGAGTGTAGGCTCCTCGAGGCAATCGAGAAGGCGGACTCCCAGAGCCTCGTTCTGCCATTTGGGGGCGGACAACGTGTCTTTTCCGGATCCTAGCCGTAGCTGAACTGGAGGGCTGAACAAGGCTGAACTTTGTGGCAAACCCGAACTGACATGCCGAGACCCAATGGATGAGGTGCTCCAATAGGGTCATTGTTCTTCTGTGCCTCAGACGTCATTCGTTGTAGTGCTTCCTGAAATGGAAGCTGGATATTGTTCCATGGCGGCTAGGTCTCGCCTTTCTTCCTAGAGGGGAGAGGCGAAGCATCTGAAAGTCTGGCGGCCTATCAGCATCATAGACATTATACTTCACTACCTAAGGTACCTTGACCGATCGGTCTGATGCTTCTGGTCACGATTTGGAACTGAGGCTGAGGAATGTGAGGTATGCAGGACTGTTCAGAATCAAGCCCGCGGTTGCAGTAAGACAGCCGGTCAGTGAGTGCCGGATGGCACACGATAAGGAGGGATCACGTAACCCGGATCGAATAAGGGAAAGGAATATATTCTACAACCAATCCTGCCCTCTAGCTTTCCGTCCCACCTCCGAACTGGCATATAGGCCTCCTTTTGCTGTCTTCTGTCCCTCCCGGACCAACGCAATCAAAAACTGCACTCCCATGCCAACACCATCCACCACCCTCGCCGCGCCATCTTTGGCAACAGCCTCTTCACACCTCTCTCTCATCTCCGTCATACCCGCACATCCCAAGCTGATTGCATCTGCGCCCTTCTCGAACACCAACTCCCGCGCAGCCTTCTCCACCAACGCCAAGACCTCGTCTTTGGGCTTCCGCTCCAGCTCCAACACGCCCAACCCAGTCGACACGCTGCCGGCGCTGAAGCCGCTGAGACCATAATGCCGAATCGCATCCTCATGCATGATCTTGCTACGCGCCGCCGTTGCCACCACTCCCAGCCGCGCGCCCAGCATGCGCGAAGCATACAACGCCGCCTCCATGATCCCGATAACGGGGCCCTCGACCTCCTCACGCAGCGCGGCAATGAGCGGGTGGTGTGAGAAGCAGGCGACGAGGAAGCCGTCGTATTTGTGTGCGATGGGCTTCACGGCGCGCAGCGAGGCGGCTGCGGACATGACGCCGTCTACCGCACCTTCGATGGCCGATGGTGTAGGGTGAGGGCCGGTGAAGCCCGTCACGCTACAGTATGGTGGGAGAGTTGGCTCGAGGGAGCGCAGACAGGCAGCGGTCATGCTGGGCGTGCCATTGGGGTTGATCAAGAGGATGTGGATTTGCTTGGTCGAGGTACCCGTTATGACGGGGTAGTCGGGGGTTGTGGAGCCCATTGTGATGCTGGATGGCCAAGCGAGCTCCTGCGGGGCTGCACCGAGATTTTGAAGAGAGTCGACTGAGAGTTTTGACGCTGGCGATGTCTGCAAGGTTACTGGATATGGAAAGATGGATGTGTTGAGCGGTCCGCTATTACTGCAATGCTCGCGGGTCGTGAAGCCGATAGCTGGTACCTAATCTCGCCCGTTATCTCGAGGGGATTCTCTTATCTTAGTGTGTCCGACAGTCGGCATCGGCGCACGGTCAGCAGCGAGTGGAGTTCAAACCCTTAGGGTTCTCTTAGGACCCTGCAGAGCTCGCGCCAGTCCGATCTTTTGCTGCAACGGGCATTTGCAAGCGTTGCGGCTAAATTACGTCTTTGGATTTGACAGTCCGGCTTTTAGATAACGACTGGCGGACCAACCGTTTGTTACCACAATGGGCGAGAAAGCATCGGGCATCCCCGACGTGGATTGCACTATCATCGGCATTCGCGAAAGCGGAAGGAGAGAGATTGGAGCCTTTGGCTGAGGGATATTGTTGTCGATTTATCATTCTTGGAGCGGGGATGCTTCTTCACAGAGTGGGGATACGGGTCCCACTCGCTGCCCGGCGGGCCGCCCATCAAGCATACAATACCTTCACGCCCGTGCCCGTTGTCAGATCCTTTCGCCGAAACATCTCGATCGGAGCGCTCCATCGGCCAACACTGAATCGATCTCGTCATTTCCAGGCACGCCAACCGCAGACCGAAGACGCAATGGCTTTGACTGCGGCCATGAATCAACACCATCACTCCCAGCACGCTGCGACGGGATCGCCCTTTGGCGGGCCACGCAGCTACAAGAGCAGGAAGGAGAGGCCATGTGATTTCTGTCGTGCCAGGAAAGTCGCTTGTAAGATTGACGTCGCCCCTCCATGCACGCTGTGCCGCAATCATGGAGCTGCATGTACATTTGTCGAGAGGCCCGGGAAGAGAAAGCGGCCCAATGCGAGCATTGGAGGTACCACGGAAGAAGGAAAGAAGAGGGTGAAGCAAGGTGGGCTTAACCTCTCAATTGATGGACATGAGCAGTGACTGACTATTTGTACAGGCTCAGGAAACGCTCCACAAAGGAGAAAGTCTGAAGTCCAACCCGGATCACCAACGGAGTCAATTCAAGTCTCACCTCCGAACACTCATGCATCAAAAACGGCCTCGCCCACAACGACATATCGTGTGCCCTCAAGGAAACAGTCTATCGCGATTGATGGGTGGGATAACACTCAATTGGAGGAGATGTCGCTCGATACGCACCCCTCCATGACTGCGAGGCTTGCCGGAGACACTAGCGAGTCGAATCGGTACCTTCTAAAACACTACCACTACAATGAAGAGGATGAATGTACCGTGTCAAGAATCATATACCGTCGTATGATGCCAGAGAAATGCAATGATTTCAACCCGGTCATGGAGGGGCTTGAAGAACCTCCGCTTATCTTCATGCTTGCAGATGATAGCTTGGCGCAAAAGGGAGAGCCCAAAGTAGACCAAGATGGCTTGGAGAGCGGACGGAAAGAGGTCACAGAAATGTTCGACGACGAAGTCGCTGTACGGCTGGTGAAGCTGTTCTTCACATACGTCTACCCCTACTTCCCTATACTTTCAAAGTCATGGTTCTTCTCCGACTCCTCCGAGATGCCGTCCATATCAAAGATCCGGGCTTTACCACTCTCACTGCTGTCATCTCTCTACGCCAGTGCGCTACCTTTTATCCTCTACGACGACCTCCTGGCGACTCTTCTTGTTCACAACCCTCCGGACACGAACCACCTCTTCCGCATCTCCTGGCTAGCTATCCAGCAGGAATTGCATACGCCGCACCTAGCTACTCTCCAAGCATGCCTTTTGCTCCAGCAGCGTGCGCCAACGAACCGCTACGTCACGGACACACCCTTCAAACGGAGTCTGATGGGCTGGACGGTGGGCCTAGCGCAAAGTCTAGGTCTAGCAAGAGAATGCGGGGGATGGGTCCGCGTGCCGCTCTGGGAGCGAAGATTAAGAATCAGATTGTGGTGGGCCGTCTATGTCATGGACAAATGGATCTGTCTCGCAGCTGGCATGCCCAGCTACATACACGACGAGGATTACGACGTGCTACCTCTGAACTCGCCTCACTCTCCGCAAGACGCTTTCCCGCTACCACCGGAGCTTGACAGTCCATCGACGTCTGCAGATCCCCACGACGTCCCAGCAACAAGCACGCACTTCTACCATCTTGTATCGCTGACACATATCCTTTCCGACATCCTCACGGCTTTCTTCACCACGAGGGCGACCTTGTTGACCGCGCACAACCTCTCTCTATCCCTTGAGCTCGCCCGTCCCTTGCGCTCGAGATTGAAGGACTGGAACTCCGCCTTTACCGCCTCGCTGCCCCCGCACTCCATCACTCGGCAGCGCTCGCGCTCAGCCGTGTCTCTCGGGGGCACATCTCCAACCAGCACACGCGCCACCCTAGCTGGAGGACACGACCACCTCGCCAGCGCCGACGGGTGGCCCATGCTGGACGGCAACCCGAGTCTGGGTCTCGCGTACGTCGTCGCCGCCATGACGCTCTTCCGGGCCCTCCTGCGGCCCCTCGACGACCCACCCGAGACCAACATGATGCCTCCCTTCACACCATATCCCTCCACCGCACACCTCTCCTCCAACCCGGCCTCGTTCAACTACAACGCGAACCACAACCCGGCCGCCGAGCCGGGCTTCATCGCGCCGCACCAGATGCACACAGCGGGGTACTCCTTCCCTGGTTCCAACACGTACGCGCCGCCTGCCCCGCCCACGCCACTATACTCGCCCATGATGGCGTCGGCGTCATCGTCGCTAGCCGCGCGAGCCGCCGTGCGCCGCGGGGCGCACGCGTGCGGGCGTGAGGTCGTTGAGTTCGCTGAGTCGCTGGGCAAGGGCGCCTGGGACGCGTTCTGGCACAGCTTCAGCCGGACGAACTTCGCCATCGCGAGCGGGTTCCTGATGGAGCTGCTGCTGACGTGTCCTGAAGGCGGTGCTAGTGGCAGTGGAGAGATGGGCGCCAAGGGGCTGGGCCTGGAAGGCGCGGGCGTGATGGGTGCAAGCGCGGCGGTTGATGAGGCGGAGGTGGTGCGTGGACTGATTGCGAGGTGGAGAAGGGCGATGAGGGTGGGGAGCGCGAGTGTGGGGTCGGGAATGATGAGTTTGGGACTGTTGAGGGTGGATGGCCTGATGAGTGCTGAGGCGATTGCGGGCGTGGAGAGGAAGGGCAGTGTTGCGACGAGTGTGGGAGAGGGGAGGGACCGTAGAGAGGAGCATGGGTATGCGGATGGGACGGTGGTGGTTAGTCCGGCGGCTGTGAGGGAGTGAGGTTGGCTTGGTTACGTATAGACATGATTGGAATAGGTTATCTGGGTTATTTACCTTGGGTCCGTCAGCAATGGTTCATTGATGATAGTTAGAGCGCGTCCAGATCTCAGATTTCGATTTGGTAGACAGGAGAATGGCTGTTTATGATATTCATATAGCTCTATATCTCTACAATATCCACTCATGCTTTCGCAGACAACAGCTCCGGCTCCACTGCTCCAGTCCTCTCGACAATAGGACCATAATGTTCCGGCCGACGATGCCGCGCAAAGTCGAACGTCTGCCCCATATCTATTAGCCGCTTTTCCCGGATCTCCAGACATCATACAACTCACCTTCTCCTTGCCCTGCCGACAATCCTCCAGATCAATCTCCGCCACGACGACCTCATCCCCGGTGCCCTTAGCCTCAGCCAAGATATGTCCCTCGGGGCTATAAATGCCACTCGCACCAATGAGTTCATACTTATCATCATCCTTACCGGCACGCGCCGCGCTGATGGAGAAGCACGCATTCATATAGCTATTACTCTGCATACTAAGCCGATGCTGAAAGACCGCCTGGTCATACGCCTCCTGCGGCGTAATCGGTTTGCGGGTGCCCCACAGATCGGGTGCCCAGCCGGTAGTATTGAAGCCGCACATGAGCAGCTCGAGGCCCTGGAGGCCATACGCGCGCCAGGCCTCTGGCCAGCGACGATCATTGCAGATGAGCATTCCCAGAACAGGGTCACCCTTTCCAACCGTGCTCGCTTTAGGATCCTGCTCCGCAGTCTCCTTCTTTAGCGCGTCCTCAACGAGCCCAGGCGCGCGGAAGGCCTGGAAGCCCAAGTCGCCGACCTCGAAGTAGCGCTTCTCCAGCTGGTTGATGGCATCTGGGTTCGCGAAGGGCTCCTTGGTGCCGGGCAGGTGCACCTTGCGGTACTTGGCCAGCACCTTGGCCTGTTTTCCGGAGTAGTACACGCACGTGTTGAAGCCCTTGCCCTCGGGCGTGCGCTCGGCGTAGCCGACGCAGATGTCGACGCCGAGGTTGTGCGCGGCGTCGAAGAGGGGCTTGACATTGGGCGATTGCGTGATGTCGGCCCCGTGCTCGAAGTAGGAGTCTAGCTCGCCTTGGTCGGTGAAGAGATATCGTGGGAAGAAGGTCGTGAAGGTCGTTTCGGGGAATACGATCAGCTGTGCGCCTTGTGAGGCGGCGTCGTGTAGGAGCTTGAGGATTCGGTCGAGGGTCTCTTTCCGGGTGGACCATTTGTGCACGGCGCCCACCTGGGCGGCGGCGACTTTGAGCTTGCGTGCCATGGTTGTCTGTTGGAGGTGAGGGGAGGCAGGGGAAAGGGGGTTCAGGAGGTTGAAGCGGGTGTTGAGCGGTGATGGCGGGGTAAACAGGACAGTATAGGAGCAGAAGAAAAATGAGCGAGATCGGCGGAAGTCAGAACAGACCCTAATTTGAAATCAAAAAGCCAATGGAAACAGACCCTGAAAATTCCGCTCAATTGACTAATATAAAATACCGTAGAAACACTACACCGTAGAGCAAGGGACGATTTGGCCGACGGGCAGTTGTTCGCTGTCGTTGTTTTGCGCCCTTATCGACGAGAAACCGCCGATGGCCCGTGCCCCTCATCCCTTATCTCCCGCAACACCACTACTTGTGGCCCGCCTAACGCCAGCCCAGCACTGCACGGCGGCTCGCCCGACGAGACCGTGCAACTTGGGCGGAATTGTCCATGCGGGATGGCCTAGCTCAATCAATCATGGGTCATCAACTTCGAGGGAGCTCCATTGATTGGATGCTGGTCGGGTTTAGCATGCCCGAATGCCGGCCGATGGCTCCAGGGTCTGGCCGCAGCCCGGCCGTTGGAGTAGTGATGAACTGCGCGGAGGCCGACGACGATGATATTGTCCACCACGGCAAACTTTAGACGGTAGAGAAGCCGTCACCAGAAGAGCCATCATGGAGTTTGATCTGGTGGTCAAGAACGGCTTGATAGTATGTGGTTCAAAAGTCTTGCATTGACAGCAATTGCTCACCCGAATTCCCCGTTTAGGTCACCGCATCCGAAATCCTTCCTCCAAACCTCGAGATTGGCGTCAAAGATGGCAAGATCGTCTGCCTCGGAACCTCGCTCCCTACCTCCTCAAATACCAAAGTCATCGATGCTCAAGGCGGCTATATAACCCCCGGCGGGATCGACTCCCACGTCCACCTCGCTCAAGACAACTCCCCCACCGGCGATGACTGGGAGAGCGGGTCCCGCAGCGCCATCGCGGGCGGTACCACGACGGTGCTTGCCTTCGCCAGCCAGAAACGCAGCGACGAGTCACTGTACCCGGTGGTCAAAGCCTATCACGGGCGGTCCGACAACAACAGCTACTGCGACTACGGGTTCCACCTGATCCTAACCAACCCCACCGACAAGATCATGCGGGACGAGCTGCCAGCGATGGTCACCCACGAAGGGATCACCAGCGTGAAGCTGTACATGACCTACGAACCCCTCAAGCTCGGCGACAGGCAGCTGCTAGACGTGATGATGGCAGCGCGGGGGCTCGGGATCACAACCATGATCCACGCCGAGAACAGCGACGTGATCGCTCTGATCACGGAGCGGCTGGAAGAGCGTGGCTTAACGGACCCATACTACCACGCGATCTCGCGGCCGCAGATCGCCGAGAACGAGGCGACCTACCGCGCCATCTCGCTGGCGGAGCTGGTCGATACGCCGATTTTGATCGTGCATATGAGCTCCGGCATCGCGATGCGCCATGTGCGCAAAGCCCAGACCCGCCTCTTGCCGATCCATGCCGAGACCTGTCCGCAGTATCTGTTCCTGCTCAGTGAGAGATTGAAGGGCGATCACTTCGAGGGCGCTAAGTGCGTCTGCTCGCCGCCGCTGCGGCACGACCCTAAGGACCTCGAGGATATCTGGCAGGGCATTGCCAACGGAAGTACGTTCTGGTCCCCCTTAATCCCCTTCCTCTGGCCCCTCACTAGACCCCAAGCTAACAGCAAACCCTCCAGCATTCACGACCTACTCCTCCGACCACGCGCCCTCGACATTCGACCACCCCGGCGGGAAAAAACTCGGTCTCGTAAACGGCCTTCCCAAATTCCGGAATATCCCCAACGGCGTGCCGGGCATCGAGACGCGCGTGCCCCTCCTCTTCGACCAAGCCTCCGCCTCCCCCGAACCCGTCGGCTCCCTCCCCCAAAACACCAGCACCTTCGCACCCGGCGCCCCCGGCCGCCTCTCCCTCCCACGCTTCGTGCAACTCACGTCCACCAACCCCGCCAAACTGTACGGTCTCTCCGGCACCAAAGGGTCCATCGCACCGGGCTACGACGCCGACCTCGTGATCTGGTACCCTCCCTCGCACAAATTCTCGGACTACAAATGCGGGGACGGCAGCGAGTGGAGCGCCGACGCGCAGGGGCGGTTGCTGATTAGCCAGAGCATGCTGCATCACGGCGTGGACTATACGCCGTACGAGGGCATGAGCGTGCGGAATTGGCCGCGGTACACGATTTTGAGGGGCGAGGTGGTGTGGGATAGAGATGATGGGGGTGTGAAGGTGGGGAAGAGCTTTGGGCGGTTTTTGAAGAGGGGGAGGGGAGAGGTTGTTACGGGACGGATGGGACATGTCGTCCCCGGCATGTTTGAGGGCGAGAGGGAGATGTGGGCGTAGAGGTTGATGCTTTGGTGTGTTGAAGGGTAGGGATTTGGGAGGTATGATATCTACCTTAGATGATCGCTGTAGATCTGTTAAATAGGTAGATCTCAGGCTGATCATCCACACCCTTTGCATTCCCTATTCGGCCCTAAGTGAAGACGGATCGCAGTTAATACATCGCGCCGATGGCCTGTGGATGCCCCGAGACAAACGTAACAAACACCTCCAAGATGCCAATCCATTCGACAACAAATCTAGTATACAACCTACAGCCCCTGAACCTTCCGATAGCTAGGCGGCTTCCAAACTCTACGGACCCACTTGCCCAGCGCGACCGGTCCAAGAGCCAACGCAAAGATCGCCGCAAAGCGCCAGAGGAACCCCACCGACCATACAAACCGCAGATCAAAGTACGCGCCGAGGAAGGGGATGCTGCCGAGGTACAGCGCAGCCGTGGCGACGATGCAGGCCAGCATGACCCAGTGCAGCGTCGTGATGGACAGGCACACCATGCCCAGCTCGACGAAGATCAGCGCGCTGTAGCTCAGGCTGAGCATCTTGGGTTCGGGCGTGCCGTCTGGAGGGGCGCTGGCGGGCGTGGGCGCGAGGAATTGTGAGAGGAGTTGGATGCAGAGACCCTGGTAGAGCGAGATGAGCACCCAGACGAAGAAGGTCCGGTAGGAGAGAGGTGGGGATTGCCCGCCGCGCCCGGCGAGCTCGGCGTAGAGCTCGGGGTAGAGGTGGCTGAGTTGCGGGGGGATGTCGGTGTCCAGCACGAGCGAGAAGACGGGGAACATGGTGTAGATGGTTGCGTAGCCGACCAGCAGCCAGTCCTGTAGTTTGGTCAGAGGTAAGAAAGATGAGGTGCGACTGTTGGGATCGTACCTTGTACAGTGCATTTGGCTCAAACTTGCTCGCGATGCTAAAGACTGTTTGGCAGACACTGATGATCAAGCCACGGTGTATGACGAACTGTGCGAGCTTCGCACTACGCTTGTAGCTATTCCGCCCGTGCCAGACCAACAGCTTGGTCAGGTAGCAGAATTGTTCGATACTGAAGTCCGCAGCCAGTGATGCCTGTCGTCCCTCTTTCCCAACAATCCCGACACCCACGTCCGCAGCCTGGATCATTGAAACGTCATTCCCACCGTCCCCTATACAGCAAATCCGCTTCTTGGTAAAAGTCCGGATCAGTTGGGCGACGTCCGCCTTTTGTGTAGGGGAACAACGGCAAGCAATGACAGCCGGTAAAAGCACGGCGTGAGATATGAACTCATGCCGGAAGTGTGTGAGCAAGAGCGAGAGACTCTCGCCGTCAATGAGGAGACATGCATCAGATTTGCTGCGAAGAAAGTCAAGGTGGTCTCGTGCAAGATCTTTCCGCTTCACTGAATGGGAATAAGTCATAGCTAATACGTAGGCTGGCGCGGATAGACTCACGTTTGGAAATGGTATGCACGTACTGACCACGAGCAACCAGCTTTGCGCTGACGGCAACGCATCGAGCGGTTTCCACCTTGTCTCCCGTCAACATCCATATCTTGATCCCGGCGTTTCTGAGCAGTTCAAGAGACGGTTTTACATCCCGTTGCAGCTTATCTTCCACGCCAGTAACACCAAGCAATTCAAGGTCCTGTTCAAGATGATCCTTGACGACCTTGGCCATGCCCGCATCGCGGCCCTGCAGGGCTAGCGACGCCTGCGAATATGCGGATGCAAACTCGCGATACTGCTGAGATGATAGTTTTCGCCGTCCAACAACCAACGTTCGCAAGCCTTCCCTGGCCATATTGGCTGTCTCTTCATCCAACCAGTCATTTGCAGCCACAATAGATGACATAACAGTATCTGCCCCCTTTTGATAGAACCATATCTCTCCATTTTGGTCATCGGATAGCAGTTTGTCGGAATTATCCAAGAACTGGACTATAATGCCCATTCGTTTGCCTTCCGATGTGAAAGGAAAGATATTCAGGATGCGAACACGTACGGCCACCTTACCGGAATGGACAGACTCCAAGGTAATTGTTTTTCTATCTCGTTGAATAAGCCGAAGACCAACGTTTTCAGTCCAGCGGACAATGGCGACCTCATCGGGAGAAGACGCTTGGTAGGTAGTGATGGCTTCCCCGTTTTGCTCTTCGGTCGTGGGCGTCACATTGTGACAAAGGGCAAGGGCCAAGACTATATCCCGAACGCGAGACCCGATTTCACGACGTGTGCGGGTTCCTGCTCCACTGGGACCAGTATACACGGTGGATGGTGTGACTAACGGGCCTGAAGCCTTAGAGTCTGAGTTGGAAGAAACAGAAACGCCCTGGCGGACGTAAGAGGATACCTCCTCCATGGCTTCGTTGGCGTACGATACTGTGCCAACATGGACCTTCTTCAACTCCATATCTGAAATAAATCAGTCAGAAATTAACAAACCCGGAGCTATGTGAGGAGATGGCTTACCATTCTGCGTTAGTGTACCTGTCTTATCACTGAGCAAATATTCTACCCTTCCAAGTTCTTCCGGGATTGTACTAGTCCTGACCACAGTGCCTCGGATGTCCTGGTCCCTCTGTATGAACCAAGCATATACAGACTTTCCCATATCAAGGTTCACCCGTAAACTTATGGGGACAATGGTTGAAAAAAGGATGAGGAATCTCATGACGGATATGTACCACTTTCGGGTGCCAGTCCCCTCGATTGCCTCGAGAGCAACGAGAATTATTGAGATGCCAAGTGTAAGCGCACAAAGTATCTTTGTCAATGCATTGATCTCATACTCCAGCAGGCCTATCTTCGATCGAGATGGCGATGTGGACAGTGCTTGTCTGGTTTCCCGACCAGTGTATACCACAACAGCCAACACCGTTGAGCTGGTTGCCAGTACAGTGTTGGCCCAAGCGGTGTTGTCAATTGACAACGGGGAGGAAGGTTTTTCGGATTCTGCGTCCGCTTTGTGGCCGTTTCCGTCGCTGACAGTGCGCTCGACCGGTGGATCATACCCGCGTGGGGACTTTGGGGCCAGTTCAACTGTACCAATAAACTCGTTCACTTTTCGTTCCGGCTTTCCTGCAACAACAACGAGGCGTGTAAATTCCGATGTATCAAGCTTCTGCGTCAAAGGTGAAGCCAAACGAAGTTTCCAATCTGTCTCCCCGTCCAACTGATCTGTTCGAATGAAAGTGTCCCCTCCAACTTCATCCTTATCAGAAGTGGGATCATTTCCATCCTGGACTCCTTCGCCGGCAGTGGTTGCATCAGCCGACGGACTTCCATCGAGCAAGTCGGGATCGTGCTCCACCATCTTTGCCGTAGCCGTGGGTGCAGACATCTCTTCCTCAACTATTGTAGCCGTAGATAGGACGGATTCGCCTGGAAGGCTCTTCAAGATCACAACATCCGCGGGTATCCTCTGGTCTTTTCCAAGTTTTAGAACGTCACCGACCTTCAGCTCCCGTGAGCGCTTTGTTATCTCGGCCACAGTCGATGCAGGCTTGTCCGCGTACACACCATCTTCGTTCTGCAAGTTTTCCTCCTCTTCCTGGATGTCGTCCAAACGGCTTGCACCGTTTAGGGTCGATCGCTTTCTGCCTTTGCTGCTCTTCAATTCCCCTCGAGCCTTCTTCTGTTTTGGGTTTCCATTCATGCCCGAGGATCCATCATCAAATCTCAAGACAGTATATGGTTCCGAGTTTGCCTCTGTATCTCTTCTTCTCCGCGCAATATCATCCGCAGCTTCCTTGCCAAGAGTAACAGCCAGAACAAACGCCAATGGTGCAATGTACGTGGAAAGAACGCCTATCCGTAATGCGGGTATGATCTGTGATAATGCAACCAATAAGAAATAGAGGTTGAAGAAGAAAGAGAATTCGTTATAAAGCGTCACTGGGAGGAATGACCAAGGGGTATATTTCGCATTCGACACCGCATTTGGAGGGAAACGTGTAGGTTGGACCTGACCAACGAGGACGGTCCTATTTGCCGCTGGGTCATGCTCTTCTTGTTGCTCATCATCTTCGTCCAGCTGTACCTCGTCCAGGTTTATCCTCGATGCCACGAAGCTCGGTAGTCGCAGCTTCGAACCTATCCGTGACAAGGTCCCCTCGCGGTCCAGGCTTCGCCGCCCTCTGCCAGAACCAAGCAGAGGGCCGTCATCATCGCCACTGCTCATGTTCCGCAAATGCCCAAGGTTCCCAGCGCCACCATCCTCCGGGTTGTCGAGCAGCTCGATCGTGTCGTCTTCTTCTCCGCCTCGCCGCCTGCCTTTTCCATAACCCCTTAACGCTCGGAGTCCACCGCCGAGCCGTTTCAGTGCAATGCCATCACCATTTGTGTATTCCGACTGGTCTATTCCCAGGCCGCGGGGGGAAGATCGCCCAAAGTGTGTAGTTTGCGTGGAAGAAGTAGCAGGATCAAGTTCGTGAAGGTCTAGGTCCAGGTCTGAGTCGGAGTCATCTGGAGAATCAGGCGCGTTAGGTTGGTGATACTGGTGGGAAGTCGACATGTTTCATTGGTATGCCGACGGAGCATTTACGCAACATGGAGCTGCTTCATCTTTGACTTGTGAGGTCTTCAGCAATAATTGTTGTAAACAACGAAGCGCCTGATGATGATCACAAGGAAACTGGCCTACGTTGCTTTGAAGCGGCAGCTCCGATTGGCTAAGACGGACTTAGTAAGCGTACAGCTTGCGGCGAGCTGGCTTTCCCGACTCGCCGAGTAATTATTCAAGCTGCTCCTCCATCTCCATGAACCACCCCTGCGCAGCTTGCCATTACACTCAACATCGTATCTGATATTCTTTTCTCTTTGTGTGCGTGATGGGATTATATTTTGACCTGCCTTAGATGCATTTTAGCAAGCACTTGAGCTTTCGCAGGTAAGTTGATCGCTCCGCTCGACTGTATGACGGAATAGCCTTTGGGGACAGGCCGACCTGAACAATCGCTGCTCTGCCAGCTGTCTATGGACGTGTCAGACAACATCTGACACTTTTCCCATCATAGTACATATACTTAGCCCTTCCCTTGGGGTTTGCCTCCAATGGAGGATTCGCAGACTGAAGACGGGACGCTAGGCCCCAACCAGGAATCTGGGGTCAGGGGTCATTGGAATCCGAGCTTTCGTCCCAATTCAGATCACAGTCCTCCGCCGGAACAATCAACCAATACTGGACAACCTCATACGGCTCTTTCTCTGTCTGCTTCACCCGCAGAAGCTTCTATGATTACGTCTTCCCTCAACGCCCCGCAGGAGACGGAACTACCGCGGAACGTGAGCACGGCATCCTTTCAAGCGCATGCGTGGCATGTAGAGGATGTTGATGAAGCAGTGGAATCGCACAAGGGGGCTGCTCCGCAACATGCAGGCGAGCAGGATGTCAATGGGACGGCAACAATATCGGAGGTCAACGAGGAACAGCTTGGTGATGTCCAAGTCAGACAAGATATACCTCAGAGCCACAACAAGGGGGAAAGCTCTCTTCACGATTATGAACGTGGCTCTGCGGAAGAGAAGTTTTCGACAGGGTCGTATGTTGGTCACGAGTCGGTGCCGGAAGATACTGTAGCCGCGCCCGAAACTTCAGAACGTGAAGGCAATACGGCGGACCATTGGAATCCAGAGAACTCGAAGGAAGTCGAACAAGAACATACCGGCGACGAGGCCACTACCGGAGACGCCACTTTTGACAGTGCTATAAATAAGGACTCAAGCGCGTCAAGCGGGACTGATGCTCGTACTCCTAGTCAAGCTCAAGATCTTACAAGTCGCTCGAAGCATGATTCCTTCGCACGGACGGTATCACACGATATATCATGGGCTGATTCGGATGAAACTGACGCTATATTTGGTCATTCTGACGCTGATCCTTTCTCGTCACTGGGTGCAGTTGATCGCAGTAACTCGTTTCCCGAGGTCCCTCCTGCTCACAAGCCACCAACTTCAATTCCGCCGACAACTCAAGCTGAATCCGTCCTGCGTGGAACCACTCATACTCAGGAATCTGTTTCATATGCTGGAGAACGCAGTGACAGTGCCCCGGTGGATATCGAATCAAGATCGGATGTTGAGACCAACGGACAGCCGCTGGATAACTTGCCGAACGAACAAGGTGATCTGGTCAGTGCTTTCGACGCGTATGGCAAGACTGAAGGTGGACATGTCTCCACTCCACCTGATTCGGAGGCAAGGTACGAGGAGGGTGTTCCGTTGCTCGGGCATCAAGAAGAAGCAGCTGGTGAGGCTGGCGGGGTTGTCGCGGAACATGGTGAAGGCGCGCCTTCTTTCGACGACTGGGGTGAGTCAGGTGGAGAAGACTTCTTCAATAACAAAGACGCTACCGGTACTATATTACCACCTTGGTCACTGGAGGAAGATTATCACCCACAGCCGTTGGATCGCAAATCCACTACGCAAGTTCTAGGCTCTCTCACGTTTCCCCCGCACAATGAGACACACGGTGAACCAGCTTCAACTACTGAGAATCAAAGGGTTGATGGGGGTGGCTTAGCGGCCTCCAGCACTACTGTAATATCTCAAATAGTCAAGGAAGAGTCGAAAGAAGGACTGCTCTACGCTGGAGAAGAAAGCAAAGATGATGACCTTGTTGCAAAGTGGAAAGCTGCTCTAGAAGAAGATGATTTGTTAGATGAAGAGGCAGAAAAGTCTGTGGATCCGTCAGCTTTTTTCGATGATGACGGCGAAGGATTCTTAGAGGACACTAACCCGGCTGTTCCAGAGGCAGGCATCAGCTTTTCCCCGGATGTTCCTCAACCAGTGTATGGTCAGGATGGCCGTGTACAGGGATTCACGGCGGTCAATACCGGAGCAAAAGCATCAAATGGGCAGCCTGTCGGCAACCGATATACGCCCATACAAGCGAACAATCGGCCTCAGTCTTCAGCTTCTCCATATGCACCAGCTGGACCACGGTTTGCCAATCAACCCGCCCTGTCTGCCCAATCCGGCTATGGACCCTCTACATTTCAGCAACCAGCATTGGGCCCTTCTCCAATGCAACAGCCCACCAATGACGTCGCACCGCCGTGGTCGTTCGGAATTCCAAACCAGATACCACAACCGAATAGGCCAAGCATGCCTACTCAAGCGGAGAGCTTTGTCGCTAAGTCGAAAGGAGGTTATTCGTCTCCTTACGACCTTCCAATGGATGTCTTAAGGCCGCGAAAACAGCCTAGCATGCAACGGATGACTACGTATGGAGGACAGTCGCATGGAACGGCTCCGGCTCCGCCGCCACCACCACGCAGTAGTAGCTATGGGTCTCGACCTCCCACAGCTCCGCAACAATCTCAGCCGACACAATCACAAGTGCCCAATCCATCAATATCTCCTCAGATGCCACCTGCCGCGCAGCTGGCCAATACATCTGCGGTTTCGCCTCCTCAGCCGACATTGAAAAAGGCTACTAGCTTTTTCGAGGAACTCCCGGTTACTGCGAAACCGCACCGGCCAAGCAGTTCGGGAAGGTATACGCCTCAGCATGCCTCATCAACCTTACCACCCCCTCAGATCCAACGTTCCACTCCACCACCTCCGCAGATACCTAGGCAGCAATCTCCCGAGACTTATCTACCACCCGTCACACAACAATTACAGGCGCCACCGAGGGTTGACCCGTACGCAAACGTACCGCTTCCACAACCTCCACCATCTGCACCTCCCGCCATGTCGGCATCTCGATACTCCCCCGCGCCACCACCTAAACCGGGCGCTTCTCCTGAACTGAACAAGTATGCGGCACCACCAAGGCGTTCTTCACAGACGCCTGATTTTCAGCCTCGTACATCCAGTCCCTTGGCCCATTCAGAAATTTCTGCTCAGTCAATGGATGCGCCGTTTGGTAATCAAGCGTCGGCTCCTCATATCTATCAAGCCCCTCAAGGATATGGTCCGAGACCGTCTAGTCGAGGGGCTGCTCTCAGGTCTGTCTCGAGTCTTGCAGCCACCAGAGAAGAAGATGAGACTCTTCTGGATACTGCTCCACGAGCTGTCTCAGCTACTGCTAATCAACAACAAACCTTTGATCAGCAGAACCGCGCTCCACTCTCGCGCCAGGACTCTAGATATGCACCTGCTGCGAATGTAGCACCGACTCCCCCTCCACCGAAGCCGCAATCTCATGTGGCCTACACCCCGCAATCAGCCGATATTTCCTTTCCCCCTCCTCGCAGATCTCAAACCCAGTCACCTGGACGTGGCTTCGCACGGGCCGCTCCAGCTACTGTGGCCATGCAATCGCAACAGCGACCAGCCTCGGCTCAAGGTTACCCTGAAGTCCCTCCACTCGCTCCTACTTCACCTGTAAGGAGACGGCAGAGGGGTCCCTCGCAGACTTTCAATTACATAACCCCCACCGATGGCCGAGAACATGACCCCCTTCAGAGATGGAAAGGTTCTCCTACATTCACTTGGGGTTTTGGAGGAACGGTTGTGACGTCATTCCCGAAACAGATACCGAGATATACTGCAGGCCAGACCGCACCAATGATGAAAGTCACACCGGGGGAAGTCAAGGTGCGATCTATTAAAGATGTCCTCCCTCTGGAGGAACATGTTGCAAAGTTTCCTGGTCCTCTTCGAGCGAAAGGCAAAAAGAAAGAAGTCGTCGGTTGGATGAAAGAACGTATCAATGAACTCAAGCAAACGCGTTCGAGGGGTGACTATGCGTCCTCAGACCCCGATGGTACGCAGAGGCTCGAAGAAAAAGCTTTACTTTGGGAGATCCTGTGCGCTTTGATCGAGCATGACGGTCTGCTTGGTGGTAACCCGACCGTCACCGCAGCCGTCCGCAGAATTCTTGCACCTGAGGTAGCATCAGACGGTTCAGGACAAGATGGTTTATACTCAGGCGCCTCTGGTATTCCCCGCGTTCCAGATTCTAGCTATCTGAAAGCAGAGACCGAACCCGTCGACCCCGAAGCAGTCGACGAGTTGCGACAAGCTCTGCTGAAGGGAGAAAGAGAGAAGGCAGTATGGCATGCAGTCGATAAACGGCTTTGGGCCCATGCCATGCTAATATCTTCCACACTAAGCAAGGATGTGTGGAAACAGGTTGCCCAGGAGTTCGTACGTCAAGAAGTGAAAAACGTTGGCGAAAACGTGGAGTCCATGGCTGCATTGTACCAAATCTTTGCCGGTAACTGGGAGGAAAGCATAGATGAGCTGGTTCCGCCATCAGCAAGGGCTGGGTTACAATTAGTGAGCACTGGAAGCCACAGCGGGCCAAGCAAGAATGCCTTGGACGGGCTTAATAAGTGGAAGGAGACACTGGGTCTAGTGGTCAACAACAGAAGTCCCGAGGATGGTCAAGCCTTACTCGCGCTCGGAAGACTGCTAGCTGGATACGGCAGGGTTGAAGCTGCACATACTTGTTATATGTTCGCCCGACCTTACACTCTCTTCGCTGGAGCAGATGATCCTGCGACCAATATGGCCCTCATAGGTGCAGATCATCTTCAACAACCATTCGATTTTGGCAGGGACCTTGATGCGATCCTGCTTAGTGAGATCTACGAATACGGTCTGTCCCTTTCAGCGACATCTGCCGCATCTTCCACGGTACCACAACTTCAAGCATACAAACTATACCATGCTATTCAACTGGCGGAGCGCGGGCACCGAACAGAAGCGAAGGAGTATTGCGAGGCTGTCTTCAGTGCTATCAAATCCACAACCAAGTTATCACCATACTACAACACCATCCTACTCGGAACACTGGACGACCTCATGAAACGGCTCCAAAACTCACCTAAAGATGGATCATCGTCTTGGTTCACCCGCCCGAGTATGAAGGTGTCTGAATCTGTCTGGTCCAAATTTAACACTTTCGTCGCTGGAGATGACAGTGATACTGCCTCTACAGGATCTACTAAAGGTGCCACGCTCGACGTCGGCCCATTTTCGTCCATTGCGCCCGGCAGTACTCCAACAATAAGCAGGAATGCGTCTGCCATAGACCTCAATACAATGTACCCTGCAGGTGCAAGTGGGCACTCACCTCCTACTTCTCGCTATGCACCTAACGGGGCCTATGCGCCGAGAGCGTCTTTGGAACAGCCGTCACGAGCATCCAATGAATATGAGACGTCACCATACGAGCCACTGAGGACGTCTACGGAATCTCAATATACGCCTTACTCGAGTTCTCCTTCGGAAGCTGTGCGCAATAACTACCAGCCTAAGCATGTCCCAGCAGCATACCAACCGGTATCTCAGCAACCACGAGCTCGACACGAGCTTGAACCTGCCTCTCAAATGCCTCTCCAAGATGCCTATTCCCCTTGTCAGCCGTCCGTCCCGATCGAGAACCCCCCAAGCTTCCAGCCTTATCAAACTGCACGGTTCGGCCAAGAATCTGAGCCCGGCGATATTACAGCAAACCAGAGTTATGAGCCTTCGTCGTCTTACGAGCCACCTTTGGCCTCGGAACAGCGTCAAACCTACCAGCCTCCAGGTGACGATAACAACTACGCAACTTCTGCAGAAGATGGTGGTTACCAACCCCCAACGGATGAAAGCCCTTACGAACCGCCTTCTTACAATCCGCCTGAAGAAGCAAATGATGAATCGTCGCCGGAGCAAGAGAAGCCTAAGAAGAAGAGCTTTATGGACGATGATGAGGACGATGACTTTGCCGCCAAGGCCGAGGCGCTCAAAAGGGAAGAAAAGGCGAGAAAGGACAAGGAAGCAGATGAAGCATTCAGGAAAGCTGCGGAGGCTGATGGTAAGTACTCCCTTCGACACTCATCTCATTCCTTGCTGATTTGTGCCCGTAGCGCAACGAGACAAGCAAGCACAGAAGAAAAGCTCGTGGCTCGGCGGTTGGTTCAGTAAGAAAGACACCACGGAGAGCCCCGGTCCTATCAAAGCCAAACTGGGAGAAGAGAATTCCTTTTACTACGATCCTGATCTCAAGAAATGGGTCAACAAAAAGGCCGGCTCAACCCCCGAGCCTAGCAAATCTACACCGCCCCCACCAAGAGGCCCGGCGCCTCCTCGATCAGTCAGCGCAGGAGGCCCTCCACCATCATCAACACCTATACATGCAGGGTCAAGAGCGCCAAGCTCCACAATGCCACCGGCGCCTGGTCCTACTAGTGCTCCAGGAGCTCCACCAAGGACGGCGTCTCCAACCACAACTGCTCTGACAACTGGAGGCGAGCCGCTGATGCCCCCGGCAGCTGGGCGCCCTCCAGGCAATGGTCCGCCTTCGACGGCGCCGCCTACAGCGCATGATGCGCCTCCTTCCGGCCCGCCATCTCGTCCGCCTACCTCGATGAGCAACGCTAGCAGCATTGATGACTTACTGGGTGCGCCGGCGGCACGGAAGGGTGGTACTGTTCGAGGGTCTAAAGCGAAGAAGGGTTCGCGGTATGTAGATGTAATGGCGAAATAGGGTGCGTCTTTGGATAGCCACCGTTAGGTGGGTGCTTGTACAATATTATAAGTCAGTCGAAGAAGTTGGCGGCTTTTTGGGCGGTACGCCATGTTTTGTTCATTCGTTAAGCAGCATCATGGAGCAGTGGGAAGAATATCCAAATAGCGTTGCCATGTTATCTTCTTTAAACGGAGGTCAGTTTCAAGAATCGTGTTCGATCTCCAGTGACTCTTCGATATGACGATGGAGCCTAACTAGATCGCCTTCTGTCCCTTGCAAATGGGGTCCTGCAGTGGACATCATACAGGAGAGATTTATAATAGTTCCTGACAGCTGTGAGAGTCGAACTCTCGACCACTGTGGGTGCCCCAGATACATTCACTATCAACTTCAAGAGTACACTAGTATTTACCGTAAGAGATGATCAGATAACCAACTGTTACAAAGAAACAGCAATGCTCATGCACATCAGGCTGTGCCTTCTGTACAAGACTCTTAATAGATAACGTAGGAAAGGAGTTAAAACACAGATTACTTGGTGACAGATAGAAAAAGATGAGAGTAAGAAAAAAGGAAGACTCGCTCGACTGGTTGTTAGTAGCTGGAATAGGGGAGTTGCTCACCACCACTTTGAATACCGGTTGTTTGTTGTTGATTTGCCCCTCCAAGCTCCAGCTCCAGCTCAAATGTTGGTTGTTGGCTATTAGTTAGTGGTTGTTGGTTGGCCCCTTCCAGCTCCAGCTCCAGCTCTAGTTGTCGAATGATTCCATTTCCCCCACACCCCGGTTGGCAACACCTTCATATCCCTTGCTCTCCGTTGACCACCTAGGGACGGTTGCTAATCCGCAGGTATTGACTTACAAAGCCCCACATGGGCGAACCCATGTGGTGTGTGCAGTGCTCCGCCGAATACAGTATGCGACACCTGGCACCTGGTAGCATGAGCGGTTCCCCTATGGGGCGCATACGGATACTATCAGAGGCGTAAGTTAGGTTGGTTCAAGAAGCAGTCACGACGATATCACAGTGACTGCAACCGCTTATCCTAGAAATCAAGTTAGCTTGATGCAAGAATAAAGCCAAAACTAAACCACTGAGCCAGCGAGCGAGTCTTTGTTACCACTTATGCCTTCAATCAATACAAATCAGCACCGTTCACCTTTTAAGCCTCCACACCTGCCAGCGACTTGCTCAGAAGTTCCAAAGCTTTGTGCCGTAAGCACCCCTGCCCTCCACAACCGTCCCTCTTGAATCCACCCACTTCCCGAGGCAGCAATGCATCACCAGCTGTTCCGCAATATGCACGGTAACGTTCTTGCGAGAGCCAACAGAAAAGGATTGCCACATTCTCTCATCAAGCTTCCCACACAACTCTTCCACGGCTTGTCGCCTTGGCGCGGGATACACATTTGGTGTAGACCCGTCAAAGGCATCGCATGCCCTCGCAGTTGTCAGAGCATACACCGTCTCCGAATCACAGCTGACGTCGGCAAGCAGGTTGCAGAGCACAGCGTACTGTATCAGACCGAGCGCCAGCGATATATGCCGGCGACCCCTCCCATGGCTCCTCGCAGAAGACTCGTGGCGAGTCGACGAATACGCACATCCGTGCGAGCCCGCGAATCCTATCTAGTGATCTTACGGCACGATGTGGATGATATTGGTCTGGAGGGTTTGCTTTCAACTCCAGTAGACCTCTCGCACACAAAGACCGGTCATCCTCCCAGTGAGCGCATCAGCACCTCTGGATACTGATTCGGACCCCACTCAGGCGGACAATGATTACAGCGACGGGGACGGATAGCAGTGACTCTTTGCTGCCAAACCCCCATCAATGCAAAGCCGCGCGACGAGTCTTCTTCGTTAAGACCATGTACTCCCGGAACTTCGCTGATATAAATCCTTTCCAGATCTTTCCCAGCTCTTCCTAGGGCGCGAAACCAGACACCCGTATGGCAATAGCAATCCCTGCCCAATACCTGGTTCATGTGGACTCCTCAACAGCTGGGCCGAAACTCCGCTGCCGCGTGACTGAAAGCTGGGACGGCAGCATTGTCTCAATCCACAGGCTTGAATATCATCGAATGAAAATAAGGCAACAACAAGCATCGCAAACAGCTACGACATCGTATAATCCTGCAAGACAACGTGGAGCTGCCGACGATGATGTGAGGTTGAAGTTAGGAAAGTGTGGGGCGGCATCGCTTGGATCCGTGCGGTTGTGGGGTGCCGGCGGCCTTGGCACGGCTGTGGCTTGTGTCGAGGGCTAATAATGGCATGCTCCTGTTTTTGGTTACCACACGCCCTTCTCATCTATTCGCATCGTATCATTTCCATCCGCATATCTCATCTATCCGGTTAATCTCCGTGACGGACGGATCGATCAATCAACCAATAACCTGATGCAAGGCGATATATGTTAGATCTATCCGCATATCTACCTTATATCATATCGTATCTCATCTATCCGCACCTGCTGATTTCCCTACATGGCAATCTCCTCTGGCGGTGCCCTCCTCTCCGTGACCACCTCATCAGCCTTCTCTCCCTCCACAGGCGTACTCAATCCGCCCTCCAAGCTGCCCTCGCCGCGCTTCTCATAGCCCACAAAGACATGCCTTGCAAAGTCCGCCTCGTCAGTCACCGTCTCGAACGGCCACACCAGGTACAGCAAGTAATAGGTCAATCCCGAGAGCACCAAGCCATCCAGCCAGCTCAGGGTATAGAAGTCGAGGATGCCGCGGTTGACATGGATGCCTTCGGGGTTGATGTTGTAGATGAGCCCTGGGAGCAGCGGCGCCACGCCGGTGATGAACGCGATGAAGGCACGTGGGTTGAAGCCTAGTGTGTACCAGTACAGGCCGCCGGGTTTGTAGAGGTTGTAGATGTTGAATCCTTTACCGCGACGTACGATCCAGAAGTCGGAGAGTAGGACTATCGATGTCAGGCTCACGGTCAACCAGAAAACGTGGGGGGGCCTTACTGCCAACCAAGGGTCCCAGGAAGACTGTGTATCCGTTCAAGAAGGCTAGGAAGCGTCCTGCTTTGGCCTGGATTTCCCAGGGGCAAATGGCAAAGCCTAGAATGGCACAGATGAATTGACCACGTCTGATGTTGATATAGCGCGGGAACATGCCCGTCAGGTCATTTGCAAACGGGATACTGTTACCAGCAACGTCTGAGGGACGAAATATTAGTAGAACGCCAATTGAACTCGATCACAGGACCTACTGGTTGCAATATTGGCAAATGCAAAACAAAGCCCAGCAAAGAACTTTGCAGCCCGGTTGTCCCAGAGGAGTACGACTGAAAGCGGATTCCAGAGAACCTCGCCATAGATCACCTGAGCGGAAGCAGCCATGACAGCTAGGACGAGTCAGCGGATGGAACACACAATATTAGCCATTAAGCACGTACTTCCAAGCAGCTCAGTACAGGTAATCATGATGGGCAGCATGTACGCCTGTGTGACCCAAGAACCGCGGGGGGAGTTAGCATAACGAGTAATATCGGACATATTGATTGCGAAGGTCGCATTGCCGCTGATGCTTGCAGTGATGGTATAGCAGAATGCATAGCCGATCGTCCAGCCATTGGTGATCTTGTTTGGCAGGCTGAACAACGGTCCCCAACCATGACCAGCAGTAAGTGCCCAGGTGAACAATGCAACGCCAAAGAATGGCATTACCACACATTTGACAATGAACATCCATCTCAGCGTTGGGATGCTCATATACAGGAAGGGTATACTCGCAAGCCAGAAAAGTGCGAAGCTGAGGAGATCCGGAGCCGTGATGGATGAACTTGCGGGAAGAGAATCCAAATTCCAGTGTTTGAAGGATGGCCATATGGCCTCGATCATGGCACGAACAGCGTTACCACCAAGAGAAGCCTGTACTCCATACCATATGACGCAGACTATGGCCCTGACGACCATCGCGAAATACGCACCACGCATACCGAAGGATCTGGAATCGATCAGATGCTTGACCTGAACTTGAGATGGGACATTCACTTACGCTCTGGAGATCACGGGAAAGTTTATCGAAAACTATGAGATCTATTAGTCACTGCTGCCCTGATCTCTTTGGAACGATCCATGAGTTTTTTGTATTTTATGAACAGATGATACACACCTTACTACCAATATATCCAGCACTGCATCAGGGAATCGTGACAATCAAATTCCCGATCAAACACGCCACAATGGCCAAGCCGGGATTAAGTCCCAGGGCCACCGCAGAGCTAGGCGTCTCCATGCAGGCGGCGCTGAAGCCTTCGGCGATCCAAAACCCACCGACGTGAAACCATTCCCACTTCTTCTGCTCCCGCGGGACGGGATCAAGATCTTTATTCGACCATCTTGCGCTATGATCCTCGGCAGTGAATGAGCCAGGATCTGGTGAGAGCACGAGGCGGTTGTTAATGGCTCTGAATGTGCTGCCCATGTTGTTCGATTCAAGGACGATCGGCTGTTATGCAAGATGAGGAAAGGCAACGAAGAAAGGAAGAAGATCAAAAAGCATGGGAGAAAACATAATCGAACAGCTTTATTTAGTGTAGCTCCTAATGTTTATCAGTTCTATAGCCTGTCGGTCACGCCGCTGAGCATCGACCTGCCGATCCTTCTGCGACATGGTATCTGTTATCGGACCAATATGATCATCACACAGCAATTGATAGACAAGTAGTGGAGAGCACGGCCCTGCGGTAAACCGTCGGCAGATAACATCCAGATCCGTTCCAGGAAGCCCAATGGCTTTAGCTCCTGATCGAGCATCATTAACCCCGGTAACAGGGATGGAGTCTTATCAAGATGAAGTCCCCCGCTGGGAAGCAAGAAAGCGGAGGAGAACTCCGGTTTTTAGCGCTCCAGACCCCTGTCCGCCATTATCAGAATGGGTCGCCTTGTTGGTGAGCATGGTAAGGTCAATTGACACAGCGCATTACATTTCCGAGATGATCGGCCGAGTGTGCCTGCAGATTCCCTTCATGGCAATGGCAGAAACGGTTTGACGGTAAGCTACGCATCTGCCGGCGACTTGCCGTCGTTAGCGGCGGGCAAGTCGGGATCGCCCGTGTCGTTGGCCGTCGCCAAGGAATTTGATGCATCACTCTATCAGCGGTAACAGTAAGGTTCCCAGTGGGAAAAGATTTTGGGAGATAAAAAGCACTTATTCTGCTGGAGAGAGCTGACTATGCACTGTAGCGTGCATACCGTTTTCTATGCAGAAGATTCTTTGTTAATGTAGTCTTCACGTGGACTTGGATATCGGGAGGCTGCGCAGCTTCGTGTTCGAACCCCTGAGACGCAAAAAGGGGGAGCGTGCGAGCCCTACCATAAATCTCATAGGGTGATCGGTAATGGCAGGTCCCTGTTTTTCGTTACCACACGCCCCTCTCATCTATTCGCATCGTATCATATCTCTTCACAATCTCATCTCTCTACATCGTATCATATCTCTCCGCATATCTCATCTACCTGCATCGTATCGTATTTATCTGCCCGTATATTAACATCGTAGCCTATCTGGTTTTTCTCCGTGATGGTTGGACCGATTAATCGATCAATCGATCAAGGGCCCCATCTTATACCTGTTCACATATCTACCTTATCCGAAAATCACCCTTTGTTGTATGAGAGGGGCACGCAGTTACCAAATACTGGGGCGTGCCATTACCGACTACCGTCTCATAATCCGTAATCAACCATCAGAAGTCCAATTTTTTTTTATAAAAAAAACGAAAGCTATACATTCCTTTCCAATAAGAAGAATTTGATGTTTTCGCCAATCAACAATGCTATAAGAAAAACCAAGGGTATCGGGACTGAAAATTCATAAGCTCAAGAGAATATCACTTTCACGAAGGCGCAGATAATGCATGCTCTCTCAATCATCTGGGATGACAATGATCTCATGTCGCGCGTCCGCCCTGCGTCGGGACCTGTCTCCTCCTCCACCTTCAATGTCCTCAGCCTCGCGTTTCAAGCCAAGTTCATTCCCTCCTCTGCTCTGCAGTTGTTGTTGTAATTTCTCTATGCGAGCCTGCCCAGCGAGTTAGTATAGGTCAACCAAAGGGACACCAAAGTCCGCACGCTCATCTCCATGATCTCCGCTTTGACTTGAAGATCGGTCATTTGACTAGGAGCTGTCGTCGTGCTCGCACGTTCAGGACTGGGAGGGACCAAGCTAAATCCTAACTCCCGTAGTTTAGCTACAGGTGGAATCAGCATCGAACGATTGTATGGCAGTGAATAACAGAAGGTATAGTCATACTTCGAGATCTATATCGAAATCTGAAGAAGTATGGCTCCCCATGTTCGCCTTCGATATCTAGACTTTTGTATCGAAGCGGCTCCGCACGAGCAGTAACAGGCGAACTCACGGTTCTGTCAGCCATTTTAGTAAAGCGCATCTGAAGAAGAATCCGTTGCACCTACCTAATGCAGTGGATAATCCCAGTTCCTCTTAGTGGCAGCTTTGGGACAGTTTCCACTGTTGGGAGACTATCTTCCAGCTGATAAGGGTCGACAGGCACGCGATGAGCTCGTCGAACCTCAAGACAAATAGAGCTCAAATCCTTGATTCTATCCTCCTCCAAGATTATCTCTTCCGTCTCATCTTTTACTGTTAGCAGCAGCTTCACAACAAGATAGTCAGGAGCATTACCAAACTTCAGCATTCCAAAACAGAGCTTCTCATTCTTCGATTCCCCGGTCGTTTTATCGTATGACTCCCAGGAGTCATACACAGAGCTAGACCCTTTCAAAAGCTTCGAACGACCGCGACTTCTCTTTGAAAACCGGTGAACAAAATCGACCGTCTTGTCAGCACCGTCGATGCGTAATCCGCAAGAGAGCCAAACGCATCCATGGAGCTCGAATCCTCTCTTCACGTGAATGCGAATGGAGAATGGAGCATTCTCCACCACCTCAACGTAAGATATAACCGTCTTCGGACCTTGTCCACTCTCAACCTCACTGGGTTGATATTCCTCGAGAATAAGCCCTCGTGATTTGATGGTCACTTCAATGTGATCAAGTATAGCCATTTTTGGTAGCCTGATCCTATAGAGGAGGGGCAAAGTTTGAGAGACAACTGAAGTTGATAGGAGAGCAGCAAAGGTAGGCGATATATTTTTCTCACTAAGCCTCTTTCAATGAGGTAGCGAAGCTTAAGCATTTGTAGTCAGTGTTCAAAATGAACTGACATCTCTCTCAGACGTGCGCGGACGTTGAGAAATAGATCTGATCAGAGATGTGAAGCATTGTAGGTCGAGGTCTAAAACCTCTCCTGTCTTTAACGAAGCCGGAGGAAGGTTGGCGAAATTGATGTTTTAACAATGGAACAGCAGGACAAGCTTCATAGTCCGTGGACATGAGGACGTGATGTTAGAGACTATTACACTTCCTAAGCTACGAGTCTAAAGAGCGTGGGAAAAGAGCCTGGAACATAGCCCCGCAGGGATACACGAGACGAGGAACCAACAGACTTGTCCATGCCACGATATCCACACTCCGGTCTCTCTCGTGGTCTTTCACTAGGAGCCGTACAATCGCCTGCAATTCTAACCCAGCACTCGCTCATATATAGAACATGGTATCCTTCAAGGCCGGATGAACGTCGCGAGACCATTGTCCCTGGGCTACAAAGCTCTTCTTCCGTCCTCCCGGAGCGTTGAACGCAGTATGGAGGTAGAATCGTGCCCGGTCGCAGACGAGGTCGGCATAGTAAGCTGGAGGGCAGATCGACACAGCGAGCGTAGCGCGACCAAACAAGTAACAAAGATTATGTGTCTAGGATTGCCCGGTCAGTCAAGTAGGCATGATGGAAGCCATGGTTGCTTACCAGTTTTTGCAGGGAGTCCGCTGTAAAGTTATTCTCATCATAGATCACGGTGTAGTGGCCAGGCCGAGCCGTCCCTTGAAGCCCTTTGTGCGCCTGGAGATAGAAGTCGAATAGACGTTCATGTGTCACTCCTCTGTCGACAGTCGTCCCGTTAACAGGATTGCCAGTCTTCGGATCGGCGTCATTTTGGCTTGTAGGGTAGAACCGGGTATGGTGTCTCTTTCCAACGACAATGATGGAGAGGGTGGGAAGTGTGCCAGAGGCGTACATCGTCCGTAGTGCCTTATCAATGGCCGGCTTTTCTGTTGTGAGAACTGAGTTGAATTGGCCCTCAGACACGCCGTCACGATAGATCAAGATCCTCTCGGGCAAGGAGCCGTTCCTTTGCTTATATAGACGAAGTCGTTCAGTAAACATCTCCTCGAGTGCTTGCACCATCTCCACTCTGCCTGACTGACAGCGAACGCTTGCAGGCCACTGGCTGTAGTTTGAGTCCACACTGCCAACAACAGCAGCGACGCTAGGTGCTCCCTCTTGACTGAAAGGCGAGGGGTGTGTAACATCAATTCCTGCCAGCATAGTCTTGCCGTCTGCGAGTATTCCGAGCATTTCACTCGGTAGTGACTGGTTGGTTCCGCCATACTTAAGATTCACTTTCAGAGCAACATTGGCCATGTACTGGTCTTGTCCGGTCCCAGGCTTAATAAGTTTGCTGTAGACCGAGCAAACAGTGTGGATGCCAATCTCGATATCTCCAAGTTGTTTGATACTTGCGTAAGTACTTTGCTTGTTGTCGGGGAGGATGACAAGAAGCATCTTGACTGTTCGTGAGGCGAGCAGCATCTTTTCCCTGATGATCTTCTTATTTTCTTCATCCTTTTTCATCTTGTTCTGTGGATCGTCCTTCAAAAGATCCGCATAGAAGCCTGAAGTCGGGTTCGGTGCCGGGGCTTTCATGCCGCATTTGATCATTGCTCCGTGGAATTTTCTCATAGTGTCACCGAGGTCCCTGTCTGACAGGTTCAGGTATGTCCATGACGACACAGTCGCGCCCGTGGTGAACTGCTTTGCACTCATGTTCCATTGCCCATTTCCGGGCATGATGTCTTGATTCTTGGCATACCGGACCCTTGGGGGCTCAAGAATGCGGCCATGGACTGTGATCATGGTGGGATCACCGTTCAAGCCAAATGAGCTCTAGCAAACCGTTAGCAGGAGACCCCGGGGCCGGGGATGTAGGTCTTACCAGATTGATTTGGGGTCCTGATAGGCCAATGACAGCCGCTCCTTGAGACAGAATAAGTCTAGCATTATCTGCAGGTTTTCTGGCTGCAACACGTAGCATATTGGTCGTCTGGTTTGCGCTCAATTTGAACCTCGTGAGCTGTCCCGGGGGGATAGTGCATAATTCAGGCGGCCAATATTCCTGATGCCCATGTAGTTCCTTGCTCCCAACGTTGACAACTAAGAAGTTGGGGTTCTCAATCCTGTAGCCACGTTCTGAAGGGATTAGCAAGCGTAGTTGAACGATCTACAACGCATCTACATACCAGTCATGAAATAATCGACCACCGAGATAGATTTTCCGGTAGGTTGTCCATCCCGTGTCAGTTGAAAACGAGCATTCGCAGCGGTCAGCCATCGCTCAGTCTTTGCATCCTTGGCCACACCTTGTATGACCTTGCTTTTGTTGGCTGGTTGACCTTTTGGGTTCGGCGGGTACACGATTTCCACGCGCAGGCCTTCCAGAAAAGAGCTTAAGTCTTCTGCGGAATTCTTGTTTTCCCTCAGGAACTCTTGCATTACTCCCAAAAGTGACCCAGGTTTGTAGAATGCTCCAGTACAGACATTGAGATTGATCAGGATACGGCTCGTTGAAGTCCTCACACTCGAGTAGAATCCGCGGACAGCGACAATACCACCACCTAGTTCACCCATCTGCACGGTCTTCCCTATTGGAAAGTAGCGTTGACTGTACGAAACGACATCCGCAAGGTTATCCGGAGTTTTGGCAAGGATGATATTCATCGCTTTTGTCAGTCTTTCCTTTCCCTGGAAGGGAGTAGGGCTCTCGGACTGGAGGTAGTCCCGCAAATCTCCAATGCTGAGGAGGATCTGATCTCCAATAGAAACTGTATATATAGGCGCGTCATCCCTCGGAGTGGTCTCGTTTTCATGCATATACTTGATCTCAACAGTAGTCCTCTTGAGCGGACAAGCTGGAGAACAGATCAGCGTTTGCTCAAAGTCAGTCCAGCAGCTGACTTTGCGGATCTCTGGGTGTTGTAGGAAGAGACTGTAGATACGTCGAGTTTTCCTTTTCGGCAGCTTTCCCTCTTTGATGTTCGAGTGAATGGCCAAAGAGTATTCGTAGATAGGGACGTTAGTAGTGGATAGCAGCTGAAAGTAGTTTGCACGCAGGATGACATTTCGGCCTTCAGTACCGTATCCGGGACGAGGAGGCATAGAGGCCTCTTCGCTCCGGAGTGATAATCGGGCCAACGACAGAGACTCCACAGAATTGTCCTTCGCAGCTTCCGCGGCCTCTTTAGCACTCGCAGTCTTAGCATCTTGTAGCGATTTCACGACCGTATCTTCTGTTTTAGTGACTTCGCTAGAGGGTTGAGGAATGGCGGTTCCCTCAGGACTGCACCCAATTAGAGACGCCCTAACAGCGAGTTCAGTATCACATACTTGAATATCATAGGGCCTTCGTCCTGTCCACTCCCAGAGCCTCTTCCTCCACGGAAGCCTCCCCTATCGCCACGGTAACCGCCTCGGTCTCCACGGAACCCTCCATGATCCCCGCGGCCACGAGACCCTCCGCGCCAACTGCCAGTGCCAGGCGGCATGGACGAATCGGAGGAGCTTTCGTATGAGCTGCCCCTGCTGCTCCGTTCACCCCGCCAGTCTCCACGGCCTCGCCCACCGCCTCTGTCACCGCGGCCGCGAGCATCACTCCCTCCACGGCTGCCGCCGCGGTCACGCCAGCCGCCTGATGACATGATGTATTGTCTGTTTGCTCAATTAGATGAGGCTTGTCGTTGGATCTCTGCAAACGGGCTGTTCAGATCTCCAGGTTGAGCCAAAGAGGGTGTTCATGGAGCGAGGTGGAACTTTGGCGAGCCGATTGGGTTCTTGCGTTATTGATATAGAAATATCAATAGCCGGTAGTAATCAGGCAGATCAAACACTACTGTAAGACATGGGTCAGTGAATATAAAATGTCTTACTGTGATGAAGCTGGCGGTGTCAAAGAAAAGAAACATGACACGGAGCTCTCGCTACGCACCTTGATGGTACACTCCCCGAAGGATAGCAATTGGGGGTGTTGCTACCAGTCTGATAGACAAAGGCAATGCAGTGAAGAAATCAATGAGGCATCGTAGACATATGAGTTCTGGTACCAGGATCCAGAATTGTGAATGTGAATGCGTGTATGAGGGGGGACTTTGGGTTTTACGAAAAATAAAGGCACTTTTGCTCATTTGTACCGCCGTAGGGGAGCTGGCAAGCAGGGAAGGAAGGCGCTTCCAACGCACGGGCGCTGGAGCTCCCCTCTCGCTTCTCCGAAGCAGCGGCCACAGACCATCGCACGCAGGTCCAATAAAATCAAAGGACCTTGAGAAATCACGGCATGACTGTGACACAAATGAGCAATTGTTTCGGAAAACTGCATTTGTTTCTGATAGGCTTCAGTTGAGGCCTTAGAACGAGCACGCATGAAAGGAGACTTCTAATCAAAATGCATTCATTTCTGATCCGGATTACTGAGGTTAGGTCTCAGAGGCAACCTTGCATGTAAGAAACATATATGTCTTTATTCTTGACAATTAAAACCTTCTTCTGCTTTGCTACTGAGTTGATTTTTCATAATGTAAAGCCATGACAAGTTGATATTATTTTCAAGGCTTATATAATTGTTCCTGAGGCGGCACACAGATAGTAGCGAAACAAAGGGGCAACAACTTCAAGATAATCCGTAGATCTATCCAATTAACCACTAAACATCATTGTGAAAGTTTCAAATTGAGATTTTCAATAGGCATGTCAATCAGGATTGATCCGAGATCACCATCGATCCGAGATCACCATCAATCCGAGATTACCATCTGTAATCACCTCTGAGACATCTGATCATTCTGGAAATTGCATTCACTCCTTGAGTTCTGTGCCTGTTCAGATCTGCCCCTGATCTTTATCGATCTGGAAACTGCAATCAGTTCTTGATCTGTGGTCGTGTTCAGAGATCTGTTCCTGATCTTTATCATATTGGAAACTACATTCACTTCTTAAGTTGTGTTCCTGTTCAGATCTGTCCCTGACCTTTGTTGATCTGATGGCTGCATTAACTTCCTGACTTGGGTTATGACATTCATTTTTGGATCCTTTGATATATATAGAACCCACGCGCGAGTACGCAGATTGTAGATAGCACTCAATACCATCACATACCGCCCTGCAGCACGAAGCACAACCCTCTGGATCCACAAACTTCGAACTATCCGCCAAACGAGAAAGCTAAGGTTTCTGCGACCTCGTTGCATCTGAGGGTAGCTCGGACGGCGTCCCTGCTCCCTCAGCCTCGTAGAGAGGTTGCACGGGCTGATACGGGTGCCAGCCCTGGTCAGCCATCCTTCTCTCCCCCAGCTTTATCTGGAGATCCGCAAAGTCCTTCCGCATCCGCTTGCGCTGGAACATGCAGAATGCCAGCACGCCAAGCAGGATCGCCGCAAGCGGGATCCCCACGCCGAGGCCTACGTCTAGGGGGAGGTGTGAATCCGGGGAAGCAGTGTTGCGCGGACTTTGTGCAGGTGTTCCAGTCGATGTAGGGTTTGCTGTGGTGGTTACGGTCGCCGTTGGGAGGACCGTGGTGATCGGACTGAACTCCCCTAGGCTCGTCGTGGAACTGTTGGTGCAGCAGGTTGTACCCTGGGCGTCTTCATCGCAGCAGAAAATGCTGGCGCCCTGGTTTGGGCATGCCCAGACAATCGCGGAGTTGTCTGGTTCATCTGAAGCACAGAACGGTCAATTTGCCCCATCACTTTCGCCTGGCGTGGTTTCTGTAAGGCTTACTTCCTTGACAGAACTGCGGACAATTATTCGAAGCCCAGGTTCTGTCAGTGCAGGAACCGCGCAAGTACATGCCACCAAGATCTGTATCTACAGGATAGCACAGCTTGTCCGAGCCACAAATCATTCCTGGTCCACAGCAGAATGTGGGTTCTGTGCCATTAGAGCACGGGAGATCGTCCGAAGCAAGGATGCCACTGGGGAAGTAACATTGTGCGTGTGCGGTGTTTCCGAAGCACAGAATCAGAACTGAAATGAGTAACAATAATGGACATGATGGAATGAAAGCCATCTTAGCGGTGAAGCAGCGAGGATGGAGAAGAACAAAGAGCATATCGAAGGAAGAGACACCTTGGGATAGTCCAGGTGGGTGGATATAGGAGAAATGGAGATGTTGTTGGGGTGGCACTTTTCTGTCTGGCCACCATCAGAAACCGGCAGTTATGAAATATTAGGATAGTCCATAAAGTGTGCATTGCCAGGGGTCTCAGGACTGGAGCTCAATCGTCGATTTGTCGGCCCCCAATTCAGCTGACAAGGGTATCAATCCATACATAATATGCCTTTCCGAGGCACAGCCGTCTCAGCCTTGTCTGTTTTAGTATCCACATCGCATTAGACGTTGCCTACTTGGAAGAATAATTGAGCTCCAGCTTTTGATAGGGCATGAGAGCCTGTATGGAATACTGTGAGTGAATCTGATATGCGAGGAAGCGTGAATGATAAGAACGAGATTAAGTACATCTCTCCAGAACAACATATTTGTTGCAAATCTGCCGAGGACAGATCATACACACCGGCAGCGGTTAATATGGGCGCCGATAGGAGTCTGAATCTCCGATTGCGCATTTTTCGAGAGCATCTTCATTGGAAGATCGACGACTGTTCAAACAACATTTGGCTGGTGGCTCATGACCAGATTTGAGAAGTCAGCCGCCAGCTGAGAAGGACAAGGAGCTTGTGTGCGATTTGTTAGCCTCCCTTGTCCCCAAGGGCCCTGCCGAGCTTGCAGGGAACAGCTCCTGCCAATGGTTTGGTGGTGGAGGATGGCAGCGAGGTAGCGAATTGGGGCGGTGCGAAGGGCCTGAAGTGCCGCGACGTCGTCTCAAGTCTCGCTTCCCCCACGCTTTCTAATCTTCCACATTTTCATGCTTCAGCAGGACGCATTAAGGCCAATACCAATTAATGCCCTTTCCATCGTCACTGGCGATGGCGTCCCTTGCATATAATAAGTTTGATGCAGGATCTCGCCGCCAAGCCAAGGGTCTCTTGTTGGGGAAGCATCGCCGGTAAGCTACGCGGATCCGGACCCGAGTTCATCCATATCCAACTCAGGATATCCCAACTGCAAGTGTCAAAATAATGCCCAGTATGACATACAGGGGCGGAGATCGGCCCGTTATTCCATTTTTCCCGTTCCTGAGGCACTTCGGCGGTGTTCTCGCACAAGCTTCCTTTTTCGTGCTATTACCCCGGATTTCGGTTCTCCATGAGGGTCCTCTATTCATGTTCTGGAATTACTTTATGAAGCTTCTCTACCAAGCTTTTTCTTCCTAGTATTTCAATATCTCAAAAACATCTAAGCTTGATAGTACCATCTCCTTCGACTTCATACTAACATCAATTTACCAATTATGCCTTCCGCAACTCTTCCCTCCCCTTCATCTAGCCAGCCCAAGGCTCAAGGTCAAGGCATGGCTGCTTACCGGTCCACAACTCTTTTCCAACCTCATTGTGCCCGGCAGGCTCTTCGGGATGCTCACGAAGGCAAGATCAAGCCACTCTGCGGCTTCTACTTCGGTCTCAGTGCCGTGCCCCTTGTACGAGTGATAGCACCCATGGGGTTTGATATCGCGTGGATTGACTGGGAGCACTCTTCTTGCAACGTAGAGACTATGACTACGGTACTTCTCCAGCCTGGCTCAGCTCTTGGTACTTGGCTAAGGAGTCTTGCAGATGGTGCATGAGACTATGTTCATGTCAGAAGGCAAGACCATGCCTTTCGTTCGGTACGACTTCCACATCCTTTTTTCACTTGTTCTCACTGACAAGGACCACAGCATTCCAGGTCACGACCACGCCGCAGTCGGCTACGCACTCGACGCCGGCGCCAGCATCATCGTACCACAAGTCGACACCGTCGAGCAAGCCAAGCACATCGTCTCCGCGTCCAAATACGGCGCAAAGAACAGCGGGACGCGGTCCGGTCCTCCATTCCGGCTCTACCGCGGCATGACCGACAAGCCGCTGGACCCTTCGCGGACGCTCGAGGAGAACCTCAACGACCAGGCCGCCATCGTCATCCAGATCGAGTCCGTCGAAGGCATCGACAACCTCGACGCCATCCTCACGGCGTGCCCGGAAATCGACGCCTGCTGGCTCGGGACCATCGACTGCAGGCTGTCGATGGGCCTGCCGGGAAACTCTGGAATGGGCGGCGCGGAGCCGGAGTGGCTCGAGGCTGTGGCTAAGTATGAGGCTGTCATGAAGAAGCATG
Source organism: Symbiotaphrina buchneri (assembly GCA_001599915.1). Classification (NCBI taxonomy): domain Eukaryota; kingdom Fungi; phylum Ascomycota; order Symbiotaphrinales; family Symbiotaphrinaceae; genus Symbiotaphrina; species Symbiotaphrina buchneri. The sequence continues at coordinate 126,240 of BCIG01000018.1, forward strand.
ATAAGCCCATGGCTGGATTCGCGCTGGGCAAGATGAAGGAGCGCATGAGCCGGGGGAAGGCGTTCAATATTGTTGCGACGGATATTATGGGTCTTCTTGGACAGGCTAGTGAGCTAGTCCAGGCGAGGGAGTTGTTTCCTGCTTTGAAGCAGAATGAAGAAAAGTCGTGAGTAGACGGGAGGCTATGAGACTCTGTCCTGCCTGCTATGAGGAGATCCTTGTTTGATAGCTTTTGGGCAATAGATAAATGCATTTCTGACTTCATAGATGAAGTAATTTGCAATGCCAATACGTCACATCGTGCTGGAAGATTGAATGGTAGATCAAACCGCTATCATTGATCTGTTCATGCTCGACTAGCGGAATAATACATTCTCGTGATTCTTCGAATTAGAAACTCGCAAGAAGGCAAATCCCGGGTATTTGGGCGCAAATTTGATGCAACACAAAGCAAAAGACATCCCATCAAGCCATGCACGCGAATAGCCAGCAGCTGACTCTCTACCACCCCGTCCTAGTCGTCAAGCAAGTCGATGACTTCGATCTCCTCGGAACCTCTGGCGCGCTTATTCAGGCGTCCTTCATCACCTTCACGCTCTCTCTTGATCTTTGACGTAGCAGAAGAATCCTCGCGCTTTACTTTAGCCTCGTTCTCCAGCTCTGCAACACGGGCCTATTGTTATCAGCGGGTAATGCTTTTGGTTTAATAGAGCGTCCCGAAGACTGGCACATACCTGCAGTCGCCGGATCTGCTCCTCAGGGGTCGGCTCCGGGGAGGGAGTCCGGGGTATAAGTTGCAAAGCTTGTAAGGCACCTATACTGATCAACATATGCTCCCAAGGTGGGATATATAGTGCATACCGTGGCTCCTGTGCAAGAAGTTGAAGTGGAGCAGACGACCATTCACGGAATCTAGGGGCACCCTTCTCCATTCGAAACAAGGCCGCGGTTGGGGCGTCAAACCTACTGGCCTTCTCATGAAATGCTTGGTTAGTCGACCAGGAAGTCACGGAGTTTCTTTGACCTACTTCACATGGCTGTCGATACGTTTCCCCTTCAACATCTTCTCAGAGATGCACTCGATCGGCTTAGTCTCTTTGGGTGCTTCGACGGGACACGGCTGTTGTTTCACAACGTGAATACGTTCGATCCTTAAAGTGATACACCCAAGCCTTTCCACACGTGCTGGGTCGAGCTTCTGCTGCACGTCAAGCTCTTCAACTGAGTGATATTAGCAGTATAACCGCCGACATTTGCATCTAGCTCACCAATCTGCAAAGACCCGAACGCTAGATTAGCCTTGCTCCAAGAGTCTGATTCCGCGGAATATACGTCAATGTTTGATACATCGCTCATCTTGCGGACTTTTCTGTTGATGTTGTCCCAATTAAATAGCTGACATAAGTGGCCGTGAGGCTGTTTCACGCCATCAAGGATTATATCGTAGAACACCGCATTAGCCTCATGCAGACGGAAACCTTCCATTGCTTCCATTCTGATTGAGAATGTGGCACCATTTCTAGCTTCAATATAGCGAGTAATGGTGGAGTCATCATCTCCTGCAGCGACATCCTCGTCAACATACTCCGTGAGGGTTTCTCCACCGGAAATGACCGTGACTCTGATCTGGTCAAGGATGGCCATGTTCTGAACTCGCTGTACTCCCAAAAGGTCCGAGAGCGTGAGATACCTTGTTGATGGCGACCAGAGTCACAAGAGTGACCCTTGAAGCAGGAAGAAGAATAATGGGTGGGACGTAGGAACGGCGAAGAATATGAGATTCGCGTGGAGCTCGCGAGTAAGCCACCAATCAGATGCCCTACCCTTACTGAACTGTTGAGAAGTGAATGGATATCCACAGAGCGTGGGCCATGTGGGTCGGACAAGGTGATGCCGCTGAATCGTGCCCGAGAATCAGAGCTGAAGCCGGCTACCGGGAGATCTCCCGCTGCGAGATCGATCCAGGAGACAGATTTGCCAGATAGACCACTTTCGGTGATTCCACCACGGAGTGAATAGCTGGGGCTCAATCACGAGATTGATCGAGATTCCCCCAATCTAGGAACAGGATGAACACTGTGAGCTGTTCTTTTCATCACCAGAGACTAGACTATGCATACCTATGCTTTGGTGCGAGTGCATGAAAGGACGGCTTTAGCACATCTCGGACAATACACCACTGTGTTGATTAGATGTCGTTGGGACGTACAACGTGATATGACAGGTTGGACTTGCTGAACGAGGCTGAGAATACGCGAGGCTGAGAAGGCACAAGTGTACGCGTAAGAGGCGCGCTGTCACGGGACGGGCCGCGGACGCCTTACCGCCTTCAATCGACTTGCACCTAAGCATCACCTTAGCTGCTGTCGCAACGAAAGTTTCGGGAAGCAGGCCAATTGGAGTGGACCCTTGGTGAATGATCCCGGAGAGCCTTTACAAATTATCTCACAACACGATTAGGAACGCTGCGATAGTGTAAGTATTAATAAGATTACCGATATCACGGTCTAGTTGAAGATCTCGCGGACTCTAGCTGCACCAAAGAATCCAGTGGATTATGTTCGTTGCAACGAGCAAGATTGCCAAGATAACCTTCTCCTGTGCAATGTGTCTACCTAATGCGAGGCGCTGAACGCTTGTTCAGATTCGATAAAGACTTACACCGCTTCACCGCATCCTGCCGCTTATTGATCTCGTTATCGCATCTATCAGCGGTTGCAGGCAGAAGGCGCGATAGGCCAAGAGCTGCTCCACCGTTCCAGCTGCACCAGAATCCTTTTTATAACCTGCTGGGGTTTGTCTCTAGTGTGACTCTGTCACCCACTCACTTACTGCTCCTTCCAGAAAGGTCATGGTCCTTCCCTTGCCTCTAATCCTCGCAGGGAAGTACGCCGGATACCCCTGCACATCTTATCTTTGTGCTTCCAAGAGGGCGTTATTATTGGTCAAAATTTTCGAGATACCGTTCCTGCGTATGACAAGGCGGGGATCCTTGAAGCTTTTGAACAGCTCCCATACCGCTTGAAGAAGGCGCAACTCAATGGTACCGAGTACGGTGAAGTGCGGCAGTACGGCAACTTCTCCTTCCTCCGCGTCTACGAATCCGGACACGAGGTACCCTACTATCAGCGTAAGTCCAGTCTTCCGATGTACTTTTTATATTCATAGTAATATTCTGCAGCAATTGCCGCTCTGGGCATGTTCGAACGTGTTCTTGGCCAGTTGGACGTTGCCACGGGAGATACGTTAATTAACGGGAGCTATGTTTCCAATGGGACCCTGGGCATGGTGACGCCGACTCATACCGAGAGCTTTGTGCCTCTTCCCACAAGCACTTCTACCTCTTGAGACAATGCCAGAGGGAAAGGAAATCAAGGGAACATAATGTCACTCTTTATACACTCAGATCTAGATATAATCAGTTAATGAAATTTCGTGAATGAAAATATCAAATCTTTGAGCACAATCACTTTGTAAGGATTTTGGTTGGGTAATCGGTAATGGCACGCCCCTGTTTTTGGTTACCACACGTCCCTCTCATCTACAATCTACATCGTATTATATCTATCCGCATATCTCATTTATCTGCATCGTATAATATCTATCTGTCCGTATATCATCATCGTAACCTATCCAAATCATATCTCATCTATCTGGTTAATCTCCGTGACGGCCAGATTGATCAACCAATAACTTGATCCAGGGCGACATATTTCAGATCTATCTGTAAATCTACATCATATCGTATCTTATCATATCGTATCGTATCTATCTGGTTCCTCTGTGATGGATGGACCGATTAATCGATCAATTAAGGCACGAAGCTAGTCAAGGGCGCCCATCTTATGTTCACAAATCTACCGGTATCCGCATCAAAGTGGGATTAGTCTGCACGGTCCAGGCTTTTTTTGTATGAGAGGGGCGTGCCATTACCGATTACCTTTTGGTTGACATGGTATAGGTATTAACGTACTTTTCTACTTGACCTTGTAAAGTTTGTCTAATCATGCTCTATACAAGACCATAACACCAGCCCACCAATTCCTCCCACCCTGTATATTCATGACAAACTGAATCTATATCAGATAGACAGACGGTCTACGACGGCGGTAACGTCGTAACAGTACCATGCCGGAAGCCTAGTATTGCGGTGAACATCCCCCTTCCCGCCGGCACATTGGCATGGAAAACCATTCTGCTCCCATCTCGCGATGCCGTCGCACCTCCAGGAGCAACAAGGCCCGAATTTCCTCCGGTAATTAAGGGAAGTTGCTTGACATACGGGCCCGTCAAGCTCGTTGCCGTTGCATAACTCACATCATACAACGGGGTCGTGTAGCAGTTGCTGCTGAAGAATAAGACATATGAAGTCTCTCCGCTTGCGCCGTCTGTCATGCGGATGAGATTCGGTGCCTCGATCAATGGACCGTCATTAGCATCGCGGTCCAGTAGCTCGACGGGTGCAAAATCCGGATCCGGGCTCATCCCGTCGTCTAACAGGCGCTGTAATAGAAGAGGCGTGGGAACGATTGGTGGCACGGTATTTCCACAGGATCCGCCGTGCCCGATACTATTTCCATCTATTTTGTACACTACGTAGAGGGAGCCATCGGCGTCTTGGTAACCGGACGGGTCAATGGCGCCGCCGACGCTCAAGGGGCACGCGAGCGGTGTAGGCATCGGAGTGAAGGGCCCCAACGGCGAGGACGAACGTGCGGCACCGACACAGTGGTGGGCAGGGCTGGAAGCCGCAGTGCCAGAGTAGTACAGAATGAAGTCGCCGGATGGCTAAGAGGCCTTAGTTACAGGCCTCGTCTTTTCTGTGATAGTCGCAAACTCGTTGATAACTTACAATTTGCACAACATCCGGGGCCCAAACGTTCCCAGGTCCAGCCCAAGAAGGAAGATCAGGAAGGGCATCTTGATCCATCACCGTCCAGTTTTCAAAGTCCGGGGAGGTTGCGATTTGGACATTGATGCTACCGTCATTGGTTGCATATGCATACCAGGCTGTTGCAGAGCCGTCAGCTGCTGCTTCATATTGAGACGTGCCTGATCACAATCCGGGCATGACTGTCGTCTGGAGAGCACGTACATTGTTGTATTGGATCACAGCAGGATCAGGAAAGTTGGAGCTGATTACAGGGCCCTGAATGGAGACACTGGAGCCTTGCAAAGGGACAGATAGGGCTACTTTGCAAAAATGGGCGCTAAGAAAGATAAATAAAATGAGAAGAGCAACCATAATATATATCGTAACGTTCGACCTCGCGGTTTGCGAATCGGTTGCCTTTGGATCTGCCGCAGGATGTTCCGTTGGTTTTCGACACAACGCTCGGCGACTTGCATCCTTATGTACGCCGAGTGTATGCTGCGATGAACCTGCATTATTAGTGATGTAACTCTGCAGCTGGCGGCCGTCCCTGCATTTTCCGTTGACAAGAAGCCCATCCAGCACACCATAGTGTTGTCGCCTGGTGGTGTTGGCAACGCCTTCAGGTTGGCTGCCAAGCAACGGCTTCCTGCTATCCGGAAAAGCAGAGCCGAATAAGCCTTGCCAACCCACCATGATGCGATGAATGATGGCCATTAGTTTGAGTGAATGCCGATCTGATCAATCGGCCTAGAGTGATGGACATGGACAACAGATGCCCTGTCAGATAGCTGAAAGCTTGATGACCTCATTGAGATGAGATCAAGCCTACGTGAATTACCGGCAGAGCACCGTACGATTCAGGGACAGGCCGGCGACCATGGTTTCAGGTGGACGCACGGGACGCAAATGTGTTTCCCACGTGCCATCGACACGGTCGCTGTAGCTTAGGAAAACATGCGGTAGCGATTAGTGGCTGATCATGAAATGGAGACACCTCGGCTTGTTTGAGCCGCGCAAAATAGGGGTGCGAAAGCCGGGTTTCTCGGTAGCGATCCACGTTGCGTCACCGATAGACTCTCCGCCTTCAGTCAGAGCTCCACTTCAGGTATGAATCAAGTTTTGGGCGCCTTGAAATGGAAAGAGAGGGCAGACCACCACAGAACGAGATAAAAAAAAAATAAAAGCAGAACGAGCATTATTTGATGAGATGACTTGATATGACGCTGCCACGTAGCGTTTCATAACACTGCAGCTTTTGAAAATTGAAAACGTAAGTTTGGAGGGGCGCGGCGCCATAAGACGGAGCATCAACAGTGAACCGCATCGAAGAAAGGGGAATATTTCCAGGCCGCAGGATCTCATCCCGTTTTGTAATAATACAAATGAGAATTAAGGGATCAGAGGTCGAAACCATACAATGTCGAACTGTCTGCAGCTGTGGTTGATAGACAACAACAGGTGTGGAGGAAGACAGAAGTGATGACAGAGACAAATCCTCATAAAAGCGTCGCTGGCATGTCGTACCTTCTGTCCGGGATTTACCGTTAGCTGGGAGCTACTACCGCCCTCGCACCCAACTGTATTGACGGACCACGGACATGTAGCCGCCAGAACGTACCAGTATCCCCAGCGAAGCAACAGAGCTCCTGTGTCCGTCTGGAGCTGAAAAGGAGATGATGGAGGGAGTCAAAGGCTCATGAAGCTTAGGAGATTCTTGACTCAACCTCTTCTGGTCCAAAACTGGCATCCCACCTGAGCACGGACCGCTGCGCGCATGCCGTCAACACCGACGGCGGATGTTATAGCCTTGCCCTGGAGACGGAATCTAGAAGATGAATGAAGCGGACAACCCCGTTTCAGAGCAAGAAGGCACTCATGTGTTCGTCAAAGCAGATGAGATCGATGAGACTGGGTCGGATATAGGGGAGAAGTCTCCAGAGGATGTCGGAGAGACCAACTTTGGAGAGCTTGGTGAGGATGGGTTCCTTACGAATGCCTTCCGCAGCAACGCGGGGAGTGAGACGGATGGAACTGCGAAGAAGCAAGATAACGAGCTACCTGGACCACGCAGACTACAACGACCGGTGCTCAAAAGGGACCAATCACACCCTCCACCTCCTCAGCAACCACCCCCGGCTCCGCAGCAACAGGACATGGGCAATCCGACCGATTCCTTGTCATTGATGCAACTCAAGCGGATTGTGAGTGAATTTCCGAGGTTGGAACCTGCACCGTATGCCTTTGACTACGAGGATACGGCCGATTACGCTGAGGAGCTGGAAGAGTGGTTTGAATATAACCATGAGGATCGAGAGAGGTTGTTCAAAGCGCGTATAACTTTTGAAGAAAAGTGGAGCAAATATACTGGCGAGTCAATTGAAGGAGATCCACCGTGGATAGGAACAGATGGTGCCAAACGAAGCAAGTTTATTGCGCGAGAGGTTGCTGGATTGGAAAATCCGCACTCCGCGAGTAGGGAATCAAGTATTGAAACCCTTCTATATCTCGCATTGGGGGCTTGGGCCGAAACAGGTGGTCTTGAAGCTTCAGAGACAAGCAATACGGACCTTGATCCAGATGGTCAAGCCGAATCTTCAACGAGCAAAAGGGGAAGCACATCTCTACAAACAAAGTGGATGAGAATCAATATAGACACCATATACGACTGCATGGGTATCCAGCCAATCTTCGACGCTTTAAGGGCAGCGTGTCCTAGGTCGGTGGATCGATTCAAAGCTAAGACTCACACTAATTGCAGATAGGAATAATGACGCGACGAATGCATCGAGAAGAAAAGACGATGAGCTACAAGGTCCCGGGTCTGGAGAGCTGAATAATCTCTTGACTTTAATGTATTTTATTGTGGAAGCAGCGCGGTACCAAACAGAAAGTGGGAAAGCAACGGCTCTGCGTGATGACTTGGGTATGTGGGAATCATCTCCGTCGCCCACAGGTGCTAACTCTCAGCGCAAGCTTCATTGGACCCTGATTATCTTCAATTTTTCGTTCAATTACTTGCCAACCTCCGCTGGGATGATGCTGTTGACGTTCCATTGAACAAGGTACGATTGCAGCAACTTACGCCAGCTATCACCACGCTAAAGAAACTGATCAGGTCATCCCCCTCTTATGGAAATCCATTCTGCTCTTGTTTGGGGGCACGAAGCAGCTCGAAGAGACGAAAGCGGTGTTACAGGAGCCATCACACACCTCATCCGGGGAGCATCGTCATCCGTCCATCACAGCATCGCCGCTTGACTACCATCTCTTCAGACAAGAAATAACCTCGAAATATCCTGCCTACAACCCTCCGCCTCCGCTCCTGCCATTGGAGCCCGAGAACAATTCGATACTTCCTCCTTTACCCAGTCGGAGTCGCGCTTCAAGTCGAAGCTCGTTCTCTTCATCAAGTGGCAAGACTAACGGTTCCATCCTACACCAGCCTGTCCATATAGCCACGCCCGCACCTTCACCTCCACCATCTCCTGCCGGACCCGGGGGCAAAGTGGGCAAAAAACAGAATTACCAAACAAATCAGAATTTTCCATTTTTGTATCCACCACTAGACAGCTCCAGCAACAGCACTGGAGGCAAAGGAAGTGCACTGTTGCAGGATAGTCTCGTCAGTAAAAAGTGGGAAGGTACAGACATCCCTACTTCGATCCTTGAGGCGGGGACATTATTCGCTAGTCGAATGCGGATGACACGAGCCATGAGACAGCTATGGGAAGAAAGGGAACGGTTCATGCAGTTCGAAAGAGGCTGGGGAAGAGCCAATGATCAATTAAATCAGGACGAGCTGCCGAATAAGCTTGGGGCCTTAGCAATCAAGAGAGGCCTACGCGAGTCAAGGAAAGCAAAAGATCGGGAGGTTAAAAGGCGCCTGGCTACTGTAGAGGATTTCTATGTATGCATGACTCTGAGGCAAACATTTTTAGTGCTAACAGTGTTCGCAGCGTGGCGCTCTTCCGCATCTACAGTCCGTCGTCATTGTGTTATTGAAGCTCGTCTTGGCCAATGTCACTGCTATTATCACTCAGCCTGGCCCAAACCAATGGGGCGCCAACGCCGTTACAAATCAGGACATGAATGGTAACGGACAGCAAAAGCCAAGGAGTAACGGCAGTAATCCTCCGGCGCCCAATATTTCCTTTCGAGGTACAGATGGCAATGGTAGCGAGACCATGGAGGAACTTCCTATAGAAGAGGTGGAAACTATCAGATCTAGAGAAATTATCTCCAAAGCGGTCTCCGCCATACTGTTGCTCTTGCTGAAATGGTTCAAGGTTTCACGTAAGTGACTGCCTCCTGCCGTCCAGAATCTGGCTGACCTCAATTGCAGACGTACTCAAGTTCGAGTATTTGGCGCAGCTTCTTCTCGATTCAAACTACCTTCCCTTAATCCTCAAGCTATTCGCACACCAAGAGCTGGAAAGGGTCGTGGCAGTGAAAGCGGACCGGGACGAATATAGGTAGGTCAACAGAATCTGACTGGTTACGAACTGTGACTGATTACTCAAGCTTCTGGAAATTTTGTTACAATAATTCGAAGAACAAGCCGGAAGAAGAATCTGCAGACGATAGCGAAGATGAAGCAGTCCCCCCGCCAATCAAGCTTCATCGTAACGAGACTGCAGTTGAAGATCCAAATCTTTTTGGCCCACCACAAGTGGATGAACTGGGCAACCCTCTTTCCGAAATTCCACCGGAGCCTATCACAGACTTCTCTTGGAGGAATCTCTTTTCATCTATCAATTACCTCAGGGTGATGCAGAAACTTTGCAAGAACAAGGCCCACCGCAACTTGCTTCTTGTGCAGTACAAATCCTCTACCATTCTGAAGAAATGCCTGAAAGTCCCACAACCTCAGCTGCGACTTTACACGCTCAAACTTTTCAAGAACCAGGTTCCTTACTGTGGCCGCAAATGGCGCCAAAGCAATATGCGCGTCATCACTGCGATATACTTACATTGCCGGCCTGAGCTCCGTGATGATTGGCTTGCAGGAGGTGATATTGACTCGGAAGTGGAAGAAGCTCTACCATTGGAGCAAGCTTTGCGTGCGTTGACGCATTGGTATAATCTGGACAGATACCCTGACCGCATGGGCGCTGAGAATGGTCTGTTGGACGAGGAACAAGACTTCTTTCTCAGAGAACTCGAGAAGATGGACTGGGGAGAGGTGGAAGTTGGAGAGGATGCTGCTGGCGTTGAGGGTTACTGGGAGGGTCCCATGCAGGTGGAAGGATGGTAGGTCCTGGTGATAGAGCATCAAGGACTATGATACCCTAGGATGTAGGACGTATTTATGAGACCCGTCAATCTCTCTCCGGCATACGCGTGAAGTTGCTATGTACTTCCATGAGGCACCTATTAACTTAGCGACTGTCCCTAATTTTGTGAGAGCAAGATAAAACCGTGAGCATTTCTGACAGTTTCTGGTCGTAAAGCCGAGTGACAACAATCAAGCATCGGTGATCCACCGTGATCAGCTCCCTGCTTATGTAATGACGGCGGCGATGGCATTTCCTAGCATGCTCACGAGAATCCGCATCGTCGGCACGGAACAGGAGGGAACAACCGTCCAACAATGATGCGCTAGAGCATTTTATCTTAACCAAGGCATTGTACACTGAGTTCTCACGGGCTGCCATATGGCGTAATCCTTCTTTTTATTGCGCTTGACAGCCCTTGAGCCGAGCCATGCTCGATCTTCAACAGTCAAGGAGGTAAGTGGGCAGATTTGCATACATTAGCCATTGCCCATCACTGACTGGCTTGCCCATACAGCGTGAGACGGTCCGAGCTCGTCGAATCATCGTCGCCATCCAGGTCACCTTCTCCAGACGACGAGCAGCTCCAGGCACTCCTCCGCTCCCGCCTGCAAGACATCTACACCGAGCCCTCCACACAGGCTCCGGATGAGCCTGAATTGCCTGACGCCAATGGACTAAACGGTACTGACGGCGCAGGAGAAGAGGACGAAGCGTTTGAGTTTCGGCTCTTTGCGGGAACAGGGCCGAAGAAGGATACAGCAGGACAGAGTACACAGAAGATCGTCGTCCGGTCACCTTCCCCGCCGGTTCCGGGAACTGCAGGCTTTATTGTGCCTGCGAGACCACAGAGTTATTACGTTGCGGAGCCTCTCTCAGAGGAGAAGCGGCGGGAATACGAGGAAGTTGCAGTTACTGGGGAAGATGTCTTGAAATGGTCCAGAAAGCATTGGGTATGTGAATCACGAATTCTCTGGAGGCTTTTTGCTGATCACGTACCCTTCAGCCGGGATGCGAGTTGCCTTGGAAAGTGATTTCACTTAAAGTTACAGCAAAGGAGGGAAGCGCGGTCACTGCTGTCCCCGCTGTGAATGAAGAAAATTCGACGAAGAAACGCAAGCCAGGCAAAAAAAGACGCATCGTACTACGAAAGAGACTACGAGCGAAAGAGGAGCGCAAGGAAAAAGAGAAGTTGACTCAAGCAGAGAAGGATGCTAGAGAAAGACAGAAAAAAGCGGAAAAGAACCGTAAACAGACGCTTAAGAGAAGAGAGAAGAAGAGACAAATGAAAGCAGCTCAAACCGAAACAGACCCGCCTCCTTCGAAAGCCATGGAGGTCTCGGATGAAAGTGGGTCATGAACCGAAACCTCGCCAATGGCCCCATGGAGATGTGTTAGACCGCACAGCATACACGCTCTGATGCATTGATATTTGATGCACGACCGGAGAAGATTATTATTATATGACTGCAAACGTGCTGCAGGCTCCAAGTATTTATACATATGGTGAACCAGCGAATCCTGCCAAGATGTCATAGCTGCCTCAACTCGGTGACAAAGGAAACGAGGAGATCGTCAAACAGAGGCCGACACCTCAGGATGACTTCGATCACATCATTAGGGCAAAGAGAGCAGCTCCCATCAACGTGCCTGCAATATCGGCCTTGCTGGCGCCAGCAGTGAACATTGTCCCGCCGCTCGTGGAGCTTGCACTCATGGACATTGTCGCGGTCGCGTTCCCAACCAACGTGGAATTTGCCACGGCTGGCATGGTGGCATTACTGCCGGTGCAAGTTGCGTTCATTGCAAGGGGGCATGTTGCATCCTGGCAAATGCTTTGATTTTGGGCCCCTTGCGCTGGTACGACAACGGCCGGCGCAGAGCAACGGTAGCCGAAGACGGAAGAAAGTGCCATCCCCACCGCGGTCACGTCCTCAACGGCGACCCCAAAGCTCGCAGCGCTGAGGCCAACCTGTGTGATGAAGTACCCGAGCTGATATGGGTTCAGGTCCATGAACTTGTGCACGTTCGCCTGGGACCCTTGTCCAGCATAGGACGGAAAGCTCGTGTTACGCGCTGGAGTGGATTGCATGCTGCAGCCGAGCAGGACTCCAAAGTACGTGTAAAGATGGGTGAGGAGTTGACTTTGGCACTGTTAGCGGGACATGAATCCTGCGAAGCTGAAAAAAGAGAGAGCATGAGCCATGGGAAACACATACTATTGGTTGGAGGTCGTGTCTTCAGCCGGCATGTTCTTCATCAAAGGCGCAGCACCGCCACCGTCGAGGAAGTTGATGGCAACGCCGCTGCTACCACCACGGTTGCTGCTGGCAAAGCCACCGTTGAAGTACGGGACCAGGTCCACGGCCGTGCCATTATACTCTCCGTTGGGATTGAGGATACCGGGGACCATCACGCCGACATTCGGTGTGGTGTAGTTCCCAATGACCGCCGTGTTGACAAGAAGGGTCAACAGTGTGTACTGATTGTCCGCAGTGTTGTTCATCAGCAGCGCTGTGGTGTAGTAGTCGCAGATGGAGGTATTGCTGGGGCGCTGTGCAAGCGCTGTGCTGGCAGCCGCCAGGCACATGACGAGAGTCTTGAACTGCATTTTGATGATTATCAGATCCGACCGACGGGCAACAAAATTCGAAGAAGATTTTATTATAAGAGTTATTCCAGGCGAGCGTCAACTACGGGGGATCCAGGGGCACCATTTGTTTTATACCTGGTCTGATTACACGCATCGCACCGACCGCAAGCAGCGACGCAGCTCGAGGTTCAAGGGGCATGCTCCAATCAGGGGCAACCAAAACATAATCATAGCATACCTCGACTTCAGACAAAGAAAAGTCGGCCCCGCGCCGTATTGCCAATTTCCCGCTCCTGCGCTTCTGCCCGCAACCTTTCTCATTTCCTAGAGACATCACCGGACAGAACGGCACAGCCTCATCGCCCCTAAGGCCCAGACATGAAAATGCCCTAGACTAGCTCCCCAGATGATCTCCACGACCCGAAGCTTGTTGCTGTGCTTTACCTCGTATTTTCCCGAGCCATTCCCCCTTTGAGCTGGATGTTCTGCATGCACGGTCCCCCGAGGACCCTAGAGCGGATGGAGGCGGCTTCTAGCTGCACCTAGCTGCGCGTTAGGTGTCAGGCACCCAGCCGCTTACCTTGCCTTATGACCCGCTGCTGGAACTGGTTGATGGCAGCGAGTTGCGGGAGGTTAAATTCCAGGGGTCCGAGACCTCGACATGAGCAATGCGCATGCCGCGGGATCGTTGTGTAACGAAAACATTAAGAGAGACAACAATTCAACTGTCCCAGCTTTTCATCAGCTCCCTTATTCTGCTGTAGTTTGTCAGTCCACAAAAACATATCGAATCCTTCCAGCTTGATTACTGCAAGCAAACCCTTCTCAGATACGCACCAACCTCACGAATCCCCCCTCAACGATCCCCATGGGCAGATCCAAAACAGCCCGCAGAGCTAAGCTCGCCAAGCCGCGGAAATCCCTGTCGGCGATCATCTTGGCCCACCCCAATCCAGCCGCGCTAGATCTCAATTCATCGCGCCATAGGCTTATGGTAGACCTAGTACAGCTCTAATTCCCCGCAACGCATCATAGACTTTTTCAAATACTTTCGTAAAAAAGCCCGCCGAGACAGACGAATCAGACCCAGCGTATTAGGCAGCTTATGCGCAGGACGGCTGCATCTTATGTTGAAGCTTGCACCCGCCGCTCGCTCCGGCGTTGTCAAGACTTGCTTTGAATATCAATTTGGAAACTACTGTTCTTCGCACTGTTTCGGCACATCGTCCTCTGCGTGCGATGTCGTTTTGGTCTAAAACGCTGGGCGTCAAAAGGCGCTACGCAAAAATACGTGAGCGCCTTATGACGCCCAGAGTTTTAAGATTTGATGGCCTCCAAAAGGCGCTCATACGATTCTGGTGAGCGCATTTTGACGCCCAGAGCTTTAGGCTGGTACGGCTTCACAGCGCACAATTTGGGGAGCACCGAGGTAGACCAAAAGGCGCTCATACATTTCTGGTGAGCGCCTTTTGAAGGACCTTGACGCTCATACAATCAATATGACAAACGGTTGTAGCCCGCTAAAACCCTAGGGTGTCAAAAGGCGCTACGCCAAAATACGTGAGCGCCTTTTGAAGCCCAGCGTTTTAGCCCGGTACCTTTCGGATGGTGGGGATATCGAGACAGACGTTGGTATCCCAAAAGGCGCTCATATATTTCTGGTGAGCGCCTTTTGACGCCCAGAGCTTTAGACTGGTACCGATATCGCAACGCAGAATGAGGAGAGCGACAAGGTAGGCCAAAAGGCGCTCATATAATTTTGGTGAACGTCTTATGAAGGACACCAAACCTTAAAAGTCTGGGCGTCATAAGGCGCTACGCCAAAATACATGAACGTCTTTTGACGCCCAGAGCTTTAGACTGGTACGCGGTCGGCGGCGTGGAGTTTGCAGAGCGCCGAGGTAGCCCAAAAGGCGCCCACCACTTTTGTATGAGCGTCTTTTGACAGCTAGAACTCTAAGTTGTTACGGTATTCGCAGAGCTGAACCTGAGGAGCGACGTCTGCGTTTATGACCTTTGGACAGCGTTGTAATTGTAACTTGCTTCCGCAAGTCACAGTTGGAAATATCATTGGTGATGGTCAATCAAAGGCTGGGGACAGATAAGGTGTTGGATTTAGATAGGCGAAGCCTGAAATCGAGTTGAATGATAGATAGGCGACGAAACAAGTGAATGGGATCTGTGGCAGATTCAGGGCTAGAAGCACTCTTCAAAATGTGCCGGTAGAAAATGATACTGGCGACTTCAACCTTCGACGCACAGTCCCTTCCGGCTGGCGAAATTGTCCGTACTTACGCAGATTTTACATTGGCGCCTTCAAGGCCAAAATCCTAGATGCCACCCTCTGGACACCGATGTTAAGATTTATTTCAGAGCCTTACTCCACAGCGCCCAGACTCTCCGCTCCTTTGTCCAGGCCCATGTCCGCGGACTATCTTTCTCTGGAACTTTAGCAAAGATCGGATTCCGCCCGCATTTCTACTTGATGCTCTTCCACCAGGTTAAGCCAGACTGCTATACAAATCTATGAGCAGCTCTTGCACGACCAAGGCGCCATCATATTTATACAGGAATTACATTACCAGGCTAGAATCCCCTGTCTTCAAGGAATCCCTCAGAACCGATGTACGTATCTTTCAGCCTGGCTGGCTACATTGTTGATATACTGATATGAACGCTGACATTCTTGAACGCTCATCATAAATGTATGAGCGCTGTGATAGGGTTTCCTGGGCTTCAAAAGGCGCCCACCTATTTTCTATGAGCGCCTTTTGACGCCCAGCATTTAGCTTGATACAACTTCTGCCATACTGATTGTATGAGCGCTGAGGTCCTCCAAAAGGCGCTCATAGAAATAACGTGAGCGCCTTTTGGAGCCAAGCTCGGCTATCACGATACAGCCCTCTCACGATGTCCAGCCACCACAGGCCAAGTATCCCGCTAGGCGCTTGGCTTCACAAGGCGCTCATATATTTCTGGTGAGCGCCTTTTGAAGGACACCAAACCCTAAAAGTCTGGGCGTCATAAGGCGCCACGCCGAAATACGTGAGCGCCTTTTGACGCCCAGAGTTTTAGACTCGGTACAACACCGCATCGCAGGATAAGGAGAGCGACGAGGTAGACCGAAAGGCGCTCATACAAATCAGCTGTGCGACTTTTGAAGGCCCATCCTGGCCAGAGGAAGGTGGAGGAAGCATTCACTTCTTGGTTTGGGTTCCTGTTCAGATCCGCCCCTGATCTTTATCAGTCTGGAAACTGCATTCAATTCCGGCCCATCGAGGTTGGTTTGATCATCTCCATCGCAATACAGGGAAGATGCAGGGACGGGGTAAGGTAGGGAGTTACGATCGTTTGACTTGGTCAGGGCAAGGAAGCCTAGCCGGAGCGTCACCTGAAGCGGGAGGAACTTGGGGATGTTTTGCAGGTGTAGACAGGCAGAGACAGTAATGGATTAGCAGGCGTGTCCATAGGGACCCTGCAGACTTCCTATGTGCTGAATAGGAGGGACGCCCACCAGAAAGAGGATAGTCCAAGACAAAACAACCAATGCAGGCCGTAGCCAATGAATGAGAACGGACGCCAAAAAAGTGCGCAGCCTTCCTGTATGTCGACGCCAATACAAATGCTCGTACTGATACCCTGAAAAATCCAGTGCCAAACTCCACAGGATCTGCAGCCGGGTAATATTGACAGCAGAAATGCCTGCACGCCCAAGGATATCCAAAATCAAAACATGAGCGCATTGTCCCCTTCATGAACACCAAGAGTTCACTTGTTTTTCGCAAACACCCTGGTAACGCCGCCTACCTTTCCCAAATCACCAAACTCCACGTTCTGCGGCGTTCTCGGACGACTGCCGCCCATACTGGCCCTTTTCTTGCCCTTGTCTTTCGGTTTTCCCAGTCGGTCCTTTTTGTTTTCCTTTTCAGCGCTCCCAAGGCTGGAGCTCACAGCTTTGACCTTGTCCAGCACGCCTTCAACCCAGGCAATTTTCTCCGGGGTGATCTTGTCATTACCGGCCATACTTCTCCTGTTCCGGGAACGCGGGCCCGCCAGGCCGAGGTCTTCTCCATCATCGGAGAACGACAGACGCCTACTTGAACGTGCAGACGTAGCGGAAGGGATAGAACCTTCTGGTGATCCGACCATGCCAGCAGGACTATTCCCATATGAGCCATAGGGTGTTGCTGGACGGGATGAAGGTCTTCTTTTGTAGAAGCTGAAGGCAGAGGCTGGTCGATCAGCACTCTGATCGCCACGCGCGGATCCCGGACGTCCGAATACTGGGGTCCCGGCACGACTAGTGCTACCACGACGCCGAGCGTTCGTCCCGTTCGGCGTGATGGCCTTGACCTCCACTGAACTGTCCCCGCTCGCTACGCGACGGCCACCGTGATGTACGACCCATTCTCGAAGATACTCGCCGAGATCAGCCCATCCACCGCCCACGCGGACCATGACCCTCTCACCCCTCTCACCAACAAGACGCACGAACAGCTTGATGGGAGCCTCTTGAGTATCGGGGCGGTAGAGATGGTAGAGCTTGATATCGGAATTCGCAGCGGTCATATGGGTCAATGAAGGAGGACGACGCAATGTGCTTTGCTCTTTAGGGCTACTGTGATTCTGTGACGTCGAGCGAGTCTTGTTGCTGCCAATGCTGTTATTGCTGGTGCTTTGCGGTAAGGCCGGGGCCAGAGTGAAAGCACCATTCGATGATGCGTCCGATTTCCTCGTTTTGCGGACTTTGAGATTCCCTGCCGCGGATGGAATAGGACGTGGCTCGGCAGTCGTCCGAAGTTGTATATTGGCTGCAGGTATCTCTTGGAGTATCGAGCTGATCCTTTGTTCCAGCACATTTTCAGGATGTAATGACCGAGCATTTGGTGACTTTCCTGGAGACTTCTCGCTTTTATTGGGAGACACACTCAACTGCTCAGGCCCTGGAATAGACGTAGCGGGAACCTGTCCTAGCGGAGACGCCGGTTCATCGTCGCCAAAATCGTTCATTCTTAGCTCACTCTTCCTCACGGATGGAGAGTGATCCATTTCGTATGGAGACTGCGCCTGATCCGAGATTGTAGACGATCGGTCAATCGCTGAGAGAGAAGACATGTTCGTAGCTGGAGGTTCTGACAAAGCCTCGCCATTCCTTTGGAGAACGGGTGTATGAAGCAAAGGCTCCGAGTGAGGGCTCCTTCGGATCTCGATACGTTTCACCTGTACAGAGTTAGTGGTGCGTGGTTGAGGATCTCTCGGTAACTCACATCAGAGCCGGAAAGCACTTCAATAGACGCTACAGATGCTCGTTTGGCGAATGAAGGCCTTTGCGGAGACGTGCTCTCTTCCACAAGGGAATGTTCATCTTCAAAGTCATCACTGGTCAAGTCTGTCAATCCTGAATCAATGCTCTCATGCCTGTCTAGGGCTGCTAGTGCCAGTCCATCTTCGGGTTCAGTCTCCTTTGTTAGTTTTGAACCAAGCTTCTGCTTTTCGTTCCCATCTGCGACTCTCCTGACCGACCCTATAGGCGTCGTCACCGGTGAAAATACTCTGGAAGATGGCCTCGAAGTTACTGTCCGCGGTTTGAAGTATTCTGCTGCAGACGCATCGACAATCTCAGGACTCGGGTTGTCTGAATGGTACGCGGACATGGCAGACCCAGTGGGGGAAGGACTTGGTATGGCAGCAGATTCAGGAGGAGAAAGTAGTTCGTTCTGTTCCGCAAAGGGGGCCATAGGTTCCGGATTGGTGGGAAAATCAAGTGCAGTCTCCTCTTGGACGGAAGATACTGTCCCGGCCGTATCGGGTGACATGATGCCGTCGCCAACGTCCGTATTTTGAGGCTCGGAGGCTTCCTCGGCGTGATCTGACACGGTAGTAAGAGATGATCCGCGGCTAGTCGGCCTCTCGATGACTTCATGTCCATGACCATCTGGAGCACAGATGGCTTCTTGTGCATATGGTTGCGGCATGTTCGGTGTATTCAGCTCCTGCAACATGACGTCCCATCCTACTGTATCTTGGAGTGCAACCTCAGTGGGACCGCCCCTCGATCGACTCTCTCCATCGACAGGACCGGATTTTATAACGTCGTATGACCCATCAGTCTTCGTCTTGGGCTCAGCTTGACGACTGGCGGCAAGGGGCGCAGAATTGGGTAAATTGTACCGAATGCTCCCCGCTGCGACACGGCTCAAAGGAAGCCTTACTTGCGTACCGTCATCGTGCGCAGCCAGGGTAGAATTCTCTTGGAGTAGCGTTGAGGAAGACGGTACGACGACTGCGCCTTGGACGCCATCTCTTGCCGCATCTTGAGTTGCATCCCGCGAGCCTGTACTTGGTGCTGTATCAGTCTGAAGAAGATATTCTCCATGCTCCGGCAAACTTCCACTTCCGTTAACGTGTGATGAAATTTCTTGCTCTGCCATCTCATGCTCTGAAGGGTGCTCGGTAACGTCCTTCTCGACATGGTTGCTAAGATCCTGTTCTACCCCGACTTGATCTTTGACTTCAGTAGCAGTTTCATCCTTACTCATATCAAGCACAAGCCTCTTCTTCTCTCCGGGGCTCCTTTTCAACTCCCACTCATTCTCCACGACGACCTTCTCCCCCTCAACGACCCAATCAGCAAATTCAGCCTCAAATCTTTCAACTTCCTCAATCCAACTGTCAGGTATACAATCCTCCCTCCCCTCTAACCTGTCCAACAGATTGTCGAGCTGTTTTCCAAGAGCAGAAATCTTATTCTCCAGAACCGTGCGGATGGCGAACAGAGCTTCACGGGAAAGCTTGAATCCGGCTTTTTCGGGGGTACGTGATAGATAGTCTCGGCTGCTATCAATTGTACCCGAGGCCATTGACTGGCTGACAACGTTCCATGCTGAGTCCATTGTTATTCTCGCATCTTCCAGTCCGTCTAGAAATTCAGGCACACGCCTCAACACAGATAATCTTACACTCCAGCCCTTCATTGCTTTGTCCAGTTTTGCCAACCATGGCAATGCCTCCAGAACGACTGCCGTCACTGCAGCCGTAACATCATCCATCCGGGTATATCGGGCATTCACCCCTCTTCCTTCTCGTGCTTCTTCCGCCGGTGCGTTGAATCCCCATGCCGAGCCAGGACGAGACCTTGAGGGGACCTGCCTGTCCAGAACATGTTCCTTAAGCTCTTCGAGATCCAAATTATCCAAGGCTTCTCGTATTTGTTCGATTCTCATTTGGTGTTCTTCCACCTCGGCAAGGCGTAGGGCCCCGCAATAAAGCTCCGTCTTCTTCAAGTTCCGTCCTTCACCACTTTCGCCATCCCCATCTCCCTTTGGGGGCCCTTCAAAACCTCTCGGCGATCCAGGCCACTCCCACCCTTGAATTTCGAGACACCATTCACGTATACTCTTCCCAGCTGTAATGGCCCGCGTCACAAGGGAAAGTTCAGAACTAGATGCATTCTCCAAGCTCGCCCTCAACTTTCCCAATACATCGTTGTTATGCGGCGCTAGGATCTCAGATGTGTCGTCCAGTGTACCCTCTGAAAGTAGGCTTGCCAGATCATCTGTGTAGGTGCCCATCGTGCTCGGTGCGAAACGAGACGTGTATCCCGAAAGTATGCCCGTATATCCGCCGTGTGGCTCCTCTATCGAAGGAATTTGTGGTTTGACAGACATGTTGCGCTTTCGTGTTGGATCCAGAAATCGACCTAATTGCCGCAGCGCAAGAGCACCTCCATAGGCATTTCGGAGCACCTTGACGTGGCCACAGTTGGTCTATAAATGCCCGTCTGTGTGGATTGGCAAATCCACAAAGGGATGTTTCGAGAGAACAGTGTTCCCGCGACAAAGACGAGCAATGACCACAACCAGTTTCAGGTTGGTTATAGCGAAGTGGTGCGCTGTAGTAGCGATGGAGAACGAAAGTACCAGACACGCTACTGCTCCCGCATATTCAGACGCAATTGGGCATATCCGTAGCACCTGCTCCTTCCGTCGGACTGTTCCTGCTTGGTTAGTATGGTAGTGTTGTTGGAGCGTGGGGAAGCTGCGCGTGAATTGTCTGATGTAGCGTCACTGGTCGTTTGCGGCCAATCAAGATAACCGAAGGGTGGAGGTCATAGCTCCCTCGGAGAACCCTTGTTCCAAGAAATAACTGCCGTGAATGGGAGCTACTATCACAGGCCAAGAAGACCGAAAAATGAGATAGAATTTCGTCCGTTATATAACTCTATTACGGCGGCATAGTCCTTAAAATTCGTTACTGAATTGTGATCATGTCGCAGTCCTGGCAAAATCAGGGTCCAAATCACTGCCGACCATGTTCACTGCCGAGGAATGGGCAGACCACACGAGCGCGTTTTTCAGCCTTGTACAGTACTACAGTCCCTGTATCTTTCACATTCCAGCAACGGTTCCAAAATTTCCGATCAAGGTGAGCCTTCATTTGTTTTCTTTGATATACCTCAATAGTACCTGGTAACCACCAAAGTATAACATCCCCGTACGAGCGGGCCAGCCTAAACTCCATCATAACTATTCCGACCCGTCGTGGCCCCAGCCATCCGGAAGCCTCACCAAAGAAACAGAAGGCCACATACAACGCCAATAGGAATGACAGCATCCGTTGCTCCTCCCTGTTTGATTTTGCCCAGACTAAGTGATATGGCATTGTCCTTTGCGAAGACATTTGGACCATCCCAGGACGCCCAATGACATCCGTCATTTGTTCGAATTCAAGAAGAGCCTGCACTGGTGCTGGGTTCTTCACTGGGAGGGGACTTGTCTACTTTGACGACCTCCCGACTTAGAAGCTGTCTAAGTTCCGATGTGATGATATTCTCCTTCTCTTGGCTGCCTTCAATGGTACGTTGACCTGCATTCGTCCCCGTTGAACTTGAGCCAGTTGGAGGTGCAAACGATTGCCGTTGTCCGGGTGCTTTCCTTGCCCGCAGACTCGGCTGTGGGAAGTTATGCTTCTTGTCAATAGCCTCGACCATGCGTTGGAAACGTCGGAACAGTGCTTCCGCACGGATCAAACTCGATTGGAGGTCGATGGTGTTGGACAATTCATTGACTAGGTATTCCGTAAGTATTTGACAAAAGCTGAGACCAGGTAACCTTACCATATTTGAGGACTTCGTCGAAATGTTTCAGATGTTCCATGATGACGGTCCGATGCTTTTCCAAAATAGCCAAAGCAACGAACAGATGGAAATTACTGCTCAAGTAGTCCGTCCAAAGCCCTTCCCACAAGCGGAGTACATCATTCCACTGGAACTCCCGTTTGTACCAGACAAGGAGCATGCGGAAGAAAAAGAAAAAGTTGGTGGAATCTGCAGACTGAAGGTGAAGGTAGAGTTTAGGGTCCATCATTTGGACAAGTTGGTCCAGAGTCAAGAGCTGTGTACGCATACCCGACTGATCTCGGAGGAAATTCCGCTCCATACGGTCCATAAAGCCAACGAAGCCCCAAAAAGCAACTGCATCATCCTGCATGACAGCATAGATCGGGGCAAGGAGATCGCTCATTCCTTGGACATATCCAAGGTCGCGATTATACTCGTTGTATGTTAACAGCATGTCCTTCATTTGCTCCAGATGGACATTTGTGCCAACATCTGCAAAGGGCGAGTCGGGATCCGGATGTGGTATATCTTCCCCAGCGAACAGAGGTATGCTTCGGTCTGTACGATGGACGTCTTTTTCTACATTGCGAATGCCGAGCAATGGGCTCAAGTCAGCCCCTTTCCTTCAAAATACAGAGGGACGAGGAACTGTACCTATTCTTCCTTTCTGTTCCTTCCACCATTCCATCTCTTCGGCTGTAGTACCCCCTTCGAGCATTCGATCCCACCACTTCCCTTTCAACCGGATATACTCGTCTCGGCGGCTGTTCATGTTTGCATCCCGCTCTGTTTTGGTACTGTCCCAGTCATAGACCCCCAACAAAAAGAGCCAAGCCTCTTTTCGAACTCCATCCTCGGGATCTAGGCCGCCGTGGAAAATACGTTCTTTGACCTCATCCGAAGTGACCTGCAGCTTTCCTGTCTGAGAGTCGAAGAAATTGCGCCACTCCTTCAATGTAACGGGCTTTCTTCGTTCTGCAAGAGAGAGATTGTTGGCCTCGACATCGAGGATCTCAAACTCCCCTACTTCGCTATCTTCCATCTCCAATACATCCATTGCGGTCCATATTCGTTTGTTCTTCTCACGGTCACTCTGCTCTGCGATGCCCATTGCCCACCTTGCTAGGTATATTCGCGCACTGTCAAACTCGTCCTGCAATGTCTGCACTTCAGGATTCTTCATCAGACGTCTCACTTGTGGAGGGATTTTCGGATTATCCATCAGGTCATTTGCCGTCCTCTTCGTAAAGTTGGTGACCTGACTCAGCTTTTCCAGGAATGACCACCGAGCTTCTTTGAGAGCTTTCGTGATCGGGTCCATACCAGCGTCCCTGTGGGCCGGTCGGTCAAGAGCATCTCCGGGTATGACTCCATTGTTATTGGGTCTGACGACACCGCCTTCAACACTTGGAGATCTTGCTTTCCCACCATCCGGAGACCGCATTCTAGCAACCGGCTTCCCTCCAAACCCTTTCTTGTCCTCCTCTGTAGGGTCGATGAGATAAACGCTGCGATCAGCTCCAGATCGTTCCACATTGACATACTTCTTCAACCACCTAAGTACCTCATCACCACCCCAGAACAGCCCACCTTCTTCGCCAAACGGGTCGAAGCTCTCCCTCGTCCTCCTCTTCTTCTGTAACATTGTTGATTGGCACTCGCTATCGTGGAAGAAGAGCGGAGGGTAACTATCCCCCGCGCATGTGTTTATAATGACGCTGCCGAACCACCATCCTATACTGGGCGGTCGAATCGTCAAGGAATATATCTGAGTGACTGGAACAGCAAATGCATAGCCAACGGTGCTGTCGGTGGGAGTACGCGTAGTGGGTAGCGCGGGAACAAGGTAGGACTGGCGGGGCGGAGAGGAAGAATCCGAAAGATCGACTTTGACATATGTGCCGTAAGCATCACCCAGCGAAGCCTCTGGGACCCAAGCTAGGAGCAGAGAGGAGGCGGGTATAGTCCTGGTAGAAGATGAAGAAGTAGGTCGTTCGCTAGATGAAGAGGGTTTCTGTTGTATGAGCGCCATGAAACCGGCAATATTATCTTTGGCAGAAGATGTCGGATGGACGTAAACCTAGAAAAGCCACATTCACTTAGTATGAATACATTATTGCACAGCGATCTTGAATAAGGTTCCTTGTTGAAGCTATGCAAAGACCGACCGCCAGATAGCTTCGCAACGCGCATGCATTCGACGTCAACGCACCTTGCTTTTGGAGAAAAGTAACTTGACACCTCTGCCGGAGCTTGCATGGGTAATGGTATTGTATTCGCCCTCTTCATCATCGCTCATATCATAGAAAGACGCTGTGGGTGAAGGTGGAGAAGCAGGCGGAGTGTGGATAGCTGCATCGGACGTCATAGCTCGGGCGGGATCCGCCTCCGGGGGCGGTTGCAAGGTGACAGGATTTCGCGTTGGACGCTTTCGGGGATTGTTGAATGTCTGATAGTAGAATATCTCGCTCATAGGTCTTTCATGTTCATTTATGCACGGTGAAGTCAGATAGTAAGGTAGGAAGGAGACCGGTGAGGGAGGTAGGAGTGGCACGGTGAGGGGCAGACAAGCGGCCGGCTTGTTCCTGGCCTGGCCTGAAAGCGGTTGCCTGATAGGGGCGTACATCAACTCAGATCAACCCATTCAAGGGTCGTAACAACAGGTTCACAGGGCAGAATAAGATATCAGCTACTTGGTACCATAATATTTCTTTAGGATATCGCAAAAACTATGCCAATATATCCCTAGAGTGTACTCTATGTGCAAGAGCATGTGGGTTGACGTCCCGACCACCGCAATATCGAGACAAAGCGTCCAGACCGGGGTATATCCTGCAGCAAAATGCTCCCTGAGCGGCTTAACCTGACGCCACCCATCCTCAACCACGCTATGCAAACTGAACAGATATAATGGGCAGCCCATCGTCCCAGTCTTTTCAGAAGGAGGTAGGCTTTCCTGCTCGAAAAGGTCATCGCGCCTCCCATTCCTCGTCGAGATCCACTTCAAATTCATCGCTATCCCAATCGTCCTCCTCGTCATTCTGCGCCATTTCCAGGAACCGTCGCAGTCCCTCGTCCATATGTACACGTTCCATCTGTAGTTGAATGCCAACAGCCTCGGGACCTGGTCCAGGCTCGAAAGCCGGTCCTGGACGCTGATGTTCCCGTGCTTGACCCCGCCCCGCTCTCAGTACAGCTGGCGGAGCCGCTGCTGCTCTGGGTGGTGCAGGAGCAGGAGGAGGTGGAGCAGCGAGAAACTGTACACCTTCATCCGCATCATCTTCCTCCTCTACCACGCCCTGAACCGTCCATACTGGACGCTCCACAATACCTTCACCGTCCCCGGCTTCCAGCTCCCACAACCGCATGTAGCAGCTGGAGTATGGTTGATTGAAGTGCCGGTATGGATTGGCCTCTTCTAACCAAGCACTGCACAAGTAACAATAATGTGTCTTGCATGTAAAGCAGATCATGTGGTTGCAGCCATGAGTCTTTTGACTGACTGCAGCGCAAGTCGGGCATCTGGTCGTATATTTGTCCATATACGCTTGCGTGAGCTTCTCCTCTTCTGTAAGCTCGCCAGGTTTCCGAGGCCAGCATCGTTTGAGTTCCCCGTGCCACCCAGCGTAGCATACCCGACAGAAAGCGTATCCGCAGTCCTCACATATAGCAACACGCTCGCTGGGAGGCGGCAGCTTTGACTCGTCATCACCTGGTTTCCAGTTCCCTTCGACGTCGCTGTCATCTGCATCCGAATCTGCAGCCGCATCATCAATTCCTTGAGGCTTAGGATGCTTCTTGGACTTCGCGGCTCCTTGGCACCATTTCCTCGGACAATAAACAGTCGACTTGTCAGCCTCTAATTCCGCCTTCCGCTTCAAGGCCACATATCGCTTCACCATATCCTGTTCCAAAGGTATCTGTAACAGTTCGCTAGGATTAAGTGTCCTGTCGTCTTTCCTCTTTCTTTTGTTTTTCTTGATCGCCCCTTCCTGCCCAGCAGCAGGGGTATTCTCGGTTTTCCCACAGTTTGGAGCCAAGCACTTCACGCTAGCAACACCCCCCTCGGTAATGCAAGTGTTGTAGAAGCCTTGTAGACAGGTAACGCAGAAGACATGGCCACATAGCAGTAAGCGGTGGCAGGCAGAGCCTTTCTTGGGTTCTGTGCACAGGATTGTGAGTGCCATTCCCCTATGGGGACTATTAATGGACAATGTTTTCTTACCTAGGCACACACCGCACTCGAATGTCCCCTGCTCGAATTTCTTCCTTTTCATGTCCTGGTCAAAGTCGAGCAAAAGCAACTTCATTTCCTGCCCTAATTGTAGATGTTCGCCTGCCGTCTCTTCCAATGCGAACCCACCCTCCGCAGCCTGCTGCAGAGAGTCTATGTAGGCAAAGACAACCTGATCCTTGCCCAGCTCTTCCCACAATTCTATTCCCGTCGTCTCCAGCCTTTGTAGCATCTCTGGTGGTAGCCATGGCGGGTGAGTCTCGATCCGGAACTGGGGAGGACATTCGGCTGGATAACCGTCCGGAAGGTTGATGTGCACCGTCAGTGGAGGGAGATACGAAATGGCATGAACGTTGCGCAATGGTGTCTGCTTGCGTGGAGCTCTGTTTTCATCCTCCGAGCGCTTTGGTTCAACTTCGCTGGCTGAATCTGAAGTTGGAGGAGTCGGCACTTGAAGTGGCGCCCCATCCGCCAAAGCTGGAAAGGAGATCCGCAATGGCGTCGCCGGTGAAACAGGAATATCTATTGTCGCGGAGAACGGGTTCTTTTCATTTATAACCAACTCAGGAAAGATTGCTGAGATAGAGGAGAGCTCAACGGCGCGCTCGTCCTCGAGAGCGTCCGACTCGTCGGCCATTTTGACGACGAAGCGTGCTCACCAGCGATATGGTCGTATAAAGGATATTCTGGACGGATTCCTTAATAATAATAAAGAAGGGGAAGGAGTCGTAGAGACTTCGTAACCGCGGGGGGTTAGAGTAGGAAAGTCGAGTTGTGGCGGGGCAAATAATTAATTTATCGATATCCGAGCACTGGCCACTGTCATACAGGCCTAGGTTCCTGATTGGGTCAAAGTGATTGGGCCGGCGTCTGCCGTGCTTCGATTATCCAATCACTGCGTATCAACAATGACATACGAAGCTACTGCTGTTTTCTTTCGTACGAAGTACTGAGGAAGAAACTCTCATAGCAGCTTTCTTCAGTAAGGTATCTACTGACCTCGACGCCGTTCCAGTTCCTTCCCTTGCTACAACAGGCCAGCTTCTCGACCTGAGCGGCATGGAAAGTCCTCCCTTGGTGTCATTGTCACTAACACATGTCTACTATGTCCGTTCCCCTCGAGGCCTCTACAGTGTCCAAAGCCCCCGCTGATCTCGCTAGGATCCTTCCGATCCCATTTCCCTCCTGTGCGCCTGGCTGGCCCTTACGCCCCAATGCCTGTGCATCGTGTACGCAACCCTAATCTGGTCCACGCGAGAGATCGAGATCCTTCTCCTGTTCGCTGGCCAAATGGGCTGTGAGGCCCTCAACTTTCTCCTAAAACGCCTCATCCGAGAGGAGCGCCCGCCAAGCATGATCGGCAAGGGGTATGGGATGCCCAGCTCGCATGCTCAGTTTCTCGCCTTCTGGGCCGTTAGCCTCGCGCTGTTCGTCCTTGTGAGACATGTCCCCGCCAAAAACCCGCATCTGGAAAGGGCGCCACTGAAGGAGCGACAGGAGAAGGACCGAGAGACAGTGGAGAGGTGCGGAGAGCCGCCAGTGACACAGTTGACACCATTGCAGAGGACTCTGGCAGCTGTGCTGGTGGCAGGACTGGCGGCTTCAGTAGCAGCCAGCAGGGTCTATCTCAATTATCACACTCCCAAGCAAGTGGGGGCTGGTGTGCTTGCAGGAGTGGTATGTGCGATCGGCTGGTTTGGCGTTACCGAAATGCTTCGAAGGACCGGTTGGGTGGATTGGATGTTGGATACAGAGCTGGCCAGATACTTTCGCATGCGGGATCTAATCATAGGGGAAGACATATGTGACGCTGGTTGGATCCGGTGGCAAGGGAGGAGGAAAAAGAAGGAGATCTGATAATCCAATGAGTAGCAGCATCGCATTTCAAGAAGAGGTTTCTTGATTATTGGCCTTTTGGACAAGCAAAGGGTACAATTATGAGCAAAGTGGCCAGTAAGAAAGCCGGTTCGACAGTTACAGGGCTGCGTCCCTAGAGATCGAACGGTCAATACAGCTTAACGAAAGAACGAGACGTATCCGCGATCAGACCCAAGTCACCATCCACTTATCGGTCATCATACCAACGCCAGGGGAATCATGCCAATACCAAAGCTAAATTCTCAAGAAAGGTCGTACCGTCAGCTCCCTCTCTTCATCCCGAGAGATCTCATAATTCAAGATCGTATGATTGTCATAAGTCAGAAACAGCCTGTATCTCCGTGTTCGCGGGGTTCCTCTAGTGCGAAGCAGCTGTTGCTCCCCTTGGATAGGGCCGACGGCTATGCCGGCCAGCTGGACCGGAGGTCTATAACCTCTTTCTTCCTCGGACCTGAAGGGCAAGATGAAATCGATCCTGAATGCAAGTTCCTTTGACTTCTTGGAGCGAGTGAGTGTAAGCAATGCTGCCCGGCCTGCCTGACTTGCAACGATGACAACACCTATTTCTGGGATCTGAGCCAGCATATTGAGACGATCGGAATGCGTTAGCGAATGTAATTCATACGGGAGATGCTGCGCAAGGATCCTTTGAGCGTAAACCGCTGGCCGCGAAAGTGGGTCTGCGAATAGCCTTATTTCGTCTTGGGTAGTGTGGAGTACAGCAAATAACCCGCTAAGAGCTGATGGCTCAGGCTCCCTGGTCCTTACTGAGCGACGTTGATGGTTCGTCATTGCAGCCTCTACCGCTGCCAGCTGCAGGTTTGACATATACTCCGGTGGCAATCCCTGGGCGAAATGAGGGATTTGCTGGGGGTTCTGTGGTGCCATTGCCGCGGTCTGGCCATGATGATCTCCAGGTAAGTTCAAGCCTCCCATAGCTCCTTGAGGCAAATTAGGATTGATCGCTGGCAGCATAAGAGGCCCGTTCCCCGCCATCTGAGTATACTGATGCATGAAGTGATCGTGCCCATTCATTTGCGGATGCTGCGCCATAACGTGCTGGAGCACGTTTGTATGCTGCTGCATCACAGCAAGCAGATGAGATGGAGTCGTCTGGGCGGAGTGCACTGAATGTGTGGATTGAGAGGGTGTATTTGGTGGGAAGCTCGGCGTCGTATGTAGGGCCGAGTGTGGACTAAAACCCTGTGATACGGGCGGAGCCTGTCCAGGTTGTTGGAAGGTTGGGTTATGCGGTTGTAAAGACCCCGCAGTTCCCGTATGCGGTTCAACTTCACCTATGGCACCGGAATGAGACAGGAGCTCACTCGTAGGGTCTACACCCTCTGACATATCTTCGTCCTGATCCTCCGCCTCTCCGGAGTCTTCTTCGCCCGCCTCAGAGTCGAGATAATCTTCTGCCATAGCCTCGTCATAGAAGTCCTGTGAAAAATGGCGATCAAAGGCAACGTGCCAAATAGAAGAGTCCCTTAGGTCTTGTCGGCACTTAGAGATATCCCAATAACCATCCCTAAGCTGTGGAGTACAGCCGAAAGTCTCTTGGGAATTTCTTGCCACTCTAAAAGAGCGTGGGTCTAAGCACAAGACTCCCCAGCCCCTGCTAAGGTCAAAATCTCAGCGATGAAATAAATGAAGATCAGGGTCCTCTTACGCGCCAAGATGACCAGGTCTGATCCTATAGTTACAATTGTAACTTTTCATCTCCTTTTGAGCCCAAACATTCCAGACTTTCATCACTCCATCGATATCGGTACTGACAAGCCATTGGCCGTGCGGATCATCATCGCTATTCAAGAACGCTATATTCGGGATATTCGTCTCGTGGCCGACTAAAGTAATCTTTAGATGTAACCTGCGATCTGGATGATTATGCTCTTCGAGTGGCTTTGCATTAGTCCAAGTCAACGGCCCACCTGTAACGCCGACCGCTACAGACGGTGCGGTGTCTCCAGAGTGATCCAGTTCAGTTCCAACCAATGTTGGGCTTGGTGATGATTCCCCAGTGCCGGCATCGTCGGCCAAGGCGAATGCAAAGACAGTGATATGTTTTGAATTGGCACTGACGGCGATCATCCGTGCCCTTGCATGGATTGCAACACCCCATGCACTCTTCCCTACATTCTCGCATAGGATCGCTTTGAGAGTCCCGGGGGGTAAGGTTGGGTAACGGCTGTTGCCTTCGATCATCTCCTGAATATCCTTTGTCCAGAAAGCGATGACGTCCCCATCGTCGCACACACAAACTAGGACTTCTTCATTGCCGAGTTCGCCCACGATCAATTGGTTGATACAGTGCGGATTGGCCCCAGTGAAGACAGGTGTCCCGCGCCTGGTACTGGAAGACAGGGGAGTATTGATTTTTAACCTGGGTCCTCCCACGCATCTCTGTTCTGGCCAGGTCGGACACCAGACGGATATTCGTTCTCGGTCTGCTTCCAGGTACAGATTGAACCGATGGGACAGAGCGGTCTGAAGCCATTAGCCAATGAAGATCAACCAATAGCAGTCACCAACCAAGTTGTTCCTCCATTTCGCGAAGTATGGGGGATCGTCATCATCGTCAAACGCCCTTCCAATTGAGTCAGTTGAATTTCGACTTGTACGGGACAGTTTTCTATGCACACCTAGGAAACTGTGGACATGTCAGCTAACCTGGTGCTACCTAACTTAAAAAGGGTTGATTCCATGTATGTAATTCAAAGGAGCATACCCGCTGCTTTCCGGTCTGGAGCCGCGCTTTGGTCACATTGATCTCCTTGAAACCCCTTTCTCTCTCCTCCATTACATCATATCAATGCAAGCGTTCGCATAGCGAGTAGCGAGATCTTTGCTTTGTTGCTGTAAGTCGTAGAAGTAGATGGAGTGGAGCTCCGTGAAGCTGTGTGTTGGACGTGGTGGCATCACAAACGTACGGCAGGCGCCGCCCACGGTTATCGATAACGGATCTGGTGCTCTCCACTAATCGATAAGATAAGATAGTACGGGCGGGTACGTCACTTGGATTGCGGAAATCATACCATCTCCGCCACGCCAACCTTCCAACAATTTCTTTGAATTGATTACTACGAATATCTTCCTGCCCTCACCAAACAATAGTATATATCTGTATAAAGTCACCATTTTACGAAATATTCTGTCTCCCGTGAGAGCGTCAAGCATGGCGGCCGCCGCAGAAAAGAAGGATATCGTCATTATAGGTCAGCACGACCCCTCCTTGAGATCCCTCTATCCGTGAGACTAACAGGTCAACAGGGGGTGGCATCATAGGTTGCAGTTCTGCCTACTACCTGACACGGCATCCATCCTATGATCCGTCTAAACATACCATCACTCTCCTCGAGGCGACCAAAATCGCTGGCGGAGCTTCCGGCAAAGCAGGCGGACTTTTGGCGCTCTGGGCATATCCCTCCAACATCGTCCCCCTGAGCTACAATGAACACGCCAAATTGGCCGAGGAGCATGGTGGCGATCAACGTTGGGGCTATCGGCGGGTTCACTGTGGGCAGGTCATGGCAAAGGGGCGACTCCTGACATCGGCGAATGGTGATGCGAATGGGAAGATCAATGGAGCCGCGGAGCGCGTGTCGCTACAGAAACGGACCAAAGACGCTATGAACCTGCTAACAAAGGCCCAGATGCCGAAGGATCTGGACTGGGTAGCGCCAGAGTGTGCGATTGCCTATGAAGAGATGGGAAACCCAGACACCACGGCACAGGTGCACCCGTATCATTTCACAACCAGTATGGCAGCACTGGCCGAAGAAAAAGGCGCCAAAATCAAGCTGGGTGCGGTCAGCAAGATCGATTACGATGACAATGGTGTCAAGGCGGTGACCTATACAGACAAAGAGACTTCTGCGTCCCACACCATTCCCGCAACCGATGTCATCATTGCAGCAGGTCCTTGGACGCCCACCGTATTTCCCAAAGCTCCTATCTCCGCTCTCCGCGCACACAGCGTTACTATTCGTCCATCAAGGCCTGTGTCTGCATATGCCTTGTTCACAGAGATTACGCTGCCAGCCTCCTTCCGCGGGAAACCATCTCGGCCGCAATCAGTCTCGCCAGAAATCTATGCACGACCTTTCAACGAGGTGTATGCCTGCGGCGAGGGTGACACGCTTATCCCTTTGCCTAAGAGCAGTGACTTGGTCCAAGTCGATGATAGTCGCTGTCAAGATATCGTGGATTACGTGAGCTCGATCAGCGACGAGCTCCGGGATGGAGAGGTGACTGCACGGCAAGCGTGCTATCTGCCAAATGTGCGAGCAAGGTCAGGCGGTCCGCTAATAGGGCCTACCGGGACAAAGGGGCTGTGGCTGGCCACGGGCCATACATGCTGGGGGATCCAGAACGCGCCCGGAACAGGCAAGTTGATGAGTGAATTTGTCTTCGATGGAAAGGCAAAGAGTGCGAACGTGAGCAGTCTGGATCCGAGGAAGGTGCTATGAGGTTCAGAGATGTGCGGAGTCGAGGGGGTAATGACGAGTCGTAAAGAATACGACGAACGGAATGAGAGCTGCCGATGCAGTGATGAGTGCCAATAGAATTTTGTATTGCATAACCTTTGGGCGAGGCTATTAAGCACATCAACATTCCGTAGATATCTAAAGTTCTCTAACGGCAGATATGGGTATTAGTCTTAGGTAGAATAGCGTGATTAGACGCTATATGAAGTGATGTAGTACTGGACAGTCCACGCATCAGCGATCAGAGCAATGCTAGAGATCGGAAACCGTGCACTCACCGTAAGCACCGAAGTATTATCTTCATCCTCATCATCAGGATCGCCAGCTGGGGATGATAAGTATACATAAAGCACGAGATGAGTCTCATGCGCGATACCTGCTCACTGCTCGTCAGCTTGACACATTGGTTGGTAGGTAGACGAGGTGACATACAAGCAATAACCTTGCCAGCCACCTTACCGACATTCAGCACCTTTCCCCAGTCTCGTCCATCTATCCTCACTCTGGCCCAACCTTCGTCACTTAAGCCCTCTTCATCTCCGAGCTCCCTCATCCTAGTCGATGGATGGTCGGCCAATGCGTCCTCTCCACCCTCAACATTGGCCGGGTCAAGCAGGGGATTGACTAAACCCTTCCACAGGGATGAAATCCTGAGCGAATCTGTATGTGAAGACAGCTTCAGACACCCATGCGCATTAGCGGCGAGCTCCAGCTTTGGTCCAATCGACGCGAGCGTAGAGGTGGAAGAAGACGATGCAAGCTTTGTGAAGCGCTCGGAGATGGCTTTTAACTGTGCTAGTGGGGGCAGAAGGATATGCACATCGGGCTCGCGACATCGCGGCTCGTGAATGCCTTCCACACTTGCAGCAGCCAGGACCCGCACCGGGACATCCTGCGTTATGAGGGTTTCTCTTTCCCGCTCACGCAGTGCATCCCTAGTAGAAGGCTCGCCGAATTCGCTTTCACCGTCACCAATATTGGCGTTCCCTGGGTTGGAGGTCGATGCGGGGTTGAAGCGGTCGATGGCGGCGGAGGCGCTAGTGTTGATGGTATTATTGGAGACGATGGTTAAGGATAGGACAGGGATGTTATCTTTCTTGGTAAGGCGAATAGAAGCGGAGGTGGCGGAGAGGGCGGTCCGAAGAGCTCGATTGAGCTGATCTATGGGGACTTCGAGATTGATAGTATTGTTCGGAGCGGCCGACTGGATCGTATACTCGTCGAAGACAGTGTCCTAAATCGACGTCGTCAGTCAGGGCAATATGAACGCGGCGCGAGCAATGCCAGACGTACGATTCCCAGTACGCTATCTATATTCAGCCAAGGTCAGGAAGAGACTAGAGATTGACTTACGCCCAGACCTGAGAGCCTTTCTCCGGAATGATTGTGAAGCGCACCGAGTCATCATCAAGTCGTAGCCATGCGACTTTGCCCAAGGACGCAAGAGAAGCGGTGAGCTCTGCATTCTGATTAGCGAACGGCTGATGCTATTTCCCATTGGTTTCTGACTTGTAAACGTTGAGATGTTCCGAACGGAACTCCTAAAGCGCATGGCTTATGAGAGATGAGGTTCTATGGGCGAGGATGACGCGACGCGTTTGGGCCTTTATCGATAAAGAGCTGCGAAGAGACAGGGGCGCCCCTTTTCAGTAGCCCGCTACGACGCTGCTTTAGGAAGGATAGGGACAAATGCACACCTTGTCAACATCTGCTGATGCCCCGCTGCATCAGTGCAATTTCTGTAACTATCGATTCATCTCTTTTGTACTGAGAATCTTCGTATTGCTCGAAGCAGATTCTATCTCAGATGATGGGTCAAATGAGATTCACCAGCTAAGAATACATTTTGATCGACAACGGAGCAGTCTCGGTTGCAACGCATCCTACAATTTCTGAAGCATCTTCAGCCATTTTGATTTAAAGGCAAGAAATCATTATCCTTTTGTGGAAGTTGCTACTGGAGTAAATTCCACTCAGGCAGGGGTTTGGTTTACACCCTAGACTTTGTCTTATGAACTGCAGACATCAAGGTACTCATCAGTTGGACTAACCTTAGCCTTGTGTTCCACACAGGGAATGCATCATGGACCAAAAAGATGAGAGGACCTCTTTTTTTGCATTGATCACTTTCTTTCTGATTTTGACACCAGCTGTCTGTGGTGGCTCAATGCCTTAATGCACTGGATACAGGTCTCGATCCATCCAGTGGTACCCGGATGAGAAGCCACTGGTACTGCAAGAGTCCATGGCGCCTTATGGTACTCCAAACGAGGATACTGATGAGACCTTGGGTCATGCCCCTACGCAAATGAAGGAAACGCGGGCCAGCCTCTCCAAGCTGCCCACAGAATTGATTCAACATGTCTCCGGCTTCTTGCCAACTGCGTCAGTGGCTTGTCTGACTTTCACCAACCGCCGTCTCAATCATGCGTTGGGTACAGGGCCTTGGGAACTTGTGCGGCATCAGCTCAAAGAAGATCGGTCGGCATTCCTCAAACTGTTGTGTCAGGATCTTTCAGACTGCTTTCTCTGTCCTTACTGTGTCAAACTTCACAGAAAGGATATCTTGAGAATTCCGCCAGTATACGAGCACCTACCTCTTCCTTGCCATGAACCGGAAAATTGGGTCCTCTTAGAGACCGTGGACTCCAAGCCACCACTTGGTGGAACACTCAAGCTGTCTTTCAATTATATACATCTGGTTATGGGAGAATACCACAGTGGAAAAGGAATTTCCTTGAATGCTCTGGAATTTACCAAAGCAGAAATTTGCAGGAGGTGGGAGTACAGATCCTTCTACAAACTAGTTTCCGCAGAGCCGAACATCATCAATGGTGAACTTGTCCTTCGTGTTCAAGAATGGCAGCTGGTCCCTGCACACAAACAAAGGGACATCCATAGAAGAGCATTCTGGTTCGAACCGTGCAGACACCACAACAGCAGCTTAGTGACAGAAAGGTTTCGATGTATAAGCAGTCATTTCCCCGATCAAAGCAACTGCGAATTATGTCGGAGTACCATCGTCTGTAAACAGTGCGATACCCAATGCCGAGTTGATGTCAGGTTCTGCGGGAGCTACGGTGTTGCATTGGTTGTCACAAAATGGTATAATTTCGGTCATGGAAGGACGCCTGACGACCCCAAGTGGCAGCGACACATATTGTCATGGGCATCTCTGGTTGTAAATCCTCTTCATATTGCTCATCAGGACTTACAATCAGACTTTGAGACCCATGGCGGGTCGACGTATGAGGACTGTATCAGAAAAAATGCGATGAAGATTAAAGATGACCGTGGATGGATTCCTAAACTGCCTTGGAAGATAATGGTGGCTGGTGTGAGGGTACTTTCAACACTGTCCAATTTCAAGAGTAAGACAGACCCGAATTGCCATGCCACTATTCTAATTATATTGATATATAGACCGGCGGATATTTCTTGTCTGGCTTGGGGATAGGGACCTTCGAAATGCCGCATCCACAGACTTCTTAGGCCAGTTCGAGGAATACTGGGTTGCGTCCGCCCTATTGCTTTGTGCAGTGATATATGTGGATATTCCGATCAGTGCATATACGTCCACCCTGGAAATGGAGTGTCTGTATATGTGGGTCCTGAGTATTTGGATCATTTGGCAAGACGTTCTACTAGATGTCATGGTACGATTGACGGAACAGTTGATCATTCTTTTTCTCCTGATCATCTCATCAAATGGACTGGGAGGTACATAGCAGGAACGGAAGATCTTTAAGCATGTGGACGTTATTAGATCCATGCAGGCAATCTAGTGCATGCGCATAACGCTTTGAACTGAGTGTCGAATAAACCGTAGTAAACTTATCCTACATGTAGTAGACAGCCTCGCACCTTCCTTCCCTGCAACAGCGATGGTTCCAGTATTTCACACGCTACCAAACGCAAGAACGCGAACATGGAAGGAGCAACAGAGAATACTTTAGCTAAAAGCATTGTTTTAACTTCAGAACAAAGTTTCCTTCTTTTCTTCTCGCTTTACCTCTGGCATCCGGAACATCGGACGTGCAACTGATCACAACATATCCTTTGCATAATGTCAGAAGCGAAGAATATATTTGGTACGATTCTCGGCTGGATAGGGCCAGCTCTCGTGGCCCTTATCCTCGAGCGTCTCACCAAACACACCCGGTAGGAGTGGCAGTGGCACCGCCCAGCCAAGAACAGTTCTTATGAATTGCAGAATGAAG
This sequence comes from Symbiotaphrina buchneri, assembly GCA_001599915.1. Taxonomy (NCBI): domain Eukaryota; kingdom Fungi; phylum Ascomycota; order Symbiotaphrinales; family Symbiotaphrinaceae; genus Symbiotaphrina; species Symbiotaphrina buchneri. The sequence goes on from BCIG01000018.1 coordinate 162,919, forward strand.
GAATTTCTCAGAAGTTACGGCTCCACTCCTGAACAACCTTCGGGGAATGAAGGAGACCATGGACGCTCAGCTTGAGGTTGGGAAAGAGATTAAAGCGCTTGTTAGAGCACAAACAGAGCCTGGTGAAGTGTTGGTCATCCAACGTCTTCCTCATACCATGGTCTTTGGTGCTACAAGCGGACATCCTAAAGTGTAGAGGTCATTTTGGTGATTCTTGCGGTGCACCACCGCCGAGCTTGCACTTCTACGCAGTGTTGGTGACCAGTAACCCGGCTGGGCGAAGCTAAGAAAACCTCAACTCTTCCAAAGTGAGGGAACTCCGTTCCCCTCTCTACCCACCGGCCAAGGTCGACATTGCTGACGATGGGCCGGAATCAGAGAATCTTGCTTCGATAAGCCTGCTGGGAATAGGTCCGGTGATGAATGAGACGTGCACTTCTTCCATCGGTATCTCCCACACGGATGGCATCTCCACGAAGGACAACATCTTTGCGGACAAGGACACAGTATGGTAGGATCCACTAAATATCTTCTGGCAACCGGTCTAGACACTGCTGTTCAGCTTCTTTTGAAATATCACAATCACGGCAGCGCCGAGACTGGAATGCTCCAGATGGTATGAGTTTCTTATATCTCGCTAGCCTGTGAGCACGGCGAATCTCTTTTGTGCGCCTATGTACTCCTAGCAAATTCCCAAATATACTCTGCAAGCTTTTCGACCGCTTCAAGCGATACAGCATTATCTGAGAACCACATTAGCTGCAGGTCAGGCTTGACCGCACGGAAAGGGAAGCCACTCACAATTACTAGCCCTAATTCCACCAACACTTCTATGTCCTTTCAACCCCGTTAGTCTTCGTTCCTCCGCCCCTTTTAAAAAGGCAGCCTCTTTTTCGGCGTCGCCATTATAGACCCTGAAGCAGATGTTCATCCTGCTCCTACTTCCGACCTCCGTCACGACAGTGTACACATCAGGGGAGTTGTCCAACGCATCGTACAGCAGGCCGGCCTTCTTGTCGGCCGACTCTTCCATTCCTGAGACTTTTTTCTCACCAAAGGTCTCTAGCAGGTTTGACATGACCTGTCCAGCGATCCAAATGTCAAAGATGGGGATTGTGTTGTATAAGGAATTATTCTTGGCGATTGTAGGGTAATCGAGGATGATGGGGCCTATAGGAAGATTGAGAGAAGCCAGGAGTGACGGCGAAGGTGAGGGCGTCTGTGGAGGGAGCAAGGATTTTCGGATGATAACCAGTGTTATGCCCGTCGTCCCGATATTTTTCTGCGCACCAGCCTATATGATGTGCGATCAGCTGGAAGCCAAGCCGGGATATGACAGTCTGAATACATACGAATATGACTGCGTACTTCCGGACATCAACACGCCGGCTGAGTATATTCGAGCTCATATCTGCCACCACCAGCCTATCGTCGGCCTCATCTTTTCCTTTAGCTTCCAGACTTTTGGGGAATGCTGGAAATTCCACTCCATCAACCGTCTCATTGTCGCAGAAGTAGGTCAGCGCTGCGCCCTTTCCTCCTTCACTCTTGCTCTTGGTCAAGTTCCAAACGGTTTCGGACGGTACTTTTCCGAATTTCCCATTATGGTGTTCTCTTGCATCTACGGCAACATTGACCCTCTTCTTGCCCAACAACCGAGCAGCTTCCTGGCTCGCTTTGAGTGACCAGGACCCCGTCACGATATAGTCCAGGACCAAATCCTCATCTACAGCCTTTTTGAGAAGCTTCAGAGTTTCCTGCTCGTACCATTGATCGCCTTTGCCGGCCTCTTTCGTCCGCAGCTCCTCTTCCAGTGCGTGTCGCCGACGTTCGACCCAGACATTGACAAGATTGTAGACCACTGCACTGAACTCCCCGCTACCTCCACCCTGCATAAATAAGATCTCATAGCTGTCTGGTATGTCGAGAAGAGAGCTGAGCGCGGCTTTAGCGTCTGCAAGGATCTTGTTGGCAGTGGGCGAACGGTGTGAGATCTCGGCCAATCCTAAACCGCTATCATTGTAATTTGTGAATGCCTGCGCGGCAGACTCGACAACGCGGGTAGGAAGAGGCGCAGGGCCTGCCCCGAAGTAGTGAACGTCTTGTCTTGAAGGCATTATGGCGGGGCCGGAGCGGGGCCGGGTGTCAAGGGATTGATGAGCTGGGATTGTGAGTTAGCGGTTGCAACCAGCTATGGGCCGAGAAACTGACCTGAAGAGATGCAGCCTGTGAATTTGAATATGCAGAAGAAAGCTATACTTTCACGGAATGTTTGATTGATATTGCCGTTAGTCCTTGACTCACAATTTAGGTGCGTGGAGGGGCCATGGCGCACTGACCACCAGCCCTCTAGAACGACACCTGAAAATTCTCGGAGATGCCTCTCCGCGAATCGGAGACTCCGCATTTTACAATTGTCATCCTTTCGTCCTCTCCGTCAACGTCCCATCGCGGTGCTTCAGTGAACATAAACAAAGTTGTGCGGAGCATGGTCTGAGAAGATGATAATAGTAAGTTTTCCCTTTTCGCTGTATGGTATTTTTGCGTCACTTGCAGTCTCTAAGTCCTAGCAGCGGCGTGCATGGGTTCGCCCCCTAAGGGTCGGGGCGCTCAGTGCTCGGCCTGTTTTATCCGCACGTCTTCCTCCCGCGACTCGACCGTATACCAGGAGCGCGCCCGGATACCAAGATGTCTTTCACTCGCAGGTCCAAGGCTCGGACCCTTCCGCCATTCTGTCCTCTCTACGGTCCCAAGTGCCGCCGGCGAATCCTCAAACCCTTACCGAGAAGATTGTTCAGAGATATTCCTTGGGCCTTGCGAAGGATAAGGTTGTGAAGTCGGGCGACTATGTTACGCTGGCTCCGCATAGGTGTATGACACACGATAACTCATGGCCTGTTGCCATGAAGTTCATGTCCATTGGTGCCACGAAAATCCACAATCCTGATCAGATAGTCATGACTCTCGATCATGATGTACAAAATAAGAGCGAGTCGAATCTCAAGAAATACCGGCAGATAGAGGAATTTGCGAAGAAACAAGGTGTAGATTTCTACCCTGCCGGAAGGGGAATTGGTCACCAGATCATGGTCGAGGAAGGCTATGCGTGGCCCGGAACTCTTACCGTCGCATCCGACAGTCACACCAATATGTATGGTGGTATCGGCTGTTTAGGCACAGCTATGGTCAGAACCGATGCGGCCAGTATTTGGGCAACAGGCAGGACTTGGTGGCAAGTTCCTCCAATCGCGAAGGTTACCTTTACTGGAGTCCTCCCTCCTGGCGTCACTGGCAAGGACGTCATTGTCGCTCTTTGCGGCCTTTTCAATAATGACGAAGTCCTAAATCATGCCATCGAATTCACGGGTCCGGAAGAAACTCTCCGCAGTATTCCGGTGGATGACCGACTAACCATCGCCAACATGACTACGGAGTGGGGAGCACTTTCGGGTCTTTTCCCCATAGACTCTGTTCTTCAAGGATGGTTACGGTCCAAAGCCACAATGGCCGCTTTATCAAGTTCTACCAGCGACACCTACAAGCGATTCGACCATGCCAAACTAGACGCTCTTTTCGCAGAACCTCTCACTGCCGACAAGGGCGCAAATTACGCCAAATATCTGCATCTCAACCTCTCCACACTCTCGCCCTACATTGCAGGACCAAATTCCGTCAAGGTAGCAACTCCGCTCAACGAGCTGAAACCCCAGAGCATCAAGATTGATAGAGCCTACCTCGTCTCATGTACCAATTCGCGTGCCTCTGATATCGCTGCAGCTGCGCGAGTTTTCAAGCAGATTGCGGCCAAGAACGATGGAAAGGTTCCCAAGATCGCTGAGGGCGTGAAGTTCTACATCTCAGCCGCGTCTCTACCCGAGCAGCAGGCTGCGGAGGAACAGGGTGACTGGCAAACACTCCTTGAAGCTGGCGCGCAACCCCTTCCGTCAGGGTGTGGGCCATGCATCGGGCTTGGGACTGGCTTGCTTGAGCCTGGTGAGGTAGGCATCAGTGCCAGCAATCGTAACTTCAAGGGCCGCATGGGAAGTACAGAGGCTAAAGCGTATCTCGCCAGCCCAGAAGTTGTAGCTGCAAGTGCTTTGAATGGTACTATCAGCGGACCTGGTTGGTACCATAAGCCTGCCGGGGTTGAAGGCGTTGTTCGAGGCGAAGGGGAGGAAGGGCGGATGATTACTGTTGAAGAGGCCTTGGAGAAGCTTATCGCACAGGCCGAAGAGCTCGTAGAAACTGGGGAACGGGAATTTGGCTCGAATGCTGCCGCTACGCCTGCTAAACCATCTCAGGAGCCAGCCGTTCAGGAAGAGACTAGCGGCTTGACGGATATTCTTCCTGGCTTCCCGGAGAAAGTGACCGGCGAAATTGTCTTCTGCGACGCCGACAATATCAATACTGACGGCATCTATCCTGGTAAATACACTTACCAAGATAATGTCCCGGTTGAGAAAATGGCTGAAGTATGCATGTCGAACTACGACCCTGCCTTCAGGGAGATCGCGAAGCCTGGCGATATCCTTGTTGCTGGATTCAACTTTGGCTGCGGCAGTAGCAGAGAGCAGGCTGCAACTGCGATTCTCGCCAAAGGCATCCCGCTCGTGGTCTCCGGCAGCTTCGGCAACATCTTCTCCCGGAATAGCATCAACAACGCTCTCATGGGTGTCGAGGTGCCGAAACTGGTGCACCGTCTACGGGAGACGTTCTCTGGCGTGCCGCCGGAGAAGAAAACCGAGGCTGTGACCGAGCCGCCAGCGCCCGCTGAGCCTGACTCGCCTGTTCTGCCGCAGTCAAGTCCTGCTGAGAAAGCATTGACGAGACGGACAGGCTGGACGTTCACTTGGGATGTGCGGCGGAGTCTGGTGCGGATCAAGGAAGGTCCGAATGGGAAGGAATGGACGCAGAAGGTCGGCGAGCTGCCGCCTAATGTGCAGGAGATCATCGCAAGGGGTGGACTGGAGAAGTGGGTTAAGCAAGAAATCGAGGGTACATCGTGAACGGAATGGATTTATTGTAGCTATACCTCTATATCACAGGCATTGGCGCGACATGGAAGGTAAAAAGTTGTACTCAGATTTATTAGTGTTCACGTTGCTATAACCGATACCTTAGTATGTCGTTTTCGCCTGTAATCTACCCTCAAAGGTGCAGTTCTGCACTACGAAGAACCATATTGCAAGGTCGGAAAGAGCACCATTACTACATACGATGAAGAGAAAAAGAGTTTGAACTGCTTGAGATTCAGCTACCGCTTTATTTACGTCTCTTACTCTTCATTCAATCTCCGTCACTAGTCTCCCTATCTCGAGCAGATATCACACATCCTTGCCTTGCATGCCAGACACGCCTCTCTCGTTGTCCAAGTACCATGTCCGCTAGCAAATCGACGTTGTTCTGCTCTTCTTCCGGTATCTTCTCCACACGCAGCTCCTCAACCGTTGCCCCTACCTCAAACTCGCCGCGACTGAGCGCGCAAAGACCTAGTTCAACCTCGACGGTGGCCCCAGCTTCAAGAACCGGCAGCTTTCTTTGCAGAACACCGTGGAACAGCAGTCTCCGCGAAAGGTCGAGCGCACTGATATGTGGTTGATTCCGAAGACTAGGCTGCGAACGCAGTAGTGCGTGAATAGGCTTGCTGGTCCGGTTGGTCAGGCGAGTCATCAGCTTTACGAACGAGTCTGTCAAGACTTCAAAGCGTGAGTGAGCGACTTGGCGTACAAGGTCGCCATCAGCCTTGCTGGCCGGCTGGACGAGCATCTCAATGCCCACGTCCTCGACCCGAAGTGCGTCAACCATTCTGCTGCTGAGACGTAGACCTCGGAGCTCGATCTCTCCCTTTCGACCCGTGCTAGTCTCTGTCCAAGTTCCTTGGAGGCGCTGCAAGATTTCCTCGTGATACCAGAAGGCCTCACGCATACTGCGCTCAGCTTCTGGAGAGATATTGGAGGCGCTGACGACGAATTGCCTAGCATTGGCTGGGTTGAGCGTAGGAATAGGAGCGTGAGGATTGGAGAGAAATATTCGCTGAATGGGTAATATTACCCTTGAAACATGGCCAGGCTGAATAGTCTCTGAGACGGTGAATGTAGAAGCAGAGTCGGACCCAGATGAGAGGCTGAGACTGATCAAGAGAGGTTGTGGCCATGCGTTGCGCAGGTCCATAAGCAAGAGGCAATAGTCACTGCTTATTGAATCAATATTCTTCCTCACTCCGAGGAACTCCTGGCCCTCGGTTTCCTCGGTGTTTGCAAAGGCCTTTTGACCTTGTCTGATCCAACCAAAATCACCAGAATATGGTAAGATATCCACCCTAGCTAGCTCAATACTAGCATTAACGGTAGTGGTAATAGAAGCGCTGATTTGTCTTGTGAAAAACTTCTCTGTAAGTTCGGATCTCCTTTTTCCCAAATGAGCATAGTCGATCTGTATTACTCCGTTAACAAGCCCAGGCTTCCCAAGAACTTCGATCTCGAACGCATATGTCTGGCCAGGTCCGATGACGGCTGTGTCAGAATCCTGCTTCTTCCACCGCAATGCTTGCTTACGAGAGTACAGTATCTCAAGCTCGTATAATTCTGCAGGCGGGATGTCTTTCCTGCTCATTGCTGCCTGTAGAGGTCCAGCCGTGGAATCCTGGAAAGACAGCAAAACAAGATCGGCGTGCAATGTCGTGGACTTGTTCTGTACAGTGATCTTGAATATATGCTTCTCTCCTTCCAGGACCATCAAAGCCCCTTGTGGCAGTTCTATGGATTTTATCATCAAGGTGGGTTGTTCGGATATAACGTTGAAGCTCAAGCTGGATGGCGTGGGACCCTCGGGTTGTCTGGAAATATGTTTCGACGCGGAAGACTCAGTTGACATAGGCCTCGGGACTTTCCTTTCAAACGCAACGAGGCCGATGCTCTTGACTTTGGTGTCAATTGCAGGAGACCACGGATCTTTGAAAACAGGAAATCTTCGTTCTCGACACCCTTTTATTTTCACGATGCAGCCAACGATCCTGAGAGATCCAGGGGCTTTAGGGACGACTGACATAAGGATATTCTGGATACGATATGGCCCTATGACCACGGCTTGTTGACTCGAGTCAAACGCCACACCTTCAGCTTCGAGCCGGATGCGCTCTATCTCAATGTCGAACTCGTAGAGGTTTTGTAGAGTGACCATTATCTCCGCTCGTTCTTCCGCAATTAGCACCTTTTCGATATCTGATTTCGCAGGTTTTTTCAGAAAAGGTTTGTATATGAAGGGACTTTTTTCCTTCTTGGCAGAGTCACCAGCGCTCTCCAGGTCCGTTTTATTGTGAGGTACTGGTGCTTTGCCAGGCGGCGGTTCCACCAAATCTACGCCACGCACAAGGAATGCATCCCAGTATTCAGCTTGAATGTCCCGAAGCCCAAGCTTTTTTGCCGCTGCTACCGTTCTTGAGATGTTATTTGCCAGACGTATCTGCTCTTCTCTCGGTAGCGTACACGCGCCTAAACTGTTGTTCACAGCAGGGGCTATACCACTGCCTGATGTGCGCAGTAATTCTGCAGTGAAGTACAGAACACCCTGAAAGTCGGGTAGAGCTTCACAGAGATTGATACAGGCTCTCAGGACATTCAGTTTGAGGTGGCGGCTCCCGAATGAGCGTAGGTTGGCTTCCTGCAATATCCGCAGGACTACGGCTTCGTTTGAATCTGGATTCGATGTGGATAATTCTCCATTAGTGCCGTCGTCGCCATTTTGTAGCCTTCCAAGGCTTGCTTCATCTTTTGCAGCTGACTTCACACAAATTACACCGTAAGCTCTTCCAAGCGCATCTAGAACATCCGTGACGCCGGTCTCCACATCGCTCTCAGCTAGATCAAATGCTCCGGACAGACCGCCTCCAGTATGAGATGGTGCTAAACCGGCCAAACCCGCAGCAGGGTGTATTCCCATCTCTGATGCTCCCATTTTCCGTGCATGTACGAGACCAGGGATTAGTATGTTGACCAATTCCCGCAAGACAAGCGCCTTTTTCCGGTGAAGGCCTAGGCTGGAAAGCACAGAGGCAATGCCAGCCAGAATTATACTCCGATCTATAACAGATAAATCCACAATCGACGGCGGTGAAGCACGGAATAGTACCGACGTTATTTCGGTTCTTGTAGGCGTCACAGTCAACCTTGACTGAGTAAGGTGTATTTTCGAAACAGGAGTTCCATGTACTATGTTGCGCAGGGTATCATCGCTGAGTTTTCCGTTCGTGAGATGAACAGCTGCAAGAAGCATCGACGATCGGATCACGCTCTCTGAGAAAGCAATCTGTGGTAGGGCTTCACCACTAATGTCGGCGGCCCGAGTGTAAAGGTTGAGGATATTATTGAGCAGGTCGGGCAGGAGTTGGGAAAGTTCATGTAATGCGCCAGCCAGATCAACACTCGTCCGCGGCAGAGCGCCCTCAATATCTGGCGCACTCTGAGATCTGGATGCCGGATGAGACGAAAAGTTCGTTGTCAAGGATTTGGTGGCGACAGGATAGCATACACGGGGTATCTGAAATGTGTCTATAAGTCCTCCGACTAGTAGTATTACAATCTTTTAAACATACCTGAAAGCCCATGCCCCGCCATGCAAGCATCAGCAAGCAAACGAGGATATTTTCCAGAGCTTTTCCATGCCATAGATGGTCACTATTTGCTTTCGCGGCAGAAGCGCCTTCGCTCAATTCTCGGAGGGCATCATGCCATCTTCCCGCAGAGAGGTAGAGGGAGCCGATGACCACACTGACTCGACCTTTGCCTTTGTGCCTCGCGCGTTCAGTTAAACTACCAGATCCAAACCCCTGGACAGACACCCGTTCTTGACTGCTTGCTCTCATTGCAACCCCAGCACTAGAACGACTGACCGTGGTTTCCAGGGGACTTCCTATCTGCGACCGATTCGTTGTGATCTCCTCGAAAGTAACGGCGGGAGACGGAGAGACGCTTCGAGACCGATCTGACGGGGCCGCTAGAGATGACAGGTTTGCAGGCATGGACATTCGATGTTGCTCCTTACCATCTGAACCGGCCATTGGCGAATCAGACCTTGATTCGCTCGATAAGACTGACATTTGAGAGTTGCGCCTTGACACTGTCTGCGACGAAGCCCATAATGATGTATCATTGACCATGCGCTCATTCTGAGTTGCAGTCGGCGAGTCGATAGTCGGCAATTCCTGGATTGAACGGGCATATGTTTCAAACTCCGCGAGAAGCACCGAGCTTATGTCGCACATAAGCGTCTTTATCGTTGTCCGAGTGGATGTCTCCTGCGGTGCTACTGTAAGCACCTCTTCCTCAAGCCCTCTATACCTCGTTGGATCAATTTCGTCAAATATGACCAGTTGATGAGACAAAGCCCTTGGATAGCGCACCCGCATGCCTTCCAAAGCTTTCTTAAGCATGTCGCCCACGCGGTGCTCTGTAGTATCGAGCTCATCCTCTTGGGTTTCCTCCCGCTTCCCATTAGGCAAATAGTCTTGTTGCAATTGGGACCCGTCAGCCACCCCTACTACCAGAACCGTCTCACGAAATAACTCGAATGGTGATAACGTAGAACGTGAAGGAGGTGGCAAGGCCGTTGTGAGGTTATATACCATCCTGCCATCTGGAAATGCCAATGGGGAAAACATATCTGTAGAGCTTTTGTCAGCACAGGACGACCCTGATAGCGTTGCTGAACTGACTCCTGTTAGGGCGCGCATCAGGGCTGACATCCCCAAGACGTACGACATTCTCCGTGTTCAAACGCTCAATGAATTGAGCAAACCTCGAGCGCTTGACAGGGCCCACGGGAAGTACCAACGTCCTGATGCGCGCCGGCGCGATCGGTGAAAGGGAGCCATCGCTGCTCATTCTGCTATCCGCATGGAGGAGGGCCCCCACACGCGGAGGTGCTTGAAGACTCCGCTTGGCGGTACAGAGCTGTGGCAGAAGCCATTAACAGCCGTACGGGCTAAATGACCATTGATATCTTCCAGCTATGAGCTGGATGCTCCCTGGGCTCTCAAGTCAAATGACTGTTTTTCACAGCTGGGCACTGGAGCATGCATGCATACACTGCATTGTTCGAGGAGTGGATCGTATTCAGTACAGGTACCGGTATCCGTACGGACCTTACCGTAACAGTCCTCGACGAGCCGAGATGCATGGTGACCGCATTTCAGACCTCGCGCGTCGGCAGCACCTGGACTCCATTCAACGCCACCGCATCCATACCACCTTCAAACACTCTGTGATTGTCTTTTGCCTGGAGTTTTGCACAGTCTTCTGGTCTTTATCTTTTGCCCACAGTACCTTCCTCTGATACCCCTGTCCTATGTTTTTCTGGCGTTTGCAGCCTGCTTACAGCTCTCCTGGGACTGAAGACAACATTCACTTTTAAAAACTGGCGTATTTGAGAGAGGCGTATCACTTCACTTACCATCACATCACCGCGTAACTCTCCCATCTATCAAACAGGTCTTCTATGCAAGGCAAGCTTGGCCCAGTATTTTTGGAACCTGGGCCTGTACGCTGATGGCGCCAACCATCGATTATAATGCCTTAAGGGCACAGACGCTGGGGTCCGGTTCGGCAGAAGAAGCCGTCACAGTCAATACTAGGGCACTTATTGACAAAGTTCTTGCACGATATTCAGGAGAGTGGTATGCAATGACACGGAAAAATGCATGTGTGGGTGCTTAGGGCTCACATAAAGCAGGACTGTTCTCCGCGAACTACTCCAAAACGCTGCAGATGCCTCAGCCTCCAAGGTGACGATCAGGTTCGAGACAACACCATCTGTCAAGGTGCCGGCACCTACCTCCAATGACCAAGCTTCTACCCTGAAACACATATTACTGCACCATACACTTCTTCGACTTCTTGTGACAAACAATGGTCATCCTTTTGGCTCCAACGACTGGGATCGCCTCAAGCGAATCGCAGAAGGCAACCCCGATGAAACAAAAATTGGTGCCTTCGGTGTCGGATTCTACAGTGTCTTTGCTGATTGTGAGGAGCCGTTTGTTAGCTCGGGCGAAGAAGCAATGGCGTTCTTCTGGAAAGGAAACTCCCTGTTTACACGAAGGTTACAATTGTCTGATGAACAAGCAAGCCATGAGACGAGCTTCGTCCTGGATTACAGAAGTCAAGGGTCACCCGTACCAGCGTTATTGCCGTTATGTCAATTTCTGGCTACGAGCCTCACCTTTGTAGGGTTGCAGGCAATCGAACTTTGGTTGGACGACATCAATATCATCAGCCTTCAAAAGAAAACGGCCCCTTATACCACGTTACAGATCCCCAAGGATGTCGAGACCAAGACCAGCGATGGCTTGATGCGTGTAATCGGCGTTGATCGCGAGGAGGTGCAAGTTGATGCTACCTGGTGCAACATCGTTGGCTTGAAACCAGTATCTGGCGCAGTATCATCGGCCTTCGGCTCTAGCGATTCCGGTCTGACTTCTTCTCCTTCCCTCCGGACCTTCTTCTCCAGACTCGCCTCAGGTCCCGCGTCCGCTGCCGCCGAGAAAGCCTCTAAAGAAGAAAAGGTGAATCAAAAGACCATTGCGGATGATCTAGCTGGACGGTCGCGTGCTACAGTCTTCTTAAGAGTGAACACTGCGCATATAAGGACTTCTGTCTCCACGTCTTTCGCGAAGGAACTGGAACGAGCAACCAAAAAGCCCCCACCAAAAACCACGAAGCTTGCAGTCTTGATATCCTCCTACGATGAGAACCAGGCTTCTTTGTCTTCTGCGACAGGCAAAGGTAAAAAGACGGATATCTTTGCGTCCGTCCTACCGACCACATCGGGCCGAGTGTTCATAGGGTTCCCTACACATCAGACGACTGGTCTGCCAGGCGCCCACATCTCGGCGCCATCCGTCATCCCCACTGTGGAAAGAGAAAGTATCGACCTCAACGCAAGGTATGTACGGAGCTGGAACATGGAGATGCTCCGAGTTGCCGGCATCGTATGCCGCATTGCTTGGTCTGGTGAATTGAGCGACCTCAAGCTCAAGTTATCGAAACAGTCAGGGAGTACGAAGATTGGAAAGGCAGAAATCACTTCTGTCCTGCCGGAAGCCATTCACGTAATGAAACAATTCACATTTCAGACGTCGACCCCTTCTTCACAGGTCGGACAGCTTGTCGAAGAAGCATTTTGGATGTGTAACAAGAAAGCTTCGATCGAAATGCTCTCGACAGTCGGTGTATTGCCAAGTCACGAGATCCGTGTCACTTCAGAGGACCTCAGCTTTGTTGAGCGTGTCCCTGTACTTCCAGAGCAACTAGTTGAAGGTGCTCGGGACTTCGTGAAGAAGATTCGTGACTACGGCCTTGTCACAGAAATCACTGTGGCCGATATCCAGAAAGAGCTTGGTGCAAAGGCTCTTGACGGCCCCCAGCTTGTGCAATCCTTGACCTGGCTAGGTCAGAAAGCCTGTACAGGGGTTTACGATGGGCCTACCATACATGCTCTCCTTGACGGTGCTGTTGCCAGCATTGGCGAGGAGTCAGGCGGTATGCCACAAAAAGGTTCTGTCATCGTACTCGCCGAGATAAGCACCTACGTGAATCCTTCTCGTATCCCAGCCGAATTGCCCGTTCCGCCTTCTACAATCCCACTAGCTTTTACTCGGACCATGAATAAGTCTGCTCTCGATGCATTAGGTTGGGAGGAACTACAGCTCGTCCCTTGGGTTCGCTGGTTGGTGGAGAATAGTGGTGGGCGCGGCACTCTAACAGCCGAACAAGACCTCACACAGTCAGCTTCGTTCGCATCCCAAGTACTTCCTGTCATCTCACGGCAGTACGACTCTCTGAGCCAGTCCTCAAAGTCGACGATTATCGATCTACTATCGACTCGAACTGTGATACCGACAAAAAGGGGCATGAATAGGCCGTCCGAGGCCTACTTTCCTTCCGTCAAACTTTTTGAAGATTTGCCTATAGTGACGGTACATGGTGTTAAGGACAAGTTTTTAGCCGCTTTGGGAGTGCGCAAGGTAAGTAGTACATCGTTCATAGCTGCCAGGCATCGTCGCATTTCCGGAACCAATGAGTTTGTGCATCGGACTAACCCTTGTGACTACAGACAGTTGAACTTGGCGTTGTGTTTGAACGGCTTATGACACATACCGCATCCTCTAGCGACTCCCAGGCGAAAGGCAGATGGAGCCACGTCGATCTGATCCGCTATCTAGTTACCGTCAGAGATGACATACCTAGTGCCGATATTCAGCGGCTCAAGGACACCGCAATGTGCCCAGCTGAGCCGAGCGACCGTTTGCCGAAAGACCCGAGCAGATTATATAAGGTATCTGAGCTGTTTGAGCCGAATGATGCAAATAGGAGCCTTCGGCTACCAATTCTTCGATGGCCAGGCTCATATCGCCCTGGAAGTCCAGAAGGCAGATTCCTGAGCTTTCTGGGCCTGCGGCCGTATCCGTCTCTACTAGAACTTGTAGATATGATGGCTGATGCCGCAGGAAATGGGGATTTCGCTCAGCGTGATCACATATTGGCCTACATCATTGCAAACCACCATATCAACGGGTACAATCGGGTTGATGCTTCCAAGATCAACAGGCCATTCTTGCCATTGCAAGGGACGAGTACTGAGGCGCTGGCCGCACCAGGCCAATGTTTCACAAACGAGAGGGCTGCTATCTTGGGCTTCCCTATACTGAGGAGGGACCTCCACCCCCATGCACTCAAGTTTGGTGTCCTAGCAGATCCACCTATTCTGGAATGTGCGGATCGACTAATTCGAAATCCTCCAAAGTCTAGAAGGGAAGCGCGTGAAGTGTTTGGATATTTTGCGGGCCGCCTTGCAGAGATAGGTCAAAACCTTAGTGACCGTATAGGCGGCTCTGAGATTGTCCCGATCTTCTCTAAAGCGCCTAGTGATGACAAGGGCGAGAAGGGCGGCGTAACCCGCTACCTGCCGCCGCGAATGTGTTTCCTCGGCGACCCTCAGCAATATGGTGAAATCTTCGACTTCGTCGACTTCGGCCAAGAAGCGAACATCTTTCTACTTAGATGTGGTTCAAAGCATGAACCGAGCAAGATAGAGCTGGCTAAGATGGCAGTCAGTGGTCCGGCACGACTACTCGGCGTCTTTGGTAGTCCAGAGAGATACCTTGCTCTACTCAGAAGCCTGGCGGAAAGCGCAACTATGCTGCAAAAAGACAAGGTTTTATGGAAGGACATGAAGAGGGCTCCTTTCTTGATGGGATACAAAGAAATATCGAGTCCGTCACAGAAGCAGCTCATGGGTGACGCAAATGCGGGGACCAGTGTCTTTGACGACGCTGAAGATGATGAGGCTCCTAATATCAAGGAATTTTTGTTAGCCAGTGCCGGGCAACTCATTCTTGTTGATGACTATATTAGCTATAGGCTCTTCAAGGACAAGTTGTTAGCAGCTCCGCAGGAAGAGTCATTGGAGAAGTTCTATCATAGTTTGGGTGCTCAACTTTTGAGTTCCATAGTCCGGGAGGAGCCACGGATTGGATCTGTGGTGGAGAATCAACGAGCAGCGGCAAAACTGGAAAAGCAGATTTTTGAACGGTCAAGGTTGTTCTTGCATTACCAAAGTACTGACGAGATTAAGCATGACGCCCGTTGGCTAGAAAAGAACCTGGAGGTCAAAGCGGTGAAGTCTATTTCACTCAGACGCACGTTGACAGTCAACTCCACGCTATCACATACGGAGAAAAGGAGTGCCGCAGTCACCTATGATAGGGTTAAAGGCAAAGGCTGGACCTTGTGGATCACCGTCGACAAGTACGATTTCTTCCAAATCAGTCAAGCGCTTGTGAATCTGATCTTGAACCGTCCTCGTCCAACGTCGGTGATGATATTGGAGACGCTCCTCAGCAAGGACTTACTAGAACTGAGGGCCCGAGGTTACAATGTGGATCGCATTTTACGGGCAAAGGCGGCCGAGGCTCGGATAGCGGAAGACGAACGCATCAAACAGCTAGAAGCAGAGAGAAAGCAACTTGAAGAGAACGAAAGGAAGTGGAAAGCCGGCCAGGCCGAAACGGAGAGGCAAGAGAAAGAGCGAGAGGCACATGACCTTATGCCTGGTGGCTTCGCGCCGTCACCAGAACACAAGAGCGTCCAACAGCAGACAGATGGTGCGCTGGTCAATCTACCACGCAGACCCAAGGGCTTATTTTCTGCTTTAACACGCCATCTCGGGTTTGATGATAATAAGCCTGGTTCTGGTCATATCCGAAACCTGCTCGGCGGCGAAGGGAGCACTCCTGGGGGAGTCCGTTCTGAGGAGGTCGCACCGCCACCACCATATACGCCGCGCGATCCTCAGGATGTAGACAAACCACGTCAAGTCGAAACAGTGACTCCGCCTCATCAGCTGCAGCAGAATCTGCTCTCGGCTGTTCAGGCATCCAGACCCCATGGCTCCTCGGAAATGTTCAGTCGGCCTCAGACGAACACGGTCAAGGAGACTACCACATATTGCGATGCGAAGCCCGCTCACGATATCACCTTCCTTGCAGAATCCTCATCGGGCATGAAGATATTCATCGCCAACGATGTCCCAGACAAGTCGGCCTTCCTAGCGGCCAATTCCTCCGGGCTAAATGCCTTTGCGGCTATACTCAACGAAGCCAACGTGTTTGCACTTTCCCAGAAGGCTTTGCATGTCTTTTACGATCAGCATGGTAGCACCATCGCGTTCAACGCCAATGGCGCGTTGTTCTGCAACTACCGATTTTTTGAGCAACTCCACCTCAAGAATGTCCAGACGGGTCCCGGCAAGAGCGAGGCGGTGGTCTACTGGTTTGTGACTCTCTGTCATGAGCTGGCCCACAACCTCGTTTCCGACCACAGTGCTGACCACAGCTTTTACACGTGAGCCCATCCAGCCCCTATAATCCCGTGATAATCAACTTGTTGCTAATCTGTGGCAGTGAGAGCTTTGTGATGCAATATATGCCCAAGGTATTCTCCAAACTCATGGAATATCGTAGTAAGGAGGCTGGTCCTTCAACCTCATAGTGGCGGATTTGGCATATTCGAATGAATGGTCCTGGATTGGTGCTTACGGGGCTAATGCATACCGCTTTTGTTTGGTCGGTTTTGGAACTGGCGAGATGGCGCATGCCAGATGCTTAGATGCATAGACCTACGTTTTCATGATTTCATTGCCAGATGTTGCGTGCATGGGGGTTTGAAAAGAATGCATCTTTTGCATAGCGATTTGGCGTTCATCACGGGGCATGAATCAATTAGATTACCCATTAGAAACACCAGAGTAATAATCATCTTGACCAAGATGGATCTTACCATATAATTAAAGCTACACTATCCACCTCAATGCAGCATTGGGTTACACAACAACGTGTGACATTTTTATCAGCCGCAGACGAGTTACCATAGATCATGTGCCATGTGTATGGTAACGGCCGGCTTTCTCAAGCTGTCTTCTCCTATCAAGTGCATCTGCGTGTAGGACCTTTCGATACGGAGAAGGGTTTGGTTGGTGAGGTCAGGGGGAGCAGGGGTCTCGGCAATGTGCAAGAGCCGAGTCTTCCGAGCCCCTTTTACGGGGTAGATGAGTGGTCAGTAAGTCATGATGCTAGTCTACACGTGCACCGTATCTCGGGCCAAATAATGGGAAAGAATACGAGCACAAGAAACGATGCCCCTCGTATTCGCGCACGTTAAACATAAATCGCGGAGATGAGGGGCGACCTCCAGTCGATATTCAAAAGAGCTGCAGGTGCACTGGCCCCCTTTTGACAACGTTCAAGGTTCAAGGTTGCCTGGGTCCCTGAGGTGAGTATTGCTTGGCGTCCCTGAAACGCTGGGAAACCCATCAAAAGTAGCGTGGCTGCTAAGGAGGGTAGTGCCAATTGGCTTGAAGGTTTAACTGAGGATATGCCGCGATTGGTCCAGTGCTTCCTTTCCCCAAGGAGCGTCTCTTTCTCAAAAGACCTTTGAGCCTTCAAACCTTCACCGATAAGGGGCGGGTGGTGTGTTTGGACTTAGGGTCGTGGCCGGACCGGGCCTTATCCTACCGTACCGTAGTCATTCAGGATTCAGGCAGCCTTCTGCAGTCTAGCGTCGTGTTGTTGTTGAAACCTGTGGTCTGTTGTTGTGCAAAGCTAAGGCAAAAAGCTCAGACAACACCGAGTGGACCGACTGGTTTATCAGGGATGCTATCGGAGGTTTTCTCATTCGTGTGATTGGCGATGCGTTGCCGCTGGGAAGATCCCCGTCCACTCGCATCAAGCAGGGTATGCTCCATATTTGATAATATTAACGATGCAGCCGGCCGGGTGCGCGACTATCATACGAAGAAGGACTGCGAAGCTGCCAATCGTTGAAGACAGTCAAGTTGTGAAAGTGCCGGTACCTCGACTAGTCAACAATCGGTACTGTCTATGCACCCCCTTACATGCGCCTTTGCTCCGTTGACTGGTGATGATGGTTTCCCTGCAGTCAAGGGTCCCACACCTAGTCAACTAAACGCTGCATGCATGGCCGTGCTCAAACTGCAAGTGTCCGTACAGGAGTCCTGATAAATTAACTTACAGCAAGGAGTGCGGAGGCTTGCCACTGTGCTGCATTACTGTCGCCTGACAAACAAAACGCTGCAATTCCTGGCTCGTGGCTCGTGCTTGACTCAGAATTCCTCGCATACCTTATTTCCCCTGCTGGGTTGATCAAAACCTCCTCTAGCTGCTGCACGCTCAAATTCCTCGTTTCCCTGAACCTCAACCTTCTCCGGTCGCTGTCGTCTGCCGAATTACAACATTCACGAGACAAGAGGCTTCCTCTTACCTTCAGCACTATGCAGGCCATGTAGGATTAGTGCCGCTTTGTCACCGCCTTCTTTCAGTACATGATCTTGGACAGCCTTCTTCGACTGGTTGATATTATGGCAATTTAATACATACTTCGCCTTTGGTTGCAATTCTCTGGGTTCCTTGTTACACGGTGTACAGCGCTCGTGAGCAAAATGGAGGGCTTTCTTATGGTACCACCTGAGCGTAACCCGCTCCTCGGGAAGACGAACTGGAAGGTCAGCATCTGCAGAGAATGGATCTGATGTGATCAGCTTGCTGAAGCTCAATTAGACCAGATACGTCTCCGTTGTCGCCGTCAATTCGGATCATCAGCCAGCTGCGGCCGTCCCTCGAGCCACTCCAACTCGCAGCTACTTCGGCCGGAGGTATTCGGAGTTCTCATCAGTCGCACCGTGCGAGCCGTCTACATCCACTACAGAGAGTACGGAGGCAACAACATTGTGGTTGTGTATATATAGGCATAATGTATGAGGCTCGCGTTATATGGTCTAGGCTAGGCGGCTAATATATCATCTGCTAGAGTGATCCGGAACCCGTCGCAAGATATGCTCTACACTCATTACAAACCTGTATCGTTGCCAATTATGCGCATCGCAAGGCCGAAGAGCCAGTTTCAACTCTTGTGGTGGTCTTGAGGAAAGACAAGAACAATGGACGCCGCTCAAGTCAGTCACATACACTGTCACGATCTAAGTCCGGCCGAACCACGACTCTACTCTTTCGCGGTGTTCCCGGCGAGCCCGGAACCATCCACGAGTGGCAGCAGGTTCTCCAGTCCTATCTTCCAAACACCCCTGAGTCTCCCACGTTCAATTCTCAGTTTTCTTTCGGTTCGAAGGAGCATAGGGCTACTTTACCGCCCCTTCGACCCTGCATAGCTCACTCACCGCATTCGTACTACTCGACAACAAGTGGAAATCATCTTTCCATAGTGGCCACTCCTGATGGCTCCGTCGCTTCCGGTTGGAGTGATTTGTCCAGCAGCTACTCGACACAAGCATCCTACTTCGGTCATGCACCTTCCAGCCCTACAGCCGAAAGTCCCATGACGCCGTTGGCTGAGGGCATAGATCCAATGGCCCATATGCCAGCCTCTCCAGTTGCGTCCTCTCCACCGGCTATTTCAATGACAAGGGAGACGATTCTTGACCGTGCATTCAAGATGAAAATTATTCCCGGAGCGGACCAGGACGGGAATGACTCGAAGGCTCTGAGCTCAATCGAGCGCTTTGAGGCTCTAATGCGTGAGAAAGAGGCGAGGGACGCAACTGAAAATCCGAAACGACGGTCACCCAGGATAGGAGCTGAGGAAGTTCACGAATCGTACATACCACCTCGCACAGCTCCCGGGCCTTCGTCGTCGTCAACCTCCCACCTTCTCCCCACGTCTGCATCTGCCCACCGGCCAACAAGCCTTCGCCTCCGGCTCGCTGTCCACAATCGACAGTGCCACGACGCCTACGTCATTGTCTTCTTTTTCCCGCAGCAACAGCGTCAGCATCCTCCCGCCGCCTCTTGCCGCAGGCCTCACGCCATCTACGATACACGCCCAATGCAGCAGTTACCCCTCACTGCGCCCCTCGATATCCACGACACACAGCTTGCTGTCTCTTGGAGAAGCACAGCGCGAAGTCAGTCGCAGCCGCTCATCTGTGGGTGCGTCGAGCTTCACGCCGAGCGTGGAGCAGAGGAGTCAGCGGAGCTCATGTTTTGAGGAGACTGTCGCGGGTGAGGAAGCCAGCATTGGTGTGTTGGGCCTCATGGCTAGCACAGAAGAGGGGTTGTCGGAATTGAGAGGGCGTGATAGAGCTATGTGGCGAGGAAGTTTCGGACTGTTTGGGAGACCTGGGGAGAGGACGTTCGTTGTCGACTGATGCTGAACCGGGGGGATTTACTCAAGAGCAGGGTAAGATGGGGTATTCCGGGAGAGAATGCGTCCTTGAGTCTACGCATGGTCTCACGTGTGATTGGCCAGAAGGTTATTTAGCATTCGGGTGGGATTTTCACGACTTTATGGGCATAGCATGATATCATGACTTGTATTTTTATCATTGGGCATCTTGTCCACATTCCGTACGTCATACAATATGGACAGCATATTCATCCCTGATGCGCTCAGGAGCCCACAGTGCCAGTAGTTAACCCCAGCTGCGCCAGGAGCAAGAGCGTGTCAGTCCACTCTCTCTTCTCCATATTCATACAGCCCTTTGAGACGTAGATTCCCCAAGCTCATGCTGGCGGATTCCTCTTTCAGGTTGCTGATCTGTCCAAGGCCCTGCAGCTGGTAGGCACAGCAGGGCTTTTCAGAGCCTGTAGCTCGCTCGGTGATCCGCCGAGAAGCCTGTGTGCACTTCGGCAACCCGCGGTTGGCAGCTATCTCCCGCTGCATTCTTTGGCCTATTTCTTTCGCTGGCGCGTCCACTCATGCCGGCCACTCCCTTTCTTCATCCATAGCTCAAAGGCATTTCATCACAGCCTCCACCAAACCAAAGAACGTCTCTCTAGCCTCCTCGCCCGTTTGAAGGACCTCGTTCCGCAGGCCCAAGCCCAGCACCAACATCCTTCCCTCCTCCGGCGCCCGCGCGGAGATGACGCTGCCAATCTGCGTCGCCAGGAGCTGGCCCATCGTCTCGCGTTCGGGCGTGCCGCCGCCCAGGAGTGTCGTCGGCGTGAGGTGTGCGAGCGGGAGCAGCGAGTCGGAATCGTCCCCGCTTGAGGAGGTGTAGGGCAGCGAGGAGGCCGAGGCGTAGGGGTTAGAGATGGAGGGTGACAGTGGGATGTGGATCTGTTAGGGAGAGGGTTAGCCATGAGGGAGGGGTTATGGGGAGGGAAGGGAGGATGGACCCATTGCGATAGTGCGCCGCCTTGGGAGATGGTGATTAGGATCTTGTCGGCGAAGGAGAGCATCATCACGTCGGTGTGGATGCCGCCGACTATGGTCGCTGACTGCCGCGTAGATGCTGGGAATGAGGATTTGGAGACGCCATTTGCCTCTGAACCCGGCAGAGTCTCCGGCATTGGAATGGGCATCCTGTCGGCAGCCCCTCCTGTTTTATAGATGCAACCTATTAGCGTGTGGTTGCTCATTCTGAGCTCCGTTTTGGCTCTGGAGATGGGGGAGCTCCGTAGGGCTGAAACTAGCCTGAGCTCCGCGCCCGCCAGCTCACCGCCTCCGGCAGAATAATTTATTGAACATTGCCGCAACGCTTCTCCGCCAAAAAGTTCACATTTTCCTGCCGCCGCACCGTCAACCCCTTCAGAGCGTCACAGCGGGCTCACAGCGGCGGCAGCTGAGGGAACCATGCCGAAATTCGTGCCACGGCAGCGCAAGCACAAAGCGCGGGCCCGAGCGGCGCAGCAGCAACAAAATGGCGGAGCCGCCGACAGCAACGCGGCGGAGATTGTGCCGGCGCCAAAGAGCGAGCGAGAGCAGAAGAAAATGCAGCTGAGGGAAGAACTTCGGCGGGACCTGCCGAAGATGTCGAGCAAGAAACAGAAGCGGCTGGACAAGTACATCGAGACGAAGCTGCGCAAGGAGGAGAATCTGGAGTTGATCAAGAAGTTGGCGCAGGCTAAGGTGGACACCAGCGGACTGAGCAGCTCCAGGGAGATTGGAAGGGGCAAGGCACGCTCGGATGCCTTGGGCGCGGCTGCGAAGAGGAGGAGGGAGCAGGAGGGAGAAGAGAGTGAGGATCTCAGCTCTGACGAGGAGAGCGTGCCCTCGAAAGAGAAGCTGGGGCCGGTTTCTGCCGAGCCGGCAGTTCCTGTCGGGAGCGGTTTAAAACGACCACTTGAGGTGGGAGAGGATGGTAGACCGGTTCTGAAAAAGCTGAAGAGGAGGGGTGGTTTGAAACAGAAGCAGCGAGATATTGCGCCGGAGCCGGCCTGGGAAGGCTTCAGTTCTGGGTCGGAAGGTGAGGATAATTCGCATGTGGAGATTGCATCAGGTTCAGAAGATGGGTCGGAGGATGTGGTAGATTCTGAGAAGGAAGACGCCTCAGCATCAGAAGCCACTCAAGAATCAGAATCTGAAGACGAGGATCCCAATACGAGGGACTCAGAAGAGGAAGACCAGGAAGATGAGGACGAAGATGAAGAGGACGACGAGCTTGAGGATGAGGCTGGTCGGAAAGAGTGGTCTCAGCAGCGGTCATCGGCATTTAAAGCATGGGCAACACAACAGCGGAACGAGGCTTTGGGCTTCGTTCCCTCCGCGGTTCCAGCCGACGGTGACCCCGCGCTTCCACCGCCAAAACCTATAGACTTTAAACCTCGAGTCCCGGAACAAGATCCTTTGCCGCAAGAACTACGG
Organism: Symbiotaphrina buchneri; assembly: GCA_001599915.1. Lineage (NCBI taxonomy): Eukaryota > Fungi > Ascomycota > Symbiotaphrinales > Symbiotaphrinaceae > Symbiotaphrina > Symbiotaphrina buchneri. Next base: position 185,088 of record BCIG01000018.1, read on the forward strand.
ACGGATACGGCTACTGACAAAACGCGCAAAGCGTTCAGTGTGCCGGTGGAACGCTCATCAGACGTCCAGCAGGCTCGACTCGGGTTGCCTGTTGTGGCAGAAGAGCAGAAAATAATGGAAGCTATATATAATAACGACACCGTCGTTATATGGGGTGCGACAGGTAGCGGGAAAACTACACAAGTGCCTCAGTTCCTCTACGAAGCCGGATATGGAGCTCCAAATGGTCCTACACCGGGTATGATAGGGGTTACGCAACCTCGCCGTGTGGCTGCTGTCAGCATGGCGAAGCGTGTCAGTGATGAGCTCAATGCCCCTGACAAAGTAGCATATCAAATTCGCTTCGAAAGGACCGTTTCTGATAAGACGGCCATCAAGTTCATGACAGATGGTGTGTTGCTGCGAGAAATCGCACAGGACTTCGCTCTCACTAGGTACTCGGCTATCGTGATTGATGAAGCCCACGAACGCAGCGTCAATACAGATATTCTTATTGGCATGATGAGCAGGATAGTGGACCTGCGGGCACAGATGCACAAAGATGATCCTAAGGTCACTCCACTCAAGCTAATAATTATGTCTGCAACGCTGCGAATATCAGACTTTACTGAAAACACAAATCTCTTCCGCCGGGGTCCTCCGCCATTGTTGCAAGCGGAAGGGCGCCAATATCCGGTGACGATCCATTTTGCTCGGCGGACAGAAAGAGATTACTTGGAGGCAGCGTACCAAAAGATCTGTAAAGGTCATAGGAAGCTTCCGCCTGGAGGCATGCTAGTCTTTTTGACCAGCCAAAACGAAATACAAGCGATGGCTAAGAGGCTAAAGCAGACTTTTGTATCAACACAAGGCACTGATATGAAAGGTCCCACAGTCCGCATTTCAGCAAGTGAAGCTCCGCTAGAGACGGAGGACATTGAGCTTGGCGGTTTGGATGATGGAAAGGCTGCGGACATCGAATCTGACAGCGAACCGGAAATCCGAGGCCTCGACGAAGACGATGAGAAGGACTTTGAAATCGGAGAAGATACTGCCGAGCGGGCGTCTGCAGTGCATGTCTTGCCCTTGTACTCTCAATTGCCGACCAAGGACCAGTTAAGAGTGTTTGAGGCTCCTCCAGAGGGCTCCAGACTCATTGTGCTCGCAACGAACGTTGCAGAGACCAGTCTGACCATTCCCGGTATACGCTATGTCTTTGACTGTGGACGAGCGAAGGAGAAGAAATACAACCGTCTCACCGGCGTCCAGAGCTTTGAAGTTGGTTGGATCAGTAAAGCAAGTGCCAGCCAGCGCGCAGGTCGTGCTGGCCGGACAGGGCCAGGCCACTGCTATAGGGTCTATTCCTCGGCTGTCTATGAACGAGACTTCGAGGAGTATGCTGAGCCTGAGATCCTCAGGATGCCAATTGAGGGTGTCGTTCTTCAGCTAAAGAGCATGGATTTGCAACATGTTCTCAACTTTCCCTTTCCTACTCCTCCAGACCGCGCCAGTCTCGCAAAGGCCGAAAAGCTTCTTGCCTATCTGGGCGCATTGTCGCCTGCAGGACAGATCACCGACTTTGGCCGCTCAATGTCCATCTACCCTCTCTCCCCACGGTTTTCCAAAATGCTCCTTATCGGCCATCAGCACAAATGCATGCCGTACACCATCGCTCTCGTTGCCGCTCTCTCAGTGGCCGATATCTTCATTCCCGAGTCCCAACTTGACCTCAAGACGCCCGAACGAGAGGAAGGCAGTATCATCACGAACGCTGACAATATCGCTGAAGAGGCTCGCTCAGAGCGGCGCCGAGCTTACAACCGCGCACACGCACTCTTCAGCGCTCATGACGGCACTTCAGATGCCCTCAAGCTCCTGACAGCGACATGCGCTTTTGCACATGCCTCCAACCCGGAAACCTTCTGCTCACAACATTTCTTGCGGCTCAAAGCACTCCAAGAGACCTCCCAGCTACGGGCCCAACTCTCTGAGATCGTTCGTCTGAACCGACCTGGAGTCCTCGGTCCATACACTGCGAAGCTACCACAGCCATCATCTACGCAGCTCAAAGCACTCAAACAAATCGTCGCAGCCGGGTTCCTCGACCACGTCGCCATCCGTGCGGATCTGGCGCCTAACCCACCAGACATGCCGCGCAAACCCAAGCGCGCAATAGATACGCCGTATCTCCCTCTCTTCGCCTCACACATACATCACGCCGACGAAGAAGACAAGGCCGTCTATCTGCACCCGTCATCTGTGCTCGCGCACACCCCGCCCAAAGACCTCCCGCAGTACCTCATCTACTCGCACCTGCAGCGGTCCGCCCCCAGCGGCGCCATCGTCACCGCGAAGACGCCCAAGATCCGCATGCATGCGCTCACCCCTATCAGTGGGGTGCAGCTTGCGGCTTTGGCTAGAGGCACGCCGCTGCTGGAGTATGGGAAACCTGTTAGCAAGGTTGTCCCTGTAGAGGGCTCGCGCCCGGAGAAGAGAGACTGCTTTGTTGTGCCGAGCCTGAGGGGTGAGAAGGGTGGTATGGGATGGCCTTTGCCGGCTGTTAAGGTGCGGCAGAGGAAGGATCTGAAGGAGGGGTGGGTGGTGGATGAGATATTGGGCTGAGCTGGCAGTGGAACCTTGCTGAACAGCATATATTCATATACTTACTTTGTGGATGCCTACCATGAGAAAACGATGCTCTGTATACAAAGCGGACTAGAATATCACAATACCCGATGATGACATATTTCTTGATGTGCAGTAAATATCTGCAAACCGCCTCACATACTTCCGAATGGCACGTATACTCTTAAATTATAGGGACCCCGATTGATGTTAAATCAAGTTTTATTCCTGACTATCGAATCAAGATCCGCCCTACGAAGGTTGGGGATCGATATCTGAAGTCCGGAACGGGTCAACAGAAAAGGACATGTCTATCAGACTCGCATTGCGCCAATACCAGAACGCATCCCAGGTTGAATCAAGTCATGCTCGTCATCGTTAGGCCGTGTGTTGAATGCCGTTGCAACGCCTTCAAGCTTCGCGAACTCCGTAACTTCCTAATGCATTCCGCACCCGCACCCCGAAAATCAAGTATAATGCAATCGTGGGTTACCCATCCCACCCGTCAAGTATCCCTAAGGCGCACGTTCTGCAGCACCGCCTGGCGCCGCAGGAGAGTCAAGCGACCGGAGCTGTTCGACCGCTTGATTGTGCGCGAGACCCTGAAGGAATCCAAGGTAGCATGAAGCTTCGTGCGCATCTCCTCAGCCTCGGCTTTCGGGTCACTTTGAGCAGTCACCGCGCCACCAGCACCAACATGCCAAACTTCGTGAGCGGCGACTCCACCGTTGCGCTTCTGTCCCCATTCTACTTCGTCGTGCCACTGAAAGGCACTCCTGATCACCACTGACCAGTCCCCGCCGCCACCAATGTCAAGATAGCCCATCACTCCCGAGTAGACCCCTCGTGGTCTGCCCTCTTCAATCTGGCGCAGGATCTCGCAAGAACGCCGTTTAGGAGCACCAGTCATGGAGCCCGGGGGAAGAGCAGACGCGAGGACAGTCAAGCCAGTGGGGCCATCTGAGAGCAGCTGATCTGAAGCGGTGATAGCCCCTACAGGTCTGGAGAGGTTGGTTATAGTGGGCTGCTTGTAGTTCTCATGGTTTGGAAGTCTTCCCTCGATGACAGAGACAAGACTGTAAACAGTCTGAGACTCCTCAATGACCATCAGCTTCGTCACCAAGACGTTTGCGAAACCTAGCATGCCAGCCAGGTCATGGCGGGTAAGGTCGACTATCATGAGATTTTCCGCCCGCTCCTTGGATGTATTCAAGATTTCCTTCGCAAGAGCCTTGGTCATCTGCCTGTCCCTCTTCACCGTGCCTTTGATAGGACGCATCTGGCATGTCCCAGTACGATCCCACCGGAGAAACCTCTCAGGGCTGCTACCAACTATCGTGACATTCTTCATAGGTAGAAAGGCGCCAAAGTTACCCGGATTCCTGTTGCGGAGACGCTTGTAAAGCAGCCATTTAAATGGGTTAGGCTCGTCACGGGGAGGCCAGTGTTGGTCCCTCGGTATCGAGATCAAGGCTTCAGCTGTCAGGCAAAGTTCGTATGAATCGCCAGCGTTGATTCTGTCCTGGCATGCCTTGACCCTTCGCTCATAGTCTTCCATGTCTGGAACTTTGAACGATGCTTCCTGCAACATGTCATCCATGGAGTCCTTGTCTCTAGCTTCTGCTGTGTCTCTTCCTTGGTTCAAAAACTGCTGGATCGTCATCGGTGAATCTTCGTCTTCGTCGGGTATCGAAGTCCCTGTCCTATTGCCTGTAGCTATGGCTTTGATGATTTCGCAGGACTGTTCTGCCCACCACGAGTCTCCGCAATTTTGATCAACGGTAGTCTGGACAAATGCCTTCTTTGCCATGTGGTCGATGACAATGCTGCGCTCAATGAACATCAGACTCAGATCCGGTCTCCATTTCTCTTCCGGCTGGTCACGCTGATCTCTGGCAAGGAAGCCGGCAGTTTTGACTCCCATCTCATATGAGATGTACCCAACAAAGCCACCCCAAAAGGGGGAATCTCCCACGCCACCATCAATCTTTATGGCCTTCATCCTTTCATCGAGGGAATGATAGAGGTCTTCACATTCGACCTGAGATTGGCACTTGAAGTCCAGACAACCAGCAGTCGTATGGCGGAGCGTCCGGCTTGCAGCTTCATACTCGAGGGTACTCGTGCGGTCTGGGATGACGCAACCAAGAATAGTGTATCTTCCAACATCTTGCTTCGTCAATGATGAATCAAGCAAAATCGCCTCAGAATCAATCTGCTGTCGTAAAGCTTCGACAAGATCCGGCACAAAAGTCTTCTGGACAACAAGTCCTAATTCTAGTGTGGCCGTCCGAATGGATCTATTGATCTTCCCATTGTAAGAAGTCGCTTCTGCGATCAACGCTTGATAGGAATGAGGGTCAGTGAGGTCTTGGATCTGACCAGTCCTTGGTGGTTCGGAAGATACGGGGTTCTGGAGAGCAATGGATGCATCATAGGAGCCATTTTTGAGGCGGCTATTGCGGTTTTCCATACTCCAAAGCTTTGCGTCTTTGTACCATTGTTGAAATATTTTGCGTCCCTCTGTGTTGGTGCATATTGACTCGGGATGATACTGGACGCCGCAGAATGGTTTGGTGCTATGTTTGACACCCATTAGAACTGCGCCATTCTCCATATTATCGAGATCCCAAGCCAAGGGTTGGAGGTCTGGACAGAGTTCACCGGGCTTCCATAGCTCCTTGGGATAAGAGACGCAGCGTGTTCGTTGAATAGGATGTCCAATATCAACATGCAGGGAGTGGTACTGCGTAGCCTCGATGTTGTACGCGTCAGCAAAGATCGATGTGCCGGAATGAGCCACTTCCGACTGTATGCCATGGCGAGGCTTTGCCAGACGCAGGATTCTGGCGCCGTGAGCAAGGGCGAGACTTTGAAAGCCTAGACAGATGCCCAGAACAGGAACGAGGTCCGATTCCTCAAGCGCCCAAAGATTCTTGATGAAACCCACATCGCTGTCGTTCTCAGGTGTACCAGGCCCTGGCCCTACAATAACTCCGTCGTAAAAGGTCCAGAGTCTGCGAAGATCAATCTTTTCGCTATGACTGATCTTGACAACGAAGATGTCCGCATCGAGGAAACACTCCAAACAGCCAATGATATTGTTTGAAAAGGAATCATAGGCGTCAACATAGAGCAGGCGAGAACGAGCCATCTTGATCTTGATGGTTGATATTGATCGGGATCAATCACATGCAAACGAACCATAGGAGAAGCAACCGCAGGAAGACAAGGACAAAGTCTAGGTAGTAGACGCACGGGCGGTTATATTGCAACGACTAAGCACGGAATACGATGGAATCAATACAGCGACGACTAAGCGGTACATCTTGACTAGATGTTGAGACTCCGAAAGACGTGGCATTGTAGCAATAGGGACGAGATCTTGACTCTGATAATACTTGTCGTGAACTTTTTGTGCACAGCTGCAGTCGGGTGAGCTGAGCCTAATTTTTCGGTCACACGCTAAGATAAGATACGGTGCATTAGCGCCGTTGAAGCAGAAATCTAGAACTCTTTGGGATCTGTGACGGATCTCGCTGCCAAATCTTATCTGATCCTGATCCTTGCTTATGACTACGTCCATCAGGCAGTCTATCACAGACGGGTCGTCGTCCGATCAAAACGGAAAGGACGATATGGTTGCTACTCATGAAAATGAATGACTAAAACATCCAGCGCACTGTCTGTGTGCAAGCTGCATCCTCTATTCTATTGTGCCAATAAAGTGACCAGTCTCCACATGGTGCGAGTGGAAGCCACTTATTGTCACTGCTTTTGATGCAATCAAAGGGGATAGTAAGGAAAAAGTCGCCAAGATGTTCATTCGCGACTCCTTCGGCACCATTATTTGTTCTTGGCTCTCTTTTCGCGCGTTTTCCCTATCATGGCTGCCACCTGGGTTTAGTGCAAGTCTCCTTCGTGAAACCAACCCAGTAACTGAGATGGCAAAGACCTACAGCCAGGATTGTTATTGACCGACAAACCACAGAATGACTATTCTAAACGAGGATGCCCTCGTTGAGCAAGGTATGAATTTGGTGAAAATGGGAATAGCCTGCAACACGACGGTATGTAGGACTTATATAAGGCTTCGTTGTGCAAGAGAAGAGAGCAGACAATGGAGAACAAGCAAATTATAGATCTCATATACATTCACAAATTCGCCACCCCCTTATTCTCCTGACTGGGTCCCATATTTTCAGGCTCTTCCCATGTGCAATGATGTGAAGTTTTCTTTACCATTGTATGCGTTCGTCCAGGCGACCAGACCTTGGTATCCGCTCAGTCAGCGAGCAGCGAGCACTAAAACAATTGAACCGTGACTTGACTTGCAATATGAAGCGGTCATCCGTCGTTATTTATTACTTTCCCTCCTCCTCAAGTCAATTCGTGCAGAGCATCTCCGGTCAAGTACTACTTCCATTCCAAACCACAACAATCATCACGAAACCATCTGGCTGAGAGCAAGACCATAAGCTCATAAGGTTGACGGTAGATACAATCTTGCCTTGTGACGAGAATGAGGGCGCTGAACCGAATAGAGCTTCAGGTTATCGTCCTTCTTCCTCCCAAGAACGAAGACAATCAGTCGTTACTAGCCACCAAGAAGTAAGAAATCGTATGACCCCGAACATCAGACAGGACTAACATACGGTGCACTTCAGTAATGTGCTATATTGCCATCATAAAGTTCCGCAACTGTCCTCACAGTTACACGGGACATATACTCCAACGATGTGCCTTGATAACCGGAGATGAATTTATTGGCGTCATTGGATGCGAGATCAGGAAGGTCATAAAACGCATTGATGGAGCATGCCCTTTCTGCCCTGGGCCCCTGGCGCAAGGACGGACCCGAGTCAACAACTCTAACGGGCCGACTCCGGTGGGTGGGACTTAGATGGCCAGGGACTTCATCACACGGGTATGACTGGGAGGGACTGCATGTGGAAGGGGAGGTGGCGGGAAGCTCTGTTCTCTTTGTGCCCGCAAGGCGCTCCAGATACGCCTGCTTGTCTTTGCCTCCCTATTGTGGTCGAGGTCAGAATGTAGACTAGGCAATGACAAATGAATCAGGCACAAAATAAAACGTCCTCGCAGTAGAAGTAGTGCTGCCGTGGTTTTCTGATTGCACGCATCCACTCTGTTGAATTAACGAGGGTTCAGACCAACCACGGGTATGGCTTGATATGATAACGGGGCCTGTAACTCAAGCAATGACCCTCTCTGTACATTAAAGCGAAGCTGCAGCATATTTCGTGGGCATGGAAATGAAGAAAAGGAAGTAAGATTACATGGTAAGAGAACAGGCCTGTATGGCACTAGGACGACCAGAGGATATGCAGGCTGTGTATCACATTCTAACATTTCGACAGTACATAAGACAAACAACAGAAGATAAACGGATGAGGCAAGGTAGCAAATTTCACTGGTGCTGCTGGATCTTCCTCTGTGATTGATGCAGACCTATAACTCCCAAAATCAATATCACCTGGGCAATCAGGTACGTCCCTATCTCTGTGACAGCTGATCGGCCTGCCATCACGGACATGGTGCTGGTCTTGTCACAATCCAGTGATTCTTCTCCTGTGCCTGGCTATCCGAATATCTTTCAAATTCACTGTCAGGGGCTCCGGATGCCGATCATGTAGGAGTGAAGTTGAAACAAGGGCGGCGCCAGCCTTGTATCAGGCTCGGCTCGTTCCGCGCTTCTCAAGCCACATCGATCACTGCCCCGCCCCAGCTTGCCCATCTTCTAGAGCACCGCCCATTTAGACTTCGACATCTTCCTCCTCCTACTCCACAACTTTACAATGTCGACATACCTCCAAAACTTCCTATCCTCCACAACCACACGGTACAATTCTCTCCGACGCACGCTCCTCTCTGGCGACGAGGCCGACGGCGACACCGAAGATGACACGCACATCTCCCGCGTGCTACGAGCATACTACATAGAAAAGGGCCGGCCCTTCCCTCCATGGCTTCCTCCTGACCCAAAGGCCCCGCAACAGGCTCCAATCAGTTATGTTTCCAGTTCTGCCGGGCGCACAGGGGCGCCCCTGGCACAGAGCGGCTCGCGCGGAGGTGGATTGAGTGATCTTTGGGACCCGCAACCGCAGGCGCCGCCACAGCAAGAGAATCTCAGTTTGAGAAGGTCAGGGCAGGGTGCGCGCGGAAGTGGAAGGAGACCCGGCGTTCATGAGTCGCCCGTTCAGCAGGAGGTGCTCCCCCGGCCGCTGCCTAGTCAGCGCGGAGGTAGCTATCAGCAGTTTGCGGCGCAGCAAACCTCAAGAACGGAGAGCCCGCCACCATCGTCCTCAGGATCGGCGCAGGAACGCCTAAAGGCAAGGCTATGGGGTGGTAGCAACAGCTCGTTGAACAAGGTCTCTACCGACAGCCCAAGGGCGAGCCCTGCGTCTGCGTCGTCAATGCCCCCGCCGCCACAACCATCAAGGAATCCCTGCGAGCGGAGCACTGGCTCTGGAGATTCGAGGCACAATAGCGGTTATGATAGTAGAGGCGGGCGCTATGATGACAAGGGGCCTTATAGTGGAAACAGTGGTGGTGGCTATGGCGGGGCTAGCAGCGGTGGTGGTGCAAAAGATCCAAAGCCGTTCATGTCAGCTACGGCTCCTTGGGTCTCCGGTGATGAGGGATTTGGCGCGAGCGGATACAGCAATCCTGGGACAGCCGCGGGATATGGGCGCAGGACACCTCAAGGGCCCAGGCCCAGATAGAAAGTTACGGTGTGTTTCTTTGCTGGTGCTCTTGTCAATTACACTGCATTTTAGCCAGGCGTTCGGAGACTGCATGTCCATTTCAGCATGATACTGGAGGCTTGTTGTTTCTTACCCGACTCGATCACAGGACATTGCCGTGACAATCTATGCTATTGAAAGGGCCATATTTGGCGTCCTTGTACGGTAGAAAATATAATTACATCTGATGCGGAATTCATTTGCAGGTAGTAGTCTAAGGGGTTTTACGCTCACAATAATATGCAATCGTAGAGAGCATGTTACCTGGCGAGCTGGCTCCGTGTGGCAGGCAAGCTCCAACGCACTGACCTGGCGAGCTGGGAACATGTGCCCAAATGATCTCTGGCAAGGCTCCGCTTTCACTCTTCGAAGCAGATTTACGCAGCCACACCAGCGCAGCGGCCCATCATGGATCTTCTTGCCGGCGTACGTAAAGAAGGCAGTCGGTAAGACTTCCAGTACTAGAAATATCCCAAAGACAGATTGTCCACTAACCCATGTCTCACAGTGGCGGTCGCGCCGACTTCAAATGGGAAGACGTCAAGCAGGATGCCCACCGCGAGAACTACCTGGGCCACTCGCTCATGGCGCGTACGTTACCCGGGCCTCCTTTCCTAGATCAAGATTTATCTAATGTGTCACATAGCTGTCGGGCGCTGGCAGAAAAATCGTGACCACTCCTGGTACGCGAAACCCGACTCGTCCGCCGAAGCCTTAGAAGCAGCCGCGCGTGAGCGGGCCGAGGAGATACGGCGCATCAAGGAAGCCGAGCAGGATGCGCTGAGCGAGGCATTGGGATTTCCGGTTGACCACGCGGCGCGAGAGCGGAGGCGGCTGATGGAGGAACAGGGAGGTCTGCAGCCGGGCGAGGTGGAGAAGGCGATCCGAGAGGGGATCGAGGAGGAGGGCGTGGAGATTGAGCACACGAAGGGACTAGGAAGTGGGAAGTGGAACGGAGCCGGTGAGGAAAAGGAGAGGATGGGAGGCCTCTCGGTAGGTATGCCTGGCGCAGACCGGAGGGAGCGACCAGAGAAAAGACGGAGGAGTAGGATTGCGAGTGCCGGTCACCATGGGGATCGTGTTAGGCGCAAGGAGAGAGATAGGGATAGAAGGCAACATCATCACAGAGAGAGGAGCGAGGATCGTCATCGCCGGAGAAGGTCCAGGTCCAGGTCGAAAGATAGAGACCGGGAAAGGAGGCGCAGATCTAGGTCCAGGAGCTATGACCGCAGATGGGACAACCATCGGAGGCACAGGGATGAAGAGCATCCTTCCTCTCACCGCTACAGCGAAGACAAGGGTTCCAGGAGACATAGAACTAGGTCTCCGGAGCCGCACAGAGACGAAAATCGATCCCGCGGCGACCGCTATGACCGCTACAGATAAGCTGATCATATTCTACATTCTTCAAGCATAGCGACGGCGTTTCGAGAGGTGAATGCAAATAATACTATACTTTTCTCAATGGTTTTTATTTACAATCAAGTGTCGCTTTCCGACATGCAAATGCTGGATTTTACAACTCATCATGCCGCTCCTTGCTGCCGCTCAGATCCGGCATCGTCATCATTTTCACAACCAGACTAGTCCAGCCTGTAAAGTGTGCCGTTCGCTGGCCCGCTCCTGTCTCGGGATTGTACTGCTCCCATGCAAAGCCCGTCTTCTTCCATTGCTCATGGACATTCTCAACGAGGTTCTTCCGAAGATCGGTGTACAATGTCTTTGCCCGGCCTTGATATGGGCCTGGGACTTTAGCCAGCTCCTGCGGATTAAATTTGTTAACAGAGCTCCGGCTGAAGCCAGCTGAAGGGAATACATACGAGTAGTTGTTGCAGAGCTAAATAGTTCATATTCATCCATATTGGGCTCCTCCAGTAATTCTCCCCCGTACCGTAAAATTCATCTTTCTTGCTGAGACTGCGCAAGCCATATGGACTCCATAGTTCCTCGGGGTCGGAAATTACATCCAGTATAGCCTTAAGCCTGGGACTGTCTGGAGGCAACAATCCCAACATGAAAGGGAATATTGACACATATCCTTTGTGGCAGACGTGCACGCTCTCCTCGTAGTCGTCAATTGTGGCATCGCAATAGGTTTGTGCTTTTTCATCCCAATGTAAATCATCAATGTTTCGCACGATCGCCTGTTCATAACCAGCAAATTCGCCGGCGTCATCATCCTCGCCCAAGAAAGTTGCAATTCGTTTGATGGACCGAGACATCATTCCCATCCAGCTAATAAGATCAGTGTGCAACTCGCCCGGGTGAGGCGGTTGAGGGCGAGGGTAATCATCAATGCCTGACGTTAGAATATGCTGAGGTGTCCGCCCTCTCCAGCGGTATGCCTCGTGAGAAGAATATGCCTCTCGGTCATACGACTTGATATCACCCCATTGTGTGTTCCGGAACCAGAAATAGTGGCGTTTTAATAGAGGGTAGAGGTTGCGCATGTACTGTATAGCTGCCTCCGGATTATTCAGGTGCAGGCTATGCAAGTCACCAGGATTTTCCTGATAAGTGAGCGGCTCTCCAGAAGACGTCTCATTGACGCTGAGACGATCCAGGAACGCTTCTAAGACCATGAAGAGTGTTGGCGGATTAGCATAATGCGGATATTGGACCTGGAATTCTGGCGGCACTTTGCTACGGGCTTCGGGCCCAAGAATTTGCTCCCGAGCAATCCAGCCGTCCTCGTCCATGAGATTGAACCAACTTCGCACGATCTCAAGACTGATAGAAGTCAGCTTCCGGAACGCAGAGAACGCAGAGGATGGGGTACCTCAAGTCAGAGTCCCAGTCGACCACCGGGAGAAGATGGAAACCCTCATCCCAGAGGAAGCCTCTAGGAAAAAAGGGTCTCGAGGGTATGCTGCTGAAAAGTTCATACGGCCCTTCCAGCTTTTGCGCGCCTCTGGCTCTTGCTTCCGCAGCCTCTTCCCAGAAACCTTCATTTTCTTCCTCGTACTCAGGTGCGTATGACCGATCCACGATAGCATCGCCATAGAAGTAGCCAATCCCTCCAATCAGATTGGAGAAAAGTGATTTTCCAAAACGTTCATAATCCGGGTCGTTGAATGGTGCTTTAGGTTTAAATATGCCGGAGAATCGTGCCGCAACAGACTCCGTGGCCGACACAATGGCGTCCGTGAGACTTGAAGCTAAATATATATGAGCGACAATGCAGAGGACGAATGTGTTCTTTGAACTTACAAGTCACGGGGTCATGGGCGGAGCCAGATTTGAACAGAATATCAAACTATGACAAGATTAGCATGACGTCAAGCCTTCTGGAGGCGAAGGATTGGTACCTCGAAAGGCCCTGTGAAGACTTTTTGGACCAAGTGGAAATTCCCAGGGCCGGCGTCATTCGCTATGGTAAACACCTGCCATGGAGGCGGCGGCTCAGTCGTGCCATATTGCTCGATGTATTTGTCTATGACTGGCTTCATAAAATGGAGGAGCAGTTCTAGGCGCATACGCGGTCAGCCTTGAGCCCTGATCTCGCGGTGGAAAGCTCTTGGACATACGTTTCGCTTGCCACAGCGCTTCTTCTGGCAGTTGAGCTGAGGCCACGATTGTCCGGTCGAGAGGCTTCATTTCGAAGCTAGGATGTTGTGGAGGAGGATGTGTATTACTGTCCGGTCCGGCCGTGACATCAAGGGTGAATTCACCAAGCTCTGGACTCTCGCCCTCTAACGTCACTGTTCCCTCGTATCCCAAAGGTTCCTTGGTGCCCGCGACTTCCAAGGCTCCCAGTCCTTCCAAAGCGGCATAAAAGAAGATCGTCGTGTGCAGGTCTGTGGGTGCTTCCGGACGCGGCGTGCCCTTCACCCTTAGTCCCCAGCTTCCCCCATGCTGACCACCTGGGATCTTGACGAACTCCGTTGTTATATCTATTCCATTGCCCTGATCGTGGATCACCTGGCGTCCGCCTGTCCGCACGTCATACTCCTCCCAGCCGTACCCGGCCATGTTATCCGACTGTTCGCATGTGTGACGGATGGCTACAACGCAACGAACACATCAGTAATTGCTGTCAAAAGAGAATTGCACCATTGCCAGCTGCATTGGCTGAAGAAAGTTCGTATGCGCAAGAAGCTATAGTGGCCAAGTAAGGGCACATACTATGTTGTACAGTCTCGTAATCCTCCAATTTCGTCCACATCAAACCCGTGAACAAGCTCTTTGGTATTCGAGGTTTTGTCCCAAAGTAGACATTGGGTCTATAAGGACCCCACAGTAAGGACTGATTTGAGCTTCGTGCAAGCTCACTGAGCAGGATAGTAGCATCGTCATCGGCAGCTTGGGCGACGGAAAAGGTCGAGAAGTTGTATAGCGAAAGGAGAAGGGCACAGCTAAGCCGCGCCCATGGATTCGGCAGCATGATGGATTTGCGTATTGGACACCACTCCTCCGTTAATATTCAGGCTGTGCCGGAGGAGCTAGGTGTTCATCGGTTTACGAACAGCTAGCTTCGTTGCAGAATACGCGTATGTGAAGCTGGAGGTGGCCCGTGCGGTCGGGAGTCTCAAATAGATAGCTCCGTACTCTACAAGCTACGGCGCAAGGAACAACCACGTAACAGTCTGGTGCTGGCATCTTTGCATGGTTGGTCTCCAATGCTTCTGTATCCTTCAGCTAACTAAGGGGAAGATATTCTATGGCGCTATCTGGGCAAATCGTTTTGATAGCATAGCCAAACTGCAAGCCGTAGACAACCCCTGCAGTATCTTCAGCACATGAAGAGCCCGGGACTCATGCATATTCGATTATCAACGACTTGAACCACATTAGCTACGACGTCTTTCCAAGCTGGCAAGCTGATTGTACTTACCTGGGACTGAGCGGCCGATTGAACCCGCCCACACGGTTCATATATTGTCTGTACTCGATCTTCTTCTCTTTTCGCACGCCGTAGACATTATTCCCAGGCACTTTAGTATTTTTTGTGCTCCGGAAATCGCCAAATCCCATCATCTTCCTCATGAGTTCATCCTCATCAAGTTCCATTTCGTCCTCAACAGGATTTGCTTCGCCCTTTGACTTCGTATCAGCTGCTGGAGCCCTAGATGCAGCAGTAGGCCCTTTTGAATTACGTCGAGGTGATCGTGAACGTGACCTCGAACGCTTCCTAGGACGCTCTCTCGATCGACTCCTTTCCCTTCGGCGTTCATATCTGTCTCTTGACCTAGAGCGGTATCTCCTATCATCCCGATGGTCCCCATCACGTCCGCCGCGATGGTCACGTCCGCCTCGATCATCTCTTGCATATCCTGTTCTGGAGACTTCATCTCGCTCTCTCAGGCGATCTGACCTGTAGTCTCTTGCTCCTCTGTCTGAGCCTCGCTCTCCACCAAACTCCCTGCCACGATCATCCCGTCCACTGCGGTCGTTACGCTGTCCAGGCTTGTCCTTTCGGTCCCACGTTGCCGCGCCATCTGTTCTCCGAGGCCGCTTAGAAGGGGGCTCTTCGCTATCGCGCCGGCTGCGCTTGGTGCTTCCCTCTTCTGCTACCATTTCGAAGAGCGACCGTTATCGCAGAAAGAGCAACAAGAAGGCTGCGACGTCCGCCTTTTCCACACCGTTCGGCCTATTCACTCTGCCCAGTATCTGTACGTAGCTCCAGCCTGCGGATGACGAGTAAGGCTGTCAACAATCCTAGATTGCTGGTCTCTAATGCCCACGATAAGCAGACCGTCACGAACCCACTTCCGGTAATGCTAGGCGTGGAAGGGAGAAGCCGGGTCAAAGTTGCCTTCAAGGTCACCCGTCAAATGAGCAACGAAGTCAGGAGAATAGGGGAATAAGGTAGGTCATCTGATTTGCGATGCTTCTCTGTTGTTCGTCGCAAGTCAGTAAGGTCAGTTAGCGTCGAATTTCCGGAGGATGGGCTAAGGTTGTTCCAGGCTAGCGTCACGTGCCAGCTCACAAAATCTGGGGAGAGTTGAACCTCTAAGGTTTACTGGGTAGACATAGGCTTAGCGAAGCGGTGCTCAGGTACACTAAATTGCATACAAATATAACTAGCGAACATAAGTACCACTAAACTTGAAACTGCAATTGCTTTCTCCGTTGAGAGAGCGTTCGTCTCCCTACCTTATAGGTGAAATTTTACCTCTCTACAAGCTCCGATACCGCAGTGAATCATGCAATAAAACATACAATCAGTGCTCTGCCCCCTATCTAGATCGGCCTCCTATAAGCCACATTTATTCAACCTTTCTGGGTGCAGTATCACTGTGTTTCTAGGCTGGCCGATATGAGATAGGAATAGGGTGCTAAGCCTTTTAGCAAAATCTTCAAAGTTCAAGTCTCTTTTTTAAGGTTATACAAAGTTGATGTTAAATAGCCTTTCCTGTTTACTGTGTTTGCAGCTATCTACCTTCTAAGCTAAAGAGCTATTAGTATCCTTTTCAGTTTAGCTTATAAAAACAGCTTGGTAAAGCTATTAGCAAGCATCTTCTTTATACAGCAATATTTTAACTTGATTATTCCTTGTTTTATCAGCTTTTTAATAAAGTTATATTATATTATAATATGTTTTGTTTTAATATAGAACTTTAGGTTTTTTAATATAATAATAACTAACTGATTATTTATTAATATTTAAATAGGTATCTTTGTTTTTTAACTAACTAGGTTTTCTTATTTCAACTTTAATATAATCTGATAAAATTATAAATTCTTTTTTATTATTATAATCATAATAATATATTTTACCTTAATGATAAAGGTTATAATTAATTATTATTTAATGTTTTTCTAAGATATTAATTTATTGTTTAATATATAAATATAGCTTAAGGTTAACTATTGATTATCTTTATTATCTTTATATAATGTATTTAAATAGTTTTAAAGATTTAACTTAGTTATATTATCTTTTTTATATAAGATAAAATAGTTATAAATGCTATAAAAATAATATTAAACTTTTAATACTGTTTTTTTTATATTGTTTAATTAGATTATAACAATATTAACTTAGTTTTAATAATATAAATACAAAGTTAATATAGGTTTTTATAATTAAATAATTAAGTTAATTAATATTTATTAAGTATTTTTTAATATTTATTTTAAACTTTAAAGATACTTGTTTTAATATAGTATTATTACCTTTAATTAATATACTTATAGATCTTATTTAAGATTTTTAATAATCTTAAAAGATTTTATTAATATATTTAATCTGGTTTAAAATGATTATTTTTGTTTTTCTATTATATATTATTTTAATATTTAAGATATAATCAACCTTATCTATATTTTTAACTTTAAAGATCTTTTTTAATTGTTTTTTAAAGCTTTTAATAGCTTTTAGCTTAAGAATAAAAATTAATATAATATTAATGTATAAACTGATTATAATATTTTTGTTTTTATGATAAAATAAACTTAGTTTAGCCTGTAAAAACCTAAAACCTAGTTTTTCTAAAAAGTTAATTATCTTTTGATTTTATAGTAATTTATATTGTTTTAGGCTATATAAGCCTTTATAAAATTTTAATATTATTTTTATCTTTATTTTTAACCCTTTTAACAGTTATATATATATAAGTTTATTAATCTTTACTATTAGATAAACATTGTTAAAATCTATTTAATAGATCTTTTAATCATATAATGTTAATAAGGTAAACAGTATTTAAATCAATTTATATTAAATTATTAAAATAAAAATATTTTTAAAATCTGTTTTAAATATTTAAATAAAGCCTTTATCAACTAGATAGGCTTTAAAATGTTTTATTATATATCTATTATTAAGATATTTGATTTTAAGGATCTATTTAAAGTTTATAAATGTTTTTTCTGATAATAAGCTATTTAATAGCATTATAACCTAAGTATTATTACTGATAAATACTATTAGCTGTTTTTTAATAATATTTTATTATTGTTTCCTTTATACAAGGTTTATAATAACTTTTTTATATATTATAGGCTTTTTAATACATTATAGGCTTTTTAATACATTTTTTTATAATTATTATTATTATAACAATTAAAGATTAATTTGTTTTATTTTAACCTAGTTTAAGTTTAATTAGATAAATAGATTTTTTAGCCTTTTTATTAGATATTAAATGCTTTTTAAATTAACTGATTATATTATTAATTTTTTAAGTATTTAGTTTTTTTTAAAAATCTGTAATAATAGATTTAATTTCCTATACTTTTATTTTGTTAAAGATAACAGGATTTTCATTAAATATTTATCTTTATTCTATTTTGATAGTTTTATTTAACATTTTTACAAAAGCTCCTTTAAAAGCTTTTTTTATTAAAAGCTCTTTTATAAACTTAAACAGGTTTTATTCTTTTTTATTTATCAGGTTTATTATGTTAATTAGTTTATTTGTTTAAAACTTAAGGTAAATCTTGTTTTTATAAAACTTTATGTTATATATATGTTTAATTAACTTGTTTTTCAGTTTTTAAATCTTATAATAACCTGTTATCTTATGGTATTTAACAAAGATACCTTTTTATATAATTAAGTTAAGTTTTATCTGTTTTTCTTTAAGTATATAAACAAAATAAAAACATTTTTAGATTTTAAACTTTTCTATATATAACTATCTAAGCTTTTAAGCTTTATAAAGTTATATCTTTAAAATAGCTATAAACATGTATTAAAATATAATTTTTTTAACTAAATAGTTATCTTAGCTATTTTTTTTAAAACTTTATAAAAAGGTTGATATTTATTAATATAAAACAGGTTATTATTATTATTATTTTATTAACTCTTTTTATTATACTATTCTATTATAATATATATATAATAATAAACTTAAAATAAATATCTTTTAACTTTAAATATATAACTAGCTTATAATTTTCTTTAATACTATTTGTTTATATTATAACAAGCTTTTTCTTTAATTCTATTTTAGCTATGGTTTTTCAGTTTATAAAATTAATATATAAACTTGTTTTAATTTTAATAAAATAAGTTTATAATATTTTAAAGTAGTTATCTATTATTATTAGCATATATTGATTTTCCTTATAGTTTAATGTTGTATATAAACTTTAAAAGTTAATATAAATATGTTTAAATTACTTAATAACCTGATACAGTTGTATAAAGTTATTTATTTTCAATAACTTTAACTAATTATACAGTTTGTACAGTTTATTTCTATTAGACTTTACCAATAGAAAAATACTGTTTATTATTTAATAAAGGTTAATTATCTTATTATTATTAAAATAGTTATAATAACAATGTTAAAAGTTATATTTTTAGTTAGTTTTATTATCTTTTAAACTGATTAATATTATTTTTACTCTTGTATTAAAATTATTTAATATAGATATTATAATTATTTAAATTATTTTAATAGTTGATTAAAACATTATTTGAATCATCTTTAAAATGTAATAATTTCTTCTTTAGATAATAATTGTTAATTATTGTTTAACCTGTTATAATTAGGTTTTATATTGATTAAATATTGTTTTAATACCTTTTTTAATAAGTTATTTAACTAATATCAGGTTTATTTTAATTATTAAGATATAAAGAATATTATTTAAATAAATCTTTTTTTTAAAAAAATTATCTTTATATTTTTTACCTTTATAAAAATTAATTTTATTTATTTAATAATAATGATAATACCTTATAAAAGTTTATAAATAGTAAATACCTCTTAATAGGATGTTATATATTAAGTTATTTTTAAATTAATTATTTAATCCAGATTAAATATAAAGTTATTTTTTATATTTACAATTATAAACCAGATTATTATATTACTTTAGATCTTGATTAAATCAGTTATTATAATAGCTATTATTATTAAAACTTTATTGTTTATTATTATTTTATTTTATTTAATCTTTTTCTTATTTTAATAAGCTTTTTATCTTTTGATTAATTTTTACCCTTGTAAAAAGCTTTTTTACTTATTATATTTTTGAAATTTAAAAGGATATTTTTTTATAAGATATATAATTGAATTTATTATTAAATTTAAATTCTTTTAATAATTCTTTTTAAATAATAATTATTATTAAAACTGATTTAGATAATAAATCTCTAAGTTTAAATTCTTTTTTAAATAATCAGTTTATTGCTTTTTTATAAAAAATATTTTAGCTTTTAAGTATTATCTTAATTATTGTATATTATAACCTTAAGTTTTTTAAGAATATTATCAGCTTATTTATATTAATTAGCTTTTTATTCAGATTAACTTTATTTATTATTAGCTATATATTATCAAGCTTAGATAATGTTTATAAAATTAATTCTTTGTTTCTAATATAGAATAAATAATATTTTTAGATAATTAAAACCAGTTAATCTTTATTAAATGTTTTAAACTTTATTTAAAGATGTTTTTATTGTTGTTTTATGTTTTTTAAAATGCTATCTATTAGTATACTATATATTCTAAAGCTAGCAATAAGCTAATTTATAGTTACTATATCATTTATAGCTTATTTAAGCTATTTAAGATTATTCTTGTTTCCTTTTAAAGAAGATAGCTCCTTTTGTTCTATAACACTGTATAGAAGGCCTGTATACATAAATAAACGCTTTATGAACTTATGTTCTTAGATAAAGTTCTTCTTGTTATACTTCAGGAATATCTGTCCTTTAGGCATATTATAGCTCTTTGCTGCTACTATGACAGTAGCAGTCTTTTCCTACAACTCTTCCTAGATTATAAGAACAGGAGCTTTGTCTTCTTCATTTGTTAAAGCTATCTTTTAGAGCCTGTAGCTTTATCTGCTGCTATCCAGGTTATCCTAAACGATAAAAGCCAAGGCCTGGACAGCTAGTGGTAACGACTTGCTAGCTATATGTCAAGCTTCTAGTTAACTAGAGCTGGCGGCAAGCTAGGCTTATAACCAGTTGAACCTCTAAGGTTTACTGGGTAGACAGACATAGGCTTAGCAAAGCAGTGCTCAGGTACACTAAATTGCATACAAATAACTAGTGAACATAAGTACCACTAAACTTGAAACTGCAACTGTTTTCTCTGTTGAGGGAGCGTTTGTCTCCCTACCTTATAGGCGAAATTTCACCTCCTTACAAGCTCCGATACCGCAGTGAATCATGCAATAAAACACGCAATCAGTGCTCCGCCCCCTATCTAGATCGGCCTCCTACAAGCCACATTTATTCAACCTTTCTGGGCGCAGTATCACTGTGTTTCTAGGCCGGCCGATACAAGATAGGAATAGGGTGCCAAGCCCTCTAGCGAAACCTTCAAAGTTCAAGTGGGAGATTCTTACGAGTAACAGGAAGTCAAACGGTCATAGTGCTCTGAATACTACTGGAATTTTTTGCGGATTCAAGCTTCAGCGAAGAGTCATGTCTATGGGCTCTTAAAACGTGGGGCATGCAACGTGAGGCTAGCCAGGACCGAGCGCCAACAAGCTGAGAAACAATGAGAAACATGATGATTAGCCGCCCATGAAACGCTGGAGAGCAGAAGCCGAAGCAGAAATCAAGTCAGCGATATCATTCCTTCATATCTCATCTTCTTCCTCGTCGAAATCATCTTCACTGCCCATGTCGTAAAGGATCCTCCCGCCTTCGCCCACTTCCCCATTTGTTCTTTGAGCGTCGAAATACGGCAAGACAACTCCCTCACGATCTCTCCGCTGCTTCTCAGTGAGACCTAGATTGAACGTTGTGTCAAACTCATCCGATTTCGATTCAACTTGCCCATCTATTGATCGAAATGACGGATGATCCTCTAGCAGTATGACCTTTTCTCTTCCCTTCAAAGATGGTGTCGAGGAGGCTGAATGGGGCAAAGTGGGCAAAAAGAACCATTGTTTATTMCCCCTGCCACTCTTTCGTCGATATTCCATTTCGAAAATAAGGCCATTTCGGGCATTATAGCCCAGGCTGGCAAGTACACCTTCAATATCTTCCGACAGGCCGAATTGCGGCTCAGCAAGACTGCGGTCTTTGGCAGATTTTCGTGCGAGCGCACAAGGAACCGAAAATGTTGTGAGGATGGCAGTGGCGAGAAATTTCAGGAGTTTGAGCGGATGAGGAGAATATGGAGACGTTGTTGTGGCGAGGATCGGAATATCGAGATGGTAACAGGCAACCACTGACGTTGTGGGTGTAATTAAGGATGACAGAAAACCGGCGAGAGCACCCGACTGAGTTGCTGAAAAACTGCAGAGGGAATCAATGATTAACAACGTTTCTATGCCAGGTTAGTGGACACAAGACAATATGACTGACAGAGCCCGCTTACTGTCATCAGGTGAAAGGGTTCGCAAGATTTCATCCTTTAACGACGGTACCGTTTTACCCCTCGCTCGGAGGAATATGTCGACATGCGATGGCTTTCGCAATGATTCGAAGGAGATGTACACAACCTTGACTCTGTTGGAAACGGCTCTAGAAATGAACTCGTCGAGGAGCGGCCTGGCTGACTGCTCCAAAGAGTCGAGAAGGAGCGTAAAGGGAGATACATTTTCACGGAGTGAAAGAAGCTTCTGGCATAAAAGTACACTGTGAGTTCGCCGATGTTTTGAGGAGAGTGGAGTCGGCATTGGCGGTTGACGTTGGAGGATGTTCGAAATAGATTTCCGGTTCTGCTCGATTGCGCAGGTGTCAGCAAAAAGGCGCGACGAACTAAGGTAAATGCGTCCAAGCTTCCTTGGCAGCGGGAGATCGACACGACCCACCTTTGCGCTAGCCGGGATCCTCCACAGTGGAACGTCGACGGAAGGTTTCTGCAGCGGCCACCTTCCATCGCGTCCCACCTCCGTCTCCGCCTCTACACCGTATTCCGTCTGTCCTGGTACTCGCGCAAACGTTCCTTTCGTTCCTCCAGGTACACTTCCTCGTGATACCTCTCGCGTACCTCCTTTAGGGTCCCAAGGACTCTCCCGTTCCGCTCGAGGCTTACCTCCTGCCAGGGGTGGACGGAGGGGTTCTTCTTGGTCTTGGAATATTCCTTCCAGACCTTCTTCAGAAAGTCAGAGGGCCCTGTGATGTCCCTCACGGTGACTTTTGGCGCGGTTGGGTTGTTTCGCGGCAATGCTTCCTCTTGCCCACCGGACATCTCCAGAGTGAGCCGTCCCCGTTCGTTGCTTGCTAGTGAGACCTCGAGGATCTACATACACGACTGGTGTTAGACCATGCAAAACCATCGGTAAAATTTGGTATCGAGAATTACCTCTGCTCTCTTGTGGAGCATTCGCTCATTGACAACGAACCCAGCAGTATGGATGAGAACGTCGTTTTGTTTTATGAAACCATGCGCCGCCATGGTCACCATCTTGTGCGAAATAGCCTTCAGTTCGCGAGGCAATCCGGCCTCTTTTTCGAGCTCCTTGCGCCTCGTCTCTCTTTCTGCTTCTGTTGGTCCAGTCAGCCTTAACCCACCATGCGTAGGGTGTTCCGCCATGATAGCAGATATCGTTAAGTGCAAAGTGCCTCAGATTACTACTGCACAGTGGTGGACATATTGAAAGTTTGCCGTGGTAGGGATGTGGACAAGAATCGCGGGAAGTTAGAAAGGGGAAACAAAACACATCCAAATGAGAACACAGAAGTTACTTGAGTTGAGCCTGCCAGTGTCTCGGCCGTCATTCACTGACTCGCTTGGCTTCTCAACCAATGCCATTATTCATGGTACAAGCAAAACGGAACAAAGTTGAATACTGCAGCAAGATGTACTGACCATCTTCATCTTGATCTTGCGCGTGATGACTGGACGGACCATCTTGCTCTTCCTCGCGATGATGTCCTGAGCAATAGTCAGCAGTTATCGGAGAGCAGGGAACGGCAACCAGAGAGACGCAGAAGAGGGTGGTGAGGGTTTTGAACCACAGAGCAAAGACTTGGTCATGGCCACCAGGGATAGGGACAGCAAGCCCTCAGTTCGTAGCAAAAATGATTGGGAAGGAGTCATGGTGTGTTCTCTTACCTGAACCATGTTCACCTGTGGCGGGATTCTGTTGGGATGCCATTTCACCTACGGTTGTGGGGTATCCTAGGAGTCAGTTGTTGGGTCTGTTCTGGCCGCGTTCGTGATCTTTGCAGGCAATCTCGCTGTCTCCGAGGGTCAGGAGGGACGATCGTGAGTCTCAGTTTGGTAGTTGACACAAGTGGGAGGTTACAGAGGATGAGGGAGATTCTATGGTCACTTTATAGCTGTTTGTGGGCGCACTAATTTAGTGGCGACAGCGCCGAGAACTAAGCCTAAATACCGATGATGTCGCTGTCCAAAACTGTCGAAATTGAAGCTTTTGATCACATTGATATCAACCGGCAGAATAGTTGGGGCGGTGTCCAATTGTGCACGGACCTAAACAGGAAGCCAATGAAGGCCTGCCATAGATCGCGGCGCCATGTCTGTCGGTGAAACTTTAAACCCTATTTGCTAGCGTCTTGGAATACGACTTGGACCGGAGTGTCCTCAACTCAACTGATGTTGTCAATCTTAAACAACTTGGTAGCGCTACAAACCTACAACTACAGCCAGAGCTCGCGCAATGGCTTAAATTATTGAGTCTTCTTGATCACAGCTCAAAATCATTCTAAGGTGACCGGCAAGGCCCCTTTGTGCCGCGCCATGGTCAAGTCTACTCAGATCGCTAGGCTCGATGGTAAGACTATCTTCGAAAGATCCGAGAGCCCGGCTAATGCTATTCAGGCCTCATGTTGGCAGCTTCGGTGGATGACGAGCAGGTATGCGGACAGAAAGCGACAACGCATTGTATGGGGTACTGTTAACTGACTCATCGCTATAGTCAGAAGCAGAGCTCGCCGGTGTCAAGCAACAGACGAAGATGATATTTCGGAGATTGAACAGAAATTCAGAACCTCAAGCCAGCATTGAGTGCGGACAATATACCCTACAGTAAGACTTCTACCCTGTGTGCCGGGAAGCTGCTCTTACATACTTGGCACAGCTACATAATACAAGACTCGATATGTTTCCTCTGCATCTGCGATCGTTCCTATCCGCGGAAATTGGCATTCACCTACCTCCAAGATCTCGCCACCGAATTTACAACAACATACTCTCCCCAACAATACCACTCTCCTACTCTTCGCCCGTACGCCTTTGTTGAGTTCGATACCTTCATCCAGCGGACGAAGATGACGTACCAGGATAGTCGAGCGTCGGCGAATCTGGACAAGTTGAATGACGAGCTCAAGGATGTGACGAAGGTAATGACCAAGAACATCGAGGATCTGTTGTACCGGGGCGACAGTCTGGAAAGAATGGGCGAACTCAGTGGTAGACTCAGGGAAGACAGCAGGAAGTACCGGAAGGCGGCTGTAAGAATAAACTGGGAGCTTCTGCTGAAACAGGTGAGTGTCAGGGGCATGCCCTTCCTTGTACGTCACGTTGCCCCGACATAGATTACTGATACCTTGGTAGTATGGACCAATTGGCGGCGTTGGGTTGGTTATGATCATTTTGATATGGTGGAGGTTCTTTTAGCATGCCATGGAGCCTGTCTCTACTTCTGGTCCTCGTGTATTGAGGGGATTGTGCGAAGCGATGAACCTCATTCGTCCGGCAATTCTAAATGGACATAACGACGTCGATCAGTTATCGGCAACTATGCTTGATAGTTCATATCTCTGAATACCCAGCTACTAAATCAAGTGTTTTCGGAGACCTTCAGCACATGAACTACAAGTAGTGTTTCTGTTATCGTACAGTATACAGCTGCAAGATTGATATGGTGTTCTGGAAGTATGAAAGACGAGCATCTGCTGCAACGGCTCCACCAGCAGCATGATAAAAGCAGTACCGTTGAGGTAGGGCATTGTACAGATGATGTATCGTGCGTTGGATTTTATTACTGTGCTGCAGACACCGGGAACGTAATGGAGCAGCCTTTAGCTCGCAAGAGTGCGGTAAGGTAGGGTAACTGAGTCTTACCTTAATCAGCAGAGCCTCCTGGGTCATATGGTAGGCGAACCGACAGATCAGAAAGGGACAAAAAAAAAGGAAAGTTTTGGTACGTAAGAGGCACAAATGACTTCTGAAACAGGCGTGGGCGAAGGCGGTGAGAATTTGCGGCAGAGATGCAAGGCGGGGAGAAGATTTCGCTCCCACCTTTTCGCCCTGGGGCGCAAATAGTGCCAGGGGCACTTACTGTGTCCGCGATGATCTCCAGGTACAGCCTGTCAGGGACTCTGCATCGCGATTCTCATTGGTAAGGTAAGCTGAGGTATCAAATGCATCATATGCTCCAGATGCAAGATCTGGAGCTAGTGTTTCACGTTATGATGGAACAGGCGGGGGCGCTGCGCACTTTTTATCAGACTTGCCTTCTAGGAAGCGTACGTCATCTTAGGAAATGTCGAGCAAGATCACCGGGGGCGTAAGGACACACTGCGCCATGTCTTTCGGTTTTGTCGGTCTGCAGCAGCGAGTCTGTTCATGCTTTGAAGTTCGAGATGAAGAAGACCAAGTTACATGAATTGTCGACCCCGTTTTCCCACCTTGAGCCGGCTCTATAATGCAAAACTTGCAGGCCTCCTATTCTTCTATGACCTCTTTAGGTATTCTTACTGTCCTCGGCAGCGCCCGCTCATGCACATGGATGGATGGGTAGGCAAGTACTGCAGTTTGGCGAGTCTGCCCTCTCAGCCCGGTCATTGACCACCAATCGGTAACATCTGGAGCACACCACTCCATGTGCGCGAGGGCTGCCTTGTGGGCGGCCCTTCCTCCTCGCCCTGTTCGTGCGGCCTTCTCGTTCCCTTTCGTTTTCCTCTGGTCTGTTTCCCTGGTGTGCTTGCTTTCGTCGAGATTGTAATAAAAAGGCCCAATGCCCCTCCTTCGAGGCTGGAGCTTCCCAGGACAGGCCTCTGCCTCATACACTCATTAATACCGTCGTACACTGTCTTTTTCGAATCACTCCTACTTATTCGACACCGTACTCTCCGATCTATGGAGCATCCGTTCAATTCTGCGTCATGGCCTCTCCCTGTTACTTCTGAACCCTCTCTTTTACCTGTATCTGATCCTGATACAAACGGCGACCACACCTACTCTGTGGGCTTAGCAGGTCATTCATTCCTTCGGCCAACTCGTGTCTTGCCTTATCACCAGCTCCAACGCACTCCTTCTGCAGGGTCAGAGGGATCTCTTTCGATTCAATCTTGTCATGCCGTGACAAGGCAGGGAGAGCTACGGACCTGTAATGGCATGGCAAATAGGCAGGCAAGTGCAGCCTTTCACTAACAGTCAAGTAATGCTAGACCATACTCACGGCGCTCAGCTGCTGCTCCAATCGCAACGGTCTTCTGCTGCTTCTGGACTATCCATATTTTCGAACAGAGTTTCCCTGGCATCATCTGCAAGCTCGATCGACAGCGCGATTCAACAGGCCCGGGACGGAAGCAGTAGGTCGTCTGTGCTGTCGGGCCGTGTTGCTCCTACAATTCACTCTCCCACTAGCCCATCTAGAGGGCCCGGCAGGATTTATTATTGCACTGAGAGCGGCTGTGCTTGGTCCTTTGAGCGCAAGTCTGACTGGAAGCGACATCATGGGCAAGTTCATCATCATGAGATACAGTTCGCATGCCCGGAGGCGGGATGTGGAGAATGTTTCTACCGCAGATACAACTTCACGAAACATCACAAGCGCATACATGGTTGCACGAATTGTAATCATGCCGACGCTTGCAAAATGCATCTGAACACAAAGCAGATTTGGCCATGTGGCTTCTGTACTTGGTTCACCAAAGCCAGAGACAGGTTCTTCGATCACATTGAAGATCACTTCATCGATGGACGAACGAAGACCGAATGGTCGCAAACTCATGTTATACGCAGCCTTTTGGAGCAACCATCGGTGAACGAGCACTGGCATTCGATCATCGAGGAGCATTTCCCTGATACTCATACAGGCGACATCTTTGCCTGGCCAGACACCGATAAGACAAGGCATCTGCGGATCCGACTTGAACAAGGCACTCATGACCCGAATCGTCTTGCGGCGGAGGCCTTCTGTCTGGCTATGCATCCTACAATGCTGATAAAGGCGCTTTTGCATCACCGGCGTACAAGGGTTGCATGGACCGACCTCAACGAACAAATTGTGGCAACTCTAGGAGTTAGACCTGAGATAACGTGGCCGGATCCTACCATCAAAGGTCTTCAGACGAGGCTTGAGATGCGCACTGAAAGCGGCATGGACCTAGCTGTGGCAGCTTGGGAGTGTAGTCAAGTCGCAGAGTCGCATATCCACGGCTTTCCATATGCAATTCCCCGGAATTCTGAGGAGCATAACATGGTGCTGGATCTAGTGCAACGCCACGGTTTATATTGACTTGATTTATTGATCACGACAAGGTCTTTAAGTGAACCTGCAAGATGGATAGAAGGATCTGATTGCTGGCAATCTGATCAAACCTCCAACCGCCGCTGGGACACTTTCAATATCACCACATCTGTCCGCAACTACCTCGTTTTGAATCCGTCGATCGCTATTTTCCGTGTTGCGCCACATATTCTGTTGTTGTTTGTTGAGTGGAGGCTAGCTGCACGTGAATCACCTGGGGCCAATAAAACTCGGAGGCTGGTTTCTGAAAGGCTTCTGGAGCCCTTTTTCTGGCGGTTAACACTATCGTCCTGACATGCTTCACCACCTAGCGTCTAAAGTCTCCTTCACTGCCTTCTTTTCTTCCGTAATGTCGTTGCATTATCCTTCTTGGATTTGAATCTATTCTTTTTTTCATGTCCATGTATTATTCTGTGCAAGATATGACCTCCTTTCCTAATCAATGAATCATCATGTGTGTCCGTCCATGTGGCTGTGCTCTTCATGTGATTGAAAGATCCCAAGAAACATCCCCAAGGACTTCCAGTCAGGGGTTCTAGTCATTCGATTCAGTCGTCTGCATCCCTGGCTGCAGAACTGTGTACCACACCTGTCCTAAGAGGTCTTCCCCTTAATGGAAGATTGCTTCCACAGCGATAGACCCCACAAGATTCATGGACTCGGATCCATCCGCTGGAT
Source organism: Symbiotaphrina buchneri (assembly GCA_001599915.1). Classification (NCBI taxonomy): domain Eukaryota; kingdom Fungi; phylum Ascomycota; order Symbiotaphrinales; family Symbiotaphrinaceae; genus Symbiotaphrina; species Symbiotaphrina buchneri. The sequence continues at coordinate 213,446 of BCIG01000018.1, forward strand.
CGATCATCGTCATCTCGTTTCCCTGCCCAGTCTATTCACTGGCTTAGGATCATGTGGAATTCTCGTCAAACTTGTGTGTACCGAAGTTAATGTCTTGTCGGCATTGTTGAATCCCCATATACCATTTCCCACGGCCTGTGCTTACTGCTCTTTCCTTAATCGGCAATATCACAACAACTTCATCAAAGGAAAGAACTACCCACATTACTCGGGCTGTAGCGATGTCCTCAACTCACATGTCCTCTCCTTCACTAATTTAAGCGCAGGCTTTCCATATCCTTTCCACTGTCGACATCATCCCTTCCGCGTATCTACTCATCTGGTTTCGGAATCACTACAACTCATCAGCTTCCCTTCTCCATCCGATCCCAAAGCTCTCCATCGCAGCTCAGAATTTAAAGGACTACATCAATCTCCCAACCTATCCATCTCATACCTCCTCGCACCTCCCGAAGACAGAGTCAAATGTCTCAACAATCCGCAGCAACCCACAACAACAACAGATGCCTCCACCAGCGTACCATCTCAATCCTCAGCTCAACGGACGGCAGCCCCTCCGTCACGCCAGGCACGCACGTCACCATCACGTCTCACAGCGGGACCGTCCTCAGCGAATACCTCGTCGCAAAGCAGGAATTAGAAGCCAAGAGAAGGCACCTCCAAGATCTTCGCGCCCAGCGCGCTGCTCACGAAGAACGTGCTCAAGCCGACCAGCGCCATGAGATATCGTCCTCCTCAACTTCCTCATCGGCCGCGTCTGCATTCGGTCGTACACACCTCAACCCTCGTCTCGAAGAAACCACTCGCACACCTCCATCCTCCTCCTCAGCAACATCAGCATCATCAGGATGGATCTCCTCCCGCGCCCTCTCCGAGCTTACGGAGCTACAACACGAGCTCCGCGCCACCACGATAAGGAACCGTAAGGCGCTATGCGAGGCGCGGGCGAGGCTGCTTGAGGCGCAGCAGCGTGATCGCAAGCTGCAGCGTATTGCCGCCGAGCTGGAAGACCAGCTGGAGGCCTGGCAAAGACGGAGGGGGGAGGAGGTTGAGAGGGTAGTGAGGGGCTTGGTGAGGAGGGGGGAGGAGAGGGGAGGGGAGGGGAGGGAGGAGGAGGAGATGACTGCCCAGGTGAGGGTGGAGAGGGAAGTGGATGAGGGTAGAGGGGCGGATGGGAAGGAGGAGTGGGAGAGGGAGGTGGATGAGATTCTGGGACGTGCGGGTGTTCGGTCTGAGGGAAGAGGTGCAGGAGATGGGATGATGAGGGCAAATTGAGGGAATGGGGGAGATGCAAGCTGGTGCTGAGGGTGGGGATGAGCTGGAGACGTATTGAAGCGTGGAGTGTGCAGTGCTTCCATTGTGCAGATGTGGCTGGCTGTCCGAGACTTGATTGGGTGGACAAGAGGAATTGGGAGAGAAGATACGTTTTAATGAAAAGGGGAAAGGGAGAGGAGTAGGGAAAAGAGAGGGGGAAGGGAAAGAGAAAGGGGAAAGGAAGGGGTTGGTTGACGCTCCTTTGACACTCATTTCTTCCAATAAGACAGGCAAAGCAGACAAGAGGCCGAGGATGTGACTAGGGTGGAGGCGCCAGTCATGGAACTCTTCACTATCGGATAGCCCTTTTCAGTATCAGAGACAGAGGATACCGGAAAGCATAAGGTAGATATGCCTCTCTGGCTCTGAGGGCTAGGTCTAACGGCTGGGAGATGATCATGTTAGCGTGCTCTCCATGAGCTGTAGATAGCCTTGAATAAGGGTTCCAGACAACAATCCTTCCAGTCATTAATATATGTTCCTTTTCAGAACGGCGTGCCAAGTCCAGTACTCCAGTGGTGGAAGGCGAGCCGACAAAGAAAAAGGGGGCAAGCCAGGGGAACAGACACGGGAGGCCATACATATCCCACCATTTTGCAGTCACACTATTCAAAACCTCGCTAGAGTGATATGATATTCCAATGATGTTCAATTTTGGTTTGCTACATACATCATATTTTCAACATCATGCTCTCCTTCAGCCAGCACCGATGCATCGGCTCGGGCAAGGGAAACAAAGGAACACGCGGACAGCCCAGCTATCTCGGATACCTCCATTCCCATGTCCACAGTCAACACCTATCTCGTCTCCTTCTTCAGCTCCTTCAAGATGTGCGCATCTATTTCTTGGCCCGCTGGCCGTAAGCCTTGGTGGCATAGTCGCCGCCGATGACGATCAGGTCCTCAGGGCGGTAGTCGTGCTTGCCGGATAGGTAGCTCTCGATGATGGCCTTGGTTCCAGCCGCGTACCGCTTCTGGGCGTCGATCGAGGTACCGGACATGTGGGGCACCATGGCGTTGCCTCCACCGAAGGGGTTCTTGGCGTACCGCAGAGGGTGCTCCTTGGGCGCGGGTTGAGGGTACCAGACATCACCACCGTAGCCGCGGAGATGGCCGGACTTGAGAGCCTCGGCGACATCCTCCTTCACGACAATAGCACCACGGGCGGTGTTGACGAGCCAAGAGCCTGAAGGAAACAGCGTTAGCCTCGCGCCATGTTTGCGAACCCTGCGGAAAGGACATACCTGGCTTCATCTTGGAGATCAGCTCCTTGTTGAACAGGCCACGGGTCTTCTCGTGAAGAGGGCAGTTGATGGTGACAACATCGCACTGCCCCAGCATCTCCTCGAGGCTGTCGACACGACGGCAGCCAATCTCCTGCTCGATCTCAGGGCGGAGTGGCTGGTAATCGTAGTACAGGAGCTCCTTGCAGCCGAAGGGCTTGAGACGGCGCAGCACACGCTCACCGATACGGCCGACAGCGACGGTCCCGACAACCTTGTTCTCCAGATCGAACTCGTTCTTGGCGGCCTCGGCAACATCCCATTCACCACGCTCAATCTGCTCGTGGGCGGGGACGAAGTTGCGGACGAGGACCAAGATGGTCATGACGACATGCTCGGCGACGGACACGACGTTGGAGCCGGTGACCTCGGCGACGGTGATACCGCCGTTGGTCTTGTTGGCCGCATCGAGGTCGACGTGGTCGGAACCGATACCAGCAGTGACGGCAAGCTTGAGGTTCTTGGCCTTGGCCAGACGCTCAGCGGTGAGGTAACCAGGGTGGAAGCTGAATAAAAGGCGTCCTGTCAGCACTGCGTCCCCTTCACTGTCTCGCCCCGACATCCCATTGTGCCCGAGCGAGACGTTGCTGATGCGCAAGGATTGGAAGACTCACGGGGTGGTGATGATAATCTCGGCATCGACCAATTCCTTGTCGAAGGTGGAGTTCTCACCCTCCTTGTCGGAAGTGGTCACGAGGGTGTGGCCCTGGTCCTCGAGCCATTTGCGGATGCCGAGCTCGTTCTCAACGGTTCCGAGCAAGCCGGGTTGTTGTTTGGCGTGTTCGCCGCCCTGTCATCATGGCATTTCGGTTAGCGAGTCGTCACAATTGCATTGCATTGCATCGCCCGTCACAATTGCCGAAGCTCCGCTGCTCCACTTTTAAAGCTCATGCTGACGCAGTGCCTTTTCCATTGCTCGATGAAGCATTGGCTTCGACCATTTGAAAAGGAATTGACAAGAATAGGGTGAAAGAAGAAGAGAAAGCAGCTTGGACTGACCTCGTAGAGCACTGCAAGAACCTTGACCTGAGGGTTGTGTGTCGCGGTTAGCGTTCTGATTGCGCCCGGGGTACGTAGCACTGAAGCTCCTCGTGATATCACTGAGGGAGCGGTCTTGGCAGCGAGAAGGGAGGAGGCAGGACGCGCCAATTGGCGGGGGAGAGTGCGTAGTAATACCATCTTGAAGAAATTAAGAAGAAATATATAGCAGCAGGAGAGAGATGACCGGAGCCTGCTGGTTGGTGATAGAGCGAAGAGAGGAAGAGGTGGTGGGTGAGGAGCGAGTAGATATATAGGTAGCTATCGAGCCTAGGTGGGTGGGGGGAAGCTGTTAGCTATGTGTCTTCCGCAGCGTTTCTCGGGCAGCCCGGTTTAGTAGTTAAACAAATGCAAAATGATGATAGATGATGTATGATGCGGGTTCCCTATCGCCTAGTGGTCTGTGAGGAGCGACTTTGCAGTGACCTCAGCAACGGCGACCAGGGGCGACAGGGGTTTGCGTGAGAGAGAGAAACGTGCAGGGCCAGAAATCAGCCCATTCTTCCCAAACGGGAACAGCAGCGCCTGGGATCCGCAGCCGGCGAACCGCATGGGAAGAAGCGGGGGAGAACAACAGCCAGCGAAAGACAGACAAAACCAGAATCACACACTGCTGAGCTCGCAGTTTTTACTTACCGACTTGGGAAAGTATTGCTCAGGCGCACAGGTACGGATGTACTCTTCTAACGACGAGTTCTTCGTACGCTTCCGGTGTTTTAAAGTGGAGCAGGAGAAAGCTGAGCCGGGACTGAAGGGAAGGCCAGAAGAGGAGGATGGATGGATGGATGGAAGCAAAGAATGCTGTGTGATTCTATTTTCTCTTCCAGAGTCGCGCGAGAAGCAACGGTCCTTTATACCTAAATTAATATGACGATGCACGGTGTCAAATTCTCCACGCAGGAGGCCCCTCCACATTTTCGTCTCCCGCTGCCATACAGAATGCATGCCCACTACGTAAAAAAGGTTCGTATTTACTCTTACCCGCGCCCCAATAATAATTGCTGCGCGGATCTGAACGGCCGGAACAATCGCTCGCTATCTTGCTGGGCACTCTTACCAAGCACCGGTCTTGGGTCACCGCATGCGAGATGTACGGTAGGTGCACGAACGAAGGTGTATGATGGCATTCCCCACTTCAACTGCCGGCCCAGACCACCGTCCACCCGGGCGCAACCATGCTCCATCGAGCTCCCGCTGGCTCGCCTGTCTTCCCGCCAGACTCCACCACCGCCGCGAACCACAATAATTATTATGGATAATAATAACAAACAAATACATCTTCAGGAAACCCCGAATTAACTCCTTTACCCACCACGTACCGAGCAACGCCCAGTCAATACGAAACACAACCGGTAAAAGCTCCACCAAACTGCTGTAGTTCGGAGCCAGGTCCGCTAGAAACTGTTTGGAAGAATGAGCTCCTTAATCTGCAGAATAGCGAACCCACCTTCTTCTGCTTGGCTCCCCTACCGGTACAGCCAAGAGAATTAACGGTTTGGTTCTCGGGAGAATATGAGGGGTTCTCCTCTCGCACCAAGAAGTGATGTGCATGCATGCGAGGTCAGAATGCGGGGTCGTTCCCGTGCCACTGCTGCCACCACACCTTCGTAGCATAGCAGTGTCAGTCAGCAGCACCACCTCTAATTTTGCAGGGATGATAATCTCAGGGGCCCAAGATCACTCGCGGGGCCTTTGGGGAGCAAAGCAATTGGATCGTCCGTAATCCTCCGTTTCAGGGTCTAGACAGCTGCAGCTTAACAAACAATGAGTGGTCCATCGCTGGCGTGGTGGACTAAGAAAGGTAATATGGCCTGATTTCTCGAGCACCCAAGCTGCAAGCTTGCGACGCTGTGAGTGCCAACATAAGGCAAGGCTGGCAGGGAGCTCGACGACTGATCGATCTGGAAAGGCATCTCGCCTCGGGCTTGCGGGCGCGATTCCCGAGACCGGAGCAACAGCAACAGTATGAACATCGGCATCAACATCGTCACAGTCACCGCCTCAGAAAGGGAGATAATTGGTACTACTCCGAAGACGGCTGGCCTTGCCGCTGTCGCCGAAGTGGCCTGATTCTTACTCAGCCGCGCCACGGGTCGTTTTGCCAAAACAGACCAATCAGTCCGCGAAATGATGCCGGAAATGTGGATAAGGGGTGCAGCGCACTGTCCAAAATCAGGCCATATTATTGGAGTCCATGACGGAGATGGCCGCAAGAGCTGCGGCAACTACTATTATTATTATTACCATCGTCACTTGGGGGATGATTCGAACACGGTGAGCTCGGGTCGCTTTGCATGTTCTGCAGAACATCCATTTTCTGATTTGGTTCCCTCGTTCCCGCCGAGACAACCCCGATTCCGCCAACATGCCAGGGCCCACGCCGGTCCCACTGAGACAAAGTCGCCGTCGCTGAGGGAGGAATACAATCAATATACAGAAGCAACGTGCAGCGAAATAGAAAAGTCCCACTCTGAGTCCTGGCCACGCTATGCAAACAACAGAAGTTGAATTACCATGCCTGTCCTCCACGACTCTGCTCCAAGCAGGGAAATCCCCGCCCAACAACATGTAGACGGCTCCTGTAGATATTATGATATTGCGATGCCATGCACGTCCGTACAAAGGGAAGAATTGCGAAACGAAATTATTCATGCATGGTGGTATCATTAAATGCACACGCGCTTGAGCCTTCACCTCGACGCAACCTCTAACGGCACATCATCCTTCTCCTCCGCTCCTTCTGGTGAAGGTGGAGATACAACGGTGGTGGGCGTCGTCAGGGACGGACCCGGATTGCTGTCCAGGTCTGCATCATCGCCCATTGCTATACTTCCACCTTCCTCTGATATCGGAGACGTCAGCAGTTCTCTCGATCGGTCATCCTCCCCTGCTATCGTTGAATTATCTTCATTTTCGGTGGTGACGCTGGTACCACCAGCCCTGCGTCTTCTCCGGGTTCTTCTTTCATCGTCTGCTGTCTCTCTTCTGCGTCTTACTCTGATTTCCGCATCTCCAGCGTCCCCGTCGCCTCTTAATCCCTGCAAAAGATTCGCTGCACGGTCCGCTACGTCTTGCACTTCGGATCCGGCATTGGAAGACCCGTCGTCTGGGCTCAATGGCATGTCATCGCCATTGACCACTTTATCCGGCACATCCGGTATCTTCTGTCCAGAGGCGACGCGCATTTGATGGCGATCTTTTAACCTGGCACGTCGTCGACGGTCACGCTGATCGCGAGCCTGAGGAGCAGCAGCACGAAGCTTCTCTAGTAGCGAGTCCATCGCTCCAGTAGATGTTGGAGAATTAGGGGTATCCTCTCCCCCAACGGTGGCAAGAGCCGCAGCGTTCATGTTTTTACGACGCATCGACTGTTCGTTCTTCCGCCACGTTTCCTCCATAGCGATGTTTTTCTCCTTCGATTTCTGCTTTTGATTAGCTTATAGACCTCTCGAGGAACGGAAGCAGCACGAACCTTCCATTCAGTGACGAAAGCTGCCAGTTTCGAGAAGAAGTCCCGTCTGGCATTTTCATCCGTGTTGTCTTCACCATAGAATACAAGGATATCGTCGTAAGTCTTGGTCATTTCTTCCAGATATAGCTGCATCTGTTCGGCCTTCCTTCGAGCATCCTTCATCGAACGCTGCACAACCTGACTGACCCGATCCTGCGGATGGAATTTTCTGGGGTCACTGAGATTACCAGAATCCAACGAAGCCTGGACATTATTGATGTTCTCAATGTATCTCTTGGCATCAAGTTGGAGTTGTTCAACGTTCAGTTTCTGTGCTTGAACAACACCACCAATGTCGTCGACAAACCCTTCCCATTCAGGATACTGGTTCCGCACGATCCGCTCGACCAAATCAGCAAAGGTAGATTCGTTCTTGTCGTCCTTCACCATTCCCAGCCTGGCCAGAGAGCTCAACTTGAACCCATTGGCCTGTTTGTTCGAGTCATTCATGTAGTTTCCAATGTCTAGGATGAGACCCAAAACGTTGAACAGTGATACAGAATCACGCAATGACTCGCAAACATTGACAACCTGCGTAAGCTTCTGAGCAATCTCGTCGTATTCCGGCTCAAAGGTCCTAGTCAAAGCCAGTGCACGAATCCTTGACTTCCAGTAGTGGTGCAGTTCGAAGGCAGTGAATAAGAAAATTTGATCCTCGCGTGTGAGTTCGGAGGGATCCTGCTCACGCTCGGTATTGGATGCATCCGGGCCGCTCCAGTCCTTGCTATAAGGTGCCATCAGTTTGGCAGTGTTGTCAGGAATATTGCACATGTCCTCCTTTTGAAGGAAGTCCATGACAACGGTGTTGTCCAATACTTCCTTGTCACAATGGATTATCATTCGAACGACCTCCTCGACAGGAATCTGCGAGAATCTCGCCATGGCGATTTCTGTTGCGGCAGTCAGCAAAACGAAGGTGGATCAAAGATTTGATTCAACTCACGAATACTCCTCATCAGCTCGCTGGATATGATTTGTTTCTTGTCGCTCTTCTTTCCACCTCCTTTCCCTATCGCCTTGATCTCCTTGGCCATAAACAGCTTCTCTACTTCATCCAGCACACCTTTCCGTGACAGCTCCATGTATTTCTCCTCCTTTGCTTCATGAGTGGGCGCATGAGCGGCCCAAATGGTGACCTGGGGGGTATCGACTTTCTCCCAGTGCAGCGCTTTCATCTTCTTCTTCGGCCTTATGACAGACAACCCGACAGAAGGTGGAGCAATGTATGTAGGCTTAGGCAGATATCCTCCTGTCTTCGCTCCTGGCATCGGAGGTGCACCTGGTACTGCTGGCGGTGGCATACTTCCAGACGGCAACGCGGGGCTGCCAGGCATGGGTGGAGGAGGTGGAGGGGGTGCATGTCCAGAAAACCCGGGCATAGGTGGAGGAGGTGGTGGAGCACCTGGGCCGAATCCTGGCATAGGAGGCGGTTGCGGTGGTGGAGGTCCGCTCGATGCGAAACCTGGCATTGATGGAGGGGGAGGCGGCGGAGGAGGTGGCATGCCACCTTCGAAACCGGGCATAAGCCCGGCTGTTGAGGGCATAGGTGGAGGTGGAGGAGGGGGTGGTCCATTGAACCCTCCCATAGCCTTCGATATTGCTTCCTTTGACATGCTCTCATCTTCAGGGGTCTTTGGCGATTGCGATTCCAAACTCGGGTGAGACGGTCCAGTAGTGATACCATCGCCTTCGACGTCCTCGTCGTCGCTTGCATCGTACTTCTTGACCTTGGACGTAATGTCCCCGAGATATGCAGGCGGCGGTTGGCCTTGGACACGCGGTCGCCTCATCTCAACTAACCGTGGCTTCCCGTACACTACACTTTCGTCGCCTTCATCTGCCGTTTCATCCTCGAGTGGAGGGCCTTCAGGTTCTTCGACCCCAGCAAGCGCATCCGCGGCAGCCTTCCTTGACCGTCTTTTCGTTTTATGACCCCTCCTGAGCATACCCAGGGTGCTGGTAGCGAAGTCTGTACGTGTTTGAGCATCAAAGCCTTCATCGCCGCCATCCATTTTCTCCCGCAATTCCCGAAGTTTGTCGGATGGACCGACATGCTGCCAGACCTTGCCCTCAAGCTTGAACTGGGTCTTCTGGCGCTCTAATTGCATTTCCAGTTTATCAAGTAGCTTCTGCCTGTCCAGGATACCGTTCATTTGCGCGGGGTCCGCAGGAGCAAGACCATCTTTGAGGCCCTTCTTGGCAGCAGACGCAGCAACGTCCTGAGCATCTTTGAGCATCAGATATAATTCTCTTGTCTCCAGCTCATTCCGTTGAAGTTCTTGGCCCCTGACCCGCTGCAAGTCTGCCAGTTCGCTCTTCAGGCTATCGTTCTGCCGCCGCTGCATCTCGATGATGCGCGCTTGTTCTTCCAGCTGCTTCTGGAGTTTCGCGACGACACCATCGGCACCAAGTTCGATTTGAGCTTTCATTTCATCTCTCTCCGCAATCGCAGCTTCTGCGATTTGACGAGATTCAAGCGCTTCATCATAAGCTTGGCGAGCCTCGGAGTCTGTGTGCAATTTGTCCAGGAGGCTTTGAACCGAGAAATTAAGGCTCTGCTTGAGGTCCATATCAGGTAGCCTACGGTCCATCGCAACATAGCTCAGCATGGAGTCGACAAGCTGGAACAGCCGCAACCTGTCCTCTCCATCATTGTCACGGATGAGGAGAAGGTGCTGCATGGCAGAGAGGAAATAGTCCTGCGCTCTTGTCCCTTGTATTTTGGAGTTGATAGCATCCGCTATCTGGGTCGGATCATTCAGATCCCTAACCTCTCCTCCTACGCTGTCTCTGACGCTGTTATTCTCCCGCTCCAGTAGGTCCTCATAGTCAATGGCTTCATTGGTGCGATATCGTTCGACCTGTTTATCTATGACCTCATATTGGAACCCTTCCATTTTCGTCAGGATCCTTTTGATGCCGCACGCGTTGAACTGCGCTCTGATGTGGCATCGTAGCTGGAGGTCCTTCTCTGGAGCGTCCACGAGCATATTGATGAGAAACAACGAGGCCACTGCATATTCCATCAGGAGGTTCTCCATGCCGATACCACCACTACGAACTTCTTCGCTGGCTCCGACCAAACTGCCCATCTTTCCACGGCCGTCAACGGTGACCTCGACGATGCGCATCCAAGCATCAAATCTTCCATTTTCATTCTGCATGGATTTGACATAGTCCATAGCCTGGAGCACCCGTAAATGTCCTTTGCCATCTGACCAATGGCATAGAAAGGTTAGCACATCGCTGACAAGCTTCCTGGTAGTCAAGCGTGGAGATATTAGAGATGTAGCGAGAGCGACGATGACCGATTGGTGCGAAAGTGCATCATCAGCTCCGAACTTGTTATTCATGGCAGCTTTTAGACACTTGACAATGTCATATTCTTTGTCGAGATCCTTGTCACTGGTGATTCCTGACGCAGGTACTGGACCGTTTGCTTGCCGGCGGTTGATTTTCGCAAGAACGTTGGTCAGCGCGACCTGTCCCTGAGCTTCCACAAAAGACTTCACCCAACCAATAGGCTGGGTCCTCAAGCTAACACTCAAGCTCTGCAATTCTTTAGGGGTAATAGTGTCGTCCAACACCTTTTTCACATACCACTCCGGGCTCCCTTCCTCTTCGGCCCGACCAAGAATACTTTTGCTATTCCCGGTTCCTATTGTCTGCCGCGCATTTTGCCGTCTCTTTTGCTCTCCTTGCCATTCGGAAAGCCTATCCTGATGTACTAGAGTCCATTTCTTCTCTGGCTTATAAGCCATCATCTGCCGCCTGGCCTGTTCTGGAAGATTTTGCCAACCACGTTTCTGCATCAGTTCCAGAAACTGCTGTTCGATTATTCGGTCATCATTGGGTTTGGGCAGATAGAACCCTTCTGGTGAAAAAGATGTGGTCGCATGATAACCCGTTGCGGGCTGATGCCGCGAGACGGCAGGAAATTGGGATTCTCTGGAAGATGAATGTGACATGGTTGGTTGGATTGTCTGATGGTCGTAGTGCGATGATGCAATGGCCGTATGCGACGAGTTGTTGGATGAGAAGATGCTTGAGCCTCGGGTAACAGATGACATTGAGGATGTTATGCTCGCCTGATCGAATGATGTCCTGGGATTAGAAAATTCGGCAGTGGAGTACGAATTATATACACCTTCACGAGGCGGATTGCCCGCCAAGCTACCCGTCCTTGCATATTGAGATAGGCCAGCGCTTCCTGCAGGTGGTCCATGCGAAGAACCCGGAGGCGGTCTAGGGCCCCCGACGTGTGACCCGTATGCGACAGGCGCCGGAGCGTTGAAGGCCGGATATTGATGGAAATCACCAGTCCCTTTGTTGAGATGATGGGGCAGTGGCTCACGGCGTATGGATCTCTGATCGCTGCCCTTTGGAAGATAGTCGACTGGTATAGGTGTCCTGCTGTCCGGTGCTACGCTGTCATAGGGTATTGAAGTAATGACGCCCGCAGTCATTGCCAGCCCTGATGTATCTGCCGGTGGGGAATCCGGACGCTCAATCGTCGTAATAGAGCCACGATGCGAGTGCCGGGATGACCACGAATTGGGCGTACTGCTGCCAGCGCTGTGCGGTTCCGCAGATAAGTAATTGTCCTCACTAGCATTTCGTCTATCCGCCGATTTGTCCTTGTGTAGCTTTCTGGAGAAGAAGGATTTGCCTCCTGAGGACTGGCGCGACTTGGTGTCCATTGCAAAAGCGAGTGACTGTAACGGAAGTCGAATTGCGATCAAGCACGTCCGGCCTCAGCTAAGCACCCCGACCCCAAAACCGATGTAGACAATGATCCCATGAACTTTTCCTTGTCGACAGGCTCCCGACAGCTATCCGACCTGTAGACCAGCTTTCTTCTCCAGAGTACACTTGTAGCGACTGGTGGTTTCTCTTGGGGGCAGCTGCACGCCCTTGTATTGCGCGCAGGACCAGCCCCTAGATTCACCCCTGCACCCAGGGCGAAGCTGTGAACGCCGCAGTCGACACGCGCTCAGCTTCGGCGGACGGTTCCGGCACGCTGAATTGTTCGACTGAGCTGTCCCTCGAGCAAAGGCGGCTTCCCCAAACGCTGTTGTCAGCGAGGAGAATCCACGGTAGGTGAGCGAGATGAGGGATCTCGCCTGCGTGCCTATGCACGTATCGATTCTGAATGGGGAGGTTAAAGGCAAGTTTCAGGGTCGCTTGGACGCTGGCTGCACCACTAAGGTAGTCAGCAAGCTTCTCCTTGCCTCACTCCGGCTTAAATCCCGTGCCGTCCGCTTGGCTGATCCTTATCTGGAAACTTCCCGGCTCGAAACACGCTACGAGCATTGCTGAACGAGAACAGCGAACACAGCTTGCAGGCCACGGCACTTCTTTGCATATACACCAAACTCAGTCTATACGTTCCTAAGGGCAGCAGCCATTTCCACTTATCAAACGGGACTCTGCAAGCATCCCGCCGTGTGCGGAGGAAGCCCTCTCTGTCCATGCGCTCAGTGGTAGACCACGCGGCCTTTTCGTAGAGCTTCTCAAGTCGTTGATAGCATCATTATTCTCCGAAACCCAGCGTTCACAATGGGTGGATTCCTTAATATCATCAAAGTAAGCAAATGCACTTCTGCGACCTCCTCAGCATATCTCTAATCACTGCAACAGACACTCTTTATACCAGGGGTCATCTCTCTAGCACTCTACTTGCTGGCAAGCCAACTCATTCTTCCTTTCCTCCGACGCCATCGCCAGCGCTACTCCCAGTATATACCCATATTCCGAATTAACGAGTCCACATCCACATTACGAGCTCGAGCCACTCATTTTCTCCTCAACATTCTTACGCCTGCTTCATGGAGGAACAGAAATGGAAGGATGGACGGCCTCAACGGTGATGACGACAGTCTGTTTGATGAGGAGCAAGGGGAGGGAATGGTAGGGTTTGACATGAACGAAGGAAGAAGGGAGGCATTGAGTCAGCACGTAAGACCGGACCTGGGCGAGAGACGTTTGAGCAGAGACCTTGAAGAAGGCTTTAAGGATGACAGTGATGACGACGAGGACCAGCCCCGAAACGGGCGCTGAGCTTCTTATAACACGATCGAGGCTCTGTATCCTGGCAGGAGCGGCTCCATATTTCCGTTGCTGGAATTATAACCGAAATGGGCGTGCAGGAAGAGTCTTTGGATTGGGACCGGGACGGTCATCGCCTCAATAATGGGCGCAGACCATCTCATGAACCTTGCTGTACTTGGACATTGACCTGGCACACGACTACGGCTAGTTTCTTTGGGGCAATGGATTCAGTCGCCCAGTGCATCTCTCAGTCTTGATTGACTCTATCTTGTTGCAATGGGGAGCTTGTTTGACACATGGATCCCAGTGGACCAGTTGAACCACAAGTATCGTCCGGGGATGTGGTCGAAATCCGCTACTTGGGTCTCGTACGACATTGCCGCAGACTGCGAATAGGCCTCCAGGAGGAGGAATGCCCACCACCGCCTATTGGTGGAGTTTGAGGGAAATGGCGCAATGAGAATGGGGATCGGCCCGCACAAGGTCAACTGCAACCCTCACGCTCGCATGACCGCTCGAAAATGGTCATTAATATTCTTGGCCGGAGTGAGTCAGTGCCTGGGGGGCGCCTCGGCAGTCCTACCCGGGAATGACTGTGCCTCGCATGAATGCAATTTGTATGAATCCGGAGGCGCTATCGTACAAGGCGGAATTCACGATGTTTAGATACTCTTTGCATGGTCTTGTTTGGTACGATAATCAAGCTGTCCCGGAAACTCATTTCAATAAATGGTAGACCACTTTCACAGTCGATAGGCCTAAAGAGATTCATGGATTTCCAAAAGGCTGGAGACATGCACTTTGAAGGAAGGAGTGAATCAGTTAGGATCTGGCGTTTTAATCTAGTCTGCGTCGGTGGCAGCCAGAATCGAGCCCCAGACTCAAGCCACAAAGGCGACCTTGTGAAACACAGCCTTCTCAAGGAGAAGGGATCTGACGTCCGTGGAGGCTTCCATGGGCCTGAAGATGGCCGGCTTACAAGCCACGGTTGGTGTCTCGGGTCTTGCTTGGCTCTCAGCCCCTGTGCGCAAGCCCCCTGTCCAGCGTTCCAGCTGAGACCGTGCTAGGATGGAAGCGACGTAGCGGCGATTCCCAAGAAAAGAAACCACGCGAGGCAGTGCTCGGAGGTTTAATTAAGGTAAGGTACCTTAAGGTTAGTTGCCTTAGGTAAGTCCACACGGTGTCAGACAAAGCAACGTTACCTGCAGCTTCCTCTGCACCGTACTCGTACCTACCTACGAGTACAGTTAAGACTACCTCACTGGAACATGGCATCTACCTTGGTATCCTACGGCAGGTACAGTACTCGAATGATCAACCACATCATCCTACAGTACGGACTCTAGAAACGCTCCGAAAAAAGATCGCTCAGCCCTGGTTCGCCAATGACTTGACCCGCCAGCTCGCCCATCGCTGCAGGTACCATGCAACGTTATTTTTATGGGAATGCATCGTGATTCGACCTGTGTCCACGGTTGCTACGCGCCAAAGAGGTATCTAAATGTATGATAAAGAGTAAAAATATACGACCTGTTCGATTCCATCGCTCTATCCGCCGTAGATCAGCAAGATCACGGATTCCTTATTTTCCCATAACTAAGAATGGCACAGTAATATTCCGTACAAGAGCAATATGAGCATACACCTGACGGCGCTGCTGCAACGGCGTTCGCCTAGCGCTCGTGTCCTTCCCGCTGGGCCTGATGTGAGATTCCCGCTGCGGGCTTGTCGGCCTGCGCGCTAGTGCTGAACTCTGACTCTTTGATGTTTCTGAGCCCGCAACCGCCGGCGCATTGACCGACGATGGCTGAAGATGACTACATGTACCTTAGGCAAGTAAGCTATTGACACCATATGCGCCTCTCCCGGCGCCCGTCACCTCGCTACCTGCCCGCTGGGGGCTGCCATGATGCGATGATAGGCAGCGGGGCCTTGGTCCCTGCGTCCGCCGGCTTTTTGGCTCCTTCGCGCTGCGGAGGGTAAGATCGGGGCGCAGTGTTGTTGGTCTAAGTTTGAGACCTGGCTTTATGACTGTACCTGCCTACGGTACTTGACCTGACTGCGTTCTGACCTGAGCGCAAAGTAAATGGTCCGTTCCCCCGTTACCGTCCGTGGGCGCGCGATATGTTTATTTTGGTTGGTGCGCCGCGCTGCCTGCCTCCCTGCCTGGCCTGCCTGGCCTGTTGCTAAATCGGCCCAGCGGCCAGCCCATGACGATGGTGGGGCCCGCTGAGTGAGGCAGAATGGGGCAGATGCTGGGAATGCCTCATGGCTGAGGCTGCTTAGACGGTGGCTTTGAAGGAAATGATCTTGTATATAAGAACCACGAGTTCGTAAGATTGTGCAGATTCAAATCAGACCAGACATCAACACAGTCTTCAAAGCCATCAAACCAATCAAGGTCGAGATATATAGTCATTTAACTCCTCAAGTCTTCTATATCCTGATTTCGTCATACATTGATATGGGTCGCGGCGGCTACAACTAAACCATCCTCTGCCACAAAGAACTGATTCAAGTCGAACATCCACTACACCCGAACCCGACCTTCATCTATATCGTCGACTCCTTCGTCTGGAGAGTCCTTACGTAGTCCACAGTCGATTGGACATCCTAGTCTTGATATCTAACAATACCTCCCACCACAATCAACTCCAACAATACAGCAATGAGCGGCCGCGGCGGTTACAATCGATCGGCCAGTGCGAGCTCCGTCACTCATTTCTTATTTGCACGATCCTTCTCAATGCACAAGGTTCGCAAGGGCGACGACGGCAGAGGTGGTTATAATTGAGAGTGGCGGTCCCAGCTCCATGGACGATTGAACGAGTATGAAGACATTTTAGACGCATCTTAGACGCATCAATCCGGCAACGGAGGGAAAGACGGCGCATTTGGATTTAAGGAGTCGATTGGAGACCAATAGACAAAGAGGGCGATAGACTTGGGACGGATTTGAGGATGTTGCGCTTAGACAATGAATCATTTACCAACACAGAACCTTCACAGAACATGCCTTAGTAAATGTCACATCACAGCGGATATAGAAAGGAATGAATGGCACCTACTTCTCAAAGACCACTCCTAGTACTTCCTCAACATCACCAGCTTCCCCTTTGCCAGTGATCTTGCCCAAGCAGATTGCAGCTGCACGGAGTTCTTCAGCCGCCAACACGACATCTACGTTGTCGTCATCGACCCCTGCTTCAACATCATGCTGGGCCCGAACACATGCAAGAAACTGCTCCAGATGGTGGAGACATTCTTCCAACAGAAGCCTCTGCCTTTCCGTAGCTCCCAAAGATTGCTCCCACAGGCCTGCATTCCCTCGCTCGCCAGGAAGATCCGGAATCACGGGTGCTGTGATCTGCTTGAATTTATTGACCAGTCCACCCAAAAAAGCTTGTATGTGTCCCGGGTCGGCGGATGCGACGTTACCTAGAGTGGCCTCCCTACATGAGGTGGCAAAGATCTCATCCGCTCTGATTTTGGGCAAAGACTGCTGTATTGAGTGCTTCCAACGCTCAGGCAGAGTGTTGGATTCCAGGCGGTCGATCTTATTGACCACGACGATGACATTGCCGTTCTGATCACCGCACCTCGCCGCTGTTTCGAGGACTTCCTCGTCCATCTTCAGCTCGAGGCCACTTCCATGAGTAGATTCTTCGACGGACAAGACGACTATGACGACGTCCGCATCCATTGCCCGTTGTTTTGCTCGTCTAATGCCCTCTTTTTCCACTTCGCCTACCGGTCCCGAGACTTGGGCTTCTTGGCCAGACGTACCTTCGGCTTTCGACGAGCCTCCTCTCAAACCGGCCATATCTCCAAGGCGGCAGAACCATCCGCCTAGATCCACACCCACATCAACAATGTCTCTGGTGGTTCCCTCCTCTTTGCTCACAATAGCCGCTTCCCTTCCCACTATACGATTTAATAAGGAACTCTTGCCGGCGTTAGGAGCACCAAGTAGCGCAACATTGATCCCGTTCCTTAGCAGTTCCCCTTTGACAGCATTCGCACTATAGGCCCGAATTTGCGCTCGTAACAGTTTGACCTGCTCGGCAACCGAGGAGACCAACATTGCCGGCGATTCGTCAAAGTGTTGATCTTCAGAGAAATCGATCAGTGCTTCCAGTTCTCCTCGCGCATATAGCAGCTGTTGACGCCATTCTTCATAGCGGCGGGCCAGGTTGTTGCTTGTCCCCCGCACTGCCAACCGCCGCTGCTGTTCGGTCGTAGCGGACAATGTATCTCCAAGGGCTTCCACCTGAGTGAGATCCAACCGATCGTTGAGGAATGCTCTCCGCGTGAACTCGCCAGGTTCAGCATAGCGGATATGAACTCCCGGTTTTGCAGCACTCGCTTGATGGCCGACAGAGCGAGGTATTGCGGCAAGAACTGCTCGTACAATAGCCGGTCCTCCATGTATATGTAATTCCAGGATATCCTCTCCTGTCACCGTTTTCGGGGCAGGGAAGTAGAGCACCAAAGCACCAGAATCCAATAGACTTTCCTGGGAGGGAAGCACGTTCGGCTCATAGAGCTTCCGAAGCGCTGCATAACGCGGTTTTGGCAGAGGCTTTTCGGGGCATAAACTATGGTATATCTGTCGGAGCTTAGCAATCCATATGTTTGGCCTGGGGGAAGCCGTCTACCTCAACACATGCCGGGCCTGATACCCTTACAACCACAATGGCAGCTGTGCCAGGAGACGTCGATAAGGCGTATATGGTCGCGTCATCACCCCTAGGCGATGAAGTCTCGAAACCAAACCTCAGATCCCTTTGGTAAGGGGCCTGTCCACGACTGACCAGTCTCCGTGGACAGGCCGTGGAAATGGTGCGGAACAAGGGCAGGCCATTTTCCAGCTCCGGATACCTCTGCCGGAGCCTTGCAATGTGAAGAGAAATCAAGCGAGAACCATTGCTTTTGACTATGCCAATGCCTAGACGCTCAAAAACTCGCATTGACTTTCCAGACTTAAGCAGTCCACTGTGAGAGCGTTGCCTGAAGTGAAAAGTGCGCAGAGGAAGGGCTGGGACAGCCGATTGCCATCGCCAATTTCGGATCCACAGCCAACTTCAAACAGATCACCCAAACACTAACCGCATTTCCAGTCCAATGTTGATCTCTGCTGTTACCATGTACTACGATAAGGTGAATGTTCACGATCTCATTGTCCCTTAACGTATGGAGAGATACGACGAATTAAACTACTCCTGGTCTTGTTTATTTGATCTAAAAGAGACAGCTGCACCCTCTACAAGCTTGTACCAAACCGGATAAGGAATCACTCCGGTATTCCAACATCTACAACAACAGATGCGAAAGCTCCAAGCAATCAAGGTAAATTTCTCCAGCTAGCCATTTGCCAGTTCTTCTTTTTACTATTACTGCGTGAATATTTCGAATTTTCTTTTTTCTTCTGGTTCATTCTGTTAAACATTTTCCGATTGGCTTGTTCTCTAGTTGACGTCGGCTTCAGCTGCTTTTTGTCGGGCCGAAAATCCGTAGTAGGTATGCATTCCCATCCAATGCCAATGCATACATGCATGAATCGCAGTCCACCTGCAGACCGTCTAGTGGTCTAGGCTCTATAACCTCAAGATTTCCCCGCCTTGGCCTATACCGCCCCTGAATAGCTCCTTGATAACCTTTCCTTGGAGTATGGTTTCTTTGATTATCCCGTCAACGTGCTTCGGCTCCACTCTACCGTACCAGATGCCTTTGCCTGCGAGTGGATGAGGCCCTTCAGGAGTTTTGGTAGTTGGTGGAATGTATATGATGACATTGCCAGCGTACTTATGGCCTCCGATATGACTGATCAGCCCTACTCTGGCGGCAGGTGGAGTATACACTTCCGGCTCGAATTCTTTCCGCTTAGGAGCTTGCTTTTCAATTTCGAAGCCTGTACGTTGAAGATTTCTGGAGAACTCGTCTCGTAGAAGAGGTCCGATCACGCCGCATCGGTGATCTCTTCCACCGTGGCCACAAACTAGGACGACCAACTCATGAACGTCTTTCACATTGTGAAAATGGCTCTGCATTTCTGGCCTTCTTTTAAGTCTTGCTTGTTCTTCTATAGGAAGAACATCATGGGCTTTATTCAGCTCCTCGGGTAGGATGAAGCCTTGCACAAACTGCTGGACGGAAGTATGTGTGACGTTGATAGCAGAGATATATTTGAAGCTCGGAAACAGATAAACAGAAGCTGTCCGGGATTCAGGCTCATGATGCGGCAGAAAAGAAGAGTTTGATATCAAGATATTATGGTACGGCTATATGAAACGTAGTTAGTGATATTTGCATAGCATGTAGGGTCCGCCCCACTGACGTTGCTGAATGTGCCCCCTCGCCCAAGCATCTTTTTCAATTTCCGCGCAAACTCGGCATCTTCCTCTTCCTCGATCCTGCTGGGCCAGTCATCCTTGCCGGTAGATATGAGAATCTGCTCGGCATAGCCTGCCATTGTGCCATTGAGGTTGGCCTTGTGGTCGATATCAAGGTGCTGTGGGGTTGGTCGACATTCACATGTTGACGGAGGGCACTTTTCGATGACAGGAAAGGATACGCTTGCCGCTCTCATAGCAAGGCCCCGCCGAAGAGACGGGGATGTATAGCGGAGAGACGCGATGACATGCCGCCATGGAAGAGGAGACAGGAATGACATATTTGAATGACGGATAATCGTTCGGTTTATGCCATCCCGCGCTTCCAGGAGATATGTCTATAAGCTGAATACGCTGGCGCTGACCTGACCGCCGAGATCCACTTCTAGGCTGGATCGATGTCTCTTCACCAGCTTTGTCAAATTGCCCTTTGCATTGGGTCCGGTCAGTGTTCTGCTGATCAGGGAATTCTAGGAGCGTAGAAGCCTGTGACGCTTACAAAAGCGAAGCTCCTATTCGGCCGAAGCGTCACGGCGGGAAGGCGTGAAGCTCGGCCTTAAATGACGCTGCTTCCCGCGGGAATAATAAATAAGCTTAACAGGGCGCTAACCTCAGGTGGGACGTCCCTTCTGTCTGGGAGTCCCTTCCTCCACGCCTGGACCAAGCGCGACCGGTAATCTTTCAATTCCCGTTCTGTGTATGTAAATACTTAGATTACTCTATTACGATCCTTGTTTGATCCGGCGTCTATACACCACATATATTTGATGACACCATAAGGTACGAGACATGAGCACCTAGCGTTTTCAGCCCGTTTGGCCGGCAAAACGTGGGACGGCTTTATGATGTCGCCACCTGGTTATTCTAGTCTTCAAGGGACTGGGGCTCATCCTCCTCGAGATTCTCTCGAGCTTGCTTCATTGGCATCATCATCTGGCAGGTCACAGACTTCGTCACGCAGTTCCTCGCCCGCGGGTATCTCCTCGTCGCGCAAGCAATCGCTCGAAAATGAGGACCCTTTGAGCGCAACGAATCCCGCCAACTTAGGCCGTCCAGACCACGGCAGGTCGTATTCGGTTTCTTCAGCGTTCGACTTTGCAGCGAACCTTTTCCCACTTTCCACTACAGCTGGAGGCTATGCCCCTGTTGGGACTCCAGCATTGGCATCACTAGCAGACCCTTTCGGGACAGCCAATGGCGGGAATCTGGAGAGACACAAGACGCTTACATACCTCAACGGACTATCTCTCATTGTGGGTATGATAATAGGATCTGGGATATTCTCATCCCCTGGTGAGGTCAATACAAATGTTGGTTCGCCAGGAGCGTCCCTGATCGTGTGGACTTTTGCGGGCATATTGGCTTGGACGGGTGCGGCGAGCTATGCAGAGCTCGGAGGCGCCATACCTCTCAACGGCGGCGCGCAGGTCTATCTGGCCAAGATCTTTGGAGAATTGGTCGGGTTTCTTTTCACGTGGTGTGCCGTTTGCGTGATGAAGCCAGGATCAGCGGCCATCGTCTCCATCATCTTCGCCGAGTACATAGTGCGTGCAGCTGTGGGTGCGGAGGCTCAAGATCTCAGTATATGGGTCAATAGAGGAGTAGCATTGGTTGGGCTCTGCGTCGTCACGCTTCTGAATTGCTTGTCAACCAAGCTAGCAACGAGGGTCACGGATATATTTATGTTTTTCAAGTTTCTTGCATTGTTAGGCGTTGCTATTATCGGCATTGTCGTGGCGGCCACCGGATTCTCATGGAAAGGGGACGCGAGCACTGGATGGAAGGACAAAGGTTGGTTCGAAGGAACCAACAAAGACTTGTCTGACTGGGCGGTTGCTCTCTACGCAGCATTATGGGCGTACGACGGATGGGACAATGTAAGTTGACCTGTCCTCACCATCCATGGCTTTGCTGACACACATGCTACAGGTCAATTACGTTGTTGGCGAGTTCATCAATCCGCACAGGGATTTACCGCGAGTCATACACACGGCGATGCCCGTCGTCATCATCTCATATCTGATGGCGAACGTGGCATATTTTCTTGTTCTTCCGTTCGACGTCATTGCAGCAAGCAACACTGTGGCGGTACAATTTGGGTCTAGAGTTTTTGGTCCAATTGGCTCTCTCATCATAGCCCTGGTAGTCAGCGTCAGCTGCTTTGGTGCTTCTAACGCGGGTACTTTTACCACCTCTCGGTTGATCTATGCCGCTGGAAAAGAAGGCCATCTGCCTTCCATATTCGGCAAGTTGGGGTTATCGACCAGCCAAGATTCGGTCAACACCAGATTACGGACGCGATCATGGGCTACCAAGCGGCTATCAAAGATCATAGGAGACGATGAGTTCGGCATCGGCTTTACCCCGATTTATGCCATGGTTCTCTCCGCCGTGCTTACTGCAGTGTATATCTGCTTAGGCGAATTCAGCACGCTCATCACATTCTACGGCGTTGCGGGGTACTCCTTCTATTTTCTTACGGTCCTGGGTCTGATCATTCTAAGAGTGAAGGAACCGGATCTTGAACGACCATACAAGACGTGGATCACGACACCGATTATCTTTTGTTGCGTTAGCCTCTTTCTCGTAAGTAGGTCTCTGGTCGCTCAGCCACTACAAGCGATCACTGTCGTGGCGTTTGTGGTACTCGGGATTCCCGTATACTACTGGCGCGTGAGCGGCAGGAACAAGGGGGTGAAAAGAAGTGGTGAAGGTGCAAGCCATGGTTGGAGGTTTTGGAGGCGATGGACTCGGACATAGACAGAGATAGTTCTTTGAAAAGGGAATTCCCAGTCGCCCCTTAGCCTTTCCAAGACTGTAGCCTGCATTATTTGAAGGGAGCGGGATGCCTCACCCGGGGCAGGGGACAGTCCATCCAATTATAAGCAGCTGATGAGCGATGTGAAGGATGGAGATACACATCAGAAGGTGGAGTGGCTGAAATCGTGTAGCGGTCCGTCTGCCGAAACATTTCCCGCGCCGGTCAGAGACAGATTGCGTGGCGTGGAGATCAGGGTAGGTAATCGGTAATGGCACGCCCCTGTTTTTGGTTACCACACGCCCCTCTCATCTATTCGCATCGTGTCATATCTATCCGCATATCTCATCTACCTGCATCGTATCGTACCTTATCTGTTTGTCTGTAGGTATATTAACATCGTAGCCTATCTACATCGTACCTCATCTACATCGTATCTCATCTACATCGTATCTCATCTACATCGTATCTCATCTACATCGTATCTCATCTACATCGTATTTCATCTACATCGTATCTCATCTATACATACTCATCTAACCAGTTAATCTTTATGATAGATAGATCGATCAACCAATAACCTGATCCAGGATGACATATATCAAATCTATCTATATCATCTCTATGAATGATAGATCAATTAAACTAATTAATTAATCTAGAATGATATCTTATACCTACCTTATCTGTATCCGTGCATGTTACCAAATACAGGGGCGTGCCATTACCGATTACCATCAGGGTATTCTCCGCGCTTGGCAAGATGCGGCGGAAAAGTTCCGCTGATGCTTGATCCTTGCCCGAGATAAGATGGCTCGGCCCTTGGAAATTTAGGTTTAAGACCGAGGCCCGGGGAGGAAGAGGGGCGCAAGAGTGGGAGTTCCCAGACCGCATCTCGCGCAATTTATTTCTTCTGATGGCTTGACTGTCTTCAATCCTCAATACGTACTTCCGCACTGGGACGAGGGGTTGGCAGAGGAAAAGCGAGTGCCAGAACAGCCGTTTGGCAACAACAGAATGTCGCAACCAGTATCGGATTCGGAGAAGCGTCCGAGCGACAGCCATGCGACAGCGACAGTAAGAGACGCGGTGGCCCCGGTGGAAAATCCCAATGCGCGACCTGCATGCTTTCGAAACACTTTCCATGAGATATTGTTCGTTTTCACGGCCACGATGGCCATCTCCCAAGGCTCCTTTACCACCGGGTCCAATCAAGTCATTACCTCGGTCATTGGCAAGGATCTGAACATGACGACGGCCGAAATCACTTGGATTAATGCCTCCTCTTCGTATGTACTGCCATGATTGTTTTTACTAAAATGTCCAATGCTAACGCACGCTATAGACTGACGGCTGGCGCTTTCCTTCTATTTTTTGGTCGAGTCGCAGATATGTTCGGTCGCAGACCCTTGTTCGTCGGTAGCATGGGCATGTTCGCCGTCTTCTCCCTTGCGGCGGGCTTCTCCAAAGACCCAATGACCCTTGATGTCCTCAATGGTCTGATGGGGTTATGCTCGGCCGCTTGTGTTCCCCCGGCCGTGGGAACGCTAGGAGTCAGCTATGCAAAGCCTTCCAAGAGGAAGAACTACGCATTCGACTGTTTCAGCGCTGGTAATCCGTTGGGATTTGTCTTCGGGAGTATTCTGTCCGGAGTGGCGACGAAGCTGTTCAGTTGGAGGGCAAGCTATTGGTTGCTGGCCATCATCTACCTCGTCTTCACGATCGTCGCCTTTTTCACGATCCCGAAGCTTCCTACGAACCATCAGAGTCTTGGTTGGGAAGCGCTGAAGCGATTTGATGTGGTTGGGACCATTGCTGCTATTTCAGGCATAGCCTTCTTCTCGAGTTCCTTGACGTTGGCTGGTGATGCCCCTGACGGATGGAAGACCCCCTATGTCATCGTCCTCTTGATTTTGGGTGTCTTCCTTATGGCTAGCTTCGTGGTCTGGGAAGGCTTCTTCAGCTTTCCGCTGATGCCACTACGCGTCTGGAAGGACCGCAACTTTTCTCTGGTATGCATCTTCCCCCCAGCAGCGTACCTGCTCAGTAGCTTACATGCTCTAGCTTATTTCTACCCTACTATTGGGCTTCACTGGCTTTCCTTCGGCGAACTTTTGGCTGTCACTCTACTTCCAGGACGTTCTGAAACTGTCAGCGCTCGAGGTTGCTGTGCGCCTGCTGCCACAAGCCATTGGCGGCATTATAGTCAACATCATCGCCGGACTAATCCTGCACAAAGTCTCCAACAAGCTCTTGATGGCCATTGGAGCTTTGTCATACACGGGATCTTTCCTTCTACTGGCTCTACAAGGCGAAGACAGCAGTTACTGGGCGTTTGTGTTCCCGAGCTTGATACTTACAGTCATTGGTGCCGATCTGGAATTCAACGTGTGCAATGTACGTCCTCCCCCCTTTCAACCCCTTTTGTGCATCTCATCAGTGAATATTTAAGTTTCTTTTCCTGGCCCCTTTCAACCCCTTTTGTGCATCTGATCAGTGAATATTTAAGTTTCTGTTCCTGCCCCCTTTCAACCMCTTTTGTGCATCTGATCAGTGAATATTTAAGTTTCTGTTCCTGCCCCCTTTCAACCACTTTTGTGCATCTGATCAGTGAATATTTAAGTTTCTGTTCCTGAACAAAAAGCATACTAACGTCACTGTAGATGTATGTTATGTCCTCTTTACCACCGCACCAACAGTCCATCGCCGGCGGCATCTTCAACACCGTCACTAAACTCTGCGTCACCCTCGGCCTCGGCATCTCCACCGCCATCTACAACGCCCTGGCGCCGACCTCCTCCTCTGCTGCCAATTCACCGCACACTACGGATCCGCTGTACCCCTACAAGGGTGTGTTCTGGTTCTCGACTGCCTTTTCGGCGTGCAGCTTGTTCCTGGTGCCTTTTATCACGGTCAAGACGCAAGGCCATGTGGTCAAGGAGGCCGCAGAGGAGGAAAATGTGGCCGGCCCCGCACTCTCGAGGTTCGAATCGCATGTAACGACAGCGTCGGTTGCTGGGGGGACGATGGCGGCTGTCGAGGGCGATATTGAGTTGGACAGGCGAAGCGCCGTCGACAGGCCTGCGGGACAGGCCGCCGAAGAAAAGCATTCATAGCACAATAGGGGTTTGTATTCTGATTTACTTCTTTATGGCTTTGGTGTTTCGATATCTTTGGGTATAGCAAAAGGACATATGGAAAGGGAAGGACGATATAGAAGGATGGGCGTGATAGACGGGACTATGCTGGTGGGCGTACCATACGAAATGGCATATCACGGCTATATATTTCTCTCAAAACACAATCACGTGGTAGACAATAGATGACAATGGTATGGATGCGCAATCCTGGATAATGCAGCAGTCTGCGAGAGTCTCACTTTTCCTACGGGCCCATAGATTGAAGATGATTTCTCTGGAAAGGGAGATAAAGCTATGAGGAGATGAGAGTACTTGATTTCAAGAGATCTCCTTGATCCTTGGTTTCAGATGGCCATTCACTGTACTGATCGGAGACCATCAACTGGAGAAGTTCGATCGATTGAGTTAGCTTATGCTGGATTCACACCTCAGAGATCAAAGATGATCGCTTCAGGAGCGGAGATAAGATATGGGAGATCAAGGGATCATCTCTGCTTCCAGATCTATCGGTCTACCTTTCCACTGAGATCCACCGAGGAGATCAAAGATTTAATATCTCAGGAAGGGCGATAGGTCAGATCAGATAAGATCGAGATTATCAATCGGTGCCGATGTCTCATAGGCTCCGTTTCCTGCTGGCTATCCCATGTATTGGTCGATATTGTTGCTTTCTGGGAAGAGGAGATGATTGCTGCTGCGATTTCTGGTCATATAGGTCTACATTGGAGGGGCCGACACTTCTACGGTGTAAACTTCGTCATAAGGCCGTGCCGTGCTGCCGAGAACTCGTTCACAGCCCCAATATGGCGTTTGCTCTTGCTAGAATCTGAAAGAAGACTCTTGCGAACATGACGCTTGACGACGTACTGAACGGTCCACCGTCAGTCATCCGGCAAGCTCGAATATGTCGAGTGAAACAGTCTTCGCCTCTGCAGGATGGCCATAAGACTCTGAACTACGCCGCATCAGGCCGGTTCTCGCAGTGAACTTCAACTTTTGCTACCCTTCGATACATGCAATGACGACAACACCCTGTGAATGCAAATGCTATGCGAGACGCCTGGGCGCTCAGTGCATCCCTTAAGCCTTTGGGCTAAAGAAACACTATGCGTAAGCAACCTCCCGAAGAGGCGCCTCATTCTCCATCTCGTATTCAATCTCCACTCTCGGCCCCTTTCTCTTGGCCGGCTTAGGCGGCGCTGCTGCAGGCCCTCTCTTCCGCTTGAGACCAGTGACGGCTTTCTTGAGGTCTTCCTCCTCATCCTCTTCGCTGCTAGCGCCTGTCTGCTCCTCGCTCTCTTCATCTTCGTCTTCCGAGGCATCAGTCCCTTGCTCTTCACCGCTTTCACCTCCAAGCCATTCCTCTAGATCCCCTAGCTCGTCTTCATCCTCTGAGCCTTCGATGTCGCTAACGTATTCGACATCGCCCACCCCTTCTTCCTCTTCAAACTCTTGCTCCAGCTCTTCCTCTTCTTCATCTTCAATTCCCTCATCCAGATCCTGGTCTCGCTCGCCTTGACCTTGCCTTTCCAGTCCTCGCAGGACCTTCTTCCACACGCCCTCTTCGACGTTCAGCGGGCGGTCACCATAAGCACCGCTCCTCAAACGCTCGATAAGCTCTCTTTCAATTGCCCTTTCCACCTTTGCCGCAGCCTCGGCTTTCCTCTCTCTGGTCTCCTCCCTTCTTCGCACCTTGGGTGCCAACTTCGGTACCAGCTTCTCGCCTAACCGTTCCTCCTCGCGGGCCAATCTCCGCGTGCGGATTGCCACCTGCGTCAACCGTGTAAGACGCTGTTTACACTTATGTATCAAGAACTTTGGCCAATAGATCAGGCGATCGTCGATTTGCTGAAGAGCTGTAGCGTAGTTCTGTGACAGCTTTATCCTCTCCCACCATTTTGCGGGCATGTGGCTGCGCTCAATCGTCTTCATGTACAGGTACAGAGTCCCTGTTTCGGGATTGGACCTGATCGTGGCATAGCGAGAGTTGGCTAAGGGGCAGGATTGGCGGTTGCAAAGACCGGTCACATTGTACTCGTTGCGGCAGAAGTTTTGCTGCTTTGGAGTTCTGCAAGAAGGTTAGTTTTGACGGAGGCAAGCGCTGGATGGGAGGCTTACTTGAGCTTGAAAGCGCAGAACTGCTGGTTTATTACCTGCCATACAATCTCGTCGGATGCCATGATGGAGGAAAATGCCCGCCGTGGGGGATGTGGCTGGTGAAAGATGAGGACGGTGAGGGTGGGTGCGGCGACTCTGCCAGTCCTTGCTGTGTCTCGAATTATTTAATAATTTTGTTGCACCGACGACTTTTTGGCGGTCGGACGGCGAAGTCTTGACTCGCTAGTCCATAATAGGCCTAGCCCAACTATTCTAGATCCCCCAAAATGCTCGCACTCTCATTCGTCCAGACTTTCGATCATCCTTTCATCCTTCGTTTGTCTTGAAACATTTGGCAGCTGCTTCGACGGAGTGTCAATGACATCCCTCAGAGCAGCTCAGCAATGTCTGATCCTTGAAAGGTGCGCCCTGCGGGGCTCGATGCCCAATTGCTTGCCCATCGCTCTCTCGCGTTGTTACAGCGCGACCACATCAAGGACCTCCTCGCCCCGGTCACAAGCTCTCCCCCGACGACGATGGCCAGGGTTCGCCCTCAGTTTTGCTGCTGGATTCAGCCTGATCTGTATCTATAATCTCACCTCATCTCCTTCAACCTCCGCAGACACTCTCAATCCCAAGACCTTCTCGCCATTTACCCTTATATCAAAAATCCCGGTATCCTCTACGAGCAACATCTTCACACTGCGGCCTTCTACCGGGCGTATCTCTGATGTAGATTATGCCTCGCTATGGAAGAAGGCGTGCATCTGGAGTGTTGAGATAAAGCAACCACAGCTGCAAATTGCCAGAGCTTATACGCCGCTTCCACCAATTGGCACTTACGGTACGGGCGTCGGGGATGAGGAGGATCTAAACTTGCTCGTGCGGCACTACCCAGCTGGCGAACTTTCGACTTACCTGCACAACCAGCCTCTGAATGGGACACTGGGCCTCCGCGGCGCTCATGTTGACTTTGCGCTTCCGCCAGATGTCGAAGATGTGGTTTTCCTAGCTGGTGGCACGGGCATTGCACCTGCTTTGCAAGCTGCGTGGGGCTTGCTGTGCAGGCATGCTGAGAACCAAAGCGCGGGAGATGGTTCCAGTCTGCAGCCAAGAGTGCGAATACTCTGGGCAAATAGACGGAGGGAAGATTGTGCTGGCGGGGTCAGCGATGCTGCAATGGCTACAGGAGGCCAACTGTGGTGGAAGTTGGTCGGCTTGTTCGGTGGAAGCAGCAATGAGCCTGTCGACCCGAAGCCGGACATTGACAAGGGCATCATTGTACAACACCTCGACAAGCTGAAGGAGCAATATGCTGGCCGGTTGAGCGTTGATTACTTTGTGGATGAGGAACGAACGTTTATAGGAAAAAAGGAAGTGCAGCGGTGCCTGCAGGTGGCACAGCCGAGCCCACCAACTGACGGAACCGGAATTGAAAGGGGGAAACGTCTCATCCTGGTGTCTGGTCCGGACGGCTTCGTGCAATTCTTTGCGGGGCCCAAAAACTGGGAGAACGGAGGTGAAATTCAGGGGCCACTTGGTGGGTTGCTCAGGAGCATTGACCTAACCGGTTGGGATGTTTGGAAGCTGTAGGAACATAGATATAAGTTCTAGAGAAGATACCCAGGCGCCTGCCTTCATGACGCCTTAACACTCGACACAATACCCGAGAACCTGACAACATGAATATAGACTCATGTATTGCCATTCGCATACTCCCCAGGTCCTCTATCCTCCTGATTTGCAGGGGTACTTGCTTCAACCCGCTCCTCCACATCACACGCGCCACTGCAATCGACAAAGTCCTCCAACTCCTCGCTGACCGTCTTGAGCTTCTCCTTGACGCTCGCCACGCCCTCGTGCCCGACCATGAGCCTCGCAGGGGGATTATCATGCCCGCCCACCGCCGTCAATGCATGCACCGTCTCCGCCAACATCCTCGACTTGACCACCTCGCTCAGGTGCGGATACGCGCTGCCGACATCGCCTTCCTCAGGCGTCAGCGCCTGCCGTGCATCTGGGTCAATGCGGCGCAGCACGGCCGAGAGGAGCTCGCGAGATAGCGGGGCCGGGTTGTGGTCCGGGGAGTACTGTGGCATGGCGGGCACGGCGCGGATGCGGTTGGTGAGCACGGAGATCTCGATGTTGGGCTGCACAATGGTCATCTTGATGTTAAAAGGGGCGA
Organism: Symbiotaphrina buchneri; assembly: GCA_001599915.1. Taxonomy (NCBI): domain Eukaryota; kingdom Fungi; phylum Ascomycota; order Symbiotaphrinales; family Symbiotaphrinaceae; genus Symbiotaphrina; species Symbiotaphrina buchneri. Next base: position 243,215 of record BCIG01000018.1, read on the forward strand.
TCTCGTAGGCTAGGCTGTCGCAGAAACCTTCGATAGCCCAGCCTGCCGCGCAATACATTGCCAGGCCCGGGGTGCCGAGGTGCGAGGCTATGGTTTGGCACACGAAATCAGTCGGCTGGACAGGAAGATTCAGGGAGGGAAACATACTAATGCCCGTCAGGACTATGATATGGCCATTCTTGCGCTCACGTAAAGCCGGTAGAGCGGCCTTGATGATGTTGACGGCGCCGAAGAAGTTCGTCTCGAACTGATCTCGTACAAGCGTTCGAGTTCTCGGTGTTGCACCCAGCTCCTCAACTGTGCCCACAAGAGCTGCACGGCAAAAGCTCATGTCAGTTTTCCAATTTCTCACTATGTTCATGAAGGCGAGGCGCACCTTCACTCGTGCAGCAGAGGAAGATGTCAATTCCCCCAAACGCTTCGACGGCTTCCGCAACCCCTGCCTGACACTGCGCCATGATCCTAACGCACAAGGCATTATTAGTCTGGGCTATTTTCCAGGGCTGTAGCAAATTCAAAATCCATTTCGAAATAGTCGTCCCTTCTTCGCAAGCAAGAGAACGTTTGGCGCACAGGAGCTTACCTCACATCGCATCCCACAACCCTCACCCTACTCTTCCAACCCTGCTTCGCCGCCTCCCCCAAGAAGCTCTTGAAGTCCTCCATTGCGCCGGCCTCCTCCTCGCTCCATTCCCCCGGCGGAAGGCATGCGACAATGTAATCGCCATGAGCGAGGACCTGGCGCGCGACGGCTATCGCGATCGGCGCATGGCCCGAGGTCAGGAACCAGACGCGCGGGGAATTGTGCGGAGGGAAACGCGGAGCGGGGACACTGAAGTTGTTGCTCATGCTGCGGAGCGACGGGCCCTCATCGTGGCATGGCTGTCATGTCGTGTTTGCGCCGATGAACTGGCAATGGTGGCATACGTAAGTATCGTACGGGGTGGGTAGGAGAGCTAGGGAGCTAAAGAGCTAAGGAGTGCGAGAGTCTGGAGATTTGGGGACGCGGGGTGTAAAGTTTAAAGACAGACTCCAGAAATTTGGCAAGCCCCCTGATCGCCCGGAGAATCTCGTCCAAAATAGTAGCCCAGCGACTCGGTTACGAACTCGAACTTCTGGCTACTACTCACGTCTAGTAGTCTATCATCAACCGCAATGAAGTAGTTCCTAGAGCTGGTGTGGTTTTGGCGGGGTTTAGCAATGTAAAGCACAATGAACTCCACACAGCGATCAAATGGCTCAGGTATTTGCAGATCTACCTTGAGCTCGTTATTTCGGGACCCAGGATCATCGAATACTATTACTCCTTTATGACGCTATTTTTCAAAAGGGTATCTTCGCGCGGGCTCTTTAATGCAACACCAGATATCCGAACTCCATAAAGCAATCCAATGAGCGACTACATCAACTCGGACTAACCGGACTGGCGAGACCATCCACCCCTGGGCCGGGTTTGCTCTTCCGCCTTTTCAACTTTTCCTTGCTAGACTTCCTCGCGGGACTGGGTGGCTTCTTCAGTCCTTCGGGTTGGGGTGTCGAAACAGCACTATTCTTTCCCGCTGCCGTCGGCTCCACTCGTCGACTTTGGGAAGCTTCCGCGGGTCTAGCTGCCGGTCTCGCTGACGACAAGATAAACGACCCTGGCTCTCCCACGAGTGGATTCTCATCCATGTATTCACTCCCATAGCGGAGGGAGAGTGAAAAGGATTCGGCCAGGAGTCGGGATGCTTGTATGTCTGTCGGAGTGCCTGCAATGGACGACTTACTGCTGGTCTGCGACGACATGGAATCAGGGAGAGGCGTTGAAGCACGGCTTGTCTGTGGACTTTGCCCACGAGTTGTGGTGCCTGTGGCTGTGGCTGTTGCTGGTTTTGCCGTTGGCGCAATATATGTATGGCCGTAGGAAGGGGAGAAGATAGGTAGGGATGAAGCCGTCGACAGTAAATTCGTAAGAGATGTAATAGTAGACAGCTGAAGAAAGGATGAGTTAGTCACCTCGAACAGTTGGCTCGCATCATACCAGTCTCCCTCCTATGACCTTCTCGACGGAGGGTGCCATATAGATATTCTCCCCGATGACAAAGTACGAACTGAGCACGGTGACCTGGTCTTCTTCTCCCTGCCTCTTCCGTCGGTTCTGCTTGCGGATCACCCAAACACCAGTGTCCTCGCCTACCACGCGCCCAGGGTTCTGCTGGCTGGGCTGGGAAGCTTCTGGGGCGACCATGAACTCCAACCCTGACATCGTGCGTAACCGACCTTCGAAAGCTTCGCGGGTCTGGATGATGTAGGACATGGCAGCGTTATACATAGCTTGAGTAGCCAGGACATGGTTGTTCGAGGTGAGATCGAAGAACGGAGATTGTGCGAAATATGGTAGCACTGCTATTGTTCAGTACCTCTGCTGAAGAGGATAGGAGGGGCATCAGCGGTACCGGTGTTAGTGTGTATCCCGCCCATTGACTGCGCCAACTGTGGGGATCTCCATTGGACCTCGTCCAGAGGTGGTTCTTTATGTGCAGACATGCTTGACCATCTGTGGATCGAATGAAATGCGTACGACCGGGGCGGCGACGTAGGTTGCTACTACTGGAAGGGGTGCGTAGAGAATGGATGATGCTAGGGATGGAGGAAGATGGCGGGTTGTTCCGAAGCCCTCTCAATAAGCCCTAACAGGGGTTGCTCTGTACAACAGCCAACAAAGGAGAATCTCGAGAGATAATCAGTATTAATGGCACACCCCCGTTTTTTATAATTGCAAGCTCCTCATACAAAAGAAAGGGCGATTTCGTGGACCGTGCAGACTAATCACTAATCAGATTTCTTTTTTCTTGAATAACGCTTACTCTAATATTTCGAATATCCAAAATTGATTGATTGATTGATTGATTGTGATCAGTTCGTTATTTATAAAAACGATATAGATAGATAAGACTCGATTCGATACAGATATACAGATAGATATAATACAGAAAGATCTAGCATATATAGTTTTGAATCAGGTCAATGATTGATCGATCTGTCCGCTATGGAGATTAATCGGATAGATGAGATGTGATGCTGATACACGACAGATAGGTACGGTACGATGTAGATAGATGAGATATACAGATACCATAGTACTATGCGATGTGAATAGATGAGATGGACGTGTGATAACCAAAAACAGGGGTGTGCCATTACACGGTTACCATCTTGAGACTGAGGACAGTTCTCCACTGATTTGTGTACCCCTGATCGGACAACAGCACCAAGCAATTGCTGTCATCTGCAACAGTTCCGGTCAAGTAGTGAACCACACTGCGGCTTTTCATTCACGGAGGCAAATCTAATCTTTGTGCATTCACCTCCAATCGATCACGTGTGAATTCCCAAGCTTGTAGATGCTACTATCATTAAGGTGTATCATAATCACATACACGGTTCAAATATGAGTCGTCGTTCCACCGTAAAGCCTTGCGAGCACAACAATGAAAAGCCCCTTGAAATCCCTTCCCATTGACCCCTGTTAATGGCGTTGAGATGGCAGCTCATATACATCGTTGACAGGTCCAGCTTGGTGCCCCAATTCATGGATTTGATGTTGTCCAGCTGCTGGCATCTCCGTTACGCCAGTATGCATCGTACTGATTGGACTGGGCGCCGTAGTATTTGGGGATAGTGGTGTGCCTTGTAATTCTGGTGACGTTGAAGCAGTGTAGTTGGTCTTCCCTTCATTGTCGTACCCTGCACCGGCTTGAGGATAGGTCGGTGACTGTTGCTGCTGCTGTTCGATCGGTTTGCCGTCAAGATAGGGTTGGGCCGGCTCATGACCAGCAGGGCCAGAGTAATAGCCTGCCTGGGTCGGGGGGTACGGTGCGCCGCCACTATTGGGGCCTGAGCCTGGATACGGTTGTTGATTCTGCTGCATTGGTGGTTGATTTGGCGGGATTTGAGCTGCTGCATTATGCCTGCGTCGAGACCGGAGGCAGAAGTAGATGGCCGCTCCAGAAATCGCACCAACGCCCACAACAACGCCAACAACAATGCCACCAATTGCACCGCCAGAGATACCACCGCCGCCACCACCAGATGAGCTGCTGGAAGACGCAGCAGCTGCCGAGGTTGTAGAACCTGACCCAATGCTTGTAGACGTCGCCACTGCGGATGCAGAAGCACTAGCAGCAGTGGTAGAAGTCGCTGCGGAACTCGATGTGGAGACGGCGATGACTGAGCCTGAGGCGCTTGATATAACAACAGGGGAGGCGGCAGAACTAAGAATTTGAGTAGAAGCTGTCACAGTGATTGGACCGGCAGTAACGTCATAGGTGCTTGATACAGCAGAGGCAACGCTATTCAGGACGTCTGATATGGCCGCGACACTATTGACGACATTACTGGTTTGCCCACAATTCCAGTTAGTCAAATCGTAGGTTCCAAATGTATTCATATTACAGTAGGGTCGAGCGGAATTGCTGCGACATCCGTCAGTAATGTATCTTCTCAGTACTGCGGCAGATAGTAGGGACAGACCACTTGAGGATGCTTGTATTTTCTTCGCATACTACACCGCACGACACTCCATAATTGAGACAGGTCGTCCACAAAGCCGTACATGTTGAAATAGCACCAGTGCAGCAACCCACGGCATCGCCGGAGTATACACAGGTAAGGGTAGCGGAGCAGGACAGAACGTTATCTAGAGCATGTCAGCAGCCGGCAATCGACGTGGTAGGCTGAGAAACATACCAATGTCACCACTTACGAAACCGCACCAATTGTCCGGTATCGAAACAGAACTGACTTGTCTGCCTCTGAGAAGTTCTTTGGGTAGGATACCAGGTGCTTGTGTAATCCTAGGCGAGAAGCCGTTGTACATGATACCCGTTGGGGTCTCAGCAGGTTCTAGCCATTCTATGGTCGCAGAGGCCACAGCTATACGGCTCCACAGAGCAAGAGCCATGGAGAAAAAGAAGAGGATCCCCATGTTGGCTTCTCTCAGGCCCAAGTGGATCCAGAGCAAAATCAAAACTTATGGAGTTTTATTGGAGAATAGGCCAGAATATAAAGTCACTGTTTCAGAGACCGCTCGGCTATGGCAATTCCCTAGAGATATGACGAATTGCCCGGTGAAAAGCAGAGAGGACGGACGAGGTGGGAAAAAAGAGAGTCAAATCTGCTACTCGGATGAAGGAGTAGTGGGAGGTCAAATAAGCAAAACAGGGCTCACTCAGCCTTGTCTCGGCATGGCTTTTACGGTCCAAAATGAATAATCGCTCTTCCCGCGCTGGGCGGAGTCCGCACGCCCGGCGAAGATGTGGAGCGCCATAATGTATGGAGGACGCACGTAGTGACTGGACTTGGGCTCAGCCGCAACAGTCCGCAATAATAGCTCCCGCCTGGGCAGCTGTTTTGATCTGCACTCATGCCCTCATACGCGGTGGAAAGGAGCCTCGCCGAGAGCGGAGACTGGCTCGCTCAAGTCAAAGTTCAAGCCATGCAGCCAGATTGGGACCGAGGCTTGGGAAGTGTGTTGCACAGTGCCTAAGGTATGGTAGGTAACTGGCACCGAAACGGACAGTACCGGAAGACAGTCTATTCAGTAGAGAAGCAATTAGCTGCCAAGCGGTGAGGACGCCAAAAAGTTCCCGGAAGCCGATCATTTGCCAACACTCCGGTGTAGGTGTACAGGGACACGTCCAGCCAGCATGCGCGCTCTCTCTTTGGAGGGGTTTTGAAGCTTAATCTCCACCGAACCTAGAGATTAAGGTTAAATGGGGAAGCCGCAAGCGACTGTGCGCACTGCCAGCCTCGTCCCCAAGTCTGCCTTGTGCAAAGGTGTGATCGGGCAGGAATCAATCATGAACGGGATATATGAATGAGAAAGGGAGAAAAAAAGAGAATATCTGGGTATCTCAAAGCTCGTAGTCTTGAACGACAATTCTTGCAAAAGCAGAACAAGGAGAGACGTAAAGTGACAATGCACTTGAAACACAACTCAAGCAAGATGTCCTTGCCGGTGCACCTCCGGGGGAATGATTAAGGTGCGTAAACTAACTGCGCCGTGGCTCGTAACTTTAATGCTATTCGTACCAATATGCCAAGAAGAGATGCCTGTGATCAGTGCCATGATAATTGATTGGTCCTGTTGGTCAGGCTTGGGAGTCGGGGATCCTTCCCTTGTGTTGATTGACTCTTAAATCCGGGCTCGCCGGGTAGTTCAGTTAGTATTAAACCTTATTCCACGCGTGCACGCTTGGTACGGGAACGCCCTCACCCTTATTAATCTATTTCTATGGTGGTACACCTACACAGCCTCGACAGGCAGTCCACCTCTTCGTCCTCGTCCTATTCCTCGGTTTCTGGCGTTTCTGACCCAATTTACAATTAGGTAATCGGTAATGGCACGGCCCGATTTTTGGTTACCACACGCCCTCTCATCTATTCGCATCAAATCTATCCGTATATCTCATCTATCTGCATCGTATCGTATCTATCTGTCGGTATATCAGCATCGGAGCCTATCCGTATGGCATCTCATCTCCCCCTTGATTCTTCATGATAGATAGATCGATCAACCAATAACCTGATCCAGAATAACATATATCAGATCTATCCGTATATCGGCATCGTATCTTATCATATCATATCTGTCTGGTTTATCTCCGTGATGGATGGACCGATTAATCGATCAATCGGTCAAGGACGCCATCTTATACCTGTTCACATATTTTCCGCATATCAAAGTGGGATTAGCCTCCCTTTGTTTTTTGTATGAGAGGGGCGTGCAGTTACCAAAAACCGGGGCGTGCCATTACCGATTACCTTACAATTAATAATCACTGCGCCGGCGATGTGGGCAAGATTTCAAGACGGGTTCAAGATCCCCGAGGTCGGTATTGCAGCCAGATACCGTCAGCGAAAGGTACGGAGCAAATCGCGTCTTCACCCAGGTAACGAAGTACAAGGTGCAGTCACTGCAAGCTTTTCTCCGCTCCGAGGATGTCGCAGTGCTGCAGGATATCAACCTTCACAATCCCGGAAGGAATCAATATGGTCAACACAGACATGCCTCTCTGTGATTCCTTCCGTGAGTTCACTATCCCCTTCTCCTGTTCGTTCCTCCCAAACTTCCAGTAGATCATATATACCAGTCCGGGTCTACTATTTTGCAAATGTTCTTAGCAAGAATACCATCCACCCATTCTCTATGCTCGCTCGTCCTTCAGCTGAGCCTTGCCCAGTATATCTCGTTCCATTCGAGTTCATCTTTGTTCACGTCCCAGAATTTGCTTATCAACCCCTCTGTTCGAGATTTGAGAGGCATGGTGGACAGCCAAGGGCGTGACGCGACTGCTTTCTGTTCCAATTCGAAGAAACGTTCTCTATGAACATCGTGAGCGCCATGTCGCCAGGTGAAAGCGGCAGCAACTGTATGGCGGCTATGCTTCTGATATGGACGGTGATGATCCGTCCAAAGGAGCATTTCGAGTCTCTGAAGTAGGAAATGGCGCTCGCCGTGGCATTGCAGCAATCATGGTCTCAACTTGGCTCAGTCTTATATACAATGCCAGCTCACCGAGATCATCGTGATGTAACGCAACCGGTCATTGACTTCGTTTGTTAATCATAAACAGTGACTCATTACTCGTCAAGAGGACATCCTCCCCTATTGGGTGTATCCTCAGATCCCTGTGTCTCTTTTCAGTACTTAGATTTTGGCTCGAACTCTGCTTAAGATCACTGCTGGCGCCGAATGCGGGGAGTGTGAAAGGCATCACGAGGATAATCCACGCCAGCAGATATCGAGGCAGCCGCAGTGAAAGGACTTTTATCCTCTGGTTGCTGCCCGAATAGCTCTGTTGATGACTGTTGTGGTTCCACCAGTACAGGGTCGTTACAAAAGACCGCCAAGAGTCGGTCGACAACATCCCGCATATGCTCTTGGTTCAGAAGCTCCACATCAATATGTGCTCTCTGTAAATGATTTAGTGTGTAAAGCTGTCTAGAGGATTTCAATACCTACAAATGCGAAACAAGCTCCCTTGAAAACTTGGTGATACACAAGCTTGTATTCATCAGTGTCATCCGCTTGTGCAGTAGTTGACTGTGTATCTGTAACTGTTGTAGGTGCTTCCGATACAGCCCTTGACTTGCTGGCCTTCTTCCGCTGCAAGCCGTATATGCGCATACCGGCCATGACGATCCGAGAGAGCGCATCTTTGTTCTTGGCTTCGGTACCCTTTCCTTCAGTATCAAGGGTGATTTGGCTGTCGCCCGCTGCGCTCGATACATGATGAAGAGATGACCTTTTCGCCTCGGGCACCACCACACGACTCGCAGGACGAGACAAGCTCTGCATGGAGGAAATACTGGATGATCGGGAGCTCGGTCGGCGGAATTGCATCGCCTGCTGCTCTGCAACATCGGTACCAGTCTCAGCGACAGTTGCACCACTTGTAGAATCTTTTCGATGAGTGGCCTGTTTCTTATCAAGTTCAGCCATGACCTGTGCGACTCCTTGTCCCCCTAGACGCCTTGTCTTCTTTTGCCGCTCTGCAGCATCTTCAAAAAGACTCGTCATCCTTTGCCGTCTTGAGGTCTCAGGTTGTTGTTCAGCAACATCTTGAGAACTCCTTGCTGCTTCTTGCTTCGCCTTTAGCTCCCTGTGCGCCGCAACTTGCGCGAAAATGTCCGAAGAAAGTGGTAACGCCCACACCGTTATGTTTGGCTTCGCGTTATGTTCTGGTGGCGGATCTAACTCCGCATTTGCTCCATTTCGTGAGGTTGCCTCATGTGAATGCCCCAAAGAACCAGGCATCAACATTGCATAAAACAGCACTTCCGTGATCCGCCTCTCATCAGTGCGTGCCATTGCAATCTCACTGTGCTTTTGCCCCTCATTCGCACGTACCATGACCCCAATGGTGGATTGTTCACCTTGCTTCGAGAAAGCAGGTGCTCCTCCTGGTTCAGAACCATCGCGGCCCTCCTCGACAGCCGGCCATCCATACGTCAAGACCTTTTCGAACCATGCTGATGTGTTGTCATTCCACGTCCAAACACAAAGACTTGGCCCGGCAGCTAGATATAGCGGTATATGCGCTGGCTCTACTAGTGCTAGAAATTGTAGATCCGATGGCATAGCTGGCGGTGGATCATGATGGCCCGTAGCCGGGTCTTGAAAAGCCAAGATGATATCTATTCCGAGTAAATTAGACATGCATCCTTCATGAGGCGGGTTTTCTCACCTTGGAGCGGAGGGGAGCCATCGCTGAACACGATATTCCCCTCCCAGAATGACATTATCTCTCCCAGAATCTATGTACATCTCCCACCGTACACTGTCCCCTGCACTGATGAGGAAGCGTCGCATCGACTGCCAGACTACGAGTTACCTTAACAACAGCACGCCAGTCGTGACAGCACAATGTGTCAGTGGCATTGACATCGACACTTTTCATTGACATGCGCGTCCCTGTGAATGTGAACGCGAAAGTAGTTCGTAGATTAGATTAGATAGCCGAAGTGATCTACTGCACAGAGTACAAAGTACAGGGACGCATGCTACGGTGGTGTGTGCAAAAATTTCAGCTTTATACATATACCAAAATACTACACCTCCTTTCATCAAACATCGGCTATGGTGTAGGGGTTAGCATCCATCGCTCTCAGTCTTCAGATAACTGAAAGCTCCTTCCGATGAGACCCGGGTTCGATTCCCGGTAGCCGAATAACTGATTCTTTTTTGTGTGATTTTTTTATTCCCTTCTATCTCTCGGTCCTTGAACATCGATCAGGAAGCCTGGGTTGTGTGCAAACGAAATGGAGAACGGGAACGCTTGCACATCTCCCGTTCCACCTGGTTCTTTTGCTCATAATTCACATTTATCGTGCACTCACCGGTGTCTTCTACTTTTGCTTAAACCACCCCCAAGATTGTTAGTGGTTGAAAAGCGCGGATGATATATTGCAGTCTATACCGAAAGTGGCGGCATACTTCCCCACCTTGCCGAGGCGGAGGAATGGGTAGTCACGTGAAGGCTTTGTGTATTCATTTACTCAATAAGTATGAACAACTACCTACATATATGACATTTTCTAAGGCATATTATAAGACCATCGTTCCACTTATCAAGATGTCTATATAAAGGCGATTGATAGAATATAAGGTACACTTCAAACGCTGGTAATCGGAGTTGTGCGTTGAAAGCTTTAAGGTTTCGGCGTCGGCGATTACTGGCAGCTAGCTTGCTGGTGTGAAGCTGGAGCTTGCGCTTATCAGTTCGATAAGGTCAGTGTCGATTGGACTTTCGGCGTTCCTGGGCCCAGGCCGACGTGATGTCGGCTTCACATAATAGTCGCGAAGGCCTGAGGAGTGAAGTAAATCGTCAATTGACCTTCACTTGCACTCCTCATCGATCGGCTCGTACATCTTGGTAGTATCTGGCCATCATGACAGTCACTGAGCTACAACCGCAACTTATCAAGACAGGGCTCGGATGGAGGAAGATATTGCCAGCCAAGGACTCAGAGGCAGCTGGTGCATTCACAGAGGTACCAATAATTGACCTCACAGACATGAGACATCCAGATGTCAATAAACGTCGAGCAACTGCAAAGCAGATTTACGATGCCTGTATCCGGGTGGGCTTCTTCTATGTCCGCAACCATGGGATTGCTCAAGAGAAAGTAGACGGCATATTCTCAGAGGCGAAGCGCTTTTTTCATGAAGTACTCTTAGAAGAGAAGATGGAATTGGCTACTGAGAAGCATGATCATTATTATGGCTACTATAAAATCGATATGAACCCAGATCAACCAGGCGGAGCAAGTCGGTAACTCCTTTCCCTTCGTGATCCTAGGCCTAGACTGACTGTGTGGAAGAGCTCAATGAAGCTATCAATTTTGGATATGAACCATCAGTTGATCCTCTGGCTGTGACTGATCAGAATAACGGTGACAATTGGTGGCCCTCGGCAGAAAGACTTCCGGGATTCCAAGAATCCGTGAAGGACTGGATGAAAGAAATGCTCAGTCTCAGTCGCTCCATGCTCCGTCTTTTCGCCCTAGCTCTCGATCTGGACGAAACCCACTTTGATTATTTAGGAACGCGGCCTTATGTGATCGCCAAAATGGGTCATTACCCCGGCGAATTGGCGGATCCAGATGTGCCATCAGCCATTAGAGCACACACTGACTATGAGCTATTTACGATTCTGGTGCAGGACGAGAACAAATCTCTTGAAGTGGTCTCCAAGGATGGCACATGATTACCGGTAGACCCTATCCCAGGTACCTTTGTGGTCAACATAGGCGACTCGATGTCCATGCTGAGCAATGGCTTGTTTGTGTCGACAATGCACAGAGCTGTGAATAAGACAAAACGCAGCCGCTATTCGGTCCCTTTTTTCTTTGCTGGTAGGTCCAAGTCAAATGCATAGGGGGAAGACTTCACTAATGTGCCATCAGCCAACTATGACGCAGTACTCGAAGCAGTCCCTTCGTGTGTGACCCCTGAACGCCCTGCACAGTATAAACCGGTCGTTTCTGGAGAGTATGTCCGTGCTCGACTCCAAGCGGTGTACACCAAACCGGATATTGAGGTGAATTATGACACTATCGAGTTGGAACCTAAAGCCGTCGAAGTGTAGCCTGCAGGGGATCTTGAAGTTATGATCTAAATTTCCCACGACTTCGTCAAGTATGCAATTAATTTACAGTTTTCACTTTGGATGACCGACCACCTGGGATAGCGAAGGGCCCAAGTCAAAACCAGTGGCTGTGTTTGACGTCTGTGAACACTTGTGGAACAATCAGCTGCCAAGGCAGATTAATTACTGCGGGTGTGTTGCGAGATGCTTATAATACTGTATAGTGCCGGACGCTGTCAAAGGAAGCTCGTCCCAAAGACTAAAAAGAGCGGTATGTAGAACGTGGGACATCCACGAACGATTTCTATACTGCCTAAGTAATTTATTTTCTGCACGTATCATCCCAAACTTAAGGTGCTTCAGGCTGCTCCCAAGAAGAAAAAAGGGCATCGAGGCCTCGATTTTGAACACGATACAGCGAGCCAAATTCAGTTATCTAGAAGTGCTCCCGTCTGCCGGATACCTTAGCAGCGCATTTGAACCGAAGGCAAAAATAGGGCTGATTCTGTGGGGGAGACCGTACAAATAGAATCCAGGACGCAAAACTCCCGCTTGTAGCTCGATTGCATCGACGTAATGAAGCGCATCCCTAGATGTACACTATGCTTGCACATGCCATGCTATACCTCGTACACTTGATGCAGACTGAGACGAAATGCCATCATACGGTCACCCGGATGATACCCGGTAGCCCCCTAGAAATCTTGCTCCTCTTGGAAGAACATTGTAAAGCTCACAATGGTCCCATATATCAAAAGCCCACCGATAATGGACATCACCATGGCCGGATATACGATCAAGCCGCAGTGTGCGAAAAGTGCAGGGAGTGCTGTTGTACAAGCCGTTAGCCTGCGTCTTCAATGCGTTCTTTAGAAGAACGACCAGAGGGTGCCACTGACCGATTCCCATAACGACCAGAAATCCCGTGCAGAATCTGCCAAAGTCGATAGCAGCATTTCCCGAGCTTTCCATGAAATCATCGGGGTTTGTGCATCTCCCACAAACCCAGTTCGGCAGAGGAGCGAGGACGTAAGTTGCTACGATGAGTAAGGGCAGGTAGTTGCCCCACAGCGCTGAAGAGAGGATGACTAGAAGAAAGCCGATAGCCAGGACCTAAGGAGAAACTTGTTAACTGTACAGCAACGCGAATAAGAAATGAGTGTTGACATACGAAGGAAAGAGCTATGATCGTTTTTAAGCCCGCCATTGCGAGTGCCGTGCGTGAGCCTCTCTGCGGTCTTCGACCGGAGTTGCCGAAGCACAGGCCCCGTTAAATTTACTCTTGTTGGGTATTCCAGGAGCCTCTATTATTTGATAAAGATTGAAAGGCGTGGGCGGTTGATGGTTGTCGCAATGGTGCCTGCAAGCGCTGGTGGTGACGTTGCTCTGTAGCCGCGGCGATGGTTGGGCTGCTGACATGAGGCTGAACCATCCAACCCCGGTCACAACCCAAGCTTAGCCCCTTTAGCGAGTCAAGCATCGGATACCTTAGCTCTGGAGCGCGTCGTCCTTACTGCCTAACATACTCTGCAACTTACAGCTTGGCTCTCATCACCTTCACTGCTGTCCAGGATCTCCGGTGAAGGATTGCTGGAGTTGCAAAAGGGTTCCATCTCCATCTTCCACGAACCCTCTAGCGCGACATCATGTTCAGAAACAACTACGACAACGATTCGGTCACATTGTATGTCCCAAGCTCCAACGACCGATGCCTTAACTGACCTTCCTTCCAGCTCACCGCAAGGTCGGATATTCCAGGTCGAGTATGCACAAGAAGCCGTCAAGCAAGGTTCGGTAGTAGTAGGGATAGCCAGCAAGACACATGTCATCCTCGCAGCTATAAAGGTGTGTTTCCGCTGGGTATTCGTGCACTTTACAGAGTCGCTGATCCTTTCTCCTTGCACAGCGAAGCGCCGAGGAACTGTCATCGTATCAAAAGAAAATCATCACAATAGACGACCATCTCGGCCTTGCCCTCGCTGGCCTCACATCCGATGCCCGAGTTCTCTCCAACTTCATGAAGCAGCAGTCACTTGCTTCGAAGATGACCTATGCCCGTCCAATCCCTGTTGAACGCATTGTTGCACAAATCGGGGATCGCGCTCAGACGAATACGCAACACTACGGCAAACGTCCATACGGTATTGGTCTTCTTATTGCCGGAGTGGATGAAACGGGGACACATCTCTTCGAGTTTCAACCTAGTGGTATGACCCAGGAGATGGTCGCGTGCGCCATCGGCGCAAGGAGTCAGATGGCGAGGACATATCTGGAGAGAAACTTGGACAAATTCAATGATTGCTCCAAGGAGGAGCTCATAAAGCATGGACTCAGAGCTCTGAAGGACAGCTTGCCACAAGACAAGGAGCTTACAGTTGACAACGCTAGTCTAGGTGTTGTTGGCGTGCCCGAGGATGGGAAATCGAGGATTGAATACTTCAAGCTCTACGATGGTCAAGACATCAGTCCCTTTCTAGAGTCAACATTTGAGTCGCGAGAGGAAGGCCCAGAAGGCACAGAAGGCGGAGAAGGTGGCCAAGGTGGAAGTGCTCCGACAGAGACAATGGACGTCGATACCTGATGGATCGCAGCGTTTCGCAAAATAGAGTTCTTATCATATTCATCTATCCTTGCATGGGTGGTGTCTATGTACTTCACGACTCCTATCCGCTAAAAATGCGTCATACTCCAGATGAAGCTCTTAATTCGCTGTCCAGTCCAGTTTATACCGACCCTCTGAATTTTTGTAGTCCTTCAGCAGCGTGATGACCTCATCTGCATTCAAGCCTTCTACGACAATCCCGCCGTTGCTGGGCGAAATAAATCCCGCGCTGACAGCTGTCTTTATCCATGTGATCAACCCATCCCAGTCTGCGCCATCTGATGTCAATGCAATGTCCAGCACGAGTGCCACACCTATGAAATATGTACTTACATCCATCGACGTTATAGACCACAATTCCTCTGCCATGGATCCCGAGCTGGTTCCATGTGACAACCTCCATCAATTCTTCCAACGTACCATAGCCGCCGCTCAAAGCGACAAAGCCACCTCCCGGTCCTCCTTCCATGACTTCTCTGGCCATCATCTGCTTCCGTGTATGCATGTCTTGTACGACAGTCGTCCGGCCATATATAGCTTCGTCGGGCATCCTCTTCTCGCCGTTCTCCTCGCCTTGCTCATACCGTACTAGCGGAGCCGGAATGATTCCGTGCACACTTTCGCGTCCCGATAACGAAACCAGTGTTCGGGCGACCTCACCCATGAGACCCACTGTACCCCCGCCGTACACCAAAGACATGTTGTTCCGGTGTAGGGCATGTGCTAAGGACCGAGCCGCTTCGAGATGCACCGGAGAGGTCCCAGGGGAAGAACCGCAGCTGGTGAAGGTCAGTAAGCTGCATAATATCCCGGCAATTGAGCACATACAAAACGCAGACCACCGGGCGCTTAGTCGGGCTGACCGCGTTTGCAGGGAGGCCTTCTGCCTTCGCAAGCGCTTCTTTTGATGTTGACATGTTCAACCAGATCAGGTGTATATATTGAAAAACGCCAAATGTTAGGGAAGGCTAGGGAATGACTAGATAAGCCAAAGTCACCGTCCGTCTGCTCTAAGGGAGTGACTGCGCTCCAGATTCAGTGCGAATGAAATGTGAATGCGTTGCGAAGGAAAACGTAGTAGTACAGAGGGGCCTCCTGACCCATTCATTCATTTGAGGAAACACTACAAAGTAAACTATGACGAACTGACTTGCTGCTCGGCCAATTGTTCCGGGCCACCGAGCCACGGTACTCGGTACTACAGCTACACCGGTATCAAACTAGACGGTGATTGCCGGCACGCCATTTAAACTTGGCTCGTTGGTATCTGTCCTCGGTGGCTTTCGGTTCCCTGGGATTGCGACCAACCTCCTCCATACAGTATTCGTTCTCCTCTTCTCTGCTGCTCGTCGCCTCTTATTGTCACCGCCCCATCGCCGACAAGATGGCCGACCGACAGCCTGCTCAAGCAGCGCGGGAGGAGCAGTCGGGCTCCGGCGTATGTCATCTCCTCTGGTAACTCAAGTTGCGCGTGCTCTTACTGATGGCGCGATAGTCGACCATACGATCCATTCTACAGTCAATTGTGCTGTTCGTTGCCGTACAGTTTGTTATGAAACAATTCATCGGGGGTGGTTCCAAAACTGCAGCGCCAGCCACATCAGGCACCCCTGGAGCCAAATCCGGAGTGCCCTCCGTCGTACCTTCTTGGGAGACAAGACCCCTATCAATCGATCCTGAAGTTCCTTACAGTCCCTTGCCGCAATATATTGCGCCAATTTGGCCTGCGGATACCCCTGTGGATATCGCTGTAATTGTCTCTCCGTCCATCGTCGTGCCTTCAATCGCCAAGTCTCCGCAAGAATTCAAGGTCGTGGAAGAAAAGGGGTTTAGAATTGGAGATAAAAAGGAGAACAGAGAAATCAGCACCAGCTTCTCCGTCCCTAAGGAGGTGCAGAACAATGGAACACTGTGGGCGCACTACTTCGTATCGGTGTCCGGTTTCCCTCTTGATCCACAGGACGCCGAGTATGACACATCCAAGGCTTATCATTTCCCTCGCCCGCTTAACCAATACCTTGTTAAGAAGAAGAAACCAAAGACCAAGAAGCTTCTGGCTGGTAAAAATGAGACTGAGCCAGTCGAAGAGGAGCCCGAACCAAGCGGCCCCATAATCCAGTCTTACTATCACCCCAATGTCACGGTCGCCATCATCCCTGATTCTGGTACCATCAATTATCCAAGCATGCATCCAGCGATGCGGCAGTTCGTTCAGTTGGAAAGGACCGGCGCTCGTGATGCTTCCGGACAGAACGGGTGGTACTATCCTATTGTCTTCATCAACACTTTCTGGCAACTGCGCGATCATATGATTGAGCTCAATTCTACTGTGGATCGGTTGCCCTTGCACGTCACACTCAGTAACATGAAGAACTGGCAATTCAGTCTGTACGCAAGCATGGATGAGGGCATGAAGCAGCAACAGAAACAGGCTGCTTTCGGGGCTTCAATGCCTACATCGGGTGATGGTAGCGAGTTCGAAGAGTTTAAGAGGATCCTGGTAGACACCAACATCTACCTGCTGGGGACGACGGCTGTGGTTTCCGTTCTACACATGGTCTTTGAGATGCTTGCCTTCAAAAGCGACATTGTAAGTTCACCCCAATTACCCTTTTGTTGTGCCTACATCATCCGCTTACTCTTCCAAGTCCCATTGGCGTAACAAGAAGGACAATGTTGGTGTGTCTGTCCGTACAATCCTGGCAAACGTTTTCATGCAGACTGTCATCTTCCTGTATCTGTTGGACAACAGTGAAGGCACGTCTTGGATGATTCTCTTCGGTCAAGGCATGGGCATCGTCCTGGAAGCCTGGAAAATCACCAAGACTGTGGATGTCAGAGTCAGACCAGCTCCAGCTGGCTCCTTCCTTCCATATACCATTACCTTCGAAGATAAGCACAAGCTTAGTGAGACTGAGCAGAAGACGAAGGAGTACGATGAGATTGCCTTCAGATACTTGTACATGATTGCGGTGCCTTTGTTGCTGGCATATGCTGTCTACAGTCTGATCTATGACACACACAAGAGCTGGTATTCCTTTATTATCACGACGCTCGTGGGTAGCGTCTACGCCTATGGATTCCTGATGATGGTACCCAGTCTCTACATCAACTACCGTCTGAAGGTTCGTTTATTCCACCACGCCCACTCCCGCGTTCCAAGCTAACAATTATACTCCACAGTCCGTAGCGCACATGCCACGCAAAGCCATGACGTACAAATTTCTCAACACCTTCATCGACGACCTCTTCGCCTTCACCATCAAAATGCCGACCCTGCACCGCCTCGCCACTCTACGTGACGACGTCATCTTCTTTGTGTATCTTTACCAAGCGTGGAAGTACAAGGTTGACTACACGCGTGTCAACGAGTTTGGCCAGGGTGGAGAGGACGAAGACGTCGCGGAGAAGCTCGCTAATGAGCCTTTGAAAGCTCCTGCGCCGGGCAAGGAGGCCAAGGATGTGCCTGAGGGTGTGGCGACCGGGTCAGCCAAGGAGAGCGGAGCGACAAAGAGGAAGTAGGCAGTGAGCTGGCATGGTTGAAGTCCGCCAGGGGGTGCGATGAATCGTCCCCTCTGGTCGCGATGATCGCCATTGTGCCGCTCGGTAAGGGTTAGAGAGGGCCCGTCAGGAATTCATTCTGATACCTACCAAAGCAAATATATCTTGCTGAAAAGTAATTGTGGAATTATTCTGTTATATATCGTACAGTATGTACACAGCTTATGAGCTATCTAATGTGGTATTTTCAGATGACCAGGTTGACGGTCCTCCCACCCCTGACAACGACAATCCTCTTGGCCTTCGTCCAGTCGTTGCGTTCTTCCAACCAAACTTTTCCATCAGGAGTTTTCAAGATGCGCTCCATAATCCAATCTCGCAACTGTTGTTCTTTTGCCCGCCTCTCCTCCTCTGCATCTTCCTTGCTCGCAATGATCGAAGAAGGTGGCTTCGGTATCTCAATCGCGAACCGTAGTTTCCCGTTGATCTGCACCGCACAAGGCTGCTTCCTTGAGCGCAGAGCGACCAGTGAGCCGTCTGACTCGGGAAAAGGCGCTTCAAAGATGCTGTTTGAAGGGTCCCAACGTTCCCCAGTAGTCCTTCCACACAGCCGCTCCCAGCACTCTTCGGCGAAAGCTGGTGCTACAGGAGCCATCATGCGGATGAGAGAGCTTGCAGCATTGTGATATAAAGTGGGATTGACCGTGGATGGAGGAACGGAGGCGAGCGTGTTGGTAAGTTTGATGAGGTCGGATATGTAAGTATTCAGGGAATATGTCTTTCCTAAAGCCGTTGTGACAGAATCAATGGTTGACTGTACTTCACCCCAGAGATCAGCCTCCTCTGAAGAGAAGTTCGACGCCTCATGCATTTGCTGCTGCAACGGAGAAGAAGGAATGTCGTATATAATGCGCCAGACACGTTGGAACCATCTATGAATACCCACAATACGGTCTTCGTCCCATTCCAAAACTTCAGTAACAGGTGCTTGGAAGAGAATATGGGCTCTGGTGGCATCCGCACCGTACCTCGAGATGCATTTCCCGGGATCGACCCCGTTGTACTTGCTTTTTGACATTTTCTCATAGCTCACATTCGGTGCTTTGCCAGTGGCCTTGACCTTGGGACGCGAAGGGTCGCTAAGGTCTATTTCGTCGGGCTTGAAAAATCGGCCCGTGGCTGGATCTGTATATGTCTTGCCATGGACCATGCCTTGGGTGATGAGTTGCTTGAAAGGTTCCCCCTTATCCGATGGGCCACCTCCAGATGGCCACAGTGAAGCGTCTGATAGGAATTTGGATATGAAGCGTGCATAGAGAAGATGAAGAATGGCATGCTCTACTCCGCCAATGTAAACATCAACCGGGAGATTGCTCTCGGCTGAGTCCGGCGAAAATGGCTGCTTTTCGTTATGAGCGTCAGCGAACCTCATATAGTACCAGGAAGAATCGACGAAAGTGTCCATTGTATCTGTGTCACGCTTTGCGTGATGACCACAGCTAGTCGGAAGATTGTCAACAAATGATCCATGATCAGTTACTGCGGATATGCTTACCTGGGGCAATCGACCTTACTCCATTCAGGAGCTCGCTCAAGTGGATTGCCTCCTTTGCCCCTTACTTGGTCACCATTAAGCTTGGGCAGCTTCACGGGCAGCTGATCGTCAGGGACAGGCACCGGACCGCAATCGTCACAATGTATGATCGGAATAGGTGTTCCCCAGTACCGTTGCCGGCTGATAAGCCAATCTTTCAATCTCCAAGATTGCGCTGGTTCTGCATGGTGACCGATCTTCTGCAAATCCGCAATAATTCTCTGCCCCGCCTTTGCCGAAGTCATCCCTTGATAGGGTCCACATAAAGCAGTCAGTATCCCCTGCTGAACAAAAGCCGCTTCGGGGTCTTGGGATGGTAGGGACTGGTCCTGATGTGCTTGAACTACCACTTTCACGCCCATGCCTGGCTGATTCTGCCTCCAAAAGGCAAAGTCGCGGGTATCATGGCCCGGGACACCCATAACAGAACCCTGACCATAGTCACCCAAAACGTACGGAGCAACATAGACAGGTAAGTATTCTGATCCTATACAGTCATCCAAGCTTGATGCTGGATTGATCGCGTGTACATCTGGAAGCAGAAACCCCGCCTTGGAGTCCGGTAGAAGACCAGGAGCAACATCTAGGAAAGCCTGTAGCTCCGATGATTTCTTGGCCAACTTCTCTACTAAAGGATGTGTTGTAGCAAGGGCAACATATTGCACCCCAAATAAAGTATCAGGGCGTGTTGTAAAGGCTTCGATGAACGAAGGTGGGTCATCCGCAACGCCCGGGTCAACGACGAGGGGGAAGTGGATCTTGGCCCCGGTGGACTTTCCTAGCCAGTTTCTTTGCATTGACAATACCCTCTCGGGCCACCGGTTTTCAGACGCCAAAAAATTTAGATCTTCCAGGAGGGCCTCCTTGAATGCGGTTATTCTTAGAAACCACTGTTTCAATCTTATCTTCTCTACTTTTGCCCCTGACCGCCATGAGTAGCCATTAGCGTCCACCTGAAATTGTCAACAAATGTCACAAGCCTGGCTTCACCGAACATACCTGCTCATTAGCAAGGACAGTACGGTCCACAGGATCAAAATTGACCAACGATTCAGCTTGATAAGCAAGGCCACGTTGATGGAGGAGCAGAAATATTCTCTGTGTGTGTACGTAGAACTTGGGGTCGCAGGTCATGAACTCCTGAGCATGTTACTATGCATGACCACCTCATTGACAGACCCAGAAGACGTACCCTCGTCCAATCCCAGCGTCCCCCCATAACGGTCAGTTGCTCCTTCATTCTAGCTATGTTCTGCAGCGTCCAGTCCTCTGGATTCACGCCTCTTTCTATGGCGGCATTCTCAGCTGGTAGGCCGAAGGCATCCCAGCCCATTGGGTGTATAACATCATGACCTTGCATGTGCTTGAACCGCGCAAGGACGTCGGAGATGGTGTAGACTCGCAGATGTCCTAAGTGTAAGGTGCCGGATGGGTAAGGAAACATGGGAAGAATGTATTGTTTCCCTTTGGAAGTCCTCCTTTCCCGGGGACCTTCCCCGCATGGTGTTGCCCACCGTTGTTGCCATTTGGCGTCAATGGACGGAAAGTCTAGGCGCGTTGAAGCTGCAGTGGAAGCTCTGCGGAAAAGACTGCCTCGTTGGACGCTGTGGCAGAATTGCAGAACACCAGGCGGGAGAGGCCATGACGGGCCAAAGGAGACACTAAACTTGCCTCTCATCAGCGGTGGCTGCTCATCCCATGTGACCGCACAGTCTGGGGCACCTGAGACTTTGGTGGACGTGCCAACGAGAATGTTGAAGCTTTAAGAGGCACTGCGAAGCTTCCCTCCTCACAGAGCGGCGGTCGGCGTCTATGAAACTCCGACTCGGTGCCTTTTACATTCGAACTCAGCAACTTTACCACCGACCCTACCATACCACTCGACACCCACCTTACTCTCTGTCTACTGGAATCGTAGATTCGCCAGGACTGATGGCTGATGCCACGTCTTTCGAATTCCTTGCTGGCTCGTGCTTATCATATTGATCCGCTTCTGGTCCCTCTGCTGCCGACTTGTCGAACAGTTGAGTCGGCAAAGAATGAATTGCGTTGGCTGCGTGAACATGCCATAGGGCTCTCGAAATCGCCGGCGCGGCGCTCCCGACACACGGGATGGCATAGTATCCTTCGCCGTTTTTGTATAGAGAGGGGAAGAGGCAAGCCACTACAGTACATACTTGGGAATCAACCGTTTGGTGATTTAGACGTGCTTTGCCGAAGACATGTCCTGATACCGCGGCCTGAGACTGAAGCATATACAACATATATAGCGCAGCTTATGCACCAGTCGATCAGGAAGATCGGACTCAAACACCTCAGTATTCTAGACGTCTGTACCGGAACCGGCTGCATACCTCTGCTCCTGCATCGTTTCCTCTCGCAAGAGTTAGCGCATCTCGACATCGCTGGTGTAGACGTTTCTCCTGAAGCGTTGTCTCTGGCAAACCAAAATCTACAGTGGAATCTTGGTCAACATCATCTTCCGCCTTCCGCCAGAGACCAAATCCACTTCATTCGCGGAGATCTCCTCAATTGTGTGTGCGAGACTGAGCCTGCACAAAAGCCGGCATGGGCGACCAGGGACTGGGATGTTGTGATATCTAACCCACCCTATATTTCGTCTCGGTCGTTCAAAAAGGATACCAGCCGTTCTGTCCGCAATTGGGAGCCTAAACTGGCCTTAGTACCTGAGACTGTCACCGGATTAGATGAGGACGGCGATTCATTCTACCCTCTACTTCTAAAGCTGGCTAGATCCGTCCAGGCGAAGCTGGTCGTGTTCGAAGTAGCGGATCTTCAGCAAGGAATGCGGGTTCTCCGCATGTTAAAGGATAGTCGTGCTTGGGCGGGCTGTGAGATATGGCGGGACTGGCCAACGCAAGACGGATCTGTCAATGCATTGCCCGAAGTCTCCCGGGACGCTTCTGGCGTTGTCATACGTGGCGAGGGGCATGGAAGGACTGTTATCTGCTGGACTGAAGATGGAGCAAAGTTGCTTGGTAGATAGTGTGTTTGCCTTTCTAACGTCGCCATCGTACGAAGACTACATTGATCGACTGCTTTACCAAATCAGTTGATACGTCCCTTTTCCCGTGCCTCCCATAATATAACATAATTTATGAAGACGACGGCCACCAATGATACGTTACGCCCACGGTCAATATGCGCACCGGACCCTGGGATGTACTCAACTCATCAGGTTTGATTCTATAGTTCCCTCCAAAGTCACGTCATAGGGATCGATCTGGCAGAGATTCGAAATTGAACGTTGTGCACACCTTGAGCGTCGAGTCATAGGTATGGAGACTGTCAACCAGCGACATTGTTTGCCTCTTGAAAACCAGTTGGAGTTGTAATTAGATTATATCTTATCCCCATGCCTGTTCCTCTTCCTCATCTTCTTGCTGCTGTCTTCTCAAGATCTCCTTCCACTGCTCAGCGAATTCCTGCAGGGGTCCAGGGCCCCCGGCAGATGCATCAACGACATCCTTCGGCATCTTATGCGCGCTATATTGAGGGGTATTGAAGCTGTACGCTTCTGGATCGTCTCTTTTCACCAAACGGAAGATTGGCAGAAAAGGCAAATCTTCAGCATCCTCATCCTCCTCCTCCTCCTCCTCCTCCTCCTCCTCCTCCTCCTCCTCCTCTTCATCCTCCATATCGGTGGGTTCATGCGAAGTCTGCATTAGGAGTTCAAGCCAGCTAAACAGTAATGGATCCGTCCTTTGCGCCCAGGGGTTGATATCTATGAGCCACACTCTTTTATGTGGTGGTGGGATGTAAACGTCAAATGTAAAGTTCTGATCAGGAAAGGTCTCCTTTAGCTTTTCGTCGAAAAACTTCTGAATACGGTCGCGAAGTTCGTCGACCATTGGAGATAGAAAGTCAAAATGGTTGAGATCTCGTTGACAGATGGCTATAAGTTGACGGTCCCGGACAAAGCAGCGGAACTCGACCGACGGGTTTATATTTATGTATTTTCGCAAGACTAGTGTAAATGGGATCTCCAGTGCTTCGCTTGTTTCATCCTCGCAATCATCGAAGGCGTGTTCCAGATCATGCGTGATGAAGTCCGAGCTTTTGAGAAGCAGATAGATATCACTCGGAGTCCTGCATTCCATACTGTTTGTGGCCGCTATCCATGTGGCATCCTTTGGAGCCGACCAGTTCAGTTTGGGTGCTACTCGCCCATCCAGCTCTACGATTATCTGCTTCACTTTGAGGTGGATATCCCGGAAATTCTCAGATGGGTCTATCAGAGCTTCATCATCAGAGTCCGAGGCATCTGAGAAGACTCCACTGTCTTCGTCTGTCCAAGTTGGTCGTCCATCGTCGTCGTCGGGGGGAAGAACAATGCCGTCGTCGCGCAGATAGGATATGAAGCCGGGGGTCAGCGGAACGAGGCGAGCTTTTGGTGTGAGACTGCGGTAACTGCTACGGTCAGTATACTTCACGGTATGAGAAACGTGCAACGTACAGAGGATGCCAGAAATGATACGAGCAGTGTAGTATGTGTGTCCGGGTGAGGGGAGGAAATGGAAGTCTTGTCAAGGGTCGCGGAGAGGAGGAGCGAGGTTCATCTGCATCTATTGACGGCATATCGAACCGTGACAGTGGTACGCACAGGCAAACTGCTGCAGTTCACTCTGGTCGTTGCGATGGGGCCCTTTGAACGACTACGCATGGAGGGGGCAGTTTCAAGAGGGCGTATGGTGTTTCGAACCTCGTAGGGCTGCGGGGCCGCCGTGCCAAGGCCGCGCTCATCGCCATCTTCCCTGAAGCGAAGATCAAGCTCCGCCCAGATCGGCCGCGCCAACCTAAAACTTAACTCAAACCTCCGTCCTTCTTCAGAGCGCAATACAACCTGGAAAGGAGATCAGTGTTCTTCGTTCATCTTCGCCCCTTGTTTTGCCTTCTGTCTTCCCCACCACTACCAGTATCTGGCGCAGCATGTCGTCCAATGTTGGTCTCTCAACTCCTCGAGGAAGTGGTACAAGCGGATATGTACAGCGCAATTTATCCCATCTCAAGCCTCGCGACAACTACGCACCATACCCCAACGATCTTGACTCGATCAAGCACAGACAACGCCAGCCCGATAAAGAGATCCTAGAACATGACCGGAAACGCGAAATTGAGGTGAAGGTCTTTGAGTTACGGGATCGTCTTGAAGACGAGGGGTGAGTGTCTTACAGCTCTCCTTAACTGAGTCTGTCCCGCTGACTGCTAGAATAGTGTGGACGAAGATGAGATAGAAGAACGAACGGCAGCATTGAGGAAGAAGCTTCAGGAGAACAACAGACCTGACAAGTCTTCAGCCAAGGGACTCAAGCCCCATCAAGTGCACGAGCTGGCAAAGGCTAAAATCGAAGAGAGCGAAAAGCTTAGGAAAGCTCTAGGCATCCGTGAGGATTATGAAGAGGGCAGCCATTGGCGAAAACAGGAGGAGAGGCTGCGGGAGGCAAACCTCCAGAAGGCCCAAGAGGAGTCCCAACAGACGGCAGATTGATTCCTAGCATAGCCTACAGACGATCAATCACCATTCTGTCGGCATAACTGCTGGGTCTCTGCCTTGAAGGGGCTGCGGCGTGCTTCAGTATAGTGGTTCCTTGGGTTTGACTGGAGACTTTCGACAATTTACTCTTACTGCTTCCTTTTCCTGCAGCAGGGACGGGGTCAGAATACCCACAAGACAATACTTCCAGAGCCACTGAAGGAGCGGGCCGAGGAAATGGCCACTTGAGGCTGCCGGTCAGGCCGGCCGACCGCCCGATCCAAGTCTGGAATTCCGCCGCTCCGGCCTTCTCGTGGGTTATAGGCGTTGTTTGGGGCGCTACATTAGCCAACAAGGCATCGGCCAACTTGGAGTTCCCAGCTCATAGCCCTACCTTCTCAGTCTCAAGGTTGCCAAAGTGGAGTCTCCATTCTCCAAGTTCAGCGCACAGTCTACTTTGTCGAGCAATCAGGTGCGGGGAAGGAAGGATACATTTCCCTCAGTCGCGATAGGGAGTATCCCTCTGCTTTAGCGCGCACGGCTACGAAACATTTCGCAATCAATTTTTCGCCTGGTTGCCACATGGATGTAGCCGAGTAGACTGCTTGGCCTGAATGACCCCAACTAAACCATCGACAAGGATATACACGGGTACGTAAAGGCTTGCCAGAAGCGGACGTCCGCCTGCAAGCCGCAGTTACCATGACTGGTTCGATCATCTCGGGAGGGAGTCACCACATGAGAATTGAAACCTCCAGAGCATCCGTCTTCATAGCAAGTTATGTTTTTAATATGCTTTGCCATATCTCAGGAACATCTAGAATTCATGACACCAACACCTCCACTGTTTGAGAATGCCATATGTCGACCGACAAACGCCGAGTGTCTCCTGGACGCAGCAACTAGGAGGTTGCGGCCAATAGAGGAATTCCAGCAAAATAAGACAGAAAAAGGGCAATCAGAATACAACAAGTGAAACGAAGCCTATCGCTTGAATGCCATGTATCCCTTGCCCATCCCAGGCGTTCCATGTCCAGTACACGCCCAATGAACCACTCCCAATTCATATCCCGTTAGCATCACATAATTTGAACCGATCTGAGCTGTCAGCGAGCAGCTGAAGATCCTTGAAAGTTCAAAGCAAAACTTTTTCTTTATCATTCCATGTCCCATGTCGTGCACCAGCCCTCCCAATCCCAACCCGAAGATAATGGTTGTAGTAAATCAAGACGAGCAATTACAATCTCAGCAGGCTTCATTCCGTGTCCACAGCGGCCACAGTGACCGATCCCAGGTCTTCTGTCTTGTTGACGGTTTCGCAGCAATCGTGATGGATGGGATCCTCGACTGTACTGTTATTTGTACTTGGTAAAGAACTTGTCTGCGGGCTTTGCGCGCCAGCTGTGAGTGGCGGAGTTGGAGCGGCGGAACGGTCAATATCTGCTGAAGGAGACGGGCCACCAGCTTGAGAGGTCGTAGAAGAAGAGTATATGAGCTTTTCAATCTGAAGGTTGTCAAGTCAATATAATTATATGTGCCTGACGGGCAGGATAACATACTGCAGTAATTTGTTTGCCATAGGAGAATTTTTTTATTTGCGGAAGCTGATGCTTGATTTGGTCCACAAGCAGCTCACGGTCCCCGCCCTTCAATTGTGCAAGGAGCTTTTCTATAGCACTGGTCAGCGACTAGAGCTCGCCAACAAGGGAAAATACTCACGGATAACATAATTGCCGAACTGATCTCGCATTAATACTTGAAGCGGGGTCTCGCCTTTAGAGTTGACCGCCGTCAAAGTAGCTAAGATGTCTCTCCGTTGTTCATCGGAGCCAAACTGGATGCTCTTCTCCACAACATTGCTGGCAAATTTGTGTTTTGAGAAATGAACCAACTGCGCAGTAACTAGCTTGATGATCCTTGCTCGGTCTTCCGGGCGTCCGTGTTCTATGACATGTTGGCTGACATAGTTGCCGTACTGGTCGACGATCAAAGACGATGCACAGGAATGGAGCTCCTGAAGTATGGAGACCTGAGTTTCCTGGTCACTATGCTCTAGCATTCGCTGGATAACACGGCATCCATAAGGGTGTGTCGCAAGGCTATGGATCTGACCCTTAAAAGCTGAATTGATGAATTGGATATGTTCACTGGGAACGCGTTCGATGGCTTTTTGGATGACATGATTTCCATTTTGATCTTTCACGCATCGGAGGACATGTGCCTCAAGTTCTTTAACCAACAAAGCTTGTTGGTCCGTCAGTATATGTTCCAAAGCCTAGGATAAGACGTCAGACACCGGAAGAACAGATTTTGGGATTAGGTTCAGACCTTTTGCACGACCCGACAGCCGTACATTTGCAATGAAAGAGACAAGACGTTTCCTTTCATTTGATTCGCGAGGATCTTTTTCTGCGATTGATTACCATGCTCGAAGAACTTCTGGATCACATAATTTCCGAAAACGTCCGTCATCAATTGGATGGAGTTCGGTTGAATCTCTCGAAAGACCTGGTCTTTCTCATCGCTATTTGCCGTCTCGAGCTTTTGTTGAATGAACCGGGAACCGTGTTGATCGCCACTGAATTCGACAATGTGATCGTAAATGTCCTTTCTGAGGTTAGATATTGCTTCAAATTCACGGCGGAATGCATACCTTAAGCTCATATCGCTTACTGGTCTTTGAATTGGATCTGAATTCTTCCAGGAGAGCACTTCTCAGGTTCTGGCCTGCATCAAGCTCCCGTGATGGTCCCCTCGGAGCCATGGAACCCGGCGGCATTGTTGCCATGGCAGGCATTGGGAAGTATGGTGCCATAGGATTGAGCCCCAATTGACCATGGGGATTATAATCAAAAGGATATTGGAAATGACCACGGAATTGCGGATTTATCAACGGAGGGGCGGGATGCATGTAGCCTTGCTGCTCTTGTTGGATACCTCTCAATTTACGATCAAGGAGGGCTGAATGTACCTCGGGAGGTCCATGACCTGGTTGAACACCAAAAGAAGGGGTTCGCAGCCTGCTCCCAGGTGCCGGAGGGGTGGCACCGGTTGAGTAATGTGGATTTGCGAGAGGACGCCGAAAGTCGTTAGAGCCGGGCGAAAGTACGTCCCTATCTCCAGGTCGCACTCCTCGGAAAGGCGGAATTTGCTCAGCAAATGTTGTATCAGGGTAGCCACCCGGTGTGAAAGAACCAAAACCACTTGGGTATCTGCTAGCATCGGAATTCCATTGATTCTGCATGCTGTAAGTTCCATTTTGAGAGGTTTCGTTCTGCATGTGCTCAGAGTTCTCGAAAGCGGGAGACGGTGTGTAATAGACGCCCCCGGGGCCTTCATTCAACTTCATCTTCCCTAGAATTGTCTCGGTATCTTGCGTCCCGTTCACCAGGTCGTCATACTTGGTTCCCTTTGGTTGAGACCCGACTGATGATGAATTATCAGACCGCTGGGCACGATGAGAAGCTGCCGACGTTGTGGCCTGAGCAAACTTGGAGAATGATGACCCCTCCTGTATGGGGTATTGTACGCCTAACGTAGACGTAGGGTCATTCCGGGACCCCGGTAAGCTCGCTGTCCTAGAAGACGTGGCGGTCATTCTTCCGTCGAGATAGCTTAGGTCCTGCTGTTGCTCTCTTGACGAACCCATTATTTCGGTGTTGTCTTCAAAGAAACCGAAAGAGGACCTGATGTTGCGCGGTTGTAGATCAGTGCCTCCTACTAAGGATGGGAAGGCCCCGGTAGCACTGGAGTCATCTTCCCCAGATTGGTTTGCTATGAATGTGAGCGAACTGGGGTTGAGGTAAGATTTATTGGGGGATTTCTCAAGCATTCCTTGACCGATCGCAGTTGGGCGCGAGGCTGCAAAGTAAGGCGAGGTGTCCCGAGCACGACTCCCGAAACTTTGCGGTGGAGGATTCTGATTGCTGTTGCGATGTCTTACAGGAGACGTCGCTGCATTCTTCATACGTGCGCTGGAATAGCCTGGGGAAGCAGCATCTACAGTTGTCCATGGCATACCCTGCCGATTGCCCCAGGTGTCGGATTCTGAAGATGCTACCAGAGAGCCGGATCCAGTCTTGCTTTCTGAGCCCGCAGTATTGTGCGTCGGGAACGACTTCTCCTCTAATCGATTGTCGTTAGATCACTACCTGACATTGTGCCTATCAATACAACACTCACCAATGGATCGCGCAGTATCTCGATTGCCATTTGTCAACCGACTGCCCAAAGCAGAACTCCCCCATATTCCGCTCCCCCAATTTGTACTGGTCGTGCCAAATTTCTGTCCTGCAGCGGTATTATTTGAAGGGGCGTCGTTCTCCTTGTTTGTGGTCGAAGTTGTCCCAAAGTCACCGAACCGGCCAGACCAGGCCTAGATACAAGCATCAGCATTGACCGGGTATACAGCTAATGGGCAAGGAGCAATACATTATTTGAGGCCGGGATTGCGGTCCTATTCGCAGTGCCAGCAGCCATTCTGTTGATATCTCTGCGCCGCGGTAGTGTCTGTGCCGAGGCAAGATGGTGGAGAGGTGACGAGTATCAAGAGGCCGTGAACAAAATCGATTGAATATGGAAGAAGTTCTTCTACAATCGTTCGGGTATGTATTCGTGAAATATTAAAACTTGAAGTCCAGGTCAGCTTATGGCAACGTCCGAAACGGCAGGTCGCTCACCTTTGAACGCTGTCTACCACTTCTTAGACCGTGTTTAATACGGCATCGGTCCTCCGAGCGAAAGCGTAGGCTGTACAGGGAGAATGACACACGGAGAAACGTGGAATAAAAGGACAGTCATTCGAGGAAGGGCCAAGGATTGCTGCACTGCAGCGCAAGGTAGCTGATGCGGGAAGAGCCCCCTTCGTTTGCTTACAGATATGGAGCTGACCTCCCCCGCGGTGTGAGCAGGCAACCGTGGCGCCGATTGCACGCAGACCGCAACAAGGCAAAAGTTGGCCTTTTCTGTACGAGGGTATCAACCGACGCCCTGCAGATGGTCGTGCTTGATCGCTCGAATGCAGAAACAAAATGCCTTACACCGGGCCAGGGACAGAGATGATGGTTGCCAAAGCAAGGGATGGTTACCTTTTAAGAATGCCGGAAGATCTGGCCGTTCAGGCCATGGGTGATCGACAGGGAGCAGCGGCTACGGCAATTTTTCTAGCTGTAATCTACAAAGGCAACAATGCGTACAAACTTGGGAGTTAGGTACACTGGTATGCTGAGAGGGGTTTCGTCAGCTGCTACTGTCCTACCGGACATTGGGGGACTGTACGATGTGCGAATGCGATGTGCAGTGTTGCATCTGCTCTCGTGGACCGTATCATATCTTAGGTAGCTACCTTACCTAGACCTTACCCTCACCTTGCCTTAGGTGGTACTACCTACCTTAACACAAGTACTCGTGCCTTATCTCTTTTGTTGGCTGACGCTCGAAGGTAGGCAGGACTTGGACCGACAGATAGTAGGCACGGGCCAATCAGAAAAGCCAGTACGACAACTAACAGCAAGGCAACGATAGTTTGTACACTTCCCCGTCAGCTACTAGGACTGCGAAAATGCCTGTGCCATGAGGTGACTCAGGAACCTCCGACGCCTCCTCGAGTAAGGTCCGTACCTACCATAGCGAAAAAATGAATGTGCGCACGCCAAACTCACTCTGCAAAGTTGAAGAGAAAGATGTATCCGTTCGAGAGTCAAGGGAGAGAAGCTTGTGCCTTCTTCTTCCAATGGGGCGCGTTAGTTTGGCTTGTGACAGGGAGCTAACGGCCAACTAAGCGGGCTCAGCGTGTCGCTTGATTTCCTTGGCCCATCAGCCGAATTCCCGCGTCGACTCCACCGGCCACCGGACCCTGGGGCGAAAGTACTCCACTGGGCAGATAAGTCCTTTCACACCCAGATACAGTAAGGTACAAGTACTCCGAGGCAGTAACGAGGAAAGATACTCCGTGCGAAGCCACAAAGGGTGCCAAGCTGCAGAACCGACGACCAAAAGTCCAAGAGAGGCTGGGACTGGGAATGGAATCCCCTGATCCTGCTTTGCATTTTCTTTTACTTTTTGGACAAACATGGTCAAATGACCATGGTCTCGTCCGTGTATCTGACTCCAAGGCACGAGGAGCGTGGTGGAACTTCCCAGCCAACAGAAGACGGCCAGCGAAGAGCCTGGTGCTACAGGACTGCTCCTCTCGGCGTTAAAAACAATGCTATCCGAACCATTTGCATACTCATGCCCCTAATGCATTCTGCTTGGACATCTGGCGAGCTCTGAGAGACTC
Source organism: Symbiotaphrina buchneri (assembly GCA_001599915.1). Lineage (NCBI taxonomy): Eukaryota > Fungi > Ascomycota > Symbiotaphrinales > Symbiotaphrinaceae > Symbiotaphrina > Symbiotaphrina buchneri. Next base: position 274,319 of record BCIG01000018.1, read on the forward strand.
AACCCAGAATTACAGATCTGCAAGCGCAGCTTACCAGTGTCCACCCGAGTCTAGGAAAACCCGGGACAACCGCGACCAGTAGATGTAATGGAGACCATTGTTACAAGAGGACAGTCAGGAGCGCCGGCAGACGATCAAACGATTTCTCGTTGTGCTCTCGTGCTTCTACTGCCGTCGACTCAGCGAGCACAGCTTTATGAAGGGAGTATTTTGATCTTCTTCGCGAACCTGGTAATACGCTAAGAGCTGATAGTACACTTGGAGGAGGGAACAACGGCCTCCACAAACACACCGTGAGCGTACAGACCTAGATCCTTTTTTGATGCTTCCATCTCCCCGCAAACCTGTAGTGGAGATTCGCTGAACGAATTCTGATAGGAGCAGATCGTCAAGACTAAGGTATCTATCTGGTGCAGTCTATGTACCAGGAACGTATTTGTTCCTCGAGGACTAAGTGCCGTGGCGCTCTGCAAATCATCGCTGGTTGGCCTGCTCCGCCGGTCTTGGCAACCAATAGTTGCCGTCCGTTGATGACCCTGATCTTCATCAAAGCGTCACGCATAAGGAAGCTAAGATACTGGAACCCGAAATTCGGTCGCACAAGAGGAGAGGATCGTGTGAATCTAGGGGTACCCCATACTTTTATAGCGCCCTGCCTTGCGTGGTTTAGAAAATGTTGGAAAACGTCCAGGAAGCCATATTTCCAGTGATGGCCTCTTTTTCAGTCTGTCCTCCGTCACTCCAATGGGCGGGAACGTGACTTATGATCAGAGCCGCACCAGCGAGGCAGCTGGCCTCCGCTAGCAGTTTGCAGTTCGGAGGACCTCATGGGAAAGCGCTTCGGCAGATTGCATGGATGATGACCTGCATCTATCTCTCTAGTAATCATCAGGTACTGTCAGAGTGCGGAGTATAAGTAGCTGGATATCGTAGAAAGGAGTGGTTACTCATTATGGCGTGTGCACAAGTCTACACACAGGTAATGTTAATCTCGATAATCCTCAGAATGATATATCTTCCATGCACTCCAGTATATGCGGGTCTCCAATTTCTTACGATACACGCATCGGGTGGGGCCAAAGTGATGGTTGTGCTGTGCTCATACGAAGATACGTTAGGTCCCTACCGTACTGTGTGGACGGTCGTGGTGCACCGTTTGGCTTACCCCTGGCTAACGCTGAACGGACGCATTGATGATTGGCTGATAGTTGTTTGCGTCCTTAAATTGCGGCCGTTATCTTCGTAGCGCGGACCAAAACAGTGATTAAGCCTGTCCGCGCGTTAACCCGTTGAGCTGTGATGGCGACCCTCGCTGGTTGGTTCGCTTACCGTGCTGCCGTTGTGGCTTCACCTCCTTACATTCAGACTTCTGAAAACAACTCCTCTTGTCCCTTCCAGCGACACCGTCTTCAGCCCCCTCCGTGATCCCTTCATTCCTTCTTTCAGCAAAGTGTCGGCTTCACTCATTCAGCCGGCTACTTGCGATCCGCTCTTTCTCTGCACTACACGGACTTTGCGGCTCTCCTGGCTGACTATTGTGTTCTTCTCACTGTCAATAATTCACATTCCTGGCGACGATGTGAGTACGCTCATTACCATCAACCTTGTCAAGCCTCATCGATCGAGTAACAGAGTCACTAATACTTGCTCTGGGAACCGGCAGTCTTCTACAACCGACCAAAATCGTCCTTGTCCTAAAGATAAGCATACCCTGCTTCACATCCACAACTTTCGGCAAGGTCCAAACCCGCTACGATGTTTGTCCCGAAGAAACTTGCCGTTCGTGATGGCTCCGACTCCGGCAGTATTGTGAGAGGATCTGTAACGACTGGGCTCTTAACTGCTTTGCTCGTCATTGTAATTGTTGGCATCTTTGCTGTTTCCGCCCTCATATTCCTCCGCCGACATCGACGTACCAAAGCAGCTCAACTCGAATCTGGTCTGCCAACCTACACAAAGAAGCACTCGAGAACTTGGAGTAAGCGTGGTCTTATTGTCACTTCTTCTCTCTTCAAGCACAATACCCAGCATGTCGCCGGCAATCAGGAGAAGGAGCTGATGCTAGAGAATGGTCCGGCCTCTCCCACCAGCCCGCTCCCGGAGATCCACATTACCTTCCCCGACGAAGTTGATGACTCTGGTCGGAAAACATCTGGAAGAGTCGTTGTTGTCCGCGTGGGAGATAATGCTGTTGGGTTGGAGCCGTTGCACGATGAAGACTTACCAGCTTACCAAAAGGCTGAAAATGGCAGATTTCAGTCCGTTGACTTGGAACGAATTGGAGGGTTGCGGGAGAAAGGCGCCGAGGAGACTTATGCCTAGACTTGTCGACAGTGGAATGGCCTCTGGTTGCATTACATACACGGGAGTGGCCAACGGGTCATGTTTTGCTCGTTACCTCTTGTCTCTCGCACGTATCGGCAGGGTTTCGGTTGTGGGAGGACCAGATCTTATTCTAACGACCTCGATTTATCGCTACGGGTTTTCATTCATGAACAATGGTGGAATTTGTTTGATAGCGGCGCTATATCTTCCGGCTTTGTATCATGAACTCCAATATGTCTTCTCTTGAAGTTGGAACCCGCGGTGCCGTGTCAAGAATGGCAGCGGAGGTGAGAGTCTTCAGATGCCGATCAGTAACTCATAGTGTCTGTACATAATATGAACTTCTCTGCCTTGACATCTGATAACGATCTTGGTGCTTGAAGGACTGGAGTTGTGAGCATCCGATGTTTGAGACGGCTGCGTCACGATCTGATGGGTGGAAAGACTGACGATTTCGGAGCTGCGCGTCCGGTCTGACATGGTCACCGTAGAGTATCTGATACTAAAGTAATCAGCTCCTGAGCTTGAGGAGGCCGGAGCTCACCGAGTGTAACGCGTCTGCCCCAGTTGATTCAGAGTTCTATTGCAGCTTTACGATTCAACAATCTTACCCAGTTCATTTGAGCCAATGTCCCACGATGGACAGGGTCCAGCTGCCCACATAAATGGCAGCGTCGCCTTTGATAAGCTAGATGTGTCGAAGCTTCACTCCCTACCTTCAGAGCAACAGGACCTCTACCTCTTAACGTTTACGTCCGCTCTTGCAAAGAATGCATCATCTTGGGATGCTGCAACTATCTCCGCGAACCAGGTCGAACTGAAAAGTGAACTTTGTCGCATAATAACGCTGTCCTCGCCGCCGCCCACTCGGGTGATTCGCAATAATGTTGGAAGGTGCTTTGCTGAGGTCTTCAGTAAAGGGAACAGGAAGAGTTTGTTCGATACCGTGAGCACATTGCTCTCCATATTAAATTCAGGAAAGGGGGAAAAGGACTTGAAAGAAAAACATGCTGTCGTGCATTGCTTGGGAGAGATCTTTGGTGCTGCAGGAGACAGTGCCATAACGCTGTCCAGTGTGACATGCTCCAGCATTCTGAAACTCCTAAAGCCTGCTCAAAATCATGTCGGTCTCCGGGGCTCGATATACAGGGCACTAGGGAAAATCTGCTCCAAGGTTGGACCCTCGTTGGACGAGTCAGTGGCTAAGGACGTCTGGAAGCAAGCCAGAAATGCAGCGCCTGCTGACAAGGCGGCTATGGTCCAGGTGCAGGCTTGCAAGTGTTTGGAACAGTTGATCAGATGCAGTGGATTTTTTGATAATCTCAATGACTTCGAAACATTGAAATCGGTCGTTTGGAAAGCTGTAGACAACGCAGCACCTTCAGTACGGCACGCTGCTGCCTCATGTTTGGCCGCGGCTCTGGTTAAGAGCTTCGCTGGTAATCATGAAAGAGCCACTGTCCTCAATTTGAAGAAACCAAAAAAGGTCACCAAGAAGCAGTCCACAATACCGCCGGATGAGGAATCAAGCTCGCGGCCAAGCAGTCCCACCCCAAGAAAGCACTCAGCTACGCTCTATTTCACTCTTCCTGAGGTTCTACGGCAGCTGTCAACGCATTATCACAAAGTGGCGACTACTAATCGTGCCCGCGCTGGGATTGCTGTATGCTACACACGTCTTCTGAAGGGGCTCGGACCTGCAACCGTTGAGGCCCACTACATGGAGATCGCCGATCACCTGTTGATCGAAGTCTTGAGCAATCAGGGTGTTATCAGTAATCGATACCGTTTATTAATAACTCGGAAATTTGTACGACTGATCCTCGAACGTACCGTCGCTCGTCAACTCCTTGGCGAAGCCGGACAGCTCAACGCAGCTAAGTTGCTGCTAAACAATTTCATTAAGAATTACCCCCAGGTGCTCAAGGAACGGATAGAACCGAGCAAGCACACGCTGACAGGAGCTCTCAGCGCCTTGGGTGCACTCATTAGCTCATTAGGCTCTGCTCTCAGCGCTTTTGCGGAGAACTGTCGTGATGGCCTCTTACAGGTCTTGCAGCATCCCAGTTACACTGTACAGATAGCAACATCTCACTGCTTGAGAAGCTTTGTACTAGCCTGCCCCCAACAACTCCTTCCTTCTGTCACCGTCTGTATGGACAGCCTCAACCGGGAACTTGGGTTTCTGTCCACGCCGAAACATTCCTCGAGAAGATGTGTCGGATTTGCGAATGGGCTGGCCACAATTGTCAGTACTGCTCCTCTACAACCTTTGTACGGGTCTGTCGATGTCAATGCAAGAGTTTTTTCGCTTGCCACGGAGCTATTGAAGTCAAGTAGCAACTCCGAGCTTCGGGTATCTGGAACACAAATCCAGGTGGCGTGGATACTGATCGGTGGCTTGATGGCTCTGGGTCCTAGTTTCGTGAAGATCCACTTGCCTCAATTGCTGTTGCTCTGGAGAAACGCACTACCGAAACCAATTTCGAAGGATAACATGGCGCACAGAACCCTACTGGAGCTTAGCTTCTTAACCCACGTCAGAGAATGCGCTCTTGGTTCTATTCTCGCATTTTTACACTTTAATGGTAAACTATTGACGGCCGACGTGTCCAATCGTCTCGCTGCTATGCTTCAGCATACTACCAGCTTCCTCAATGACCTCCCAGATAAGAAAACAGCAGAGGACATGTCTTTGCGATTGTCACCCTCCCTTCAACTTCATGATCTCGATCTGATGGTAAGGAGGAGGGTACTACAATGCTATACCAAGCTTGTTTCGTTAAGTTCTGGAGGAGCAACAGATACTCTTCTACACACAAATTTACTGACCATGGCGACTTCGTTCTTTGCTGATCCGGAGAGGTTTATCCCCAGCTCGCTGAGCTCATCCATCGCAAGCTCAACAGCCACCTTCGACAACCTATGGGACGTGGGAGATAACAGCGGCTTTGGTGTTACTGGGCTCGTACGGGGCCTGGAGGTGAAACAATTGGGTATATCGCAGAGTGAGAGGGCCCAAGGGCACTGGCTCACGAGAAAGGGGGTAGATGCTGCTGTGGACAGAGCCGTCCGTCAACCCCCCTCCTAGCAATTCCTCCACTTGCTGATCGATATAGTTGGTATCTCCTACATGCGGAGCCCTTGAGCATGATTCGCTATCCCTCTACATTCCATCCATGACCGCAGACGAAAACCTTCCAGATCCTCCGGGTACGGAATTGGTTAACTCTGCCATCAGTCTATTCGCACTTGCCTTGCCCCTTCAAGTCCCAACGGTTCAAGAGAGCATCTTGGACCAGATTCTTACATTTCTATCCGCTCCTAGTCTATCTAGGAATCCTGGTAGAAAAGCAGCCCTTACGGTGAATATTGCAACCGCTCTTTTGGGAGCACTGAAAGTTGCCAACAAAGAGGTGATGGCGATGCGAGGGAATATCAAAAGTCAGAGTGTTGAAAAGATCCTGCAGGAGATCTTACATGTGAGTTATTCGGATCTCTCCGAACCGTTTATGCTGACGGCTTTGTCAGGGACTGGTTGTAAATCCCGACGAAACTGTCAGGAACCTAGCCGCCGAGACCCTGGGTCGTTTATGTAGCGGCTCGGGCAACGCTTTGACAAACTTCGAAATCAACTACCTCATGGACACTATCGTCAATAACCGGGATCCGAATGCTCGAGCTGGTTGCGCGGTCGCACTTGGGTCCATCCACACTCAAGTGGGCAGTATGGCGGCGACATCTCATCTCAAGCATATCCATGGTATCTTAATGTCGCTCGCGAGCGATCCGCATCCTACGGTGCATTTCTGGGCGTTAGAAGCGTTATCCCGAGTCGCTGATTCTGCAGGTCTGACCTTCTCTGGATATGCGTCGTCTACCTTGGGAATGATCGCGCAATTGTACGCTTCAGATACGCACAACGAGGAGTCCCCAACCCTAGCAGTTTCAAACACGGAAATGGAATGGCCTACTACCGCTGTTCTAGCTCGTTGCGTAGAATCCATCATCAACGTGCTTGGTCCGGATCTGCAAGACATGGACAAGGCTCGGAATCTCATCATGACTCTCGTGGGTCAATTCGAGAAGGAGGATGATCCTTCAATCGTGCTCGAAAGTCTTAGATGTCTGGAAGATCTTTCGCTCTACGCGCCGGCTCATCTGGATTTCGCGGCATACGTCCATCAGTTGCAGAGCTATCTAGATTATCCGGAAGCGGACGTTCGAGATGCGGCTGTAGATGGTCTGTCAAATCTTATGAAACGTGATGCAGATAAGGTCGCCAGTGCAGCACTGCCTGGTCTGGAAGACAAATTTTGGCTTATACTCGACATCTCACCACAGCACGCTGGAGTGATTAGCATAATTGAAAATTGGCTGCAGCAGACTGGACTTTCATCCCCAGAAGAATGGGTACAACGCTGCCAGACCGTACTAACCAAAACAAAGACCAAGAATGATGTTGACGAGCCAGCGGCCACGGCCAATTCGGGGGCTCCAGATCTCCAGGACGAGGAAGTTGCAGGTTTTGCTACAGCAGCGGGCCCTCAAATAGATGAGTCTCAGGATGGACCCACGCCTGGCCAAGAGCAGCTACGTTGGCAGGTACGCACGTTAGCCATGAGGTGCTTGAGTGAACTTCTTGCTACCGTAGGCAATGAAGTTGCGACCAGAGGCGACACCTCTGCTGAGAATGCTCTTCAACAGAAGATAGGAGACCTGATTCGTATGGCCTTTTCCGCTTCCACTGCGAATGTGCTCGAGTTGAGGCTATGGGGATTGCGGATCATCGATCAAATTCTCAAAGTTCGTATGCCATGACCATCCAAGCCCTTTCGCTGACTATTTCAGATATTCGGGAAAACCCCTGATCCTGATTTTGCCGAGGTGTCTTTGTTAGAACAATACCAAGCCCAGATCAGCTCTGCTCTGACCCCGGCTTTCGCTGCCGATTCTTCCCCGGAGTTAGCTTCAGAAGCTGTGAATGTCTGCGCGGCGTTCATCGCTACGGGAATTGTCACAGATGTCGATCGCATGGGTCGTATTTTGAAACTTCTCGTGTCTGCCTTAGAGGGATTTTCTAGTAAGCTCCTTCTTTTTTTTGAGATCTAAACCATTATTGATTACCTGAAGGTGAGAATGAGACGACCTCTATTGGAGACCTCAAAGGGCTCAGCCCAAACGCTCAAGTTATGGTTAAGGTTGCTGTCTATTCAGCTTGGGCGGAGCTCCAAGTTGCCAGCAGTGACCAAAAGTACCTCCTTGAAGTCCTCAAGCCTCATATCGCGATACTGCCGCCACTGTGGCTTTCTTCCTTACGAGAGTTTGCTAGGTTGAGATTTGAGCCTGATATTTCTATGACGTTGGGTACAGCAATGTCCGGAGATTTAGGCGACACTTATGCAGCCTTTAACCGTGAGACGCTGCTAAAGGTATGAATTCACCTCTATGGCACTAGTTATTTCACTCACACAGACCAGTTTTATCAAGATGCTTGGTTGAACTTCATAGATGCGATTGCTAGTCTGATCGAAGAAGACAGTGATCTGGTATTCAGCGCCCTTGACGGAAATGTTGGTGTATCTTCAAAGGGGGACCATAGTAAAGGCAAAGCCAGTGACATCAACTATCGAGACGAGCCTGTGGCTTTCTTCTTCGTCCTTTTCGGTATTGCCTTCGAGTCTTTGGTTAACAGGGCGAACAGTGATTCGTTACTCGCCAAGGAGCAGGCATTACATGTTTTGTTCTGCCTGAAGAAAATATTCCATCCCACAGTATCAGGCCAAGCAATTTATCAAGAACCGGTCTTTACGGAAGCCACTGATCTTTTAGATCGGCTTGCCCTTACAGAGGGAAGAGAAGTCCAGACGGTAATTGTGGAGATAGCGAGGAATTTATGCGTCAATCATCCAAGTGCGAGGAAAGAGCAAAGGTGAGTGCGACGAAGTGTGACTGTTACATTAACCTGTTCGAGCTAATAACACATGTGCCAATTATAGCAACGAAGAAACCCTCTCTGATGATATTGACCAGCTGTTCGAACTCACCCGTATAATCGTCTTGGTGTTGGCTCAACTTGTCCCGAATCTTGGAGACTCACCGCAGCAAGGTCTGACGAGGAAATTCTTATTATGAGGAATTCTAACTGACTTGTGTCTATGAAGCGACAAGCGGCTCCCTTGACGGAGAAGCGAACTCTTTGATACAGTTGTCGCTCAATAGCCTTGTTGACGCTGCGGAGGTATTCCCTACCATAATCAAGGCGGACCTTTACGCTTGCATATTTCACGTCTTCACTAGCATTCTCGGCACTTCCTCCTGCCAAACTGAAGTCTGCCCTCAGGCGCTTCCCATCCTGAAGCGCTTTGTATCAGGCATTGTCAGAAATGCTAACGACGATCCTACCGTCTTGACGCAGACGAGGGCATGCCTCAACAGGTGCTTGGTTATCCTGGCAAATGCACAGAAACGGGAGAGCGAAGCTAGCTTGCCATGCGTGAAGAACACCTTACTGGCCAGCACTTTATTGCTCTCGAGCGCTTCATCCCTCATATCGCCGGCCGATCCACTGACGACCAGGCTAATTGACGAAATCTTGGATTGCCTGGACGACAGAATGGTAAATCAATCCCTTCCCTCGTCACGAGGTACTGACACGCTATAGACTGCCAAAGTTGCGGCAAATTGTGCTCGCTCATTACTTGTCCTTCCTGCAAACCAGACTACCCAGAATATGGCCGATTATCTCATCCCGCGGCTCTTGTATTATATCACCGCCTCTGACACCGTTCCTGATGCAGCAGATCCTGAAGCTGCTCCAGTGATTGCACGGCCTCTTCTTGCCCATTCTTTGACATCTATGGCTGGGATACTCCCGCAAGATAAGAGGGCAGTTTTCCAGGCACTCGTTATACCAGCACTACTGAAGCGCGCAGAAGAGGAGGGAAGGCCATCTCATCGCGAAACAGCCGCTCGATTGCTCGAGTTGGCGGCCTTCGATCAAAACGGATTTAGGGCAAACGTGGCAGCGTTGATCGAGAGAGACAGATCGCTGATGGAAGAGATACTCCGCGAAGGAGCAGCTGCTTCGGCGGCAGAAGAATCAGGCAGGAGAGAACAAGGAGGGACCAGGGGCCCAAGCATTACTCTAAGGATGGATTTTGCACAAGTGTAAATTTTAGACCTCACAGGCGAGAGTGCCTGCACAGCCATGATGGTTTGGCAGACCATATCCTATATATAATGAGCCTATCCTAAAGAGACATACCCTACTTCTGGGCTCTGTAACGTGCTCGACAGCATTTCTGCAGCTTCTGGTGGCGGCGACTGGCGGCGGGTTTGGTCTTGCGTTTGATGGAATCCAGGCCCACTTCCCCTATCCCCGCTACCGCTGTTTTCAGGGCCAGCTGCGGCTTGTTTTTTTCTTTTTTTCCTCCTGGTGCTGAAGGTATGATACATAGCGTAGGGAGCCCAAGATGAGGAAAGCCATCGTCGCAATGGCGGTCGCGGCTCGGCGAGTCAGCACCCACCGCAAGCCCTCAACTTCCGATTTCATATCCGAGTTCAGAGAGACGGTGATCTTGTAGTTGAGTTCTTGGATCTATGCATGGCAGTGAGAATGAGTTCTGCTGCGGCGGGATTGCGGGATGTGATCCAAACACTTACAGCACTGTCCATGGCACGCTGCTCCATCCGCACCGCCATCTTACGGTCGTCAAATACACCTTTAAGGTCGTCTTTCAGACTTGCCAGTTCCTGCGTCAATTTCTGGTTGAGAATGTCGACTTCATGCTGAAGCTGGGTACGTTGCGTGCGCATCTTGTGAGATTCCGCCTTGCGGTTATTCTGGATCTCTGTGCGTAACTCCGAGCAGGCAGCCCGGAAGAGGTATGTTTCCTGTTGATGACGGAAGAGTAAGCAAAGTGTACAGGCTATTGCGCAGAGGAAGCATGTACATTCTCCACGTCGGACTTTGACACCAGTGCGTCCTGCGCGATGGCCAGATTTTCAGCCAGAATGCCTCTGACGGCCTTCATAATCGTCACGCTCTGCTCCTCTGTGAAGGCGCCTTTTTCCAGATCCCGAACCAGTGTATATGTATCAAAATGATGCACGTAAGGAGGTGGATGCAGATTGGGCGGCTTCTGCTCTTTGCTCTTCTCGGTATCCAATTGTAGTACAGCCTGCAGCTCCGGCTGGTTGACAGGGAGGGTCCTCAACTGGGCTGCAACCGGGTCTTCTGGTAATGGTTCCAGGATCACATCATCAGCCGGTTGCTGCTCAGGCGGTTGCCCACTGCTTTGAGGTTCTAGTGGTGCGTCGTCCGCTTTCGACGGCTCGTCAGGCTCCACCCGCTTCTCCGTTGCGCCTGTCTTGTCGGCCGCTTCCTTTGACACAGGACTATCCTTTTTGGCCGGAGTGTTCGAGCTCCTCGCACCCTTCGACTTCTCAAACCCTGGGCCAGCCAGAGGTTCAACGGCTGTTCCGCGGCGTTTGTTAACTGATGCATTCTGTAGCCGAGGGGTAGCTGAATGAATTGCGGCGCGGGAATGCGTGGCGGCTGGTTCACAAGACTTGATGATGAGTCGAGCAAAGCTAGGATAAAGGAAGGTGAGACGCGGCGTCGCCATGGCAGCGTGTCGTGTGCGCGGTCTGAAGAAGGGATGGTTATTTTCACAGTGCAATGTTCGAAGGCGGGCAATTTTTTGGTGTTCGCGAACCCCACGTGTCAAGGTGCGGCTCTGCTTTGACTTCCCGCAGCTTGCGAGGAGTTTCGTACCCGGTGAGCTGGTCAAGGCAGTCAGTCATCGAGATCAATCAAGGCCGATGGAGGTAGATTTATATATATCTATATTTGCATATTACCAAATCTGCACATTATATACAACAACAACACTGGGCATCACTTGCTTCATGATCGGCGGAATGGAGGGCAACAGCCGTGGCCTAATGCTGACACTGTAAAATGCACCTTCGCTAGGCAAGTAATGCGAACAACAAGTACGATCGTTTCCAATAATCCTGCGCCCCTTTTCGGAGACGTTCCTCGGTCGCTTCTTGTAAATCAAGTTTGGTAGTCAACTCCACCCCTAGAGCATCTAAAGCATCAGGGCTTCCGTCGGAAGTGCCTTGATGGAATGCCAGTTGAAAGACAAGAACGTCGAAGCGGAATTGAATAAGGAGGTCGTGCGGCATTTGCGGTGGGGATGATGTTCCATCTCTGGCCGGAAGGGCAGGAGAACCGTTCGTCAGATCTATCCCCTCAGATTCCAATTGCCCTTGCTTATGCTCTCCCTCTGTCAGACTATCATTATCTCCACCGTCTGACGACTTTGACAGGAAGACACTCTTGAGCGAAGCCGCCGTTTGCTGTCGAAGATGATGTTCTAAGCTTGCAACTGCCGAAGAGCTCCACACGTCACTACCATTGTCCTCCATAATCGAGGCGAGATTCCGCAAGAGATTGAAGACGCTGGGTGACGGTTGCGCAGGTAGCGCAGGTGTACCTTCCCATAGCGCCCTCGCTGGAACAGTCCGAAGCTTTGCATATCGCCGTACAGTACGATCATAAACACTCAAAGATCCCATGGCGATAGTGGATGCCATTTTCTCCTGTAGTAAAGGTAATACTATGGACAGACCAAAGGAACGCAACTCACTCTCGTGAGGTGGCCTCCTTCGTATCTCTCTCACAACCCGAAGCAAGAACATAGCTTGTTGGCCATTAGGGTCTGAGGCGATCGATGCTGATTCTTCTTGTAATTTCAAGTCGAGAGCTCTGAAAGCTGTCTGCAGCGCTCCCTGCCGTTCCAATTGCAACAGTGACGGATCCTCTTTGCTCAGAAGCCCATCCAGCTCAGCAGGCTCTTCCACTTCAAAATCTTCGAAATTATCATCCCATCGCGCCTCCCTCATATCATGAATGACGTCTTGCACATCTTTCATAAAGCCAAGCCATGTCTCATAGGACCGCAGTATCCTCGATACAGCGGGGCTCATTCCGTGATAATGACCCAGGACAGCTTCCTTGAATTTAGAGGCGCCGTCAGAGATATCCAAAGACACCATTTCCGCACTCCATAACGTCAGGTCCTTAGGGTGTCGAGTTGTATTCCATTCTTCTAGCACACCTGATATCTCCGTGCCAATAAGACGGAGCCTTCCAGATCTTGCATGTATCAACTCAACCATCTGCCCGTTGATAGAACGTCTCAACTGATCTAAGGCGTCCGCCGGGCTGAACCGGTGTGTACTACCTTGGGCCGACAGCCATGTCTCTAGGATTTCTTTTCGCAATTGGGCTAACTGCCGTAAGTCTTGCATTGCACTCAGCCTTGCCTTTAGGCCGTTCAGAAAAGCTTCAAATGCTCTCACTGCCCAGTCCTTCAACAGCTTATCTGCCTCCTCCCTGGGAAGATCATCATGCCGAAGCCAGGGGGCGAAGTTTCGTATATTTGCTGAGATCCAAGACTCGTGGATATCCAAATTCAGTTCAGATGTGGACTGCAGGTCTGAGTCTTTCAACAAAGGCCGTGCCTTGAGCTTCGACAATGCATCTGGTAAACGTCTCGGCACTATGGCATGTGTGTCTTGTATTGTGCGGCTGTATAGCCTGAGCGCCTTGAGTATCCCACTACTTCCTTTATCTTCTCTCCCAAGCTGTCTTTCAAGTGCTTCAAGCCTAGTATGTTGAAAATGACGTATCACGTCCTTGACCCCAGTACTAGTTGCAAGAGCAAATGCACACATACCTTCAGTCAATGTCCCAATGGGTGTGTCGCCATGTGAGAACAGTTTCTCAATCTGAGAGAGCAAGCGCTTTCTCAGAGATAATAATTGTTTCTGGATACTGTCCACCAGTTCCCCGCCGGCTTCAGTCTCTTTCTCTCCCATTAACGTCTTGCACAAAAGCCGGCTCAGGAGCAAAACTTTCGCTGCTAGGAAGCAATTCCCGCTCTTCCTGAGTAACCGTCCCACAAGCAGCGGGCAAGCTTGCAGGACGCGCAGTTGCGCCAGCCATGCCAGTCTGGCATCCTCCTTATCAGGCTTCACAGGGTTGATCTCGGCCCAAATGCGAACAGCCCTCTCCAAACGTCGAGCATTGCTCTTGCGTCCCAAATCCTCCAGCAGGGATTCGACTTCCTCCATTCGCGCATCCATTTCCACGATAGTTTCGGCAGTGCCCAGAAGTTCCCGGTAACTGTCGCCGACCAGCGAGCGCAGCCGTTCCTGATTTGCAGCAATGTCATTGTGTAGTTGGGCGGAGATACGTCGCACCGTAGGAATCGAATATGCAAAGGCAGCTGACCAGTCCGCCAGTGCTTTCGGATCCGGGGCCTCCAGGGAAGCCATATTCGCAGGAGCTTGGGCAGTGGGCTGGTGAACGCAGGCGATGGAGCTGAAGTTCGCCAAGTAGGTACCATTGGCGGAGAAGCTACCTTACACAAGGTCTGTGCGTTGATATCCCCATTTAGAGTCGACAAGAAAAGGGGTGGTGATGGTACGATTTACAACTTGGACATACTCCATCGCATGGAATGGTTGAAATAGGACCTGAATGATCTTCTTATTATATCTACATCATGCCCAGCCGAAAATGTCGGCAATACTCATGACGTTCCATCTTACAGCAACAACTCCTACACAGACCACAACCACATCTACAACTAGTAACACAGCAGCACCCAGCATGAACCTGGGGTTGAAGATTCTGTACAGCATGAGATGCCTCCGTAGCCAGCCAGCCCACATTGCAGTTGCTAAGTTGATGACCGCGTAATACAGGATGAATGTTGCCACGGCTCGGGCTACATCCCCCAGTAAGCCCTGTTTCTTTGGAGGTTGCTTCCACAGGGCTACCAGCGGTACTGCGACTGCAGCCAGAATTTGAGCGCCAAAAGTGTTCAAGGCAACAAACAGCGGTGACCATGGATACTTGATGCTCTGCAGTGGAATGAACGCGGATTCCCACTGGATGCTTGACAAGGTGGCTTGGTGTCCCGTTTTGAAGAAGTAATAAGAACCGAGAAGAGCGAACATGACAGGCGCTATTGCACTTTGAGACAGTTTATTCGTGTCAACGATCTCCAAGAGCGAAAGGATCTGCCATGCCATGATGCCTATGGCACCACCCCCCATCGGTTTCTGAAGGACGACGATTGCAAGGATGAAGTTCGTGACAAGCAAGAAGTATCGTGAACCATGCACGTTGGCGAATCCAAGGATAGTCACTGCATGTGAGCTCCCCGCTTGTGTCGCACCAACTCTGCCATCCAACTGAGGGGTTTTCCTGGCGGTTTCAAAGCTGACGCAGGGCTTTGCATAGACGTACGTTGATGTGCCCGCCGCAAGGGCGATCCCTAGGGCTATCTGAGCCACTATCACTCTTATTGTCCGAAGAGTCCCCTTGCTCAGATAGAACCAGTCTGCATCATCGCCTGCATCAAGGGTCCAGTAGACGGCGGAGAGCACAAGCCCTACGCGGAAAGCGACACCGATCCAAAAGATAGCAGATCCCTGATATGATCTCGTGCCTCGATAAAACGACTTTATAATATCGGGTAACACAATGGGCAGGATGAACGGTATAAGTAACTGCCAGGGCGATGATGTCGACGAGGTATCTGACGCATAATAAGTTGATTTGCAGAAAGGTATCTGCTCTTCTCGACAGAGACGAGACAAAGAGGCCAGCCTTGTAAGGGCAATGAAGACGAGAGAGTGGTAGGTCCCAAGAGCTTTGTCTGCTAAATCTTCCTGTCTAAAGGATGAGATGAGAGCGAAAATGCCAAATGTCGTGATAAAGAAAGGCAGTATCTCGTCTTCCCAGATGGTGTAGGAATTTGAAGCAAAGCCCAGCGACTGACTTAATGTGAACAACACTGCTAGCCAGCCCCAGAAGCTATTGCTGAAGGGAGAGGCGAGCCTGTTGCCGATTATAAAGGGTGGTATGATGAATGCGGCGAGACTAGTCCACGCAGCACCTAAGAGCGGGCCGTCACGCATTGAGACTGTATCCGGAATCATGAAATGTAGGACTGCGCCAGCAAGTCCACCCAGCAACCCTCCAGCGGTGATGCGCAAAAGGAACAACGGATTCAGGAGGGACACGTCACCTCGGAAAATGCGAGCGTAGAGGTAAATCGCAGCGGTCCCAGCCGCCAATGTTACTATGCCCTCAACCATGCTGATAACATCGAAACGAGCCCATAAGCTTCGGCAGATCCGAAGCGTCTCTCGTCCGAAGTTGTAGTAGCTTTGATACACGCTCTGCCAGTCAGCAGACCTAGAAAATCTTGCAGCCTCAGCAGAGGCCCAGTGTTCGCTAGCAGCATTCCATAAAGCCAATGGCCCATTGACTGTACTCTCCTCCAAGCCTCTCGCTATGGCATATTCGTGTTGATAGCGCTTGATCTGTGCCGCCGCAAGCCTACTGACGGAAGCTAAATTCTTCCAGTCTTTACCAGATTTGCCAACGAATGCTTCTTCTATCGGACTCCCGAGATTATTGAACGGAATTGGCAGGCCCAGGAGTAGAGACAAGGTAGGGACAAGGTCAATCTGCGCGACGGGTCTCTCCTTGGCCGTCAGCGGGGGCAGAAAGTGGCTTGATTCCAGGCGGCCAAAGATATCGCGTTTGGAGTACATCCATATAGCGGCTTCCACCTCATCATCAGACTCCCCACCATGGTCGCCCTTTGCATCCATTCCATGGTCTCCCATGACTACCAGTAGCGTATCATCTTCCAGTAAGTCAATCATCTTGCGGAGGGTGGCATCCATTTGTTGTAGTTTGGCAGCCATTGCTGGATGGTCAGGGCCGTACCGGTGGCCTGCATGATCCACCCCAAGATAATGTCCAAAAATAACATCCCATTTGCTAGTATTGGAAGGATGCATGAGTGGAAAAATATGTTCGTTGACGCCATTATCAACTGTATGAAGATCCCAAACATTGAAAGAATCGTAAGCTCTAGTTAGATTCGGTTCGAAATATTCAGGAAATAGAGCGTGCCATGTATCATCCCCAAGGTGCACCATTCGTTTTCCTGCATCACGCAGCTGGAAGAGCAGATTGTCCTCCTCGATTGCAGTCCCTGCAAAGTTGGATCCCGCGTCAATAAAGGTGGGAAGAGTTCCTGTGGTGAGGCCTTTGAGGCGTTGTAGAGTTGTGGTGGGGGGATCGGCGATGAACGGGCGGAGAATGGCATTGTGCGGTCTTTTAGACGCTGTCTCGTACAAAATAGGTAGAGCATCGTGGAAAGAGTGTGGTCTATCCTGTGGGTTCGCTGGCTGATAGGGAACTGTAAAGTCGTAACGTAAGGCATCGACTATTATGACCACGGCCTTGTTGAACGTTTTGCTGTGCCAGCAGCCTCTGAACGGATCCCCCGGGTCATAACGACTTTGCTCAACTGGGGACACACTGCACTCAGACCGAAAATCCAATACCAGTCTTGTTAAGAGGAAACCCTTGGTGAAGAAGAATATTCCAATGGCGTGGATAACCCTGTATAGGCGGGAAGTCAGTTCAAGTTCTTGAGATATGGTCACTCATCGTCCTCACAAAAACCAAAGCAAAAATGTGACGGTCAGCAGGTGAGAAGCCTTGAAGCGTATTTCTTTCTGCTTATTGGTCTTCTCTGAGTCCCCCCTTGAGTCCACAGGAGCTGAGCGGAGGCTGTTGGCTAAGGCCTCGAAGTTCAAGGGTGGTCCATCTTCGTCCATTGGGAAGGACAACTAAGGAATACACAATGTATCATAAGGGAATATTAAACTAAAGGAGCGTATCCAAAGGAAAATCTTGGAAGTAACAATGGAGTCCAAAACGAGGTCTCTTGCAATTTGGTAAATGAATATGGAATCCGAGAATCCGCAAGGTTGTTTAGCCATCGAAGAAGGGTCCACTTTGCGCAACGGGACTTACCGCTCACAGATAAATTAATTATTATATCAGGTACAACTTCACCCTGAAGCTCTATTGGATACGACCGAAGTTATTATCCCGATGATGATTCCTATGCATATGAGTCGGAGGCTGCTTCGCCGAAATTGTGCCCTCGATAGCTCCCTCTGTAGCACTTGTCGTCGACTGTCTAGGTCTTCCCGCGTCGACTCCGGACACAGCCGTTGGTCTACGATCAAACACGACAAAAGCAAGAATGATGCTGCTAAGAATAAACAAAGAGCAAATCTATCCCAGGAACTTACGCTCGCTTCACAATGTGGGTAACAAGCCGGAGTGCTGTGGTGAAATCACTGACGAAAAAATTGGAAAGTGTTTGGACCCGATCCCGACTCCAACCCTAGGCTTGCGACAATATTAGAGAAAGCGAAAAAGGCAGGCTTCCCGAAGGCTTCCATTCAGGCTGCAATTGCCCGCGGGCAAGGCATAACCCCCTCGGGCGCTGCTCTAGAAGCCATGACATTGGAAGTCATCCTACCTCCTTCTGTGGCGCTGGTCATAGAATGCTTGACCGAGTCGAAAGCACGGACCTTACAAGACTTGCGGATTATCATCAAAAGTTATGGTGGCAGCGTTACCCCGACGGGCTACTTGTTTGAGAGAAAGGGCAGAATAGTTTTCGAAGAGCAAGAAGGAATTGGAGTCGACGAACTTCTAGAACCGGCTCTGGATGCTGGAGCCATGGATATCGTGGATGGCGAGGATGGTAGTCTAGTGGTTTACACAGAACCGGCTGCGCTCAAAAAAGTAAGTGACGGTATAGTAAAGTCAGTCGGCTTGACAATCAAGAGCTTGGATATCATGTGGGATCCTAATGAGGACACGAGGGTTGAGATACAGTCGGATGATGCTAAAGCGTCACTTGAGAAGTGCCTGGCCGAGCTTGAGGAGGATCCGAGCGTGCAAGCCATATACACTAATGCAATACTATAACTCCACCGAGCCATGGACTTTTGGAAAATGATACAGTCGAATCGTTGACTGGTGACAGGCCTCACCAAGAAGGTTGAGACCACAGTAAGCAGCGTTGTAGCTAGTCCTATAGGGTCGAAAGAGTCGAGATTGTATTTGATATGCGGTTTCAGGAGGCCTTGGAACGTAAATTAGCGCATCACACGGGGCCAACCTGGCGTAAAGCTTCTCGCTGCAGAGGGCCGGATGGTGCACACATTGAACCCAGAATGTGGAACAGCTTTTACTAGGAGAGCGTCTGGACATTCAGTGGGCCTCAGAAATATAGCACCCTTTGTTCTGTTGCCCGATGGCCGTACAAGTGCCATTTCCTGGGGAGTGGAGACATGAAGAGCGTAGGTGTTGAAAGCGCCCAAACTCCCGCCGATTCATGTAAAATGCGCCTGCGAATGCCCGAAATAATTTTGATGTCGGTGATCCCGCCTCCTCAACTGCCCATTGAACTGCTC
This sequence comes from Symbiotaphrina buchneri, assembly GCA_001599915.1. Taxonomy (NCBI): domain Eukaryota; kingdom Fungi; phylum Ascomycota; order Symbiotaphrinales; family Symbiotaphrinaceae; genus Symbiotaphrina; species Symbiotaphrina buchneri. The sequence continues at coordinate 293,030 of BCIG01000018.1, forward strand.
TGCTCCTGGGTTTGCTGTTGTCCTTCCGCTTGTAACCGCTTGGCCCTGCGCAGCAACCTCTCTTGTTTCAGCCTTTCCAGTTCAGCATTGATCTCCTCACGGTCATATGGAATCTTGTGAGTCTGCTCCGGCGCGGGCCAGAAGCCCGGCACGGAAAAACGGTTGTCCAGATTGGTGCCGAAGTAATACATGATGCCGATGGGGAACATGATGTACATTCCGAACTGCGCGCTGTTAAGGTTCTGCACGGTAGCGAATTGTTCAAGGGATGTTGTACCTTGAAAATCTCTAGATTTGGACCACCCATATTGAATTTTGACTTTTGGAGATGGGACCCGTGGGAGCAAAAGTCTGGGCGACAGTTGGAGGATGCAGAGTGACGCCGATGGTCGAAAGACAAGCAGGAGGTCGTGATCCTGTCGTGCAGAATGCCTTACCTTAAACTTCGTACTTACGGTCTCGTGGTGGTGGTTCCGATCCCCGTTCGGCCCGCTGCATGCGCCACAGGTGCAAATTCCACATGACAGGCGAAACCCTTCGGATCGGAAGATTAGTTTCACCCTTGGACCTCGGTATAACTAATGCGAATCCGTGCCCCGTACGAAGTACCTCCCCCAGATGAGAAATATGCTTACTCCTTACGTACCTTACCTTGCCTCACCGATCACACCCCACACTCAAGTCAGCTTCGATCCCTTAAGGTTCTTAGGGTGCCTTATGCTTCCATCGCTATGCTCTCAGACTCCATTCTGCTTCGATCTCACCCACGCCTGACTGAGTGCCGCCCAATAACCTGACATTCTTTTGATTATGGCGGTCGATCCTGCTGAAGCCATCACGCTTACCACGCGCGGCAAGGTCGCCATCGTCTGCTTCAATCTCGAAAAGAAGCTCAATGCTCTGACCCAAGATCTTTACTATCGTCTCAGCTGCCTGATGCGCGAGGTGGCCGCACGAGATGATATTTATGTCACGGTTCTCACGGGAAAAGGTCGATACTTCTCTGCGTATGGTGCCCTTCGCATTCGCGAGCGCAGATCTGTTGGCTGATGCTCATTGTCCAGAGGGGCCGATGTCTCCATCTCCCGTGATCCGCCGGCGAATACAGACCTTAGACGGCACTGGCTGCAGAATTTTGTAGCGAACAACCTTGAAATCACTAACGCCTTCTATACTCACCCTAAGATCCTTGTCACTGCCCTGAATGGCCCTGCCGTAGGGCTGTCGGCCGCCCTGATAGGCTTCTCGGACTTTATATATGCCATGCCACACGCATTTATTCTCACACCGTTCTCCTCATTAGGGCTCGTTACAGAAGGTGGCGCAAGCAGGAGCTTCGTCCAACGTCTCGGCATTGCGAAGGCGAACGAGGCCTTGATCATGAGTAAACGATTAGATGCGGAGGAGTTATTACAGTGCGGTTTCGTCAATAAAATCTTTGAGGCCGGTAATGACAGCGAGAGATTTCTGGCGGAAGTGCTGAAAGAGGTGGAGGACCGCCTGGGAGATCATTTGAATAGTGACAGCCTCCTGAAGATCAAGGCTCTGATAAGGAAGCCTGATGTAGAGCAAATGGACAGGCAAGGGGCCTTGGAAGTCTTCGGTGGACTAGAGAGGTTTGCTGCTGGAATACCCCAGGAGGAGTTCAGAAAGATAGCCAGCGGTGAGAAAAGGCATAAATTATAGGCCAAACCGGCCAAGACCCCGCGCAACTACACAGGGAGAGAGCGACTATACAGATCCATATCTGCAGGGGATGTCTACCGTATACTATCATCCTGCATCTACAATATTTAGTCCGCCAATCGATTCTGTCTTCGGAGAATCCAGAAATTCTTGCTTACAACTTATCGTGAAGTCTTCATTGTCAACTGCACGGTGTGCCATGGGAAAAGGTAGGTATCTAACATCTGACATGAAAAGTAATATGTTTTCACTCCATAAACGACCCAACATCTCATGAATGTTTGATTGTCGCGAAAACCACTGTGGGATCATCTGCGTTCGAAACCACAATACACCCAGCCACCAACGCCGCGCTTATGCAGACCATTTAGAGAAGTCGTACCTATTCACAAGGTTTTCCCGCCTCCTTTCATCCTCGCGGATATCCTCCCCTTCCACACCCGGCGAAGCAACACTGCTTCTGTTGCTAGTTCCTTCGAAGACTGCACTGGTGCGTCTATTGAGAGCATCTCGAGGAGTCGTATCCCTGCTAAGAAGTTGCTGAGTTATTCCCCCAGGAACATTTGGATGCCCCCCTGGAGTCGGCGAGATCGCAGGCGAGACTACAGGTGGTGCGCTGCATTTTTCCCTCAGTCTCTTGATCTCACGAAGACGTGTTCGCCAGCTGGATACCCAATCTCCCCCTTCACGACTCGCCCAAACCTGACTGAAGACGGATGCATTCAAAGCAAGAAGTCTGACAAACGTGGGCAAGCTTTTCCCACTAACTATCTTCGTCTCCGCCGCAGGAGAAATCTGCGGAAATCCTGGTTTGCTCATTACCTGAACCTTGTAGAACCGTCCGGTGCGGTCGGTTTCGCCATGGAGCCGCCATCCAACAAACGAGGCACGCGACTCCGGTGTGATTATTATGTTGACGTAATTGAAATCCGAAGGAAATGTGTCGAATCTGAAGGGCAGCCCAGAATTGTTGTAGATGATGTTGACAAAGTCGTTACCGGTATGGCGCTTTTTGTTAATGCATTGCGGATCGTGCTCCAAATTTGTTGGCATCATGGTCGTTATGTGGTAGACTATCTCTGTAACTCTGTCTCGCCAACAGAATGTATATTCCCCGTCCATATCATTCTCCCTGTCCAACCCTTGTGTATTGAAAGTGGCCCCCTTGAGGCGCGTCAAGGTCCCTAAACCAGCGATGAAATCGGTGTACTCGGAGTTCCCGGTGACGTTGGCCAAGATGACTGCCTCACTGGTCTGACCTTCGCCAATATAAATGACACCAACCTTATGTCCGTCTACCGTGGAGATTCGATCAAACGTTGCGAGAGCCCGATTTGTTGTCTCGTCGTTCGCCAAGGGGAGGATGTGGCTTGTGTCGGCACATCCAGCGGAAGAGGCTGCACCCAGGAGGAAGATATGGCTTGGCAGCATTGCGATGCGAGCTTTCGATTCATTAGCTTCCACAACTCCATCAGACGAGAGTGCCACTTGGTGCGGTGGGCGAGGAGCTGTCTGTAGCCGCAAGATCCAAGAAGCGGTAGCAGAAGGCTGCCGCTTTGTCACTTGGGATACACCGGTTATGGCGGCCGTCTCTATTGTCACTATGCTCAAGCCCATCAACCAGGATCGTGATGTCACAACTCCATCCGACGGGAGCGCAAAATCTGGGTCCCGCAGCGTCTCATCCAAATCTGAGAATGCAACCCTCTGCATCATATCCATTGTAACCTCGCTCTGCTCATCTATGACCTCATGTCCCGCGCTATCCGTATACACCAGGTTTTTGGTGATCCATCTGACATACTTCGGCCGTTCCTGCAGCTTCAAGGAGAGGAACCAGAACGTCACAACATGATAGGCGAGAGCGTAAACGTACTGAGGAAGGTCCTCAGCGGAAGCAAAGCCGTTTGGTTGGTCTGTCAGAGAGCCCGAGTCCCTTGCACCAGCACTTTGACGACCGGAAGCTTGACTCGTACGAGCTGAGCCTGAGTTAACGCCTTTCTGGCGGGTGTCGCGCACATATTGCAGATACCGAAAACATATGCCGAACACTGTACGATAGTCATCTTCCCGAAAGTTGTGATAGAGTTCAGGAAGCCTAGAAAGGCATGCAAGAAATTCCAGAACATGAACTGCTACATGAGCTTGCGTAATGATCTGTGACATCTTCTGTAGAATAACGTTCAGGGACTTCGAGACTGATAGCGGCAGTTCATGGCAGCATATGGTAAGCGCATGAATGCAGCATTTAGACGTTCGTTCCCACGATCCAACTCCTAATATGAAGGCACGCACAATATCATCTTGTTCACTCTTAGCAAAATGTTGATGATAGCTCAAGAGCATAGTAAGGGTATGAAAAAGGCAGAGAGCGATATCAGCTTTCTTCAACCCGGAGTCAGATGGAGGATCCGAGAAATTGTTTGACTTGATTTGTTCACACAGCACGCTCCTGAGCAACTGTATTTGGGGTATTGCCCCTGTGAAAAGGGAGTGGTTGGTGAGCTGCGAGCCCAGGTGTACGATGACGTAACTGTACAACTCCCAATCGGCACCTTTTTGAAGAATCGATATAATGAACTCCAGCCATAAGTTCATTTTGAGTACGGTCTTCTCCGGAGCGGGAGAGTCCACTGCATCTCCAGCCATTGGTTCTAGGAAAGAGACTGCAACACTGCTCGCCGATGCAGAAGGTTCTTCCGGAAGCGAGTCCGGGCCCCGAGCCATCCATAGAGGAGGCGTTGCTTTGCTATTCCTGTTGACTCCACCAGTTGACCGATTGTTGCTCCTCGTGGTAGATACAGTAGTGTGACTGACTGTACGGCCGCTAGGAGAAATTGTACTTTCGTCTGCCCTCGAACGGCGAGGGAGACCCACTTCCTCGACACCAGGCTTCCCTATGGCCGCGTCCAGCATACGAGAAAGGGAAATCGCCAGTTCCTCGCCCTCCATGGATGGTACAATAAGCATGGAGTGCTCCAAATCACTTCGCAGACGGAAGAGTAATCTCAATGCTATCAATCGCGCGTGTTTCTCGTATGCGTCTGTTTTGGCCACATCCAATACTTGCTCGAAGGTCTTCCAGGTTTTCTGTGCTGACTTGTTGAGTGACTTAACAAAAACCCGGACAATTGCCATGGCGGCAATGCTCGCCTTTGAATCCGAATCCGGAGCCGAAGCAGTTTCTGGCGCATCCGTTGCAATAGAGAGAGACGGCGGATTAGAATACGGAGAGAGCCGTCCAACCGACCAAGCCTCACTGTTGAGACAAGCAGACATCGAGCCCAGAATAACATCGAACAAGGCACCATCATGATCGTCGGCAACAGCTACCATGAAATCAATGACCGAGCCAAACAAGGAGGGGTCTTCTTCGAACTCTATGCCGTCAATGAGCTCAATGACAAGCTGGCCGGCGCCCTCTTGAGGAAATATTCCTTGAACTGTACGGTAGACGTCAAGAATGATCTCAAGAACACGCCGACGTACAGAATGAGAGCGGCTACGATCTCTAAAAAAGGCATTGATCAGCTGCATACAATTCTGCTGCCAAGCTTCGCATGACGGGTAGCAGAGATGCTCTTCCGCATAGTGATTTATCAGCAAGGACGCTGACGTGTTGGTAAGGTGTCCATGGACACGCATGAAAAAATCCATGACCGCTTCTCTGTGAGTGAAGTCTAACTCGTCAGTTATCAACTCCAAGCTGCTTATGATTCGGAGTAAGGTCTGCGCCATCGAGGTGACCAGATTCGTGTCCTTCGACGTGCTTGAGCGGATCGATTCTATGTCATTGAAGCGTACATAAAGATTGTCGCCTTCGGCAGTCTCGCTGATACGATACGAGCATTGGACAAGGATGTCGAAGCAGGAACCCCAAGGTTCGTCGGAGAATGCCTGGACAAGGCTCGTATCCGAGAATATGGAATCGATGGCCTGCATCACTTCAAGTTCCAACCGCGCACTATCTGATCTCAGGGCCTGTCGGAATGCATCCATAACGCTGGGGAAGCCAAGTAGAGGCAGGTCTTCCGCTCCATTGGCTATAAGGAGTCTCTTCAGAATGCTGACAGCACCGCGCAATGTGTTGGAATTGCGAGCTTTCTCGGTGGCCGGAACACTTAAAATGGAGTAGAGAATCCTAATCGTCCTCTGAGCCAGATGGGACTTAAATAAATTGCAGAATGCTTCCCACGCAGGCTCGGCAAGCGATTTGATGGTACAGTGTACACCGCAGAGCACCTCGACACAATCGTTCAAGATAGACTCGGGAATATAGCCATAGGTGATGACAGCATGCATGATGCCGATAGAATTGCGGATGTCTTCCTCCGAAGTCGTTTTTCGACAAATCGATAAGATGCGTTCCAGCAGCTTCACAATTTTGTCGTCTTGGATCGATTTGAAATTGAAACGAATAACATCCGTGATGAACGCAAAAAGCTGATTGAGATTTGTCTCTTCGCCAAGTATAGTCGATGTTTTCACACCCTTCTCCTTCTTCAGCGCTGCGCGAGCAGCTGCTGATGCATCGAACCATTCCTTTAGCCACCTTGTGAGTAGCGTAATGATAAGAGACTCGAACGAAGTAAGATCCTTTCCGCGGTTCGTCAGCTCGACCAAAGCCACAAGCTGAAGATGGAAATCCTCGCGGTTACAGGGCGCAGATATTGAATCAAAGAACTGGCGTCGCTCTATTGCGGTAAGATCTGCATGTTTCACGCACGCCGTCAACAAATCGAAACCAGCTCTACGGGCGTCTGGAGGTTGATGGACTTCTGTGAGGTCTTTTGCCGCTGCCCATATGCCCATAACGCTGCTGAGCGGATAGTTCTCGACAGCATGACGGATGGCATCTGCTGCGGCTATCCTGTCCGATAAAGATTGATCAGGCTGTAACCTGGACAACTGCTGTTCAATTTCTGCCGGGCCGCCATAAATGGCTGGCATGCGGTCAGATGCCAAACCACGGTCTCCATTGCTAAGTGTTTGCCCAAGGACGGCATCGGAAAATATCCCACTGATTGCTGGTGCGGCTAATGGAGGAGATGAGAAGGGCGTCTTCTGGCGGCTGCTGGTAAAGGATTTAAGGACTCCCGCCAACCCAGAGGCAGCTGGCTTACTCTCAGGCGTCAAGGGTATGTCACCTGAGGGAGCCATACCCTCTGAAGGTTGGATAGCAATCCAACCTGGGAGCAAAAATTGGCAGAGACTGCTTTGGCCGGGGACCAATAGATGTTCGTGCAGATTCGGCCGTGAGTAGGAACTAATGCCCGTCAATTTCAAGACTCCGATAGCATTTCACGTGTTGTATATGAGCCCGCCATATCTGTAGAGCTACACGGAAGTTACTCCTGCCTCGTACTGTGGGATAGGAGCGTTTTCCGTCGTTTTCATGGGGGGGTGTCTCTGCGATGACCCACCGGCACGGTTGTGTGATGCGGGGAGCGTTCGTGCCGTTTGAAGACGATCGACGCCTATTATTGGAAGTGTTTGCGCGAGAGCCAGTCTAATCCGGCGGGAGAGTATACTTGTTACGTCGTCGCAAGGACGTAGCGTGTTGTTCATAGCTATATGTGGACTGCGCCTGATGGTGATTCATTGGGGATCGTCGACTTTGATTGATGCACGAGGGACTGCGGTAAACTTTCTCGCTTCGCTTTGCGCGCGGCGAGGTCCAGCCTATGACATCTCACACGGAAAGTAAACAGAGAACAATCAAGGACTTTTCAGCGGTTCCAACAATCTCTTCCATTCAAGCAAGTAGGCCGCCATGGGGTCTAGCATGGATGAAGTAGCACAGCTGCTTCAACTGACGCTCGATCACACCAGGAATAAGCAAGGTAGATTTCGCTGAATTGATCTGCGCGGTAGCTTTGACCTCATGCTAACCACCAGATAGCGGAGCTCGCATTGCTCCAGGAGGAAAAGAAGCCCGGCTTCTCGCTCACACTGCTTCAGATAACTGCCAGTGAAGCCTTTCCGTATACCACACGCCTCGCCAGCGCTCTCTGTTTCAAGAACTTCATTCGCAGGAACTGGACAGTCAGTCATCTTTTACAGGACGCAAGGAACACAATGAAACTGACGATATCATAGGACGAGGATGGAAACTACAAACTGCCCGAGCATGAGGTCGTAACTATCAAACAAGAGATCGTTGGGCTCATGATTTCAGCTCCACCGGCAATACAATCACAACTCGGGGATGCTATCAGCGTTATTGCAGACAGTGACTTCTGGGAGAGATGGGATACCCTTGTAGATGTACGAATTACGAGCAGAATTCGAGGAACCTTGCTGACATATGCAGGATCTTGTTGCCAGGCTTACTCCAAATGATATGATCGTCAACAATGGTGTTCTTCAAGTCGCCCACTCAATCTTCAGAAGGTGGAGGCCGCTCTTCCGATCGGATGCGCTCTATACCGAAATCAATCATGTCCTGAGCAAATTCTCTCTTCCCTTTCTTGCACTGTTTGAGGTAAGGACCGCACCTGCCCGGTGGAGATGTGGCTGACGCTTGATTCGTTCAGAATACAGATCGGTTGGTCGAACAATTCAAGAACAACAAGGATTCCCTGAAACAAGCTTTTACCTCTCTGAACCTGATAGTCAAGCTCATCTATGATCTATCGTCGCAAGACCTACCTCCACTATTCGAAGAAAATCTGTCCGCCATTGCGGCGCTGCTACATAAATATCTCACATATGACAACCCTCTCCTGCACACGGAGGATGAATCTGATCCAGGGCCCCAAGAGTTCTTGAAGGCTGGTATATGCGATGTATTAATCCTGTACGTTCAGAAATACGAGGAAATAGGGCCTTTCTTGGGTCAATTCGTGCAAAGCTCATGGACCCTTCTTACGACAATCGGCCCTGAAACGAAATACGACATTCTGGTCAGCAAGTGTTTGCAGTTCCTGACCGCGGTTACACGCATCCAGGAGCATGCTCAGAACTTCAACGATGATGCCACTCTGGGCCAAGTTGTGGAGAAAGTCATACTGCCCAATGTGACTCTACGCGACACAGATATTGAGCTCTTCGAAGACGAGCCGATTGAGTTCATCCGGAGGGACTTGGAGGGCTCCGATAGTGACACCAGACGGCGAGCAGCGACCGATTTCTTGCGCCAGCTTATGGAGCAATTCGAAAAGAAGGTTACCGACGTGGTCTCCAAATACATTGATCACTATCTCGCGGATTTTTCCAAGAATCCAGGCGAAAATTGGAAGTCTAAGGATACAGCTGTCTATCTGTTCTCTTCGATCGCTGCCAAAGGTGTCATTACCACCAGTCAGGGTGTCAAGTCCACAAATGCGTACGTCAACGTTGTTGAATTCTTCCAGAAGAACATTGCCAACGACCTCATTACGGAGACCCCCATCGAACCACTACTCCAGGTCGACGCAATAAAGTATCTATACACGTTCCGAAGCCAAATGTCGAAGGAACAATGGCACTCTGTGTTCCCGCTGCTGGTGAAGCATCTTGCTTCGTCCCACTACGTGGTTTACACATATGCCGCCATAGCCGTTGAGAGGACGTTATCTCTCAATGATGAAACTCAAGGGCCTGTGTTCACTAAGGCAGATGTGCTACCATTATCCGGCGAGCTGGTGGAACACTTGTTCCAGCTGATTGAGAAGGAGACAGCACCGGAAAAGATCCAAGAAAATGAGTTCCTTATGCGTTGCGTGATGAGGGTGTTAATTGTGATCAAGGACGGCGTTGTTACTATGAACGACAGTGTGCTTGCTCATTTCATCAGGATTACAGAGATAATGAGTGCAAATCCAAGCAATCCAAGATTCTATTATTATCACTTCGAGGCGATGGGGGCATTTATCAAGTGAGTTGAACTATCAGGGCTTATTGATTAGATGTTGACCACGCAGGTTCGCGGCTCCTTCACAACCAGAGAAGCTGGAGATGGCGCTCTATGGGCCCTTTGCTGGGGTCTTGACTGGTGATGTCCAAGGTAAGACAGACCAAGCCATTAGCATTTACACCGCTCTGACCCGACCTAGAGTTCATGCCCTACGTCTTTCAACTGTTTGCAGCTCTTCTCGAATCCAACCCATCCGGCTCCTTACCCGAATACTATCAGTCCTTGATTACACCAATTCTTATGCCTGTACTCTGGGAGTCTAAAGGAAACGTACCTGCGCTTGTGCGCTTGCTGTCTTCCATAATACCACGTGGAGCAGAACAAATAGTCAGCGCCAATCAAATTGAGCCTATACTGGGTATCTTTCAGAAGCTGGTATCTACAAAGGCCAATGAGACTCACGCGTTTGATCTTCTCGAGACGGTCGTGGCTAGCTTCCAACCGTATGTTGTGTTCACAACCCTCATATTGTTCGTTGTAGCTAAATTATGGTCTTTAGCACTACGCTGCAAATTTACTGGGTGCCTATGCTGCAAATAATGCTAACCAGGCTTCAAAATTCACGAACTGAGACCTTCGCTCTGCGGTTCGTCCGATTTTATCATTTTGTCTCTGCTCGCGATGACAAGGGACTTGGAGCGGACTTCTTCATAAAGGTGGCAGACCAGGTCCAGGACCGGTAAGCGGCATGTCACGTATCCCGAAAGCTACATATACTAATCAGGACCGTTCCAGTGTCTTTGGACCGTTGTACACCTCGGTGATCCTTCCAGATACCCAGAAGCTCACGAGGCCGCTCGACCGTAAGACTGCCGTCATCTCATTGACCAAGACGCTCGCCGATTCGACGTCGTTTACGGAGCGGTACGTTAAGGGTTGGGCATACACGTGTGAAGCTCTACTCAAGCTACTCGAGAACCCCCCTGTGCCTACCGCAACAGATGACGTGTTGCACGAGCAGGACCCAGATGACCTCGGCTTTGGTGTCGGTTTCACCCAACTGAACACTTGCCGCAAGGTCCCAAGAGATCCATGGCCAGAGATTACAGACGTGAAGAGGTGGGTTGGGCAGTATCTTAAGGAAGCAGACAGGAGGCATAACGGTCGGGTAAGTGGCCAGTGTTTTTTTTTGATATTTGACAGACAGCTGACAGTGTTTTGCTTAGATTGGTCAATTCATACAAGACAAAATCTCACCAGAGGCGCGACAAGTTTTGGCACCATATCTCCAGGCTTAGGGATCTTCGCAGTAGCGAGCCGATTTCTTGAGACCTCCTTTTATTAGACTTTCATGTACCAAGTCCAAAAGTTCTAGCATAGCGCCGTGTCTAGTAATGAAATCATTGGGTCCACATAGCACATTCCACTGTGTGCGAAAATCGTTTGTAGGAGGATCTCAGAAATCCTGCCCACAGAGAACACACAGAGCGGTGGCCTAGCCAAACTTGATTGGGATCGCAGTAGCTCTGATAACGTTCCGCAGCACTGAGATGGCCCATCAGGGTTCTGAATGACCTGTGCATTTAGATGAAGCCTGATACAGCACCCAGTAATCGATGCCATTCGCGTATGGAGGTATCTTCTGTAAGCACAAGGAGGTACACTTTCGGCACACCAATGGTGTTTTGGACATGGTCAAAATAGTACGGATCTGATACGACCCCAGTGCATGGGACGTCAGTTAAGCAGCTGCAGGAGCTGATTTCCCCTCCTGTTCATCTCGAGGTCCGAGACGCGCACCAGTCGTCGGTCATGGATGCCAGGATGCGGCTCGAGGTGCGGGTTGATTTCCAACCTATGGCCCGGCTGCAACATGGTGCAGCCAGCTTGACAACCAGAGGTTTGGTCAGGGCTTGGGCTCTTGGGCTGGCTCGCCGCCCTGGACTCCTGGCTCCCCTTGCTCAGCCATCAGACCTTGGTCTTCGTCCGCCATATCACTCCCGTCGATATCTCCTTCTCGCTTCTGCTCCTCTAGCATCTTGTATTTCCTCTTGGCCTTCCTGCTCTTGCTGGCCTTCCTCTTCTTCTGCACCTCGGCCTTGACCGCACGACGGCTCTCCGCTCCTTTCTCAAGCAGCTCCAGCCGCTCGGCCAGTTCCAGGCGGGCAATCTTCCGGTTCTGTGTCCGTGATCGCGTCGCCTGCGACTTCACAACGATGCCAGTCGGAAGGTGTTTCAGCTGGACCGCCGAGGCCGTTTTGTTCTACGTCCACTGTGAGCCTTTGCGTGCACCTGCGGCTGCCCGCGCCGTCAAGGGTGCTGCGACGTACAATCTTCTGGCCGCCCGGCCCGCTGCCTTTGAGGAAGGATTCTTCAATCTCACTCTCATCCACAGTGGGCCGCGGTGGCATCTGCTTGACCTCCAAGGGGTAAGCACAGCGGAAGCTCCGGATGGCGACAGCCAGTGAGCGGAAGCTCGCGGCTGGCGGGCGGTGGAGAAAGAGGCGCGAGAGAAGCATTAGAGCGACGCTGGAAAGGGCCCAAAATCAAAGGCAGCATGACGCGTATGAGAAAGGCACCGGACGATAGAACGATGTCACGTCCTGAGATTCATTGGTCTGGTTTCGCAGGGCTGTGTGTGGTCCACTCTGACATCAACACAGTTTTCAAGATAGCCAGGACAAGTCAACACAAGTGTCGACATCTCAAATTGGGACGGGTTTGCGTATCAACCTACCTAGCTATCTACTTATTTCTTCCCTTTAATATAATCCTCGCATGCCCCCTTTCAAGTAAACAGGCCTTCTGGACAGGAACCGTACGAAGAAACAACGGGGACTGCTGAAGATGGAATATTAATTATAATAGTGAGTGATAAACGATGCATGCACCTGTGGATTACCCTTGACAGGTAAAGGCAAGGTACGAATACGTTAATGTGTTAGCGGCTTGGTCGTAGCGATCAGTTAGCGCGTCAGCTTTGCTACGGATTTAGCTCGGATTGGTCCATGATCTGCCGGGGCCTCAGTTCAGGGAAATCAGGGTCTCTGTTCCCCCCTTTTCCCCCTTCACCCTCTTCGTCTTTGCTGACCCTTCATCGGTCAAACACAAAGTGCGATTTCCGACCGTTCTCTACCTCTTGGTACTCCAACGTCGTTCGCTTTAATCATCAATTCGACCAGTTTGCCTTCTTTCCAGCGACCACCGCAAACCACCTCTGGGTCTTATCTTTTGCCCTTCGCCTCCCTGCCACAATTAATCGGCCATGTTTACAACAGGAGAATTGATGCGCTGGCTGCGCCTGAAACGCTATCAGTACGAGGTGACCATGTCGCTATATATGCTCGAGCCCTGGGAAAAGTTCATGTTCAGTATGATGCATCTCTCTCTCCCTTCCATTGCATGCCATCTACCCGTCCCGACGACGGCTGACCCTCTGCCGCAGACTCCTTTGTCTTCCTCATCCTCTCCATGATCGTCATAGCCTGCTCCCTCTACCTTCCCGCACACGTCGCCACCATTGCCAACCGGGCCTGGTTCTACTACGCCGGCGACGAGCCCTCGGCCGCCCCTTCTGCGCCGACCTCGTGGCCCATGAACGCGAAGAACGACGCCGCGCCCTTGCCAATGCTCGGTCAGATGGGTATGCCCGGGGTTGCCATGTGAGCCCATGCAGCTTTTCGAGTCTCAACATGGATGCATTCTATTTGTAAAGCGAGTTTGAACTTTCGGTCTGGAGTTACGGTATTGGAGCGGGCGCTGGGAGTCATCCCCCTGGGAGGCTGAATGTCGGAGTCAGTCATGATTAATGCAGTGGAAGCTCGACGACAAAAGCGGTGGACCAGGCGCAGAAGGCGAACCAACACAAAGTGGCTCCAGCTATTGAGGTCACCCATCAAAGTCAACGCTTCTGGGGTCCAGTCGGTTCCGCCTACCACTCGCGAGCACCGGACCTGTTGTCTTTTCACATCCTTTTGGAGAAGAATTATTGGGGGTGCACAGGCGCTGCGCTACAGAGGGCGTGGGCCGGAGTTCGATCTCGTTGCCTGATCGCGGTACACTTTCCCCATCTTAATAACTTTTAGTACAATTAGATGGCTCGAAGCCTCAATTCGGCTTGCCCTGCATCAAATGCTTCATAGTGTTAAACATCAATTCCGGAACGCCCTTGACCCCGTTTGTCTCCAACCATTTCAGCACTTCCAGTCGGTATCCGGCCCATGTCAGCTTGAGCCCTCCTTCCTCCCCCAACACCGTCAGTGATCTTTGCGTTACTGGGCCGGCATGTCGTATCTTGATCTGCTCCGGGTCGGCCGCATACGCCGAATCCTCCAAGCCTCTCATAGAGCCAATGGACGCCGAGCACAAGATCGGGCTAAAAGATAAGGAGAACAGGGACGGCAGGGAGTAGCCCTGCTTGTCCACATACGTTCTCAAAGCCGGCAACATGGTCGGAGGTGCCAAGCAGCCCAATGCATGTGGATCGTCCGTATTGAAAGCGCGGTTGCGCCAAAGGCAGTTGCAGACATCCATCAAGAACCCATTGAAGGAGTTCACGTAGTTCCGATCATACCCCCCTTGACCACCACGACTCGACGCTGCCGCCATTGCTGCTTCCAAGGCTCGCTTGTAAGCAGCTAGAATCGAGCAAAGACGGGACAGCACCATAAGAGACGGCGAAAATGCCAGCAGATAGACTGTTTTGGCAGCCGGGGTCGTGATTCGTACTTCAGGAACTATGGCCGGATTAGAGATGGCAGTTGTCACTGCCTCGTAATAGAGGAGGATCAAAGACATCGCTCGGACGGAAAGATTGTCCTCTTCCAGAAGCGAAAGGCACAGCACTTCAGCTCTGCTTGACAAGGCGGAGATTGAGTTGGAGAACTTATTCGATCTTCCTGAACCTCGTGTATTACTGTGTTTGACTGCGAACTGAGTCCAGGTCCTGACGAGACCGGCGTAGAATTCCAAAAGTATGTATTTCGGTTCAACGTTAGTTTCAAGTACGGCCCCTTCAGCCTGATTCAGGATATCTGCTTGGAAATCTACTGATGTGAGCTTCTAGACATGACTAACTGCCGCCATCAAAGTGGCTTACCCTCGAATGTTGAAAACGTGGTAAAGACCAGAAGCTCTAGCACCAGCTGCCTGTTCGCCTCACCGTCCCATAAGGGGAGATATTGCCGAAGAAAGGATTCACCGGCTTGTGGGAGAGTCTGCAACATCAACATCAGCAGATAAAATGGACTGTGAGCTCTACAATCGAACCTTAGTATAACGAGCAAACTTGAGCATTTCTTCTAGCACGTCCCGTAAGTGCCTGCTTGGCTTTTCTCCGTCTTGCAAGCGATGCAATTCATCATCGAAGAAATCGGATAGCCAGCTTTCAATACGTGATGTGGCCTGCTCGGACGGATTCAGCACGAGATACTTCTGGAGCAACGGCTCATTCAAAACAGCAATCGTTTGACTAGGAAGCTCAATCTGCTCGATCTTCGCCACGAAATCATCGGCGCTGTATATTTCCTCCAGCGTTACGGAAGACTAGGGCATGGTAAGACTTTTTGCTGACAGTGGGTGAGTTGGATGTGGATATACCTCCTGGGCACGAGACGTTGACACTTCTGGGATCAATGACACTTTCCTCCGCTTAGCACCATCCATGCCCTGCCTCACGACTTTAAAAGATGATGTCTTCTGATGATTCTCCTGTTTTTCTCGGGCATTGGCCTCCTGTATTTCGGACAGCTTGTGTTTCCAATCAAGGTCAGGATGCTGCTTCCGTCAGTCCCAGTTCAGTAGTCCTCAGTTGAGTTTCGAGTAGGTTTGAAGTTGACTTGCCTTGAATTGTGATACTCTCTCCCCAATAGTGGTAGACATAACAATATCCGGATAATAGGTCTTGTAAACTCTGGTCAACCCGATAAGTGCGGGGTCATGACCTGAATTCTGTAACATCTCCATGCTAAGACCACATTACTTAAGACCACAACGTAGCTCTCGAGCAAACCTACAGCATTTGAATGCGGTATGGACGCACATCCTTTCGTCTGGTAATCAAGGATAGTAAATGGCAAAGCGAAGTGCTGCACCAGTCAGCAGAGACCCAAATAACGTTGAAGTGGTTGGAGGCTACCGACCGCAGGCTGATCATATCTAGAGCGTTGAACAGTATGGCATAGAGACTGGACAGGACATTGCGATCTTCCAGAATGTCATGTACCAGGACCAGCCATTTCAGAAGGGCGGCCTGCGTCACGAGCGAAGGTTTAGTTGCTCCATGACCGAGGCAACCCACGATTCTGATGACAACATCGGACGACACTTGCCAGCCTGGATAAAGGTTCCTGATCAGGGTCGTAATGCTTGTTTGGTCCAGTTGCTTGTTTGTAGTTATGATGTCGATAGCTGTAGTTAGTGACTCTTCTGACAGCCCTCGATCAATGGCATGATCACAGATCTGATTGACCAGTCGCGATACTCTAGGCTTCTTGCCTACGCCTTTAACACTAGATGCTGGTTGAAACATCAGCTAAGCTATGCTTAAGAGGCGGCTCGCGACTTGCCCTCTACAAGCTCCGCAAGGGCTTGGGTGACAGTTATCTCCTGCTCTTTACCTCAATGATTAGCATAGTTGACTCCACGAAAGGAGACAAACGAACCTGGAGCCATCCCCGAGCGACTATTGGAAAGTAAGTGGGTTTGTTGATATACAGATTGCACCTCGGTGGGAAGGCCGGGCGCCCGAACGGACGTGTTTCGACGCGTCCAAGATCCTCCTAAATGCAATTCATACGACACTCGATTCACAAGAGACGTACGAAGCTATATGGCAACTGGTGTATCATGTACGAGTCGGATGCTCGGGGATGTGAAGAGTCGCGAAGCCCAGTCGCAGGCGCGCTAGTGGTCAGACGCGAGGCTGCCAGTCTATCGCTATCTTCAATTTAAAGGTACCGCGGAGCAGTGTTACTACCAAACATGCCGGACATCGAAAGTCACCAACGAGCACACTCTTTATTTCTACCATTTCAACGTGATAACATGACGGCATTGGCTTAGAAAGGGACAATCGCCAGGAAGAAGAAAAGTAACCAGATTGATGACAGGCTTGCAGCAACTTTGACCACCCGACGAGCTACAGCCTCTCTCCGTCTGGCCTCGCCTCTACCGAGATAGCTCTCGCAACTTTTACACTGCTCCTGAGCGGAGGGAAAGATACACATGTTTCGCTGGTCCAAACCTCCGAAAAGACTTCCAGATACCGGTAAGCACGACTTGCAACACGCTGGAAAAGGAGTGTCAGCAACCAAAGGTCCGTATCGGTCTGCAAATGGAGTCGGAAAGTTTGTACCTTAGAAGCACTTGCGGTGCACGATCGACGGGCCGCTCTCGTCGTACTCTTGCTTGGAGATCCACATTTGCTGGAAGGTCGACAGAGATGCCAGAATGGAACCACCAATCCAGACAGAGTATTTCCGCTCAGGAGGAGCGATGATCTTGACCTTCATCGAGGAAGGAGCAAGAGCAGTGATCTCCTTCTGCATACGGTCGGAGATACCCGGGTACATAGTGGTACCACCAGACTGTTCATGGATTAGCAGTAGTCTCACTGACAGGCTCGCCGAGGACTTACCATGACAATGTTTCCATAGAGATCCTTACGGACATCGACATCACATTTCATGATTGAGTTGAATGTCGTGACATGGATACCACCGCTCTCGAGACCCAACACGCTAGGCTGGAACAGGGCTTCGGGAGCACGGAACCTCTCATTGCCGATGGTGATGACCTGTCCGTCAGGAAGTTCGTAAGACTTCTCCAAGCTGGAACTCTGGCTGGCAGTCTGGATCTCCTGTTCGAAGTCCAACGCAACGTAACAGAGTTTTTCCTTGATGTCACGAACGATTTCACGTTCAGCAGTAGTGGAGAAAGTGTACCCGCGTTCGGCCAGGATTTTCATGAGGTAGTCGGTCAGATCACGACCGGCCATATCCACACGGGAGATAGCATGAGGAAGAGCAAAACCCTCGTAAATTGGCACCACGTGAGTCACACCATCACCGGAGTCGAGCACAATACCGGTGGTACGACCAGAGGCGTAAAGGGAAAGAACGGCCTGGATAGAGACATAGAAAGCCGGGGCGTTGAAGGTCTCGAAGACGATCTGTGTCATCTTTTCACGGTTGGACTTCGGGTTGATAGGTGCCTCTGTCAGCAAAACGGGGTGTTCCTCTGGAGCAACACGGAGCTCGTTGTAGAAAGTGTGATGCCAGATCTTCTCCATGTCATCCCAGTTGGTAACGACACCATGCTCGATGGGGTATCTGAGCGTCAAGATACCACGCTTTGACTGTGCCTCATCACCGACATAGGAATCCTTCTGGCCCATACCAATCATGATCCTGGCATAGAGATCAGCTTCAATGTCCGCTTCATCGACCGGGCCGACAAGGGGGTTGGACTTACCCATGGTGGCGAGGCCGACCAACAATAGATGCTGTTCAACCATCAGCTTCTGCGGGATGCGGTAGCATGCATCGTGAGATTTGGCCAACTTCTGACAGAGGACCGGTCTCACGATGTCAGCGGAGATAAGGGTTCACTTACGGAAAACAGCCCGGGGAGCATCATCGCCGGCAAAACCGGCCTTGCACATACCCGAACTACATATCAATCAGCGTTCCGCCCAAGACACTCGAAGATGCATGATCATGGATGGGCCTCGGGACGCAGCACGCGGGACCCGCCAAAAGACCGGATGTGACAGGTTGGGGGAGGTGTATCTTACCCATTGTCGATAACGAGAGCTGCAACTTCCTCTGTAAAGCGGAAACAACAGTTAGCTAGGGAACTGATGTGTTTATGCAGACGGTAAAGGTCGGACGTTGACGATCAGGAGATAGGAGACGCATCAGCAACGGGCGACGTACCTTCCATGATGATGGATTAGTTGTTCAATAAAGTAAAGCAAACGATAGAGGTGAACGATGCGCGATGGATTAAGAGGAAGCCTGCGATGGATGGCAAGCTCTCTAAAGTGGATTGAGTTGTGGTGGATGGAAGAGTGGAAGAGGGTGAGGTTGATGAGAAGAGGAGCTGACGAAGAGGTAAAGGACGTTCAGTTCTTGTGCGGGAGGCGGGACTGCTACTAGTTAAAGTTCCAGCGACGCAGCTAGCGATTACCCAATCGGGGGTGCCGCCTTCACGGAGCGGTGAAAGTGGCTGGGACTCACGACCCATCACCGTATGCTGTTAACTTCAGGTATCAAGATTTACATTATTGTTCTCAGTATCTATGGCAGCCTAACTGTCGACAACTAATGACAGAGCATTTGATGATGCCCTGCGCTGGCACCGCGCAATCAACGTACTTCATACACGCGTCCTGCGCTCGCACAGCTGTGAGAGAAAGTGCCAAGCAGGCTCCTTCAATTCCAATCGATGGGAATACGTCCGCTCCTGTGCTCCATTCTAAGCATAAGCATCATGAGGTAGGTTCTCTTGCCAGGTGGTTGGCATCAGCAAGCTACTGCGCATGCCTGCTCCAGCCCCCGATAGTTAGTAGCAGATACGGAAGTAATGATGGGTTCTGAGCTTGAAAGGACATGCTGGCAATAAGGTAATGAGCACATATGGTGGGGGTTTAGATATGACTAGCCACATGCCTCGGCGGGGTACGAAGTACCTTCTACATACTTACCTAAGGTACCTTATGTCTCGTCCGGGCAGGGACCTGCACGGCGAAGCGGATAGACCAGGGCCATCACTGTAAAGGGACCCTATATTGAATCATGTGCACCTCTCTTCTCAGATGTATGTCGCCGTCTAATGTTCGAATAACTTGATAATCAAGGTATTATTATCCAATGCGTTGTGTGCCTCTCTGTAAGGTACCAATACCTACAGGCTAACGGCGCCGTCCGAAAAAGAAGCTCGCAGAAGCTAGGGGCAGCTTCGCGAAGGGCCCTGCACTGACCTCACTTTTGTACAAGCGAAAAGGCTTGGGTCTATCTCATGTGGAAAATGAAGATAACGGCAGAGAATATATTCGACCCGTTGTTCTGTTCCACCAGCGATCTGTAATCGTATACTCTTATTGATAAAACGAATATCAGTTCTAAGATCGCATAACCAAATATCGCCAACATGGATCCAGGAATGAAAAACCTGTTGAAATGGGGAATCGAGAACTCCCAACCGTCCAACAATCCCCCCGCAGAAGGCGACGTGCAAACTCGTCCCGATCCTGCTCGAGGCTTGAATGCAGAGATCCTCGCGCAATTAATGGGCGGTCCATCCGATGCGGATCTCATGAAAGAAGCCATGGCCGCCATCGTGTCTGACGAGGTGGACCTGGAGAACAAACTCATAGCCTTCGATAATTTCGAGCAGCTCGTGGAGGGAGTCGACAATGCAAACAATATGGAAAAGCTCGGCTTATGGGCCCCATTGATCCAGCAGCTCGAGAGCGAGGAGGCAGAGCTGAGGAGGATGGCGGCGTGGTGCATAGGCACTGCCGTGCAGAACAACGTTAAGGCGCAAGAAAGAGTATGTACTCTCATATTAGGGCTGTCTCTACCGTTCGGTGATGCTAATGGAATTGTAGGTTCTTGCTCTCGATACGATCCCGAAACTCATACACCTCGCCCTACATGATGCCGAGGAAGGTGTCCGGAAAAAGGCCATTTACGCCCTGTCTTCCGAGCTTCGCAACTACCAGCCAGCAATAGACATCGCCAGGAGCAAGCTTCCTGAAGAGATGCTGGAAACAGATTACTTGGACTCTGGAGATATGGAAGGAATTGACAGCATCATGGAGAAGTTAAGGGAGAGGTCCAGAGCATTGTAAGGTTCAATCAAGCACGGTCAAACGTGTGCGGGTCATTATGATGGAGCGGCGTTTCGGGTAGAATTCGGGCTGAGGAAAAATAGAGAGGTTTACATCCTCGCGTTGGGTTCACGAATGCATTACCGGCGTTGGGGGAGGTAGTCACATCGCATAGGAGCATTGCGCATTTGCAGTTTCGATTCGGTGGAATGGGTCTCGGCACTCCGCGTCACAGAGCTTGTCAAGATCAAGTTTGCACACGCGGAATCAAAGTGTACTTATCCGGGTCAACTAGGGAAGAGTTAAATGCCGAGTCCGGGCTATTGTACTTTTATGGACTCGTACTCCAGTCACAATCGCATATGTTGATGCATCAACCTGAAACGGAGTCCTAGGAAAGAACTGTGATAGTGCCCACGGCCCACCTGCTGTTATTTGTGCTCGCGATACTATGTCACAAAAGGGACAACCCTAGGGCCTCTCAATGCAACTGAATCCATATCGCCATGCTTTAAACCTCACAAGGTCCCCAGCTGGGCCACTAAATGATGGCGCAGAAGTAGACAGATCTTGCTGGTCATGCTCCTAATCATAGTGCCAAATTGTAAGTGTAGTCATCTTCCATATTCTGGGATACCCATAGGACAATCGAACTTTGCAAAAGGTTAGTTGTGTGGATCTTTAGAGTTCACAGCCACAGCATCATACCTCAACATGATCAGGCCATTCGCAATGACGTTCGCAACACCGAAGTATAAGGTTGGGAAAGGATATTCGGGGACCACGTATTTTAGAACCATCACAGTCTACCGTACGACATTAGTGACGCTCGTCGACAGTAAAGGGATCCGTAGAACGCACCACGGAGCCTGCTAAGCCACCAGCCATGAGCGCGAATCCCAGGAACAGGACCAGCCTCGCCTTCCAAGCCACACCGTTGCCAGAGTAGCTGAAGCTATCGGCACTCAGCCTGGTCTTATCTATAGAGTTTATAACGAGCATTCCAAGAGCAGAACAGATGCCCGGGATCCAGTCGACGAATTTGATATGCACTTCCGAGCCGTTCTTCGGAGAGTGCGAGTAGACGGCGGCATCAACGAAAAAGAACACCCCCAGGGAAAACTGAGCAAAGTATTAGCCCTATACCTGACAACTCGCAAAGGATATTTGGAGCAAGATCGTACCAATGCCCCGGCGGCATAAACGCCCGCTGTTCGCATATTGGCGCTGTTCATCCAAGCGGGCTTCGGGAAGCGGAATAAGCGGTGGCTCGACATGGTGACAAGTGTGCAGCGGTCGCTTTTTCCGCTCTTTCTTACTCCGACGATGTCTTGCGCGATTCAGGATTAACCACGTGCGCTGAGCTCTCCAGAGAACCGCGAGATAGTGAGGCTGGTAGTCTGAGAGATGCGAGTGACGATGGCACGGGGCTCGGCGATGATGCAGCCTATGGCTAAGGCCATCCGAAGCTAGCGTCAAGCTACGCGTGCACAGGCATGTTTTGGCATCCATCCCAAACGTTTGCTTGTCGGATTGGCATTTGATATTGGAGCTCGACAGCTCTGCTTCATAAGCAAATCCACAACCCTAATTGGACATGAGAAGTCCAAAATTCTCACATACCGTGGCATTCGTGACTCTGACCTACAATGGCCACCTTTGATGAAGCGGTCCGAAGAGCGGCCGAGTTAGCAAGCTTATCCAAACCCTTGACAAGGCCGGAGACAGCGAGGGAATTCGATAAACTCTTCAACTCCAGGGTGCGACAATGGAAACGCAATGGGACTAGAGAGAGTACGAAGCAGTTTGATGATCTCTTTCTTAACAGAGTTGGGCCATCTATGGATCATCGTGCGAAACCGCACATGCAGAATACACCAACGTATAGACGCGACGGTGCTGAGAGCGACGACGAGCTGATTCAATACCAGCCGCCGTACAAGAGTGGGACAGCAAAGGGGTCCCGGCGTATGCCTACCAAGCAAGCCAGACAGACAAGGACCCGACAAGCCACATCATCCAGTTTGGCCTCCACAGCGAAACTGGTGCCTGATCCTGCAGCAAGCGCGAAGCAGAAGCCGCGCGAGCCGATGTCCCCGATACAGGCGACCCGGAAGAAAGTAGATGCTATCATAACGGACCGCAGTTTGCAGCGGAACCAACTGAAACCGGAATTTGAATTCTCGGATGCGGAGTGATCGTGCCCCAGATGCTCCAATGCTCTTATATACCTGATCCACATAATTCTGGCTTGGAACTTGCGAAAAAGAGCAGATCCTCGCAGAATATAATCGCTTCCCTCGTGTAACGCCGACGCCATGCAAATGCTGAACCTGGTCGTCGAAAAGCGGCCTACCGATGCGCCGTCTCTCTCCGTAACCGACGGGCGGCCGTTGTGGATGGTGCTTCAGGCCAACTGCCCACGGCATCCTCGACTTCCTCAAGGAATGTTGTGCTGTTATGCACACTGGTCCCTCCTAACACGACCCTGACACCCGGTGAGCTGGCATTGACTTGTGCCACCATCTTCGCTTCCTCGTAAGTTACCCCTCCAACTATGAACAAGATGATGTCTTGAGGCTTATCTCTCGTAGTACCGCCACCTTCGACAAATGGATACTGTTGATCTTTCAGGCGACCCTTGATAAGGTTCTGTAGTGTGAGTTCTAAGCGGGGGGAGTGCTGCGTGTATACATTTTCGACTCCTTTAAGACCACGAAAACGGTCACGAGCGCCTGCTAATATCGAAGAAGATTCAAAGAGGTCTGAGAAGCCGCCGCCAGCAACAGCAGATGACTGCAAAGAGTGATGATAGACGAGGAGCTGTGGGATGAGATTGATTCGTTGATGTGGGACGTTCCCTGCTGCTGACAGGAGGTCAAGTAGGATGGGCATCGCGTTAGACGGATTTTTTTCGTAGCGCAAAGAATAAAGAGCCACCAGGCGTAACTTGTTCTCTGCCGGAACATTGGTCGCTTGTATGATTCTCTGCAGATTCTGCGTAGTATTAGCATCGGATGTCTTTTCGAATACAGGAACGCGGGGTAATACTTTGAGGTCTGTCGCATGATTGTCATTGCATGCCAGACTCTGCTCCAGCTCGCTGACCTCGAGCAAGTTGTCTTCCCCCACTCTCCTGGATAGCTCGCTGACAAGAGTTACATGCTTGCTTACATTCCCCGAAAGTTTGCGAAACTCCGGATAATCCTCCACGAATCGTTTCATGTCCTCTATGGACTCGATGTTCATGTTACTTTTGGTTTTTGATTGGTATTGTTCGACGTAGTCTTTGATATTACTACCCAAGTCGCCAAAGTTCTGATACATATTCTTCTTAAAGAAAGGGTCTTGGTCCTGTGAAAGCACAATCTCCTGCCAGCGGTATTATTCGGCGGTCCAAATGTTGCATGGAGCGGGAGGTCAGCTTACCTTGAGCTCCGGTCTCACATCGGGAACGTCTTTCAGGTCGACGCGTCCGTTGTGAATGCCAAGTAGTTCATGTACCATGGCCTGATAAGTCCACTGAGTAAGTAATGGGGTTATAGGATCGTCCCTGCGATCTAGGATGAGAAGGATTGGAGGGGTGTCTGTCTTCCTGAAGTCGAAGAGCTGCTCCTCTTGCGTCAAATGATACCGGACTTCCGTTGCCAGCTTTTTTGCAAGAAGACTGTTCCGCTCATAACGGATCAAGGGCTTTTTCTTCAAGGATAGTAAGACAGCGATAAGTCCTTCTGTGCAACGCTGTAGCGCATCCGAGTTCCACATATCGGGGCTATGGCTCCACAATCTTTGCCTTGGGAAGCCCATGTTGAGGGAGAATAAGTCGGGATTAATGACTATATAATCGGCAAAGTATTCCTGCACGGCGTGGACGACTTCATGATCGTCTGCTTCAGCGAGACGCTCGAGGGAGGATTTGCGTATAATGTTGCTGAAGTAAAGGTAGTACTCTCCATACTTTGGTTCCCGGAACTCGTCGATGAGGAATTGTATCGAGTCCGGGGAGGGGCGGACGAAGCATAAGCATCGGAGGTGGCGCATCTTCTCGCGCGCCTGATTGTCCAGACGGTCTATGAGATACACTTCGTGGTTCAGTAAGGCGGACTGAGTTGTTGCGGTAGAGACGATGGACACCTTCTCCTGTTCAGTAACTTAAGGTGGACCAGTGACCAAGAGAGACATACCGTCTCTTTATCCAACAATAATATCTTCATCTTCGCCGACGATGCCCCTGTAGCACTGTCGCCCGCAGACACCATCTTGGAGATGTAGCCAGACACAGCCAATCCCAGGTCCATCTTGTACCTTTCATGCAGGCTTGCCCGGTAATCAATGGAAGTAGCCTCAGATATTGGGAGTTTCAGGGTTTGATGCTTTTAATCCTCTTCGGCATTCTTGAGGTTCTGTCCGCCTCGGAAAATAAAGGAACGATCCAGATAAGCTCAACACGTCTCACCGGCGAGGTCAACCGGACAGCATCACGAGGCTGGGGCGGTGAGGCGGGTCCGAAGTACTGAGTACGTTTACCTTAGTGAGTTACGGAGTATTCGTACCTAACTGGAGCCCCGTTGGTTACAGGTAACAGTGTGGTGCTAAATTCACTGAGCCTGGTTCGGTTTAGGTCCCTTTGTGGCCCTTTCGGCAAGCATGGGACATCGTCATCGGCTGGCTTGTTTGTGGTTCTTCTGTTGCTGCCGGCAGAAAACGTGATGCGCGCCTGTGGTCTTCCTTGCTTGTGACTCCACCGACCACTTGCATTGGATGCGCCCAATTCTCATCTGAAGTGGCCTTGCCTCCGATGGACATATCTCCTATCTCTAACACCGTGGGAGGGCAACACTTTACATCATGTTGCCGTATATCAACGTCCGTATGTACTTGGCTCTCGCTGCAACACATGGCATTGTACTTTTTCCCGACAGAGACTAATGCGGTCTTCCAACTCCAGCTTTTACTTACGTGTCTGGATTGACGGGGGCCTCGGTCGACGAGTGTACGTCAACTCACATTAATAGCCTCCTTCCTCGACAGCGACTGATGTTCATCATGTAGTGAAGTTGGTTGCTTCCTTCCTCATCTCGTACCCTCTGGCTGGATTGCTCAAGCGGATTCCGGATGCAAAACCATGGCAAAAGAATCTCTTCATTGTAGGGTATGTTACGCCTCGCCTTACAATGGTACTCTGGCTTACTGTGATCTCCAAAGGGTCGGATTATTCTATCTCGTGGGACTCTTTGACCTGTGGGCTGGCGCCCGCACACTCTTGATTAGCTCTGTCGTCACCTATTTCATCGCAGCAAAGATTGAAGGGCCATTCATGCCTTGGATAGGTTTCATTTTCCTGATGGGTCACATGTCCGTCAACCATTTGTACCGACAGTTCGCCAATAATCCCAGCGCTGTGGATATAACAGGTACGCGACTTTCTTCTGGCTTATGGGTTACGGCTGATGCTGACGCGCAACACCAGGGGCCCAAATGGTTTTGGTCATGAAGGTATTCATACCCCTAAATCTCTACAATAGCAGGGCTTATCGGCCTTGACAGTTGAGCGCATTCTGTTGGAATGTCCATGATGGGCGCCTGCCACCGGATGATATGACAGATTTCCAAAAAGACAGACGGATTACCGAGTTACCAAATCCCCTCGATTATGCAGGCTTCGTTGTATGTGCTGGCCGATTACTTATCAGAAGACAAAACTGGCTGATTAGAACTAGCTGTTCTTCCCTTCCTTGATGGTTGGGCCCGCATTCGACTATAATGAGTATAAGCGATGGATCGATACTACAATGTTCGATTATCCTCAAGGCCGGGATCCATCCAAGCGGGCCCCCACAAGAAAGAAGAGGAAGATTCCTCGCAGCGGTACCCCAGCGACGCTGAAAGCTATTTCTGGCTTACTTTGGATAGCCCTGTACTTGAAATTCTCCGGCTGGTACACCACTGAGCTTCTGATCAGTGACCGGTTCATGGAGTATAACTTTCTGCGTCGTGTCTGGATACTTCATCTATATGGCTTCACAGCCCGCCTCAAGTATTATGGAGTCTGGACGCTTACAGAGGGTGCTTGTATTCTCTCGGGGCTCGGCTTTAAGGGAGTCGATCCTAAAACGGGTAAAGTATACTGGAACCGGCTTCAAAACGTGGACCCTTGGTCAATTGAGACAGCGCAGAATACCAGGGCTTATCTTGGAGGCTGGAACCAGAACACCAATAACTGGCTGAGGAATTACATCTATCTTCGAGTGACACCAAAGGGGAAGAAACCAGGTTTCAGAGCCAGCCTTGCCACTTTCTTGACAAGTGCCTTCTGGCATGGCTTCTACGCAGGCTATTACCTGACCTTTGTTCTGGCGAGTCTAGTACAGACTGTTGCCAAAAGTGAGATTCGATCGCACGCCCTTTCTGCGAATTTGGGCTGATTCGTGCTAGATTTCCGGCGTCATGTGCGACCCTTCTTCTTAACACCTGACGGAACCAAGCCTACTCCATACAAGCGTTATTACGACATGGTCAGTTACCTGGCCACCCAGGCAGCCTTCAGCTTCACAGTTGCGCCTTTCGTCATACTCAATTTCTATGCCTGCATGGTCGTCTGGGCACGTGTCTATTTCTATTGCATCATTGGGGTCGTGGTGTCCATGGCTTTCTTTGCGTCACCAGGGAAGACTTGGCTAGTCAAGAAATTAAACGCGAGGAACAAGCGGGTAGCTCCAGGACGGGATACAGAACGGATCAAGGAGCCCGTCCTCGGGCTGCCGGACGACCCTGACAGGGAGCTCGAGGAGATCATGAAGGAAGTCCGTGCGGAGATTGAGTTCCGGAAGCAAAATGGGATTAAGAGCGACGTGCCGCCCCTAGAGGTGGTAAGAAACGCTTTCAAACAATCAAATAAGGATCTAGGGCTCGACGACAAGGAGGCCGTGGGAATGAAGACGGAGTAACCTCGTGTGCCAGCGCGTCGATGGTCGTTGGAAAGTCTTCATTCATGCTTCATGAATGAGCCATCGGTTGCAACATATAGTCGCCATAAGAAGGCTTGAACACTCAATTGATTCCGAGATTGCTTGATTTCATATCCAGACGGTGAATTTTAGGGGACGCCACGCTAGACGGCTTCTCCGACAGTCGGGTTCCTATAACACGTGAGATTCTCGTCTCGCGGGACAAAATGCTGGGGATATAGAAGCAGGATGTCCTTGGAGTAGACTCAAGCACAAAGCGGACGTCACCTGCATCGCCTCACCTATAGTACGCTCCATACTCAACGTACATAGAAGTCCTTTTGATACGGATGGCCTGCCTAGTCCAACTAGGAGTCCAAAACGTTACAAAACAAGAGAGGAACTGTATCGGCCATCTGCAAGACAGAAGATAGGCATGATACGGGTATCCGACATGGTAAACGTGGAAAATGACACCAGGGGCAGAAAGGCTGGGTTGCGTATATTTACCCGCTTTTCATATGCTGAGAACTTCAGCCAGCATGGTGAAGTCGGGCGGGCACATATCACATCATTACGGTTCCGGCAAGGCTACGTTCAATAGCACACCTGGACGAAGCACTCCAAAGATTTCCTAGAGTACAAGGGTATCGGCATCCGCATCCTATCTGCATTCCCATGCCAACGTAGAGAGACCCAACGGTGCGCGCAATCCCATGCGGCGCTTCCAAATGCTAGGAGAAGATGCAACCCGAACACGGCTGGAAAATGACGATCGTCAGATCATGCGAGCATTAAGGCGTACAATGAGCGTGAGAGAGTGTGTGCGTATGGTACAGAATTAGTGAAGTGACAACCAGAGCTTCAAGGTCGCAGCAGGAAAGGCGCTACATGTATCGAGTGCCTACGACGGCAAGTGCTATCTAGACAGGAGTCAGCCAGACATGTTTTTAGGAGGGATCAACGAGGAACCAGAGGGAAGATCTTCTTACAACGACTCCAATGATCATGAGACCAACCACAGACATAATTCTATTGACGTTCCGCCACCACCTGGCATTCTCGTATCGAGCTTCGGACGTAGGGCTGGCAACGCGCAGTGTGCTTCCTCTGATAGCCTCCTTCGACCGACCATCTTCCTCCGAGGATAATGGACGTGGTGGGATTGGAAGAAAGGCAGCAATCATCCATGCTACGGAAAATTAGCGTTCGCTTTCTAAGAGCTTTCCCTCAATCTACTCACCCAACGGGAAGATGAAACCTAAACAGAAGAGAATTACTTGTGCGTCTCGTTTTGTGATAAACCCTGTATCGGCTGCGGCAGGTAGTCGTGGTGCTTCCCATGTAGTCCGATGCGCAGCATTTCTGTCTTGCTGCAGCCGAGGTGTAAACGGCTCAGACACGATTCGTCTCGGTGGGCCCCTGATCTCAATCTCGTCTTCACGAGGAGGCAATGCGGTTATATCTGGCGATGGTTGGCGACGATCTGAATTGAGCTCCAGTGCATGAGGCCGGCTTCTAGGAAGATGGATATGCGTGGGAAACCCATGAGGTTCAGGGGTGTCACTCTTGATACTAGCCGCCCGCGTCCGGTCACCCTCAGACGAAGAATTCTCGGCTGCTACGCCAGAAAGATGGCTATTACGTCCGTAGTATGATTTTGTCCACCCGGGCAGGGAGCTGAAGCGGAAGCTGTGTCTCAACGGGCTTGTTCCTCGTCCCCTTGTCGGCACTGAATCGGAACTACTGCGCAAGAAAGTCGGCATACGCGGTCGCCTGAGTCCGTCCTGGGGCTTCCCAATTGGTCCTGATCCTTGCGACTCAGATCCCGTATGAAACACTTCTGAAGTAGATGGTCCTGAAGAGGCCTCGACCGCCATGGAGGAGGACATGCTTCGAATGCGTGGGCCATTGCGAGGAGGAGATGGTTGCTCGGGCTCGGAAGGTACGGTCGATAGGCGGTCGCCTGGCTGGTCAGGGCGCGATCTGGTCTGCGGCGGCATTCGAGACGACCGCTTCGAGATGGTGATGCTGGTGTCTGCCCATGAAGGTTCCCGGGTAGGTTTCTTTATCACCGGATATTGTATTGTTGCTCCGCTCTCAATGGCTGCCTGGATAGCTGCAGGTGTCGGCACAGAAACAGATCTGCGGGAACCCGCAGCTTTGGACGACACTGCGTTTGTCGCCTGACCTTGCGCACTTCCCGCCAAGCCAAGCGCCGGGTTTATCAGCGCGACGGGAACAGAGGACGATCTTCTGCTAGCAGCAACGAGAGGGGGAGGCGCTGGAAACGGTGTTTGGCCCAAAGAGCTTGTCCGACTGGAGCGGTCCTTATGCTCCGGGAGGGTCTCCGAGGATGCCGACGACGCGAGCGAGAGCTGAGATGGACTTGATATCAAGGTGGGCGATAATGCGTGAGGTCGCGGACTGCGAGACCCTGGAAAGAAATCGGCCGTCACTTTTCGTATTGTCGGCTTTGGTGGAGCACGGAAGCCAGTTGCTTCTCCTTGCGTGAAGCCAGGAATTGGTTCGGGATGCGCTTCGTCCTTGTGCGACCCAGGATCGGACGTCAGCGGTTGCGCATCGGTCGCAGTCGCAGGCGCGCCCGGCGAAGAACCCGAAAGGAGGTCATCTTGGGTGGCTTGATCAAGCGCAAGAGAAAATGCTGATGGCTGGGCGACCCCTGGTGCGATTGTTGCAGGTGTCGCGATAGTCGTCGCGTGGGATCCTTGCAAGCGATGTTTCTGAGTCTCGGGCGTGCGATTCCCCAACCTTAGTGGCCGTTTCCCCTTCTTGGCGCTCACTCTGTCAGCGCTGGTTGGCGAGGCTTCGCCTTTGGTTCGCGGCGGATCGGTTTTGAGAGGGTCGGTGGACGAGTGGTATGAAACATCAGCCTCCTCCTGAAAGCCATATCCCTGTTCCACAACGCCATCTTCCGCGATGCCAAAGCCAGCAACCGGGAACAATCGCTCCTGAGGGCTCGCGGGAAATATTCGGACGGGTGCGTGCGTCAAGGTATCCTCATCCTCCACCAGCCTCAGGGACGGCACGGTAATCTCGTTGCTGTGACTGTCGGAGCGCTCGTGCAGAGGCCTGCGCGGCGGTGATTTCCTGCCCGACGATATCATGGCGCTCATGTGTCAACCTTGCCGCCTCTTCACTTCGCCATCATCATCATGCCTGTTGGAGGGTGCATCGTCCGCCGGAGGGAAAAGGAAAGAAAAGAAAAGTAAAATGCTAATTCCTAGGGTTCGATTTACAAGGTCGTAGGGCGTGTTGATCGGAAAGAAGAAGAAGGTCAGGTCAGCAAAGGAATGACGTGAATGAACTGAATGAGTGTGGTGAAGTTGGTCGTCGCGGAAACAGTGAGGAATGAAGGAAGGAACGAACGAACGGGTCGGCAGCACGGGTAGTGACAGTTTCGAGAAAGACGAGGAATGTCTTTGCGGCGGGGACTGACTGTGCTTATATCTGACAGAGGGGTCCCCCTCCGGAGATTATCATCGAGCTGGCAGGGTTCAGGATGTATGATGAAAGGGGAGGGGAAAGCCAGCGGGCAGGACTAGCGGTCTAATATAATCTTCGATATTTTCTCGTATGGCATGCATGCAACTATTTAAATGTACAGTGCATATACAGTCTAACCGCGGGAATCATGGTTGACTGGCGGGGCTTTCATCCACGGCTCTGCACGTAATAATAATAACAACAAAAGGTCTCTTAGCTGATTGCACGCGTGAAGGCCAGTCAATCAAATTGCTGAGGTTCGGCAGAAGGCGCGCACGCGATGGAGACGGGTACTGTACAGATACATCATCTACGAATAATCTTCTTCAGACGGAGCAGCCAATCGATAAGGCGGAAGGGGCGATATCGTCTCGTCTCTGGAGCTCTTGGCCCTGCGTCGCGTGTTTGTGTGTGTCCGTGTGTCGGTAGGTATCTGTACAGAATAGTACCTTAAGCACGCGAAACAGCACGGGGCAGAAAAGTAATTAAACTGCTGAATGCGGTATACATTAATAATTAGTGTGGTCCTTGGCTCTGCCGGCCCCTACATCGTACACCGTAGACCGTGCGTCGAAGGCTTGGCGGTGATCGCATCGATGGATCCTCCCTCGTACAATACTCTCCGCTGGGTAAGGTACTCATACTGGTACCAACTTCTACCTGCACGTAAAGCAGGCAAGGTGAGGTACCTGTATGTCAGGCTCGTAAGCTACGCAGGACGTACGACCAAAGATTTGCCCTCTTAAAGACCTTACCCTTCGTCTCTTCTGCCTTTGTGTCTTCTGGCAAGGGGATCTCGAGCAAGGCCGAGTCGCAAGCTCATAAGCTCATAAGCTCATAAGCTCATAAGCTCATAAGCTCATAAGCTCATAAGCTCAAGCTCGCAAGCATGGCGCCAACTGAACTGTTTTATCGGTTGAAGGACTACTACACGGGAGATGCCAGTAAGTTGTGTCCGATTCAATTCCTTCCTCTATCCATCTATACGCCGTCAATGCACCGTTGTGAAACCAACCCAAAGACACCCCCGCACTCGCTGCTGCAAGGCGCCATCAAAATCTCCATGACCTCCCCATCTCCCCCCATCGTCATCTTATCGATTGCCGGCATCGTCTTGCTATATGACGGGACATCTTCCCACCGATCCTTTTGCTGACCATGCCCGGTAGAGAAAGACGAGCCAGCCATTCCCTCGTCCTACGCAGCCGCTCTCTCGGTACGTTGTTTCATCATGTCTCACCCCTCTTGTCTCAATGCATGCATCCGGCCCTTCGAGCCTGCCGCATACCATCGAGGCCGCCTCTTCTCTTAGAGTCATGTTTCACGTAGCTTTCGCTGAGAAACACTGTTGTTTGGAAAGATCCTTTACACGGTTGTCTATGTACTTCCGTTCTACCTGTCGGCATCCACCCGTCCATCACCTCAGCTGTCGCGGGATGCCCCTTCGGTCATTCGGGCCCGGATACGGGCAGTCACGCTTTCGTGCGTCATCAGCGCACTGGCCACTCTCTGCATCATAGTCCGCATGGATGATACGACCCCGCGGACAGCTCTTCACTTGCTTGGGATGTGGCCACTCGGCCTCTTAGAAATCGTCAAGTCTCTCACTCTGACAGCTCTACTCTTCGCGGGCCCACTGTTCGAGAAGGGAGTCGTAGAGGGCGGCTGGAGGGAGTGGATCCGCGCCCAGCGTGTCACCGAGACTCTGGGTGGTTGGATCGGTTGGCGCAACTATGTTGCTGTATGATTCTCCTGATCTTGCACTGTGGAGCAGATTGCTAACGGATGCCCAGGGTCCCATCACAGAAGAAGTCGTCTTCCGGAGTGCGATGATACCGCTGCATCTCCTTGCCAAAACCCCGATCACCCGCATCATCTTTGTGACGCCCCTGTATTTTGGGATAGCACATATCCACCACTTCTACGAGTTCACCCTGACGCACCCGCACACGCCTCTGCTGCCCGCCATCCTGCGCTCCGTGTTGCAGTTTGCCTACACGTCGCTATTCGGCTGGTTTGCTACCTTCATCTTCCTCCGCACCGGCTCCCTGCCTGCTTGCATCCTCGTGCACAGCTTCTGCAACTGGGCCGGCTTGCCGAGGCTTTGGGGAAGGGTCGAGGCCGGTGTACCTATCGGGCCGCCCGACGTTGGAGGGGCATCCAAGAAGGGGGAAGAGCGGCGAAGAGCGTGGAATGACGGGCGGTTGAGCGTTGCTTGGACCGTGGCTTACTATGTGCTACTGGTAGCTGGTGCCTTGGGCTTCTATCGGGAGCTTTGGTATTTGACAGCCAGTGATAACGCTCTGGTGTCTTTCGGCCCAGATAAATGAGTCGAGTGTTTGCTCAACAGTATGACTAGTTATATGAGTTGTTATGCGAACACGTTCAAGGATACGTCCGCAAGATTTTCAGTACAAGGACGGTTTCCGAATTTACCGTTCCTGCCTTTAGAAATCCACCATGCACCAGTTTCCGAGCCGATGTGGAAAGGCAACATCACTGCTGTACAACCACTGCATTTGATACCGAATAACGCCGAATAATGCAAAGGCTCCAGTAATGCTCATCATGATGGAAGTACGAACAGCCTAGGCTGCATGTTGATCTTGCACAGCCGCGCAATGCACCCTGATAGTTGAAGAAGGGTCTGCACCCCCTCGAGGATGCGCATATGTGTGAAACCAATCTCCTGAAATGTGTCAATAGGCCTGCATGCCAACATGATCCATCGAGAACTTATACCTTGACGAACTCCAACTTAGTGTGCTCACTCAATGTATTCATGGTCTTCGTCACACGAAACATCGTGCTGATGATGTCGTGGGAGGAGTATCCCAGGTTCCTGCACTTCACGTTGAGCTCGACGCGTGGAGACATTTCATCGGGAATATTACCATAGTTCGTATAAAGTATCCAGGGCCGCATCGACCTTGCCCTCGTGGCATGCTTTGAGCATCGCCTGCACCTTGATTGGGTGCGGGCTGTCCACCACCTTGAAGACATTGTCTCCGCTGACGAATCCTAGGCCTGCCCAAGTGCTCTGCAGGTTGTTGATCGCCTGCCGCATGTCCCCTTCAGCCGAGAAGATGATGGCCGCAAGTCCATCCTCGGAGTATTCCACTTTCTCCGCCTCGCAGATCTGCAAGACCCGCTTCAGGACCTGCGCATCGGTGAGACGACCATACCGTAGTATGGCACAGCGCGATTGCAGGGGCTCAATGATCTTGTTGGACTGGTTGCAGGCAAAGGCGAATCGAGTGGTAGACGAGTATATCTCCATGGTGCGCCGGAGGGCTTGTTGAGCCCCTGATGTCATGCTGTCCATAGTCAGTACATACAATACGCTGGCAATCGCCTCTCTTCGGCCCGCTCACCTGTCTGCTTCGTCGAGGATCACGATCTTTTGGCGGCCTGGAGGTAAGGTGACCTTCTTCTGTGCGAACCCCTTGATACGGTTCCGGACGACATCGATACCTGAAGAACTTCAGTATCTGCCCCATTGCACTACAGATCCGAAAGCGCGGCCATACCTCGCTCGTCGCTGGCATTGAGTTCTAGCACGGCCTCCTTGTACGCATCGCCGAGTAATTGCCTAGCCAGGCAAAGGACGGAGGTGGTCTTGCCAATCCCAGGCATCCCCGATATGATCACATGTGGCATATTCCCATCTTTCGCAATTATTTTGAGGCGCTCAATCGTCTCTGTATTCCCCACTATGTCGTCCAAGTAGACTGGCCGGTATTTCTCGACCCTGGGCGTCGCCAATGTTAGCCCCCCGTTGCACATGGGAGGGGGAATTGGTTAGACGCACCATGGCAGCTCGTAGTTCGGCGGGGCGCCGTTCAGATTCGGTTTCAGCGAACGCTGAGCAGCGGAATTTGACGATTCAGCTTTTACCATGGTCGCCGTTGCTGGGATGTATGGCACGTTTGGCGTTGAAATGCTTCTCTATGAAAGACGCGATATAAATGGGTTTCGCGAGACGCGAGGGGAGCTAAGGTCTCTACCGTATGAACACCGGGTGTACTACGTACCCGCGAACGAAGCTTGCACATGCAAGAATCACCACTGATCAAACGCCATAGTATACGGCTCAATTCATAGGTAGCTTAAGATTGAACAGGGACAGATGTCCCACGTTCTCATGCCTAAGGTACCTTATGCTCCCGTTCACCATGAAAGTGACCATCATCCTCACCCGTCTCCAAAATCGTCTCTGCAGTCAAATGTGTGCTTATCCAACTATCACTTCGGCGCTCCCTAGAACATGATATCGAGGTATAATTTGTTTTTACCAGAGCCCACAGAATACGCCGAAGCATACTATGTATACACGACAGCATCTAACATACAAGCAGGTAGTGAATGTGATTTCAGCGACGCACTGAACATTTGCATCATCCCAAGCATACAACAGGAACGCCGTCCCACGAAATTCGCCAACCGCTCGATGCAAAAACCACGCTCTTATGCAATATCCGCCCAATGCAATTTTCCCGGAAAGTCCAGGACGCCAAAGATCATCACAATCATCTCCAATACGAGTTCTCTATTGGACAGCAAGTATGAAGGCCGCTCCGGCCACGGCAGCCCAAACGGCCAGTGGCATAGGCATAGGTATGGTTGGAATACCGAACGAGTTGTGACTGGTAGAATCGATACGGGCACTACCGGTGGCTGTAGCCGTACCGCTAGCAGCGTCGGCAACTCCTGTGGCATCTGGTACTGCATCGGTCCCAGTGCCTATCTCAAGGATATTGCTCGATGTGGCGTTGAAGTTGGTCTGCGCCAATGATATCTCATTGTTCGACAGGTCATAGACGACATATGCACTGCGAAGAAACGTGTCGCCTAAGACGTTCGTACCTGAATCTGCAGGGGCAATGCCGAAGAGACATGCCTCGGTCCCGTCACTGAACGTAAGGGCATTCCCAAACATATCCGTTCCCGCATCCAGAACCAATTCACTCATGTCCACTGAGATTGTCGGCGTACTGAAAGTGAAGTCCAACGTGGTAGCATTGGTTGCCATGGAGCATGCAATGTATCCTGCACCGGAAGACGAGTCATAGCTCACGTCGAACTCGTCGAAGATGGTCGAGACTATAGAATTCGGGAGATACGTCAAGCTGCTGCCGGAATCCAAGAGGACGGTCATCTCGTTGTCGGATCCAGAGAGAGAAGTTGTTTTGCCATTGTACGAGAGACTAATCCCGGTCGCTGTGATCAAGAATTCGGCGTATACGCCGTCTTCCTGCACTATAGGCAGTGTCTCCAGGTCACCCTGATATTTATCACTGTCGACCCCTCCAAACAGTATCGATCCGGTGGAAGAATCCAAGTCGTCAAGCCATAAGCTATACGCGCTGGATTGTATCAGGCCCTGGTCGACCATGGCCTGAGGCACGTTCGCGTAAGGCTGCTCGCCATCGCGATTCGACTGGACCTCGTTGACTGGGTACCCTATCCCCAGGATGCCTTGCTCAGACGTGGAGGAGTAGCCAATGCCAAACTGCAAGTTAGTAAGATTGACACCACCAATCTGCAGCAGGTCGGTTGCATAGTCGCCGACGGCACCGGACCCGTCGACATACGAAATATTGAAACGACTCGAGACATATTTGTAAGTCGACGAAGAATTGGCGCTATATGTACCGGATGTGGCGCATGGACGGCTCTTGGACTTGCATAGAGCGGACGTAGCAGTGTTTGTCCAGAGATCACTGCTCCCGGTATCTATGTGCAATCGTAGGCTTTGCGGGGGCGTTCCCAAGCTAACGTTCGCAAAGTACAAGGTTTCCTATAAGGGTATCAGCAATGAATCATGTTAACGAGGTCGGTGGACGTGGGGACAGACTTCATTATCCAACACCGACTGCACTGTCTCTGAACTGGCTCGCCTCCTCAACCTGTCCCGTGCAACAGGATTTGCGACATCTCGACGTTGAATTCCCAGAGAAGCTACCGCAGGAGACGTACTCCTTTTCGAAAGGTGGAGCGCATTACAACCTCCAAGAAGCAATGTTGCTGCCAGAGCTAAAGCTGTTGAAAGGTCCTTCATAAGAGCGTATCTCTAGTTGGGTATCTACAACGGAAGAAGAGGGCCACACCCGGTGACAGGGGAAGAATATTGATGGTGACAGAAAGACATGACAAGAGAAGAAGGGTAAAGGGTGCTCATATCAGAGTTATGTACAGAAACCTAGCTAGGGTGAGAGTGCCATTTGGTGAGGTTGGCTGACGCGGACTGCGCCTCGGGTCTAAGGGGCCCAGGAGCTGCGACGAGTGACTTGCCTCAAGTTCAAATATGAGGACCAGAGCCCAAGTGGCAGTAAGCACCCGCACGAGCTTGGGCGGTGCGCGAGCACTACAAGTGAGTGCGTGTGTGCCTTACGAATAACAACGCAGGAACAGACCCACCATGTCTTCTTCCTGCCTCCCTGTCCTCTCCTTGGTGCCAGTGTGCCACAGGTTAATGTGTTTGGAACCTGACACTTAGCGAGCCGCATGCCCGTTTGACGTTTTCGCGCTGACGTATCCCTGCCCTCCATCCAGGAGGAATACAGCACCAATCAGCCGGGCCGTTGCGCTGGTTCGGAAATTTATTGGACACACCGTATTCATGTCCACGGTACACCTCCGTATTCCCCACGGTATTTCGGCACCCATAAAATCTGTAGGTGGTCAAGAAGAGGATCTCAGAGTTTCCAAGACGCCTTCTTCCTCCCTCTGCAGATGAAAACGAACAAATTTCTAACAGATCCAGGTCCGCAATGCTGTCAATTTTCGGTCTACGAATACCTTTAGGACTTCATCAACCGTGCGCGACTTGGCGCGTGGCAGGGTTTGGCGCCGAGAATAGAAGGCATGGCAATCCACGAGGTGTCTCAACCGGCCAAGGAGTCCTCACACATCGCCATAGGCGATTTGAAACAGAGATCTGTCTGCATAAAATGCATTGAACGGAGCGGAGAAGGATCTGCCCCCTCTTTGCTGCCATATTTGCTCCATCACGCAATGATCATGAGCCGTCAATGTCGGGATCTTCACCAGCCAACTCTTCTGACGGCGCGCCTAGCGGGCGCTCAGTCCCAGGGATTCGGTGCAGCCAAGAGATCGCTCCCGCCAACAGCCCGCGTCCACATTTCTCAATCCTCACATGCAGTTTCAGCGGCATTTCATCCGCTCCCCGCAGAAAATGGTAGATCGCGAATCTGCTTTTTAAGACGTCGTCCGGACTACATGTTGTTTTCTTCGCCCATAGTCACCGGCATTACTTCATTCTCCACTCCCCAGATGCGCCTCATGCAGACCGGAAATCTCTGAGCGGGTTGTTTGTGGGCCCAAACTTCGGATCAGTCGGCTACTACTGCCGTCCCGGTGAAGCAAGCCATTACGCGGCCTTCTCGCCTCATCCATCCTCGTGAGCAAAAACGGATGTAAGCGTGCGCAGCACTGATCTAATATCGGTATGGTTTTGGAGGTCATGTGAAATTCGCCATGGCCATATTTTGTGTGTGGAAGGTGGAGGCCCTAGAAGTATGAGATATCATATGGAGTTGGTTCTATGAGGACCAAATTACTGGTTACCGGCATCCTGCTATGTAGGTAGGTATAAAAAAACCAACGACTCTACGCAATGATGAAAAAGCAATTTGATATTGCCCACATCCCTAGCCCGGTGCAGGTCTGCTGCGCAAGCCAGGAATAATAATACCCAGCGGTGCATTCGAAGCAATGAGCGAGGACATCACACGGCGCACAGTGATTCTTATCTAACTTCTATTTGAGACTGCATGCACATGGTATAGAGAGATGAAGGAGAAGATAGATTTGAGAGACACAGAGAAACTAGTGACAATAACTTCCCCCAATTATCATCAAAACTACACCAAGGTCATACGACTTAGAAGTCACTGAATGAAGTTCATGTTCGCCGGTATGGAAGCCATGCCCCTATTACAAATGGGATAGCCCCTATTCTTGGAAGAGAATCACCAAGTCAACGGTTGAGAAGAAATCCTTCTCTGTATGAGCTGGCTACGAAATCAAACTTTTACCACCAATTCCACATCTCTAGGATCTTCAGCCAGGAGCTTTTGAAGCCAAAAAGATCAACAGACAATACACAGCAGGTCCAAAAAGAAAATTAATTGTTATGCACCGAACGGGAATCGAACCCGTGCCTCAAGCAAATTCTGAATCTTATGATTCCACCACGGCATTCCACCATGGGAAGCTTGAATTCTACCACTGAACTATCGGTGCAGAGAATAACAAAAAATTGCTAATTTCCATATCTCAAGATTGTGTATTCTGGATGCTTGACGGTGGAGCGAAAGCTTCCTGTAAGGAGCCGGTGCGTTGAAATAGACAATGATTTCAGACGCAGAGATTACGGCGTATAGAAATTCAGTCTGAGCCTTGCTACAGAAGTGGCAATATTTCGTATATTGATCGAGCTCATAGTTTGTCCGCAATTAACAAATAATGCGTGCTCCTGCCTTGGTGGGGTATCCAGTAATCTTAAGCGGTGAGGTCAGGAGCTTGCTCGTCAAGCCGTCTTAACCTGTACCTGTCCCCTGCCACTGCAAGATTTCCTTTCGCAATCCAAGATCCCTCTGAGGGACAGCGCCGGTCATGGCATCTAAGATCGAGAAGACCCTAGCTAGGCTCCAGCAAAGGTGTGCAACAGCCCTGATTCCAGGTTCTCCTGCCAGCAACTGAGCGTGAACAGGATCCAAGAAGGGCAGTATTATGAAGCTCACCAACAATTGCGGGTTGTAGCTTCGCGCTACATCAAGCAAGAGAACTACCAGGCCGCCGTCGAAGTTGTATTCAGCGGAGCACAGGCATTGCTCAAGGCCGGTCAAGGTGGAAGTGGCGGCGACCTGTGCTTGTTTCTTGTGGATGCTCTGAAGAATGGGGAGGTCGAGCCAGATGGCGGTACCAAAGGTAAGCCCGTTGCGCATGCTGCCATGGGATGCTATGGATTGGGCTGACGGATTTCCTTCATCATGCAGGCAAGCTGTTGACTCTCCTGCGCCTCTTTTCTCCTGAAGAGCCGAGCCGGAAGCGGTTCATTGGGGAAATGATAGCTTGGACATCGAAATGCGGAGAATTCCCTGCTGGTGATCCAGAATTTCACCACGTTGCGGGCTCATTATATGCTGAAGGTGGGTGCTCTGGTCATAGTACCTCCGACGACTAAGAAATTAACCTTCATGTAGAGCACGAACCTTACGATGCAGAGCGACATCTCGTGCTGGGCACAAGGGATTCTGCAGAGGTCTTGGCTCGCCTGGAATATGCTTGGTACTGCGAAGACGACTCCCATACGGCTCCGCTATATGTTGCCCGCGCGGTGCTCCCCTATCTGCTGGTTGGCAATGTCAGGGATGCGAACAGATCCTTACAGATCTTTACAAGCCGACTCACGGATGTAAACCAGAGTTTAGGAAGTCAGCAAGTCAGCAGCGCCAGTGCAGACGTGAGAATTTATCCTAGCCTGCCACTTCTCAACTTTTTGGCTCTCCTGCTTCTGGCTGTACAAAGAGGAAGTGCAGACCTTTTCAGGCAACTACGAAGCCGTTATGCTGCGCATATCAAAGAAGCAGTGGGATGGGATGAGCCTTTGGATCAGATCGGGGAGATGTACTTTGGCATACAGATCCCACGACAGTCCAACCCTCTGTTAGATATGATGGGCAATCTTTTCGGGGGAAATAGCGGCAACCAAACACAGAAACCGAAGACACGGAGAGTGGAGGCTCCATCTGCACCACCAAGCATGGAGTTGGACTGAAGCATAGTAGAGCCACATGTCGATTATTGTGATGGATGCGACTTTTACGTCATGTCTGTCAACAAGCAATCTTAACCTGAAAGATGCCAATGATGCCTCCAACGCCGCTTCCTTTCTGTACCTTGTGAACGCCTCTGCAGTACCAGACCTTATGCACCTGAAAATGCCCGACAAATGCCAATTAAGCTCGGTCATTCATGCATCAACCATGAGCCAGTCATGTTTTACGAGACCCCAGTCTCCTTTTCTGCCTCAAACATCCAATTGTCTTCCGCTAATGATGCCACTTTGTTCCGCAGGCTTTCCTTGACAGCCAGTAGTAGCTCTTCGAAATAGTAAGTAGGATTCCCATTGCAAAGATAGGTCAGCCTCACCTGCAGACTCTGTTTGTTGCCGATATTGCTTTCTCACTGATTCCGAGAGACGAGCGTCTGTTCACTGTCATCAGCGCACCGTGACCATCATACTTTTGAACCAGGCCGTCATACGCTCTTTCTCTTTCGCATCCGCTTCGTCCAGTGGGGGCATCACTGGTATCTCCACTTGACAATCGCCATTCCTGTCCCTGACAAGTATTCCACCATCATCAGCATCATCATCGGGCGGCGACGCTGGAAGAGTTGTGGCAGACGTCGAGGTAGAGCTTGTGGTGGGGCGTCGACTGAGGTGTGCCTGGAACAGATTCCGGCGGACCCTCGAGTCGGGTAGGGCGTTGCGTGAAGCTGTCTGTCTGGTGGTCATGCTATGGGTTGAGCAACTATCCGTTGCTGAGGCTGTGGCTTTCCTGGGAGGAGGGGATGCTGCTGCTTGCTGTTTCGTAGTTGTTGATGCGCTCGTTCTCTTTCGCTTCCCCATGTTTGTCGGGGCAGGCGCTGCCTATCACCTATCACGGTTCCGGTGGTCCAGGCATGCGGCTTGTCATAGATAGAGTTTAGCGCTGCGATTCGGATGCCCTTGCGTCAAGGGTCAAGCGGCCCAGGGCTTAAGCGTCTGCCGAGCAATAAGGTACACCTTAGAGCTTCCAGATTCGTTCAGCGTACCGGCAGCCTTAAGGTATGTAGTCAAAGAAACTCCAGGGCGGCTGAGAAGTCTAGACCCTTAGTCGAAACAGGATGCTGTTGATTATCTTGGGGAAGATCAGGTTGATAAGCTCTATGCGCGGAGCAGGATGAATCAGTTCACTATCCCCCCACTGGAGCGATTCGCTGGCTCCAGTGCTGCGATCCGTCGACCCAAAGTGCGTATGCAAGAAGAGACCACCCGCTTGGCTTGCCTCGTGGAGCTGATACGTATAGCAGGAGATCGCATACTTCTCTTACGACGAGGACCACAAATTCCGCTTTGATGACTCGTCCCTACGGTACTACTATCCTCCAAGGATAGGAGCCGATTTGTCTCAAGGCTTCGACAAGTTCAAGAAGCTAGATGATACGGCCGACGACCACCTAGACAGCTTGTTGGCCACAATCGCCGACCTTGAGAAGAGGACT
Organism: Symbiotaphrina buchneri; assembly: GCA_001599915.1. NCBI lineage: Eukaryota > Fungi > Ascomycota > Symbiotaphrinales > Symbiotaphrinaceae > Symbiotaphrina > Symbiotaphrina buchneri. The sequence goes on from BCIG01000018.1 coordinate 335,136, forward strand.
GGTGCTAAGTGCGAGGCTGATATCGTGACTTGGAGAGGGATGATGACAAAGGTTAGTCGTGGGCTCACGCTCTCGATGATATCTCGCGACTAATGACAGGCGCATAGATCATGGCCGCTCCTTATGATCATATGAATGGGTAACCGACCCGCCGGGATGTGCTCAAGGCTTTCCGATGCTAAGACTGGGCTAGGTTCGAGATGAACGCAACGTACTTCCAAGTGGGTAGGTCCTACATATACTTCAAGTATGGACGCTAATCGAAGCTGCGGATGTGAAGGGTACAATGTAAGTCGAATCACTGGCAATACCTTGATCCTCGGGGCTCATCCACTCAGTTTCATCGAGGAAAATCGAGACTACAAGCTGGCTCAATGGAAGCAACAGCGATCCCAACCGACTCGGTCCGGCGCTGCTTCGCAGGACTTAATGAGCTATTGGGGTATTTGTTCGGCGCTACATCTCCACGGACTCTTGTCTGATGCTCCTGCAGGCTATAAATTCGAGACATTGTCACTCATACCTGATACCTGGGACAATACTCCGCGCGAATATATTGAAGGAAGGGAGACAGAGATTGTCAGCAACTACGCCCAGTATTGCTCTGTTGTCCGCACGGGCATAGGAAAGACGAAGATGATTATTGGAGGCGAGGTGGACGCCGGTAAACAGGAGCGATGGTTTCGATGTTCCACTCAGTAGCTGACGCATTGGCTAGTCTGGGACTGTAAACCCGACGACGCCGAGATGCCCGTGAAGTGGGTCGAGTTGAAAACCGCTGAAGAGATTCAGAGCGACAGGGACATGCTCAAGTACGAAAGGAAGCTTCTGAAGTTCTGGATCCAGTCGTTCCTTCTCGGCGTTCCCAAGATCATTGTGGGCTTCCGCAGTAAGGATGGTATACTAAGAGGGCTAGAGGAGATCGACACTCAGAGCATTCCAGGGAACGTCAAGCGCAAGGGAAAAGCTAGTTGGGACGGGAATTTGTGCATAAATTTCACATCTGCATTCCTTCAGTGTCGGTGACCCCTGCAGGCCATAACAATCAGAGCTTGCGCGTTGAAAGCTAACTATACCCGCAGTCCTAAAAGACACCATCAAGAGTGACGGAGTATGGAGGATACGAAAGCGGGAGAAGGTGCCTGTCATCGAGGTGTCCAAGGTAGAGGAGACTGGTTACAGGGACATCCTGAGCACCGATTTCGTGCTTTGGCGGGAAGAGCTGGCATTAAAAGAGCCTTGACCAATAGCATCGGCATACCTGGTCCCGCTGGACCACAAGGCTGACTGCTATCCCGGCTCAATGTCGGTAAAGGAAGGGGAAAACTTGGGGAATGACGTTATCCAGGCATTGCTCCTGGCATGGCGAGCGCATCTTCGGCAGTCGGCTGCCCCTGGCTTGCTATCTTCCTCCAACGCAAACCCTCCCTCTCCAATTGGGCGATCCTCTCGTTGGCCTCTCTCTGTTCGGCCTCGATTTCTCGTCTCGCCTCCTCCCTCAAGTCCCTTTCCACATCTTTTTGACTCCCACCGCCCAATATGACACCATCTTCTTGTTCAGTTTCTCCTCCTCGGGTGTTCCGCTTTCGAGGCCAGAAGCTAGGCAGCACGATCTGCTGAAAACGTGGTTCCACGCAGCGCTCGTCGAACCAACTATGTAGGCGAGCTTCCACGATTTGTGCAATCTTCGGTACGTCTTGGAGACGCGAGCGCGAGCCCACTAGAGAGCGGACGGAAAGATCCAGGCGGTAGTCGTCAAGAAAAGAGAATGCGAGCGTAGTAGGTGAAGGAGCGGAGGGTGAGGAAGGAGTGAATGATATGGACAGCTAGTCGATAAACATGGTCAGATGTACTGACCAACAATATAAGGACGTGTGTGTGGGGATCTTTACCGTTCCACTAAAGCGCACTATGGAAACTGCCAATGCTACGGGCAGCACCGCAACCATAGGTTTAGGATAGTTCAGGACCAACTTGGTCTCAACCCCGAGAGTGATAGAATCACTCAGGTCAACATCCATGCGTGCCTGCAACCTATTTCCATCACCCCAACCATGTGTACCTTGTCCACCACTCGGGATACCATAGCCATGCTCATCGACCGGAATAATCCTGCAGTTGCTGAAAATAGGGAACTCCTCGCCCATGGAGATTTCGGTGACCTTGATCTCCGCCAGAAAATCGGGCTTCTGTGGGCCATTCAGCACACTATTCAGACTATTGAGGATAGCATCATTATGCTGTGCATCGTTGCGAAATTGTGCTATCGCCTGTGCGACTAGCACATTGAACCAGTCCAGGCTCTCCGGCTGATGAGCGTTGACGTTGTAGTATGTCTTGGACAGGATGGAGCTGATGGTCGAGGGAGGTGGATTGCGGAGCACATTCGAGCGCTTACGCCGAAGAGACTGCTGCTGTGTGGAGTGGAGCGAGGAGAGGGAGCGCCTGTGTGCCAGCGTGCGCTGGCGGCGGGCGGTTGCGCGGGCAGCTGCCGTAGCATCCGCGGAGGGCGGATCGCCGAAGATGAAGAACTTGATAAAGGCTCCGATGAGTATCACAATGGACAGCTGCCCGAGAAGGAATCCTTGCGTGAACGACAGTCTGTAAGATCGTAAGGACGTGTTGTGTGGCTTGGTGCAGGTCTATCCCTGGGAAAGTCTTACGAGGATTGGGATTGCGGAGGCACGCTGCCATCTGCTGCCGGTCAGCTCAAGCATGCATATTTCAAGACGGCGCGGCTCACTTTCGTGCGTTGACATGCTACAACCGCCAATCCAGTCCAGGCGACATTGGTCGATCAACGGGATGGGTTCCAGCTCAGTAGCTTGGTGGATTGATACCCGCCAGAAATTGGCGTCATCGAGGCGTGGGTGAATTGGCTTTGGTCTGCCCGCCATGCTTTGGACTAGCCAGCCCCCTAGCCCCTAGCCCCTGAACCCTTCTCACCTTCCTCGGTCACGCACAGCTGCTCGTCATCTACGAACTATTTCAAGAGAATTTCGCATATATTACGTTGCTCCAATGCTATCGAGATGGATAATATCATTGAAAAGCGTCATATTGTTATCTTCCGCCATTTTGTTGAGTTTCAAGTTTGACTACCCTTTCAAAACCGAAGATCTAGCGAATACTAAACCGGCCGGCGTAAATTACACTGAGGAGCCCAGTGAGTCCTGGCGCTTACCCCTTCTATTGCCGGTCATACCATTTAACACCTAATATGCGTCCAATTTTCATGAAAGCGAGGAAGATCAGGCCAAGTCCGTCAACATTCAGAATGAGCCCCGTTCGTCCACATTTTCCATCACCAATCTCATAGACGCAGCAGCCTGGTGCCGTCTTCCTTTAAAGGAATAGATATCTGAAAGTCATCGAACCCGGTAGATGATCGCCAACGGTAGAACGGGTCTATGATTTGAACGAATCCCTCATGCTCTGACTGCTTGCACTCATCGGCGCATTGCTTGTAGGCAAGCCAACGTTTTTCGGCTTAGAAGCTTGCCTTACTTTAGCCACAGCATAGACAATGCCACTGACGAAACCAAGCGCAATCGCAGAAACGCTAGGGACGGTGACAGGGGCATTGAAGAATATCAATCCACTCAATGCAATTGGAAGCTTGTTCAAAGCCCCAACCATAGAGTAGGTCGTAGAGGATGTAACCCGAACACACCAGGCCGATGTGTACGAGATGAAGACGGTGGATAGCCCAGAAAAGACCATGGCGATGATGAGGTTATTACGCCTCTCCAAGGGGAAATTCCGAGCGACATTCGCCGACGACCAATCCTCCAGGAACAAAGAGCACACTAGAAGAATCGGAATTGAGAGCAGGTTGTTGTAGAACATGGCTAACGGTCAATGTTAGCAGGTGTGACACGATGTCTAACAATGCCGCATCTACTCACTGTCAAAATCTTTGAAGTTAGTCAACTTGATCCTCTTCCGCATCCCCAGAACATAGGTCGCACTGCAGAAGCAGTTGAATAGCATCCATATATATCCAGCATTGAGCGTAGCAATCTGCACCGACGTCTCGGAGCTCGAATGACCGTAGTTCGCCAGTGCATGCTGAATGTCAGCCCACGCTGCAATAACCGAGCTCAAGACCATAAGGCCGAAGGAAAATAGCGTCATCCCGGTGACAGAGCCACCAAACCAAAGGACTTCCCCATATGCAATGAGAATTATGGTCAAGTTCTTGAAAATCGTGTACACAGGAATTGAGAGGAATTGAAGCGCCTTTGCGCCAGTGTAGATCATCCCAATCAGGAGCAGAGAGATGGGAAACCCTAATTGAATGTCAACACACGTGAGTCGGTACGATAGCATTGTAACCCCCCGTACATTTTCTTGCCTCATCTGCATTGAAGTCTCGGAATGTGATGAGGCCGGCAGTTTTGCAGGTTTGAATAGCGATCACACATACGACGGACTGCACTTATCAGCATCGGCAGAGAAGGTCAATCCGAGAGATAACATACTTGAACAAAAAGCAAAAAGAAATTCAGGTTGAAGTCCACACCGGAGAGCACGTATTTGTTAGTGACCGTCATCAGTATTGACGACGCGCAGTAGCTGATGACAGGAAGGACGGGTTTGTTCGCCAGAGAGGAAACCCCCGGATGTCCTGAGGCTTGCCTGGGAAGCGGCGGCATCTCCAGTTGCGAGCCATTCCCTCTTAACCCGCTCATCTCGATGGTGTAGTCATCGCGTTTCTTATCGTCGGCCATGTTTTATGCCAATGGGGCTATATCAGCTCTGCAGGGTTGTTGACTGGTGCTGTTGCGCGAGCGATCCAGATAGGGGGGTTCAACCCGTCACGCGTCGAGAACCGCACAGACAAAGGTTTGCTATCGAAAGTTGGCAGCGAGAGGGCCGAGCGATATTATGCTCTCCGACTTGGACTCCAGAAGACGATCGAGAATGTTGCAGAATCACAAATCGTAGATCGGAGGTGAAGGATTGTGAGGTGGACAAGGGAGATGAAGGCGGTTGGAATTATTTGGCCTCAGCAGGGATCTGCAAGCTCGCACTCTGCGTAGCTCGTACGCGCACCGCTTTCTAACTAGCGCCTTGCCTCAAAAGGGACTAATTAGGCCATTGTTGAGGTGCGCGTCTACCAGGGTGAATTCATTATTTGGCTGTACCTGACTTTACCTTTCATCTGCAAGAGCATACGGTGTACATTCTGAACCGCCATACACAGCCGTGAAAGAAACCATGTCCAGACTCGATTCTCATGTCGCGTCACTGCTTGACAATTCCGCCGTCGGGGTCGCCGAGGAGGACGAGGACGCACTATTCGAACAGCTAGAGAACGATGATTCTGCGTTCGACGCGTTGCGCGAACAGCGCATGCAGCAATTGCACTCCGAGTTGGCGAGGTCTAAGCAGATGCGCAACGAGGACCACGGCACTTACAGCGAGGTCAAGGAAGAGAAGAAGCTCATGGAGATTACCACATCTACAAAGTTATGCGTAGTGCACTTCTTTAAACCGGATTTCCATCGCTGCAGTATTATGGATACCCATCTCCAAGTGAGTATTCTGTAGGACTCTGTGCTGATCCAATGATACGAGACGCTGACGGTGGAACAGAGTTTGGCGGAGAAGCATTTTGACACAAGATTTTTGAAGATAAATGTGGAGAATGCACCATTCCTTGTGACCAAACTCAAAATCCAAGTCTTACCCTGTGTGATCACCTTTGTCGATGGGGTAAGCACGGATCGTATCATCGGTTTTGAGGGGTTATCATACTCCCCGGACAATTTCACCACAAAAGATCTGGAGAACCGCTTGCTCCATGCTGGTGCCTTGGTGAGAGCGAAGATGACAGCTGGGAGCAAGAGCTATGGCCTGTCTTCCATGGACCGGACAAAGGGACCCAATCGCGCCGCAGATGATGAAGATGATAGTGACTGGGACTGATATAAGATATGGTGATCGTCGAGTACAGAGCTGCTGATATATCAACAACATCCGGGTTCTACGAACCGTCACGACATGCCAAACCATTAGCTGTGCACGGTGGTTGGAAGAGGGACTTCCTGTGAAGCATTCAAGTCACAGCTTTTGGAGAGACGAGACTCCCAATTCACGCTAAATTACACTGAAACGTGACTTGGATGGTGGAGCAGCCTTCCGTGCTGCGAAGATGGATGACCGCCAACACATGCAAGAACCCGGGACATTTATGGGAAAGGCGGCCAAGCTGACTTTCTTGCAGCATAATTGGCGGTGCATATACATAACCGTGCTTGGTTGTGGTACAAGATCAAATGCAACGTCGCGCAAGTGCGGTGCCGAGTTGCTGTTTTGATGTCCAGTCATCATAGAAGCGTTCGAATACAGCTGCATTGCCCCAGACTATATCAGGACAATTACGAATTGACGCAAATGTCTAAAGGCAGAAGCCAAAGAATATGATGCAGTGCTGCAGACAGCAGAGGACGTAGTCTTCAAGTCGAAGCTTTTTGAGTTGCCCACGTCCTACCAGACATACATGCATCTCGAAACCGCCTTCTTAAGATTCACCTATGCCAGGCATTCCACGTACAGCCCTGCCGGTTTTGGCTTTCTCGTGTGTACTCTTGCTTTGACAGGAGGCTACCCACGATCGCAAATGCCTAGCCCCAAATCCGGCTGCGATCAACTTGCACAAGCTATCCCTTTTGCATGTGGAAGAGCCGCGACGCATGATGCTAGTCGAGCAGGCGCCCTTGAAGCCCCTAAGACCATTCCCTGCAAGTTCGCCACGTTCGTTGACAAAGACTCGGTTCCCTGCACCGCCTCTACCCGTGTGAAAAGCCGTTGAAGTCCGAGGATACTGTTTCAGTCTTGACGGGGCGGCTGCGTGCTGATGGGCGAACTCGCTCGATGTATGGACTTCCCCATAGCCAGGAACTCCAGAGAAGGACTTTGGCCGGTAGTCGCCGGCGACAGTCGGAGCTTTCTCCAATGGTACAGACGCTTCGTTGACGCCTTTGCAGTTGTCTGCGCCACCAGTGCCTGAATGCACATGGATTTTAGTGGATTCTTGAAGCAAGTTGACGGTACTGCTCGAGTCTGTGAAATAGTTCATGGTGGATAGGCAATGCGGGTTTAGAGAGGGAGGATATGGGTAGTTCGATCAATCGTTTGACTTGAAGGCGATTTTACTCAAGAATATAATGAGAAGACATCCTAGACGGACAGGTTCAGAGGAGCGGAGGAGCGGCGGAGCGCCTGAGATAAGGATCAAGAGAATGACGTTCCTCCAAGGAGGTAAACATCTCCTCCATTGTTTGCTTCCACTTTCATTGCCTGCTGCGGCTTGCCGTGAGGAAGACCACTATGCTGGTCGATGTAATTTCCTACTGGACGTGCAGTTCTTGCAGCCAGCCATACAATATAAGGAACAGAGGGTAGATAAATTGGATGAGTAGTGTCTCTCGAATCATCCGCTGCCGCTTAGGATAACGAACGATGATGCGTCGATCTCTTATCATATTGTTTTCAGGCCTCTTAAGGTAGCTCTCAGCCAAAACGATGATACGGTTGCAATCACTGATCCCCGACTTGGTCCCTGCCCGCGTGCATTGGCAATGCTTTTATTCCCCTGAAACTGAAAAAGGGTTGTGCACCATTTAGAAACCAAGCAGATGCAACAAACCCGATTCGGAAGTACGAAATATTATCCATTATTCTCCAAATCCAAGGGCTCTGGCGCACCAACAAGCTTGGGTCTGATTATGTTTTACTAATCTCGTAAGCTTACTGGACGCCTTGCTTGCCTGAGGTGTATAGTATAATGCTCAGGAGTCGGGAATAAATTCCCCACAGTCCGAGCGCATTTATAAAATCGCTTGCATCATCCTCGTCGTACTTTGCGCGAACGAACCAACCACTTGCCCTCTGCAAACAAACCAAGTTGTGGCACACATACGCAACCTCCAAGATGAAGGCGTACTGGTATGATAACTTGCCGGTAAGCCATCCGGATTACGTCTTCCCCAAGCCCTCTCCCGAGACTGACGATAGCTCAGGGAGATCAGCGGGAGGATCACGACTCGGGTCGCCCAGTGACCGTGGAGCAGCTAGCGAAGGTCGGGGTGATTTACCGCCATGCGCCAGATATCAGCACCGTCGATGCCATAGCCAAAGAGCGGAACTACAAGAACAGGGACGAGATCACCGTTTCCCCCGAGAAGATGGGAGATGCCTATGAGAGCAAGGTGAAGATGTTCTTCCATGAGCACCTCCATGAGGACGAAGAGATCCGCTACATCCTGGATGGCGAGGGCTTCTTCGACGTCAGGAGTGAAGACGATGACTGGGTGCGCATCAGACTGGGAGCCGGCGACCTGCTCATACTACCTGCCGGTATTTACCACCGGTTCACGACCGACAGCAAGAATGTAAGCACCCTTTGTCTCCCTTCGCCGTCTCGATAGATCCAGCTCACACCCAAACCCGCAGTATATCAAGGCCATGCGCTTGTTCCAGGAAGAGCCGAAATGGACACCGCTCAACAGAGGGCCTGAGGTGGATGAGAATCAATACCGTAAGCAATATCTGCAGACCACCGGAATCAAGCCCGTCGCAGCAGCGTGAAGTTTCGAGGCCGGTTTGTTCCATAAAAGCAATCAATACCAGCACATACCCTTTGCCAATATAGGTAATCAATATACAGCGACCACAATAATAGTCGCCCCTTTCAAACTCCCGTCAAGTGAGCTTGCTATCCTGTGATGCGTACCTTCGCAGTATAATATTTCCGTAGCCCGTGATGGAGTTTCGTGGATCGCTTGGGGAACGGCGCTACCCCGCGATTTAACCACTCCACCATACATTACAGATCGGATTTCGGAATTCTTTCATAACTCCTCTTGGCCCAAATGTGAAGCAGCGCGAACGTACAACATCGGGGGAGGGAACATGGACGGGTGCTATGACACGAAGACGGCAGAGATCCTCTCCCCCGGCGCTGCTGCTTCTCGCAATCCCCGTCTCCAATTGCCCGCCAGCACCGACCCGCCTTCCGCCCAGAACCCGCCCCGACAGCTCATATGGGTCGTAAGCGCTCCCGAGCTTTGCCAGAATTTGCCAGCACCAGCTTACAGATGCCTTCCTAGGTCTTCGGCGCGACAGGTCATATTGGCCGGTCAGTGGTGCGGGCGGCTCTCAGCCACGGTGACAACGTCACGGCCGTTGGGCGGGCCTTCGAGAATAGCCAATCCAGCATGGAAGGCTGGCATGAGCACTGTTTGGGCCTGACCTGCGATGTCCGCATCAGGGAGACGGTGGAGAGCGTCATCGAGCAAAGCATCGAGCACTGGGGCAGGGTGGACATCATCGCGAAGTAAGATATGCACTCTTGCGTACGTGGAGCTCCCTGGGTTGACCTGTATCTGCAGCTGCACCGGTTATGGTATGCTTATTCCGCTATCGAAATGCTCTTCGGGGTCGTTTTAATGGAACCTTGCTGTATGTAGGTGTCATTGGTGCATGCGAAGATCAGGATGAGCATGAAATCCGCAACCAGTTCGACACCAATTTCATGGGCACACTGAACATTCTCCAAGTATCCTTGCCCTATTTCCGCGAGCAGATGGCGGGTCGTTATTTGATTTTCAGCTCCACATGTGGCGCTTTGGGCGTGCCTGGTCTAGGACGTATGCTATTCCATTCCGTCTGCTCTCCTGTTTGATGGTCTAACAATCGGGGAAAAGCTTACTGCGCGACTAAGTATGCGGTTGAGGGCTTGGTTGAGAGCATGCTCTACGAGATCGATGCTTTCAACATCAAGGCCACGCTCGTCGAGCCTGGGCATGTCCGGCGGGATGAGTACGACTTCGATTGCCCCGAGAGTTCAACACCAGTCCGCTGACATATCGTTCTAGACCGGACCATAAGACGAATCCGCAACCTGCCTTTGGACACTTCTTCATAAAACCAGCGTCTACTGCTTATTCTGGTCTCACGGCGCCGGCGGGTCATGCAAAACGGATCCTCCAGTGGATGGGTGACAAGCAGCCGATCAGCGCCGTCAAATGCGCTGAGCTGGTGTGGCAGGTATGTGTTGCAGGCGCTCCATTCGCGTTTCCATCCTTGCACGGGTCCAAGCGCGCAGCGTCGGGTATGACTTGATGTCAAGTCTAATCGGTTGGCGTCTATGCAGCTAGGTCACTGTTCGTACCCCCCTTTGCGATTGCTGCTGGGCACCTACGCCGTTGAGAGCATCCGGGATCGGCTACGGTCGATCATTGAAGAGGTAAGATACTCCATCATCCGCCAAAGTAGGAACCCAGAGCGAGGGCTTAGCTCCCATAGATCGAAGATTGGAAACATCTCAACTTTCCCTCCGACGCAGAGCTAGATCCACAGAAGCAGGCACCGCTGGAAGAGCCGAAAGCAGACGCTTCCAAGGCATCATCTGAGTAATGGCTTGCTATCGACGTCTGGTACCAGGGAAGGGAAGGCATAGTGCACGCCCCTCCTATCTGGCCCTAAACATGACCCGACCTTCAGACAATGGAAGCTTGCAGGATATAATAGATTATATCTGCTGAGATACTACCATTTCCTAGGGACAAGCCTGCCCCACTGGTACGATGTGTGTGTCAACTGACTCAACCCGCAAGACAGCCCCCCAGACCTTGGTGGCGGTGCTGGTCAAAACGTGCAAGATCAAAGCTGGCAGTACCGAGAAAGGGAGCATGGTAGTAGATAACGAGAAGTTGACAGACTCCGTCTTTAGGATGCATGATAATTACTGTCCATTCAGTATTTGCTCAATGGGTGTGTCTATGGCAACATGCTCGGATGTGATACAACAACAGGTCGAGAAAATTGTGACCGCGAAGGCATCAAAACTAAAAATACATCGGCCATAACCCATGGACCGCGTCTCTGCCACCACCACCGGGATCCACACGTAAAATTCAGATACCGGGAAATGGCACCGCGTAAGAAGAGGCACTGTGCCATCATGCGACAAGTTCAACGGAATACGGTTGAAGACAGCTCCGGCTCTCAACACGACCTGCCACACGATTTGATCCTTAAGTTCCCGAGAAGCTCTCTCCCGCAAGTATGAAAGAATGGGAATTTTCCGTGCACATTGATATCATGCTCCAATTAACGCCTCGTACTCCACACATCCAAAGTTTTCAAGTTGCGAAGGCGCCACGGCCATAGGGCATGTAGAGTATCAAACCGTGGGCAGAAAGACGGCTCGGAACCACCCAGTCTCAGATTTCGACGGTCTTCAAACCATCAGCACTCTCGTGACTGTCAGAAATCCCATCAATGCCTTCCACACCGAGCCCCTTGACTGTCTTCTCTTTCTTGTTCTCCTTATCATCATGCGGAGGCATCGACGTCGACTTCTCTTGCTGATCCTTCATGTTGCCATTTTGGGCCGGCGAAGTCACCTCTACCAGATTGTCGGAACTTGAGTTGGCATCTGCGACTGAGGCTAGAGTCGAATTCGTAGCAGCGTCGACACCACTGTGTACCTTTACTGGGGCCGGTCGCTCCTCAGCAACTCTGGCAAGGGGAGATGATTTGGCATATGGTGCCTTCGGGCTTAAAGGTGTAAGGCTGCCGGTAAAGCGCGGAGGGGATCTTCCCCGTCCGTCACCATCCTCATGAAGAGAAGGGCTGCCATATGGCGAATCGTGTTGGCCATCCATACCAGGAGTAGAAGGCCCAGAAACAGGGTTGGTTGCCTTTCGCCTAGGCGGCTTCCTGCCATATTTCTGATCCATCCTCCACCGTAGGATATCCAAGTAGCCAGGCTCGACTGTCGTGCTTTTGAACTCCCTGAGCTTCAGTTCATTGGTATCCTCGTCCACGTAAACTTTCTCACTGGATAGATCATCGGCTACCATTGCCAGGAACGCAGCCCATGAACGGGCAACCACGTATTTGCAGTCATAGTCCCGGCCAAATATGATGATCTGACCCCATTTGCCCAATGGCCCAGGCGCGAGATCGACGGCGATGTTGTTACCACCCCAATCTCTTGCCAGAGGAATCCAGCCTGGGTGCGCATACGCTTTTTGGACCGCATTTGGGGGTTGAGAGCCCTGGCGAGCGAGTAGGTCCTGTCGCCAAAGCGAGTTGGGAGGGTTCGCGGCACGGGCAGCGGACGAGGATGAGGAGGAAGCGATCCCCCCGAGAGCCTTTGTGGGTGTCTGTGGTTGTTGATACACGTGGTCGACAAGGAACTCTTGATTCACGACCCTCCAGTTCTGCCATTCTTGTACGATTTCCTCACAGTCCAGAAGCATGCAACCGAAGATGATGCCAGTTGGTAGCCCACCCCTTTCTTGTCCATCATGGATTTGCAACGACTCCCTGACCTCCATAGGCAATGATACATCCAGTTGGTGTTCCAAATCGTTAAGATCATTTTGCGTGCAACCTTCCGAGAGATTGTCGTACAACTCCTCATAGTTGTCTTCTACCCAACGATCAATTCGCTTCCATGAGTGAGAAACGGGGGGTGGAGGAGGGAGCCCTTCCTGGAAGTTCTGCAATTGAATCTCTCCAGGACCGACCGTGTTACCGGACTGCCTTCGCTGGGCAGAGCTGCTCCTCATACCAGGAGAGTATGGTGCCCTCGGATTTTGGCTGATGACAGGGGACCCATTAGGGATTTGGCCGAAAGACACCGACCGCTCATCAGTGAAGGGCGCGGTGAGGTCTTGTACAGATTCAGCCCCACTTGCGACGGATGTAAGGGTCGGATGACGATTCGAATTCAGCGGCACGTGCTGGCCGGTGCGATAAGGGGCATCATGTGAAGCATGCCGATCATTGGAGGTCATTGTGTGCCAGAAGGAACGCCATGTTGACATCAGTCTACAGACGAAGGCGAACTTCAGATCAGCACACTGACAGCGCGAACAAGGGATTGAACAACCCAATTAGAACGGAATGGTCATGTGGAACTTACGATGACGCCATATTGGCACGTAAAGTGAGATACAATGAAAAAGGAGATGCACTCCAAGGCGGACAGACGTTTGAGCACAGTTGTTCACCGAGCCAGCATTCGTGAGGCGCGGAAAAGGAGAGCCAGTGACGACGCGAGGCGATTGGCAACCCGAAAATTGAACGGGAGGGACCCTCGGCAGCGCTTGTTGCGGAGAAGACCGAGGATGTAAACAGTGAGTGAGTTCGCCACGACGAGGTCAAGTTATGTGCCTCGAGATGAAGAAGAAGGTGAGTGATGTGAGATCGAAATACTGTTCTCAAGATGATTGAGGCTGGTAGTGTCGGAGGTAATGGTGGTATTGAAGGGGGAAGCGAGTTTGATTAATTTGAGTGGAGGTACGGAGTCCGCTGTGTAGGAAGGCCCATTCGTAAGGTACCTTAAGGTAGTGCGTAGGGTAAGTAAGGCGCGGAAAGCAAAACCGGCTTTGACAAGACTGCTCAACTGCTAGGACGGTCAATGCGGGTTAACTTGCACGCGAAAAAAAGAGCGTAGAAAAGGACAAAACGCATACGAATAACGACAAAACGTGCAAATAGCGCAGGGCCGTTCGCTTAAAGGGGGGGGGGGGGGGGGGGGGGGGGGGGGGGGGGGGGGGGGGGGGGGGGGGGGGGGGCGCGTCAGTGTGGAGCAGGGAGCAGAGAGCAGAGCGGTGATCAAAGCGGATCAAAATCTGATCGATGTATGGAAACTTTTCACTGCATTTACGATAAGCACGATAACAATAATAATAGTCTGCATGGCAATAATAATGGCTGGGAGATTAAGGTACTGCTGGTGCTCGTCGGGCTTGATTCATCATGATAATTAATATCAACAACTTCAGTTGTCCCAGGCTCAAAGGGGCGCGGCCCACACTCATTCCTTCCTGCGGGACCCCTTGGCGACTATTTTTAGACGGGCAAATCTGCGTCTCCCGTTACCTGGTACGAGCAGTGAATCTGGAACTGCCTCAGCAGCCACCCGCTGCTTGGACAGACATCTCCGAATAATCGCTTTGTGTATCTTGCGACAGCTCCCATACGAGCCCCGGTTTACCAATTTTAGAGGGGCAAAGAAAAGGTGCCCTTGGGAGTATGCCCAGGTGGAGTACGGAGTCCGGAGGTACGAAGTACACAGGTCGTGCCTGGCTCTGATCTGACGGCTGGGCGGAACGCAAGTACATGCATTATTAGGTAAGGTACCTCCCTCACCAACTCAGCCTAGTGAGGAACAATGTACCGAAGGTAAGGTACGGGCGTATGATTAGTGGCGATTTCTGGCAGGATCTACTAAGGTACCTTAAGTACACTGTACCTGGAGCAGCCCGGGGTACCTGGGTACTTTACCTACCTTAAGGTAGGTAAGGTAACCAACGACAACAAGGAGCACGATGACCAGCAAATAGAGCAAAAATGAATAAGGTACCGGAGACTACCTTACCCTACATCGTCGCCTATATAAGGTACCTTATGCAGGTGTGCTCCTTCCAGTCAGTCTCTTACGAAGCACTGTGAAGCACCGTTATCGTCTGATCAACGGATGGTACTTCGTACAGGATGTTGCTTTGTACTTTGCACTCTGCTTTTGCTTCTGATTGGTCCGGTGTCGTCAATCTTGATGGTAAGCTTCATCTATGATTGGTCACTCTTCTTTTGGCCCGTTGTTTCTGGCAGTGGCTTTGGCCCTAACGCAAGGACCCGTTTGCGCCTCGAACGGTTAAGGTACAGGGTGCCAGTACTTCCATTTTGCGCGCTGGCCTGCACTTTAAAGGGGAGGTACTTGCTCTCTTATGACGTCCCTTTTAAAAGTAAAACTTTGTAGACTTCGTAGTCGTAACGCGAGTCACGTCGTCCGCCGTTATGACTTTTACGTGAGGTACGTTATGACTTTTACGTGAGGTACGCATCAGGGCGCTATAAACGAGTCAGACTCACTGCTTGGTCACAATCCTCATCGTCCAGCCTGGCATATTGTTCTATTATCTGTGCCTTAGACACCACCAATGCTTACTCTAAACATGTAATCGCATATCATGTAGCTCAACCCAAACCTCCAAGCGCCCCTACTCTATCCCTCCAATCCAGACATCCAAGGACACCCCTCGATGTTCAAAAGTACGGCCTCCGCGAGTGACCATAAGACGTAGATAGATAGATACAGTGGTGGTCGATTTCATAGCCGAGTCAGATGTACCTGAGCCGCCGGAGAAGTGCCAGAGCACTGAGGACAATGGCTCCAATGACGCCGATGATCCCAAAGAACCACACGTACCCCGAAGAATCTTTGCCTGGTACAGGCACGTTCATGCCAAAAAGACCGGTGATAAGATTGAGGGGTACCATGATCGTGGCAATCAGCGTAATCTTGCTGAGCACTTGATTGGCCCGGTTTCCTTGCTCAATGCTGTCCACACTGAGCTGCGCCAAGTAGTTGGCGTGGGATCGCGACAGCATCTTTTCCGAATGTCCCAGGTTGGACATCATGGTGACCACGTGGTCCTGGATATCGCCGAGATACAGCCCAATCTCGCCGCGCGGCGTGACCGAATACTGCTCGTTGCAGCGCTTCGCGAAGCCTTTGATGACATCCGCCTTCCCACCGAGAAGCCGCATCAAGCTCATGATCTTCTTGCGGCAGTCGCCAATTTGATGCAGGAGGGAGCTGAAATCAGTCGCTCGAGAGACGAACACTTGATCTTCGATGATGTCCGTTTCTTGCTCAATGTCGTGAATAACAGGCCCAAAAGTGTCGACAATATCGTCACTGCACGGTCAGCAAAACATCGCGCGGCAAAGTGTCGAGTACTCACATTAAAGCATAACAGATCCAATCCGCACTGAGGGCTAGATAATCCCGCAGCTTTCCAATTCTCTTTCTTACATTCGCAGCGTGCGGACTCGGGCGGAATGTGAAGCTCAGGACTCCCTCGCGAAACACCACGATATAAACATTGACCGGCTCCATGTACTCGTCGCTACGCTTATCCACCTGATAGAAAGATCTGAAGCAGACAAAATAGTATTGCTTGAATAGCTCGACCTTCTCTCGTGTCTCCTGAGTCTTGATATCTTCAGATGTCAGCGGATGGATGGAGAATGCCCTGGAAATTGCATTCACTTCATCCTCCGATGGATCCAGGACGTCGAGCCACCACACACCTCCCTCTGGTCCAAGATCGAAGAGGTCGCGGAAAGATTCCCCCGGCATGACAAGATCCCCAAGCTCCGGTGCATGGACCGTTGAGTCCAGTTCGGACGAAAAGAAAGAGTACCGATTCGTCTCTGGAGGATTTTGGCGTAAATCGCCAACAGATGTAGTCTCGGCTAGCAATGGGCCTTCTTTCTCAGCCAAGCTGCCATATGGACTCTCAGCAGTGGTTACGAAGGGCCTTGTGGCAAAGTTTCCAGGGCCAATTGGTTGGCCGGCATTGACATGGTCTCCTTTTGCTACCTTGGGCCTTCTGCTTTGCGAGCTGAGGCTATATCTCCGGCGGGGAGCACCTGTATCCATGCCTAGACTATTGCAAGTCTGCTCTGCTACGAACTCTTCGAGTTCTTCGAAGTCTATGTTCCCGGTTTTCATCGACTCCTCATTGGGAGGGAAACATACATCCTCCTCTGCGGAGTCGTGACGAGAGATAACATCTTCTCGGCCTTCGACCTTGGTATTTGGTTCGCTGAAGGTGGGACGCCGATGGTGGGTAGCGCCAGAAACAGTACGATGAAGGCACAAATCAAGATCGGATGGCGCTTTGCTGTCGAGCGTACCGGCTCGCTCACGACGCCTGGGATCCGCAAAAGCATCGACCGAATTCGGCGGAGAAAGCGAGCGGCTTGACTTGGATGAATCTCGTGACATCCTCCGCTCTCTTTGAAGGGGGCGCCGGAAGGTATCACGGCGTGCAATCACTGGGCTACTGGCATCGCCTCTCTTATGGTGATGCACCGATCCTGCAGCGCTCGCATTGTCGTCTGCAACGGCATGCTCGTGTTCGTTTTTCCGGTCAAGCGCATCGTTCAGTTGCTGGAGATCCAGTCTCATAGCAGGAGATTCTCCACCGGCAATCGTACCAGCAGTGCCTCTGCGTGTCCCGTGTCCACCAGTATTATCCGCTCTCGGTAAGGAAGAAGGTTGGAATCGATGATCATCAAGGTCAGAGACGGGAGTGCTGAAGCGACTCCGAGATCTGTCTGATCGAGGGGAATCCATCGCGTTGTTACAGAGATTCACTAGCGGGCGCCTTCTCAAGAGAAATGTAACGGATCGTAAGAGCTCACCACTCCTACAAGGTTCGACTGCTCAATGATTCGAGTGCAGCACCGCACCAAGTGCGCGTGAATATGTCCCGGGTGAGGCGCCAACGAGCGCTCACCGACCGCGTGCAGTCAACTTGATCGGTGTTCGACGCAGGGACAGTATCCCCACGGTGCAACTTGCACGAAATTATGGAAACCCCGTTCAGCCGCCTCGCTAAAGCGAGAAATGCGATTCGACAAACGTCTGCCAGCAATATGTGAATGAGTTGATGGTGAAGGCTGCGGAGAGCCAATTATGGAGGCTTCTTGTCGCCTCCACAGTAGACCCAGAATTTTGGGCCTAGGAGAGGGCGAATGAAGGAGAACTTGAGGCCGAGGAGTCCCGCCAACTTGGTGGTTTATCAGTGCTGAGCCTCAGGGGCTAGGGATCGAGTAGAGGAGTCTGACGGAGAGCGACCGGCAAGGTTATGACGAGCAAATGATCGTACGGGTGACGCCAGAGGAGGGTTTCGAACAGTCCGAGTAATTCTTCACAGCGAATCTAAAAGAATGTGGGAAGGTCAAGAAGACGTAAATTCTATCCCTGGTCAAGATGTAAGGATTGCCAGGATATTGCGTTCGAAGGTCTCTGTCCAAGCGACAAAGACTGTCGTCGAGATTTAGGTGAGTTGAAGAAAAGATGAGGATCCAAAAGCAGGAGTTTTGTTCCAAGGCCAGAACTAGCGGAAAATTCTCTCGGCTGTGCCAGGTCTAGGTTGTGAACAAGCCTCGAAGCGAACCGTCGAGACTTCTCACGAATTCAGCCAAAAACACCCCAGCCCAACTCCGGTCTCGTAATGCTTCCTTCTACGTGTCGCATCTAAAGCAAATAGGTGCAATGCTCAATTGATCCCGTGGAATGCGTCTTGGAACCCAAGTTTCTGCCGTTATACATAGGAACACGCCTTTCTTGTCCGTTAAAGATGGGGTACTTCATACTGTTCCTTATCATGAGCTCCTTTCAAGGCTACGGTGAGCACGGAGTTACACCTAGTACTGTACGTCGTCGGGGTACGGAAACGGCACTCGCTCACAGCCCCTGGATATCGCACGTGCATTCCATCCACGCACAGGGTCGCTGGCCGCCAGATGTTCCTCTGGCAAGCAGTAAGAACCGTTTTCTGCAAAATCGGCTGTGTACAATGAATATTTCTTCATAACGTAAGAACAAGAAGCATGAACATAGACGGAGCTCATGCTGCCCTCGCATGCCTCCAGGTGGTCCGTGCTCCGTAGCAAAACTTCCATTGGTCCCGAGTGTGGGTGGCATCAACCACCAACTGGTAACAACAGCCTTACAGCTTCATACTTGAAGCACGCCCCCCCCCCCCCCCCCGCAGTGCCGCCTGAAGAGATATCACACTCCCCTTTCCAATTAGAAGCAATCCCAAAGATGGCCGACCAGCTCTTGGAGAAAATACAAGAGGTCTTCGAAGGGCAAATTGTAAGTTGTCACGGAAATGGTGTTGCTCCCCACGAAACTAACCGATGTAGGACTTCGAAGGCCAACGTCTGGCCGAGATCCTATCTACGGTCTTCCTTGCATTGACCGGTGTCAGTATCCCATCCCCTCTGCATCTATCCAATCCCCACAGCTGATAGCCACAGATGGTTGCGTTTTTGACAGGCTTTATATCAGGAGACGTACACACTTTGCTCTGGGTGGGCCTTGGGGGTGCTTTGCTTACTTTCCTTGTTGTCGTTCCGCCCTGGCCCTTCTTCAACAGAAACCCTGTGGATTGGCTACCTGCAGGCACAGTATTGACCGGGTCGGAGCTACATCTGGATGGGAAAAGGATCAACTGACCGGCGCTGGGTGTCATGGAGTTTGAACTGTCAGGCTACAACGGGAAATAGTTTATGCAATTCCGTCGTCAATCCTGCATGGCTTTTGCGAACAGCAGGCATGCTATCTCTGTCTTCGTTGCCCCGTCAAGTCACAAGCATAGAGTGAGATTTATCGTACCAACGCCCAACGCCATGCTGTCCCGCCCAAGGACTTTGACACCCGTGCAGCCCTCGGCGCTCTTCAGCGACCGTACTTCTGGAACTCCCAATCACGGTTGTCGAGAGGGCATACTTGTCGGGTCTTCAGCCAGCGTGAGATGCAGTGAAAATGGAAGGCATGCTAGATAATAAGACATGGATCAGCTACAAGGTGCGCTGTGATTTGTGAATGTAAGCTCACATTGCAAATACCCCACGCAACCGTGCACTCCTCACTGGTGGCTGAGGCTTGGTTGGCATGACACTCGATACCTGGTTCGAGTCAGCATGGCGCAGACACGTCCACTGCTTGATGGGAATCGTACATAGATCCATGATATGGTTTCTGCAAATAGCACAGTTGTCCACCACTATGTCCCATGCCCAAAGAGCGACGGCGTTCCACTTGTCCAAACTCAGCCACAAGCCTGCGGAAATGACGCGGCGGGAAATATACCTTCTTGACTTCGAACCGCTTCTTTCCATCCGTGAGCGACTCATCAGCCGGCGTTTTTGAAGACTTGACAGGTGCCTTGGCCTTGGAGGGAGCGGCGGACGCAGCGTCAGTCATCTCGACGTCGGCCATGGATAGCTTGCGGGGTCGATGAAGTATCCGGGAGATTGATGGTATGGCGGCCTTCAAAGGCTTTGGGGGTAGGGCGTCGCTCAAGAAGGCCTGTGAAGGGAACCGCCAGATATATGCAGAGTGGAAGCGGCGTCGAGTGAAGATGAGGACGAGTGCTCAGCATACAAAGACAGGTTCAATAACCAGGAAGGGTATGAAGGTAAGAGCATAAAGCTTCGGACGGTCACCCTGCTGGCTATAGCACGGGTGCTCTAGCCACTTCGAGTTAAAGAGCTACAACGTAACAGCCAACCCAGCCAGCCCGCCCTGCCCGCCATCTCGCGACTTCACCTCCCCTTCCAATTCCCTCGCCGCCAACATCACGGAACCTTCAGCAGAGTAGAAATGACGCCCGCATCTTCCAACAACAGTCTCAAACATCAACCTCTATCAACCCTTGACCGGGCACCCTCACCTCCAATATTCCCCACGCTAAAGAGAACTACCTCAGGAAGCGGCTGCTCAACCACCGCGCCGACTTGACCAGAGCCTTTCCGCGCGTCCTACGAACCTACAGAAACTGGATCCCATCCGGATAAATCCTGATATTACCGCTGAGATAGATCGGAGCGATAGATAGACTCTCTTCGGCGCATCTTTGATTCTCCTACTCTGCTCCGTTCTCAAGTACGCCAAGTGCACTAGGCTGCCTATTTACTTCAGCCAGCGTGCGGGATGCCTAGAGCAGCAACTTCTTCGCCAATGAAGGCAGATAGGGGCAACCAGCAGCGTACCAATAGTGCTGCAGGAACCTTCGTTGAGCGAGAGGCAGGCGCTACAGGACATCTGCGTAACCCACATGATGTACGAAAGCGCATCAACAATCAGCGTCATCAAGCAAACGGATTTACCTCCACGGGTCGACCTGCAGATGACTTCGCGCTGCCTTCTCAGCCCGAAACTCCAACAAAAATGCCCCGAGTGGACCCAAATGGCAACAAGCCTCTCAATGATGGACAATATCTCTCCGAGTCAGGCCTGGCCTCGAAGTCGAAGCAAGAATCGCAGTCACACCCTGGCGAAACTGCTCAGAGCACATATACATTGACAGGCCAGCGCACTAGAAAAGCGAAAGGGCCACATAAAGTCAGTTCGGCTGTTTCGACGGCAACGCCAGCGAAGGCTGCCTACGCGGGACCAACTTTCCACGCCTCCCCAGCCCCATCAGCTCTCCCTATTCCCAGCTTTTTCTCCAAATCTGTCCCTAACGTTCCGACAGAAAACAGTCTTCAAGCAATGGTAGAAGGAGAATCATCAGATAGCGGTCCGGCCTCGCCGATAGAGGCGATGCCCGCGCGATCAATGATTCGACAAGACCGTAATGAATCTCCCTTGGATATCTTCTTCAAAGCGGATCGAGAGGAGAGGGCGAGGGCGAGGCAGCACATGCCCTCACATAGCTCGCCTCGCGCTTTCTCTTCTCGTGTAGGAGTGGACGGATCACCGCTTCGCGGAAACTCTTCCTTCCCTCTAGCAACTCAACGTCGAAACGCATCCTCTCCAGGCACCGTCAGCCAAGGTGCTGAAATGTTTAACTTTGAGATGGAGAACGGTAGTACCCCTGGAACTCCTATGGGACAGGCTTTTGCGACCCCCTACAATGAGCGTATGGACGCGTTTCGCAAAGGTGTGCCTTCACCAGGCCTACAGTATGCGGAAGAACAAGAGCGGAAGATGAAGAGTCAGGCTCTTAAAGATCTCTTGTTCTCGGCAGCAGGGAACCAACGCAGTCACCCCCGACCAGGAGCCAATGGGGATACCTTGAAACCAGAAGGATATTCTGCCTCTTCTCCTTCCCATCAACCCAACGGGCTATATGCAGACATACGACCAAAGGATAATGCTACGCCTCAGGTGGGATTTTGGCAGCCAACGCCTCAGTCGCCGACAGGGGTAGCCCGGAAATCGTACCTATCTAAGGACACTTTCCAAGGGTATACTGGAGGATCTGCAAGTCCAGGGAAGCGGCCTTCAAGTCTTCGCCAGGAGCTTAGCCCGATCACAGCGACCGGGGAATCTCAACTATCTGAGCTCTTCGGTTCGCAACCTGCCTCCGGCCCGGCAAGGCTTGATACCCATACAATCTCCAACAAGAACACCAATGCGCATATCTCGAGCAGCATTCACGGGCAGCCCACCACCAGAGTCGCTTCTGGGCCACTCAGTAAGGAGAACACAGACGTCTCATCAACTTACTCTGCGCAACAGACCAGCGATGTGAAGTCCATGGAAGATGATCTGCGGAGAATACTGAAGATGACTGCGTCGGGTAATGGCGACCCTCCGTCGAGCAGTTCTTATGGTGGTGTCACATGAGCATCTGGCAGCAGATGCGATAGCGGCAGAGATGCGCCTTCAAAGATCCTTGAGATAAAGTATCTTCGCTAGCCAATGTGATACCTTCTATGACATGCCTTCATCCCGATCCTTATCCTGCCCGTGCAATCAGACGTCTTTTGTTCCTCGACAATGGGAGCTCCTGCACCAGCCTTGTTCTAACTTACCTTACCACTAGGTGGTCCTGTTGCAGGGATGTAGAAATCCAAAATCCATCAATTGATCCCTTCCATGTCCGATTGTCAGGACTGGGCACACCTTCCTTCGGGGAGTGACGGGAATAACCAAGGGTGGTTCCGGAAATACCCCAATGATCAGTCTCTCTCCACAGCACACAGAAGATATGTCGACCCGTTGACGGAAAACAGCATATATACGCATATAGGCTCGTTATATGCTATAGACAATGGGTTTGCCGGGCATGCACCCAAGAGCTGGCATCTGTTTCGTCATAGTATCTCCGTCTTCGCACTCCCACGTAGCGCATATCCTCCTTGTGGCGTCTCCACCCATAACTCGTACTCGCCTTCCGCCCCGACCTCTCGGCCACATAGTCTCAGAGGCTCGTTGGCATATAAAGGTGACAGGTTCCTGTATTCAACCTCTTTGATATGAACACTTCGCCCCACATGTTTCGATGCAGTATGTTGTTGGAGGAGGGTAGTGACAAGGGTGAATGATAGTGGGCCATGTACCAGGAGATGACGGTGGCCCTCGATCTTACGACAGTATTCCGGATCAAGGTGGATGGCATGCGCGTTGAACGTCAGCGCGCTGTATCGGAAAAGTAGCTTTGCATCAGGTACTAGCGTATGAGAGAAAGTAGGCTCGTGGGATGCTAGATAGGAGTTCAGAAGAAGGATAGGAAGCGCGGACAATGAGGATTCCTACCCTTGACGACCTTACCGGGGGTCTTAGCTGCATCAGCTGCCTCGGTGGAAGTCCTTCCACGCATGAAGACAATATTCCTTCTTTCCACGATCGCGGCCTCGCCGAAGTCTCCCTCTGCCTCGGTCCAGATTCTGTCTCTGATCTCCCGATCCGACTCATCTTCTCGCACCTTCCCAACTCGTCGCTCGACGCCGACGAAGACCTTCTCTTGCCCCTCTGCACCCTTCACATTGACGTCTCGGATACCTTCGAGACAAACCGCACGACTGCCGTCTAGCAGGATCGGTGTGTTTTTATTGAAGCGCACCCTTCCACCCGCCCACATCCGTCCAACGAAGGGTTCCCCAGGGGACTGTAAGGGATCGGTGCCATCTGGCAACAGTTGTGAAGCTGGAATTGGTGGAGGAAAGTACACCAGATGATGTGCCGGCGCAAGGACCGACGGTTCACTAACTTTAGGAAGGACAGATGCTGAACCCCGCGACTTGATACCGGTCAACTCAGACGGCAGAAAGTCCGCTAGGGAGACATTAAGAAGGTGGGAGGGTTGTGGAGAGAGATAATCAAAGACGAGAGGAAGTTGGCGAGAAGTGAGGGAAGACTGGAGGTCAGCCAGCTGAGAGTACCAGGCGCGGCCACGTGCCCTTCCGGAGTAAGGTTGAAGGATCCGAGAGTGCCGGCCAGTAAGACGCAAAAAGCCCTGGCTCATGATAGTTGGAGATTGCATTGTTCAAAGCAGCACCAGACCATAATGCACCGATGCGCACTGGTGGAGACCAGGAGCAGTGTGAGCTTAGGAGCCGGGTAGGGTTACCAGCCGGACGTCTTACAATAAGATAATTGATCGTTGAACACAGCGAGAGGAGGCTGGTCGTTTATATGGGTTGGTGTTCTCCCAATTCCAGATCGACGAGGTGAAGACTGGGGCAGATGAGAGGGCAGATTAGAGGGCACAACTGAAGCTGATGAGCTCCGACGGCGATATTCGGCTGGGTCACGGCAGAAGCCTGGGGTTATTTGTCATGTTTGCACCGAGCGCGGACAGGACAATCTCATTCCAGTCGCATGGTAGTTTCCAATGGGATGATAACCTTATGGTCAACAGCGATCATATATATTCGTTTGTACCGACATCATGCCAGTAAATAATATCATTTTGCTCGGGTTATTCTGCGAACTTTTGTCTCCATTTTCCCAACAGTCTCCAGCCTTCGACACGCCCGTTCAATTCCTCCAATGCCTTGTCGACCACTTTCTCGTCATCCTGTGCCTTCGTCTGCTGAAACTCGACGAAGAAAATATAATGCCACACCCTTTCCCGGCTGGGTCTAGAATTGATGCTCGTCAAATTGAGTTTGTAGGTTTTGAAGACCATCAGGGCATCCGCCAGCGCACCCGGCACACGATGATCAACGGTGAAAGACAACAGGCATTTCGCAATGTCCTGAGGCCGATTCTGGCCCCCTTCAATTCCCATCGACCCCTTCTTGAGGACGAGGAATCTGGTGGTATTGTCACTTCTATCCTCGATGTTCTCGGCTAGAATGTCTAGCCCATATACTTTCGCAGCAGTCCGACCTGCGATGGCCGCCACAGCCCCGCTCTTGTCTGCAGCGACGAGTTCGGCTGCCTTGGACGTTGAAGATACCTCCTGCCTCTCTGCGCTCTTGTGACGCGAGGAAAGAAACGCGCCGCATTGACCCAATGCTTGTATATGCGAATATATACGCGTGATGTTGACATCTTTATTCCCGGAAAGGGATCGAATGCCCAGAAGACAATGGTGGACATCTAGGAATGTTTCGTCGAAGACAATGATGTTGCCATACTTCTTTTCCCGATCTGCAAATAGATCCAGCGTATGCACTACGGAGCCATTACTCGAATTCTCGAACGGCACAACACCATAGAGGGCAGCCTCCGACCGTACTGCCTCGAAAACGTCTAAGGAAACCGAGTAAGCCAATGGACTTCCGTGAATGCGATACGCACCCTACCTTGGATAGACCCTTGTGGTATCAGAACATATTGGCCTTCGGGAAAGCAGCCCAGGGTAGCCTACTTCGCCTTTCTGGTCAGTGCTCAGCTTCTTCCGCAGGCGCCGGAGGGCAGGAATCCTTTCCGCACCAGCCGAGTATAGACGAACCTGGTGAGAGTAAGATGCTGCAGGACCAAGGTAGGCCACCTTTGAATTACTATCCACCATCTCCCATCAGGCGCATGGAGAATGCGAAATTTTGTCCCTGGTCAGGACGTCCGGTAAGCGATGTCGCGAAATTTTGTAGCGATAATACAGCTGACGAGCGTCCTGGGCCTGGGCGATGTGATTGTCTCGCGGACTGAGCAAATATTCAACTCCAAAAATCATACAGGCCTCCACGGCAGTTACCGAGCAGTGCACTGCTGGGCCTCATACGAAGTCGCCAAGTCGATGCGGGTCACTACCTTAGGTAACCTGCGAGCCTGTATACACTACTGATCGTGATGGGCAGAAGAGAACACAATATGTCGCACATTCATCACATTTACTTGCACAGATGACCGTATCGTCTCAAAACTGGCAACCTCCAATTGGCGACAGATAATTTGTACAACCATGGCGGTGACATGATGGAAGCGCACACATGGTGACGCAGTCTTGTCTACCTCGTAGAAGCATGCCAGCTTATTGCTTAGATCGTGGGCAGCAAATTCAATCCCCTTCCATGCACCCGCTGAGATCCTCACCTGTAGAGGACGTACTCCCCCTGCTCAGCTAAAAATCGGTCAAAACCCGCCCCCAGGAACACAGGCAAGGGGAAGGAGACCTACCAGACGGCCCGTGGAGCTCCTGCTTCACAATTTGGACATGTGTGAGGCGGCACATCCCCTCATCAGTCCCTCTTCTCCGCAAGCGCCATGACGGCGCGAGGCGCGAGGCGCTGTCCGACCTTCTGTAGAGTTCCTCGGACAAACTGCCTCGCTCAATGCGAGGGTGCAAAACCGTCAATCTAACACCAGATGTTAGAAGAAGGTTCCAAAAGAACCAGACGAAACTTACCATCGTAAAATTCATCTTCGTCGTCAACATCAGCAAGCTGCTCGAAATTGACCTTGTAGCGCAAGATAGCGCCGATACCACCAAAGCCCTTTACGAACTGGTTGCCTTCACTGGAGCGGTCGGAGACAAACTCGAGGGTGGCACCAAAGTCTTTGTGCTTCTCCGCAAGCCATTCCAGGAAGGGCATCTGATTAGTGACTTCCATCTCCTGGCCGGTCTCTTTGTCCAAGAAGAGCTCGCGATTGGCTTCCTGTAGTTTGGTTGTGTGAAGGATCACTTGCGCGCCAGAAGCAGTCTTTAGCTCCCAGCGCGTGATATCCAAGTCCTCATATACAATCAAAATTTCCGCTGCACCGAGCTCCAACGCCTTCAGTGTATCGTCGACACCGTAACAGACACGGCCGCTATCTTGACTGATCTCGTCAAAGTACTTCCCAATCAGTTTCTTCTCTTGGATGAATTTCACGTTGCTCAGAGTTTCTGCCGCGAGTTCTATCGCCTGATTGAAGCCGTTTTCCCCTCCGTAGGAGACGTCGACGACCTTGATAACTTTGCTTTGGAGACGCTGATCGAACATGTCAGATTGATTGAGGTCATTTTTGAAATCCGCAGAACCGGCCAGGATCAAACCAGCGACGTTGACCTTGTCATTGGTAATAAAATTTTGCACAGCAAGTTCGGCCACCTTCCTGACGTAATTATGCCTCTTCTCCTCACGAAGACGAGCAAAACGCAAGGCGGATTGTCCACCACGACCGTGCTTCTTGGGAAGGTCAACGGAGAACTTGTGGATGACGTCCCTTGTATTCCCGCTCAATGTACCGAATAAAGCACCATTACCATCCATGATGATGAAACCAAACTTCTGATCAGATTCCAGAAGCTCGCTGAGCGCTTCTGTATGGAATTTGTTGTCGCAGAGGTACAAGGAGGTATTGATGGGCTTGAAAGGCTCGAAGTCGATGTTGATCTTGCGTTCCTTTCCTTCTGCTGTAATGACTTCACCACAATAGACGACCAGGCCATTGGGCGGAACTTTAGAATAGAGCTTCAGACGCTGTTGCGTCGACGTAATTGCCGAAAGCACAGATTGACGATTGACACGAGACTTGATGTTGGAGGCTGTGCCCTAGCAAGACATGACCATGAGCAAGGGCCCTTGGCTGGGGACAGTCGGGAACGGAAGACTTACGAATTCTTCGGCCAACATTTTCGCCGCGCGGGCGATTTGATCTTTTGGGGCTGCGAAAAGGGTCAGCACACGCAATATGTCGGGAGGGGAGCCCGGCGGTAAAGGCGGGGTAACTGACGAATAATCAAAGAAATCATAGAGGTGCCATTCCCCCGGGCGGCTTCAAGACGCTTGATCAGCTTCTTGACCTTCCAGATTTCGATATTCTTTTCGGCTTCATTCGCCTGAGCTTGGGCCGCTTGAGCTGCACTCATGTTGAGAAAATTCCAAGGGCAAAGGTGGACCGTTGACGTGCGGGACTCAAAAAGTATCTAACGCTCGGTCGCGCGACACAGACGTCGTGCCCGATGTAAGATGTGAACTATTTGAGCTGGCAGCCGTAGTCTTGTGGCGGTCTGGATGTGGATATCCCTTGGAGGGGGGGAAGTTCAGGGTCACGACAAAAGAAAATGAATGTGCGAAGCGGAGGCGAAGTGGCCATGGTTGGTTTGGGGCACAACTCTGCAAGGCTCGCTGGCTGATTAAGAGCGAGACAGTGCCAGCGCGCGCATACAAATTCTTTGGTACATCATACCCGCACTATAATACTCGTACTCCGAGTAAAGGTCCTTACCTTTCATATACTGGCTCCCTGGCTTCAAGGGGCAACAGAGCATGAAAGATTTTTCGCGCGGGAAATAATAGATCAGGAGGAGGAAGGTAAGAAGAAGACCCTTGAGAATAGGGGTGGTACTGAGGCCACTCTCCGAGATGCATTTCCTGTCCGCTTGTACGAAGCGTACTTTGTAGAGTAGGTACGAAGTACCGTAAGGTAAGGCAGTTTAGCTTCGTACGATTATTATCATTTACTGTTTCCCTTTCTCGAGTAGCACATAGAAGGTACTCCAATATAACAATCGTAGAATTATCAGATCATCTGGAAACACGAGCCGGGAGACGAAGTGGTGAGAATCATAATGATAGTAGTGGTACAACCGATGATAATATATATCTCTCGGGTGGAAGACTGCTTGTCTTTCCAGAACGCTCTTTCCTTGCTCCTCTCCACTTTGGGCGCGGCTTCTCTTATCATTAAATCACTAGTCCCACGCCATGCTCTTGACATCTCTGATGTGCTAAGCACCTCAAGGTACACGGTAGATACCAACAATCGTACTGTGCCACCCCGCATATAAGTTGTCTTGATAAGGTATCGGAAGGTCAAAGTATGAGGTAGTCGCGTGTCTGTATCTGCGGTGTGCTGGATCTTTTCTGAGGGCACAACACTGCGAGACTGTTCAATCCTTCAAATTTTAACTGTCACCGTCGCGGACCTTCTTTCCACCCTGATGAACTGTTGCTTTCTTACTGTTCTTTGACCTGTCGATACCCTCTACTGCGTTTTTCCCCTTTGCCCGCCAAGGCTGTCCTACTCGTCTCTTATCTCAACTGCTAGTAGATTCAGTGTGGGTTTTAAGTGAACCGGCCACAAGATTGCAGATATCTATCCCAATAATGCTATATACACGTTAAGGCTCCGGGTATCGTACAGAAGTCGGCAGAGAAGAAGCTGGGAGTATCCATTCGGACGCAATGGCCTCGTCACCTTCCAAGGTCCCTAGGAACTGGGGCAATTCCAGTTATGGGGGATCCCCAGAACGACAGTCAACTGCCTCAGCTGCTGTTCCAGCGATGTCGGGAGGGAACCCGCCGGGAAATTCTGCAGAATCGCGTGGTTTGTCGTTGCCAGGACGTCAGCGTCCGTCTTTTGATGGGTCGGTGGGAAGGAGACGGTAAGTGTTGCCCTGAGGAGGTTGAGCAACTGCCTGTGGACCATACCTGACTTCCTGGCTACCGATACTTTCTTCGGCTTTCTTATTTGCTCTATCTCACTCATGTTTAGATCCCTATATTCTCTCAGACACGCCGGCGGTGTCAACAGCCTGGAGAACTTCGCCAGGTCATGGCAACGTGCGGCCGGGTTCTGGGAGATTACACCCGCTCCAGACTTGTTCGAGCAATCCGAGACCGAGGAGCAAGAGGGAGACACGGCGACCATCGATGAAGAAGCACTGAGTGTTCCCCCTTCACCAGATTCGGAGGCAAGGCGTCTGTCATCAACAAGGGAGTACACGGAAAGGGCCGAGAGCGGAGAAAGGGTTACAGACGGACTGATCACCGGGCCGGACAGAACGAGCAGCGAAAGCGCCAGCGATATCATGCGCATCGCCCCACACCTGGGGTCTCCGTTCTCTGCCAGCTATGGTACCAGTTATGGTACCCTCTCAGGTCGAGTGAACGATGCTTCAATAAACACGGCCGGGAGACTCTGGCGCGAGCAGCAAGCAGCGGGAGTACAGAAGCCCGAAAAGGAGAGAGAGCCTCTTCTTGTCAAAAGGGTTGAACGAGAAGATGGCAAGTTGGTGAATGTCGTTGTGGGACAATCCACGCTGCCACAGACCGTATTCAATTCGATCAATGTGCTGGTTGGCGTGGGGTTGTTGAGTCTTCCACTTGGCTTAAAATATTCTGGCTGGCTCGTCGGTATGTTCTTTCTCATGATATGCGCCCTGGTGACTTCATACACGGCTCGACTCCTTGCAAAATGTCTGGACGTGGATGGAAGTCTGGTGACATTTGCCGACCTCGCCTATATTTCCTTCGGCCAGAGGGCAAGAATCGTGACGAGTCTCCTGTTTTCCATTGAGTTGCTCGCGACCAACGTTGCCTTGGTCGTCCTATTTTCAGATAGCTTGGATGCTCTCATACCAGGTTGGGGTGTTTTGGAGTGGAAGGTTGTCTGCGGTGTACTGCTACTACCGCTGAGCTTTCTGCCATTACGAGTGCTCAGCATTTCCAGCGTGGTTGGGATAACGTCCTGTGCGGGAAGTAAGTACCTACCCTAACATGCCTTCGAGGCTTTGAAATTGACCCTTCTGTAGTAGTGATCGCCGTCGTGATTGATGGCTTGCTTAAGCCGCATGCTCCCGGTTCTTTGAGGGAGCCTGCCGCCACCTACTTGTTCCCTGCCAATTGGTCGACGCTTCCACTTAGCTTTGGCCTCCTGATGTGTGAGTGGCAATTAATCCTGACGACTCTCGAATTATACAGCTCACTTCCCTGAAAGCTCCTTGGGGCGGCCACAGTGTATTCCCCAATATATACCGTGACATGCGTCATCCACGAAAATATGGCAAAGGCCTTCGCATAACTTACGTTTCCACAGTAAGCCATCCCGCGTCAACGGAGCTCGATTATTTGCTAAGATCGTACAGTATGCGCTTGATGTAAGCTTGGCTATCGTCGGATATCTAATGTTTGGTGATGCAATTCGGGAAGAAGTTACGGCCAATATATTGACAGCAGATGGCTATCCGAAAGCCCTTTCCATATGTATTGTCATCTTCATTGCGATCATTCCTTTGACCAAGATTCCACTAAAGTAAGTCCTTTGAGGAGTATTGGAGATCTTAACTGACGGAACCCAGCGCACGTCCAATCGTGAGCACGATCGAGATTTTGTCCGGTCTTGACGCCCGTAGTGTGCCTGTATCCAACACGCTTGCCGGGATGTCTGGCATCACAAGGGGTTTCCTGAAGGTTGCTGTGCGTATCTTGACAACCATGACATTTGTTGGAATTGCTATTGCATTTCCCTATTTTGACAGCATCATGGCTTTTCTTGGATCCGCAATGTGCTTCACAATTTGTGTCGTTCTGCCTGTCTCGTTTCACCTGAAGATATTCGGATCTAGTATCTCTCTGAAGGAAAGAATCTTCGACTGGGCCTTGATCGTTGTTTTCGGAATCCTGGCCGTCGTCGGGACTATCTGGGCGTTCCTGCCCAGGGACAAGATTGGCGCATTGTAAGCCAATCTCGGAGTACGATGAGGAGCGATGTGTATATAATATCACCGTGGTGTAAATAGTATCCAGGTTCACATGACGGTCAGATCCAGTATGCAGTCCATCGATGTACTAGACTGCTATCGAATATTATATTCCGCTTGCATCTTGCTTGAGCCGTCTTCATTCAAGGACGACCGCGAAGTTGTTCCTCGATTTCCCCGGGTGCAATTCCACCTTCGGGAACGCCATCATTTGGTGTAGCTGTTCGACCGGTTGATACTTCCAGAGATAATATACGAGCTTGGCGGACAGTTTGTGTCTCAACATAACGTACCCCAGGCTTTGCATAATCTCGGAAAGGTGTTGTTGCGTTAGGTACCGCGAATTCGTTACACATGGAGCCGGAAGCACGAGGAACAAAGCTGGAAAGAATCCTGCAGAACCATCAGGCCCAGTTGAGGGCCGCAAGAATTGTAGGGTCCGCTTGAGCATCTCTCCTCGGCCGCGCATGTTGGGAACATAGTTGAGAACCAAAGAGAGACTGATGATATCAAACTTTTCGGCGTCATCGAGGGGAAGTGGACGCTGCATGAAATCTTGTTCGAGGATACCCTTCTCTTGGGCATGGAGATCAATATGGGTAACATCGAAAAGAGCAGAACGAGAGCATGCGTTGTTCGTGGTAAGAGCGCCCACTTCTAACAAGCGCAGTGACGGGATGTCCGGATTTCTAGAGTGAGCACCACGGCTGTTGGAAAGCGGCTTCAACCATTCCATCAACTGCTTGGACGAATCTCCACCACGTTCCGACGACTGGCCGATCCTACTAGCTCGCTGATACTTTTCAAGACCGCCCAGTTCTTCGATCTGCCTTTTTAGTGCTTCTGCGCGCTTAGAGTCACCTGCTTCCAGTGCTTGAGCCTGCCTTTTGACGAGTTGATGGTGCATGCGGATGAGGGTGCGTGTGGCTTTGGAGGACACGCTAGGCTGAGGATGGGTGAAAGTCTTCGGCCGGCCATGGGAGATGGAGTGTAATCTCTTATCCTTCTTCCTACCTGCCATCGCTCTCCCGCAGCTGTTTATCGCATCACTGCAAGACCGGCACCGCACGCCTTGGGTAGGGGCGGGCAAAGGAAACGATGGCAGCCTCGTGCGATGGATACTGGCGAGCTGGCGAGCTGGTATCGTAGGTCGCGATGTGAGAGGTACAAGGTACAAACAAGGTACTGTACAAATACCTTAAATAATGCGAATGCCCGCAAGGCTGATGGGCGGGCCCACCACAGACGGCTTGGCACAATCTCATTGAAGCTAGCCTCGAGAGGGGATGGCTCTTCCCAGGCGCCCAGACCAACACTGCATGTTAGGGTTGGGCCCTCCCACAACCGAGAAATTGCAACACCCCGTCTATACCGGGTCTTGTTGAGAGAGACGTAGGCACGACTCAACCAAGCACCTTCAGCAATGGCGCCCAAAGCAGACAACAAGCAAGGTATGAGACATTTCTCTCTCTCTCATGTTCATGTCGAGAGCCTACACCACAGAAGTTTTCAGAAAAGGGTCCGTTGGCTGCGGAAGCTCCGAGTAGACCGACCGCTCTGATAATCATCCTGAAGCCATTTTCTGGAAGGAGCTTCTATGGTTGACGTCAGAGGAGGGCGTCAAAATCTCGACTGCATAGTGTTATGGCCTGATATGGACGTTTGAGACTGACTATTGGACTATAGGCGCAAAGCCGAAGCCATCCAAGAAGGCCAACCAGGCTGCGAAGGCGACTCTCAAAGGAGTGAGCCTGTTCCCTCCCTTTCATGGCCTTCAGTCCAGCTCACAACCTGTCAGGTCCACTCGCAGAAGGTCCGCAAGGTCCGTTTGTCGACAACTTTCCACCGCCCAAAGACGCTTCAGCTCTCCCGGTCGCCGAAGTACCCCCGCAAGTCGATTCCTCATGAGCCCCGTCTGGACCGTCACAAGGTGATCGTTCACCCTCTCAACACCGAGAGCGCGATGAAGAAAATCGAGGAGAACAACACGCTGGTGTTCATCGTGGATGTGAAGGCGAACAAGCGTCAAATCAAGGATGCGCTGAAGAAGCTCTACGATGTGGATACCGTCAAGATCAACACCCTGATCCGGTACGTGGACGGCCTGGGTGGGAGATATCTAAAGCTGGATGTACTGACGCTGCAACAGGCCCGATGGAACGAAGAAGGCGTTTGCGCGGTTAACCCCTGATGTGGATGCTCTGGACATTGCCGCGACAAAGCTCGCGATTGTGTAGACTGGGGCATTTGTGCATCGTTGGGTTTGCGGGAGTGCAGGTTTACTGGCCATAGCTTGAATGAAGAGTCATGCCATACAAAATTCCCTTGTCGATTCACCGGCAAGCCGAGAATCTTACGAGTGACAAGTATGATTTGCAGCCATCTTTTGGGGGGAACTCGATCGTGCATATGTTACAATGTCCGCTCTTCAGAACAGAACGCCCTTTGTACTGGGTATATCACCCTCTCTCCCAGCGACTTTTGAGGTTGCCATACGCGTGGCCACTGCCAATGCCTTGAACGCACTCTCGGCCCTGTGGTGATCATTCTCTCCCCGTATGCAATCCACGTGCAGAGTCACGCCGGCGGCCTGTGCAAAGCTCTGTAAGCAATGCGGCAGCATCTCCGTGCTGAGGTCGCCTATGAACTCCCGCCTGAGACCCAGATCTATGACGGAGTAAGGACGATTTGACAGGTCGATGACCGCCCTTGACAGGGCTTCATCGAGAGGCGCGTAGGCGAAGCCGAACCGTGCCAGCCCTGCGGTGGTGCCCAAAGCCTGCTTGAACGCCGCGCCGAGCGCAATGCAGCTGTCTTCGGCCGTATGGTGGTCGTCGACTTGCAGCCATCCAGGTTAGCATATCCCGTAAAGGTCTGGGGCCGGGCAAATGCCTACTGTGTAGGTCACCCTTGACCCTCATCCACAGGGACCAGCCCGCATGCTTGGCGAGCGCATGCAGCATGTGATCTAGGAAGCCAATGCCTGTGTCGACGTCGATGTGCTGAGCCGTAGATGACTGCGTCGCATGGCCCTCGGCGCCGCCCTCAGCGCTGGGGATATCGGAGAGGGCGCCTCCGTCGACGCTTAGCGACAGATGGATCTTCGTCTCGTTCGTGTCCCTCTTGACGGTCGCCTTCCGTAGACGCGGTTCCGATGCGTCTCCCATAGCGGCGGTGGTGGTGGTGGTGATGGCGACAACGGCGCAGCTATTCAAGCTTGTGAAGTGAGCCAGGGACTTGTTCGTAAAATATTCGACCCTCTGAGCGGCAGCCTTTTGGGGGCAGGGGTCTGGATTCCCACATTTGGGTGGTCGGAGAAATGTTTCGCCGGATTTACCTTCGGAATGTATCAGCCTGTCACGCAAGTCTGAGCTCCTTTTACAAGATCCAGCAGTTTCGTACGGCGTACAGGGTTCCAACGGGTTTCGCAGAGGAGTGGACGTCATACTATTCGGGCAAATGTGAACTCGTGTCTCTCAGTTCCACCGTCTGGAAGAAATCTTGCACGGCGTCTCGTCAGGCTCCTGGCTGCTCCTGCAATTCAACCACGATGGGTCAACACGGCAACCCCGCAAAGGCGGAGGAGGCGGAGCAGGCGCATCGCGAAGCGCTTCGAGGTGCGGTAAGCGGTGGTGCAAAGGTCAGTTGCGATGCCTTACTTACCGTACCCCCTCGTTCTCTTGTTTGCCCTTTCTTCTGGGAGACTGACTGACGCTACCCTATGAGAATTGCAGTGGGGCCTCTATATGATTGCCTTCTCGGCAGCTGCCCATCTCTTCTCGCCCATCTACCGCAATCTCACCGTTGGTTTCAAAGTTTACATTTTCATGTCGGGCATAACAATCGGGTCTATGGTTGAGGCGGATCATCGGTTGAGGGACTACGAGAAGCGAGTGAGACAGAAGAAGCGCTTGATGCTCGAGGCGAGGCAACGCTGGGAAGAGGAGCAGGACAGTTGAGGGTTGCAATTGGTGTTGCCCTGTTCATCCCCTCAATGGGGGCTGAGAGGATACCGGTTCAATTCTAAAATGATGATTATCACACCGGAGGCGGCCTTTCATCCAGGGTTACTCAAGCCAAGATGCTCCGCCGTGATCTCGAGCAATGCGGCCTGTTACTGGAAAGATACCGAATATATTCACAGAGGTCGATCAGCCTATCGTGATGAGGACAAGGGTCATGTTGATGGCCAATAGGAACAACTTCCTTCATTAGCCTTCCATTGTTATCTTCTGATCTCTAAGGCCTGAGCGACCATGACAGGCAAACCGCAAAGATATCGACAACAAAGACAAAGTCTTGTAGACCACCACCGAGACCGAATCTCTTGTATATGATCGCGAATCCTGGAACCAACAATCGACGTTGGTAGCCAACCAAGCTTGTTGTGCGCCAGGCGAAGGCCCACTATAGGAACATAGCGAGTACAACAGGTACAAGCAAGCCTTCACCCTTATCCCATCACGCACGAAGCGCCAAATATTGTTCTTCCGCGTGCCAGCCCCAACAAATTATTAAA
Source organism: Symbiotaphrina buchneri (assembly GCA_001599915.1). Taxonomy (NCBI): domain Eukaryota; kingdom Fungi; phylum Ascomycota; order Symbiotaphrinales; family Symbiotaphrinaceae; genus Symbiotaphrina; species Symbiotaphrina buchneri. The sequence goes on from BCIG01000018.1 coordinate 370,860, forward strand.
GTCATTACAACAAAGTAGGAACAAAGAAGTCAACAGGGACGGAAGCATGTAATGTCACATGGTTTGCCATAACACCAAATGCGCCGAAATATGGGACAGCGTGCCACTGCTGCCTAGTCTTGGGGCCACCAGAGCTCTTGCGGCTGCCGTCTATACCTCCAGCCGTGTAGAGTCCTTGCGGCCAACGGGCCGAAGGGTGCGTAGTTCGAATCTGCCTTTAGATTGGCCCTTGCGGGCTCCGAGGAGCGCAATCCGTCCGTATACCCACCAAAGACAGATACCCACGACTCCTGCCAGCACGAAGCCCATTGCGGTGAGAAGCATCCAATTGCGGCCCATCTGTTCGGACGTTAGTAACTGTGCGGTCGAAATTTTGTCCCTCACGATAACATACCCAAAATATAAGCTGCGCATCCTTGCCATGCCAACTACTGCCACGATAATGACTGAAGAAACTCCACGCATGCTTGTTGAACATGTCTGGCATGAGGATCCTGACGCGAGCCTCCTCTGGGACGCCCCACCTGATATATTCCTTCCAGATGACGCTCAGAAACAACGGCCCCGTAGAGTACATGACGGTAATGTAGGGGATCTGCCAGTTACGATCGTAACTTTGCAGAGAGTCGATTACCCTCAGGAAGAAGGGATGTTGGGGGACGGAGCCCATGGCATCATTCGATATGCCTGTGGGCACAGTGCGGCGGAGCCAAGCAGGATAGGAGAGTAATGGGTCCAAGCGGCGGTTGCATCCCTATTTCACATCAAATCAGCAAGAGCAAGAATGTGGGGAGTAGATGGCTTGACTGACGTCGTCCAGGTCTATGTACACTCCTCCGAAATGGGCAAGAATGAAGTAGCGGATTGCGTCTGCCCGTTGGATTGGCTGCTGATAGTTGTCAAAGGTTTCAAGGAACCAAGGATATTCCATAGCGATGAAGTCCCTGGATTTCGCATCCGTCCAAAGCTATCAAGGTGGTTTAGTCCATGTACTCCGCAAAATTCGAGCCATTGACACGTCATCTCACCTTGTACTCGTAGTCCTGATGGAGTTGAAGACATGTCTGCCGCGCCTCCTCCCAATGAGCTGGGATTGACTCGTTCACGTACGTCTGATGGATAATTTTCGGTATGATCTGTGTCCGGTTGTCGATCAAGTCGGAGTTTGGTGCAGGGATCTCGGCCCGGTGTATCGCATCGGCTGATCCATCCTCGAAGAGCAAGCAGAGGAGGGTGAAGACGCTGCGTACGAGGAACGCCACAAAAAGCAGATTAATAACGAGGAATATGACAAGCCCCCGTCGCATATTGAAGAGAGGCTTGTAATCAATACAGGCTTGAAAGAGTGACAGGAATTTTAATTGGTGATCGCAGACTGAGGAGTGACCGCGAACGAGGGGAGAAGGCCCCTGAAGGACGGACGTGCTACCGGCAATTGCGCGCCAGCATGGACCTCGCGATGCTTAATTGATGCTGGGAAGATTGGAAGGAATGTGTCGCTATGCAGCTGCTCTCAGCTTGGCTCTCTTTCGATGTGCTGTCTTCGCAGAGCGCCTGTGAGAGTTGGAGTTGAATTGTAGTCGTGACCACCGTTAGACGGAGCAGAATTGGAAGTCCTGGCACTTGTTCGTCGTCGCTTTTTGGGTTGGGAGGGTGGTCGTGGGGCGAGAAGGGGGCGCCGTCGTCTGAAGAAGAAAATGGGTGTGCGCGATGGCCAAGAACCAGACCCTTTGGTGAGCGACCGGGGGTGACGGTGGCCTAGATGTGGAGACCAGGTTAATTAAAGGCACTTTCCTACCTAAGGTAGGCCAAGGGTACGAATTAATGGCTAAAGGTAAGATCTTACCACGCAGGCAGGGTCAGGTGGGTACGGTACTTGGAGCAGGACCGAGCAACGGGGAAATTATCCTTCTGTGCTTCGTGCACCGCCCGCGAGTAATACCTTATATCTTCATACCTCAAGATACCGTACGAAATGGTGGTACCAGTATCGCGGATGACTGGTAAAACGGCACAATAAGTTCCTCACCCCAGGTACCTAAGTTAGGTACCTCGAGTACAGCTCCAGGAGGTAAATATATGAATTCTCTGCGCAAGTAGCCCGTAGAAGAAGCAGTGTGCGAGCATCATGTGAGATCTCACTTGCGTCTCCTCTGTCCACCTAGGTCTGGCAGGTGACAAGAGTCTTCCAGCAACTACCAAACAAGAAGGTACCTGAACAATCATATCATAGGTACCTTACCTTATCTTACCCTAACATAGGGGAGGTACCTGTATTCATTTACGCTTGTTACCAAAGGCCACGACGCCTCCTAATCCCAAGACAGCAAGCGTAGCGAGCGATGTCCTGGCACGGATCTGGTGGCTGTGCTTGCTCACTTCCCAATCAAGGCAGATACCGGTATTTGCATCTAAGGTGCCTACCTTAAGGTAAGGCAACTCAAGATTCTCAACCGCATCTGCTCGTCCGAGGCACAATCCCGCTCTTTAGCACGAGCCAATCACACTCACTCACTGACAGTCAAGCGGGCCGAGGCCATCACGGCGTGCATATATTCGTACGTACTCGCGGACATTGTTCGTCCGAGTACAACAAACATTTCTGCCTGAAATTCAGGATAGGTTTCCGATAGGAAAGGGGCTGCACGGCGAATCATAACCTCCGACTGTCCGCGAGCCCTACTCTGCTTGGCTGGGTTGTAGTCAGACTCCCCGTGCCTTACAATGTTATCTGTTATCCTTTTCACATATCAGAAGGTGGAGATCTACAGACGATCCGCCGGTGCAAATGAATATTGCCTGATGTTGACCCCACTCTGCCGAAATGCGGCTCCAGGTCATGAACCCCGGACCGGACCCTCCCCCGCTCTAGAACACCCCTGCCCCACGTGCCAACGCCAAGATGATGCAGCGCAATGGCAATGCAAATGCAAATGCTATGCAATCCGAGCCGACCATTCCAGATGACCCTTCCGCTCCATGTCTCACTGATCCCCAAAAGACGAGAGACGCCAAAAGATAACGTACCGAGGCCAACCAAAACTCCCCAAGCATACCCCTACAGCCCCCCTACAGCTCAAACTGCTTGCTGACTGAAAGACCCGATGCATCCTCAAATGTATCACCGGTCAGGCCGAGCTTCTCCTCAAGCATCTCTTCCAGACTCGGGGCAGCCTGGAACGTGAGCAGACCCTGGTCCTCTTCGGCTAGCGCTTCAGCATTGCCCTTAAGTGTCGTTGCCGTCGCAGGTCGCGTCTCTTCACCATCCATCTGACCGTCTGCGATTGACCCAGCGTCTGCGCCCATCCCATTGGCAATATTGAAGTTCCGCGCTAAGAAAGTCTCAAGTCGCTTGGCTTGAACATCCCATTTGTCGTTCAGGACTCGGATGGCGTCCTGTACATCCTGACTGCTGTCAGTAGGCTGCGCCAGTACTGATGCACCTTTGGGGCCTTTATTGCCAACAGACGCCAGCGTTTTGCGGACAGAGGTCTTGGGAGGACTGGATCGTAGCCCCTCCGATGCGTTCTGCATTTCCCTCTTCAGGTTTCGCAGAGCTTCTTCCCTGGACAGCTCCATCCGGGGCAGATACAGCAGGGTATGATTGTAGGCTAGACTATCAACCAAGACCGTGAAAGCCTGAAGATTGATATCGTTGTGCTCACAATAGATCTCCCGAAGACAATGGTTTTGTTCCAGAACCGAGCTTAATGTATTTGCTCCCTGGAGGCCGAGCTTTTGGTCTGCGTCTGTCAGCGCCGGTAGGACCCACGGACCACGGGGATGCTTACACTCTATCCGCAGAACTTTCAGAGTATTGTTCTGCTTCAGCCCTGTCAGTGCATGGTTGAGCCCGATCCCAAATTTTGCCACCTCAAGGTGTGCATGTTCCCCCGAGATATCAAGCTCCTCCAATGTGTGGTTCTCGGAGAACATAAGTTTCAAGGCCTCGCAGGTCTCTTCGCTAGCGTCGTACGGTAAAGAAGCTTTTGAAATATCGAGATACCTGAGCGTTGTATTCGAGCTCAACGCTTGCACTAGATCGCGAAAATGGTCTTCCTTCTCATACTCCACCATTTTCATTGTCAACAGAGCTGGCGTCAGGTCACTGCGCACTGCGTTGACGAGTTCGAAATGGTCTTTTTCGAGGCGATTTTCGCTGACCTGAAGATGGAGCTCCCTGGCTTGACCAGGTTCTCGGCACATAGAATGCATGAATATAGCCACGTCGCGCCCAGTCAGCCCACATTGGTTCAGCCTAACTTCCCTTAGGGTCTCGGATCTCGAACTCGCAAGATAGACAGAGATTGAATCGACGGTCTGTTCATTGAGCGGTGTCTCACTGAGATCCAATTCTTCAAGTCTCCATGTCAGGAGAGTTTCAGGTGATATAAGCGGCTCCGGCCCAGACGTGCGTTGCACTCGAGATAGGTTGATCTTCCGGATCAAGGCGAAATGTCCAATCTGCCCCTGGAATGTTGAAGGGGACAGCCTCGCCAAATTCCCCGATATGTCGATAGACTCCATGGTATTGTCCTGGGATAACATCGAGTTGAGCACTAGTTGCATAGTCCGGTCCGTCAAACCGCACCGACTGATTTCTATAGCCCGGAAATGACACGACTTCTCTACCAGAGCATCCACAAGATAATCAAGGTCATAATCACCCAATTCAACGCCATTCAGAACCACCCAGTCGACGTTCGTGAACTGTCGCCGGCAAAGGGGGAAAATAGCCTCTACAATCTCAGATCCTGTATCAGTCTGACCAGGGTCTCCTTCAGCAAGTTTTCTACTGATACACGCCGTGAAGTCCATCCGTCTCAGTCGTTTGCTCTTTAGTGCTAGCCCTTGTAGTTCTTGGATTAGAAGTGACTTCTGCGCTTGTCCTTTGATGTTTACCGCGATTCCAGATCTGGTTGTTCGCGGTACATGCTCGGTGCCGTGGGCGTCTCGCACACCTCGGAGAACGTCGAGACTAACGCCACGAAAGGATATTGCACCAAATGATTCGTTGTATCGAAGGGAACGCATTGTAGCTAACAGCTCCAAGATATTGTAATTCTTGCGAAGCGAGCTGGCGGGTGGTAGCAACTCGAATTCGGGCCCATCTTCCGCCAATTCATTGACGGCATAGCGGATGTTTGAGGTGTCGACATTGTATGCTGCGCAGTAGGCAATTAGTGTCCTGTCGAAGCATCTGTACTCTTCTTATTCGAATGGAATGGGGTAGATGTCGTCCTCAAATCGTTTTGGGACATCCGCCACCATGGGTTGGTCAAGCCATTCTGGCCTTAAGAAATCTGCCGCCTGGCGAACACAAAGCGCAATATCCATCGACGAGCAGGACGCAAGATATAGCCACACGGGCTGACGGGTCGGCATTCTGCTTGCGTCAGTACAAGTCGCGCAAGGTTCAGGGTCACTATACCGGAATGCAAGCTCAAATGCATAACTTTCTGAGGAGACGCTGAGATAGCTCAACGTCAGTAACCCGAAGGAACTCCTACTATTCAGCTCATTCAGAGATGAAGACGAGCTTCGATCAAAAGATTTCGGAAGAGGTATCAAGTGTACTTTGTGCATGCCAACAACAACATAACAGACACTAGCCGCCAACTTTACCAAATCATCTGAAGAGGACCGAGAAGCCGACTTATGTGAAGTTCGCTGCACGGCTTTGAAGATGCGAAAGTGAGAAGGATCGTAGTCGCGCTCCAGCTCTAGTCTTCTAGCAACATGCTCTATAGATTTGCGAGAGAACAGTGGCGGGTCAGTTAGACGAGCTCTCATGGATGCGCCACGGATCCCCGAGAGCCAAATATCTGCTTCTCTGGGATCCGGCCATTGCAACACCATGGACGATGCCTGGTTGATGTCCTCATCCAGAGAAGCGACTTCAATGGAGAAAAATGGTCGGCCATCATCACACTTAAAGACAGCGACGATCTGGTTCAAAGGTATCCCGAGATTCTTCTCTGCTGATGACTGAGAATCCCCCGACTGGAAGTCTTGGAACGAATTCACTGAGGGTACCGAGCTATGTCTGACCGTACTACTTCGGCCCAGGGGTGCAGGAATACTATCTCAAATCAGTGTATGAAGCAGGCGCTGGCACCAAAGACACTACTGACGATGGAAACACCTCAGCAGCACGACGTCCTTGACTTTTAAACCGGACCAGGTGCGTCTCGCTCAACACAAGGTACTCCTTCCTCTTTCGAAACATCCCTCCAGTGGTCTGCACCTCCCCATGGTAGACTACCAGCTTGCCTGTCGAGACGTGATCTTCGGTGTTGTCCATGCCATGAGACCTTGGCACAGCCAGCGGGACTTTCTCTTCATCATCATGGACATGGGTCGAACGGAGGGACCCAAACAAGGATGGAGGCCTTCCTTGCTTCATAGATGGCCTGGAGCGTGACTTCGGAGAACTTGGCCCATGCGCTTCGTATCTGGGACTCGAGTTATCACTTTCCGGAGTGGGTGAAAGAGAAAATCTCGAACTGGAAGGGCGCCGTTTCTGCGTCGAAGTCGACTTGCCGCCCTCTTCATCGTGTATTGGAGAAAGACTGTTTAACGTCGGGCGCGGGAAGAATCCCAATGAGCGCCTACGGCGGGGATCCGCGACGTCCCCGGATTTGAACATGACGAGATGCAAAGTCAAGACACGAAGGCTGTCGAGTAGGACCGCATCAACCTGCGTCGCTGTCAGTATGATTGACATGAGCATTGTCATTGATAACTCCAAGGTTATGATAGCAGCCACGTACGAGCAACAGGCTCAGAGGAGGGCTCCGAGCCCCTTCCCCCCCACTCCGTCACTCACGACTTCGTTTCAAAGCAATGTCCCAGCGATTCAATACACTGCAAAGCACATCTTCCCCAGACTTGGGCACAACCCAACGGGTGGATATGTGACAGCTTAAGTGCGGTAATCAGTGTTAATGGTCATTGATGTCGTAGGATGGATAGTGCTGAGCTTCTGTGCAGCCGGGCGAACAATGGCCGAGAATCAGCGACGACAGGGAGAACTGCAGGTGTGGTTGTGCCAGGACTTCCCGATGTGCCTTTCCAGCTTTCAAGATAGTTGCTTCTGTGGCGGAATCGGGTACAGGGCAGGCAGAGGAGAGTAGGTGCAGAACGAGAGAACGAGAGCAACTTGTCGATTCTGGAAAGGTCCGAGCACGGACCATCAGGTTGGGATCCGGTTAATCTGCACGTGCAAGGTACAGGCTACGTACCGTCTCTCTATTTATAGAAACTGTCACTGATCGCCGGACGGCACATAAGGTGCAGTGCGAAGTACTACCGAGTGCTCTTCACCAAGCAGAAAGCACATTTTTTAGGGCCTACCTCAGAGCCATAGAGCCACAGAGCATCGCCATCTCCTCTGATCATTCTTTCGCCACTGATCGCCGCTCGACACAGTCAGAAAGGGGTTTGGTATTCGATAGGATTTCCAAAAGTCTAATTCAGTCCCCAGTCCAATGGCATCTCCATCAGGCCTTCATGGCGGCAAGGAGGGCTTCTCGAACACAATCGGACTTGATCCTGCATGCTTTTCCTCTTGCTCTTTCTGCCATTGCCGGCCCTTCTTTGCCAGATCTTTGATCTTGCGCATGTAATAGTTGCTGGCCGCCCCTTTAGAAGCAGATTCATCATCCGAAAGCGCTTTCTTTCTCCGTCCCTGACAGGCATAGTAGATACTCCAAGCACGCGACTCATTGGCTATTTCGGCCAGGGAATACTCGACCGACCACTTGTCGTCCCGGGTAAGCTCGTTGGGTCGCAGGACATATTCGTCATTGACCTTGTTGCGGATGGTCAATGTCATAGCAAGCAGAGCACGACCCGGGGCATCAGGAATGGATGATGCCTGTTCCTTACTTAGACTTTCTAGGAACTCTGCGTCAGCATGCGACGCAGACCCCTCAGCATCCCGAGTTGGTGTGAGCTCGGCCCGCTGACCACCACTTGTGATCTTCCCACTTTCCTCATGCGGTGGGCCGGACACTTCAGTGCCTCCATCCATCTCAGCGGAAATCTTGTCGGAACCTTCAGGGAGGAGTTCTTCGCTTCCAGCAACTCCTTCAACAGAAAACGTGGCCGCTTCGACGCCCTCTTGTGGTTGACTCCTGCTCCCGGAAATGGGCTCGGCAGGTGTCGGATGGTCTGTGGGATATGTTGCGACACCATCGGAAGATCCTTCCAGGACCCCATGTTCGAATTCCCGCGTCTCGCCAGCATTGACCGTGGACATCTCATCATTCTCCAGCTCCTCCTGCACCTTATCGCGTATGTCATCCCAAAGTTCTTCCGCCGGTTCCTCCGTCACAGCTTCCATGCTGTCGTCCCCCCGGTCGAGGCCAAGTATATCCCGTTCAAAGGCTTCAATTCTCTCCCTGTTGCTGTTCTGTATCTGCTCAATCTGATCTTCGGTGACTGGCTCTACGAAGATGTACATAAAAGGGGTCTGTGTATCTCTTGTCTCAAAGTGGACTCGCAGTGACTTATCTCGTTAATTATTGACTTCGGGTAAGGATGCGTTCCTCTTACCTGCTCGGGAAATCTCGCGGTAGCGCGGTCAAGCACTTTGTTTAACATATCCAGACTTAACTTGAACTCCTGATCGCCTATGATCATTTCGGACTCGCCATGCAAGGTAAGGTCAAGCTCCGGCAGTGGCAGGTATTGAAAACCGAATATCCGTTCAACGTTGTGATAGGCAACAAAGATGCCGTCCATCCGCCCCATTCGTACCTGCAGGGAATATTTCAAGAAGGCCGAGCGAATCATGTCATAGAATTCTTTCTCGTACGATTCCCACTCTCCCCGGAGATTCTTGATTTGATAGCCCATGCCTGATTCATAATTTTGCGCATCCATCCGTATAGAGACGACAGCCCTGGTCTTCAAATCAAACATGCCGGTCCCAGGCAAACGCGGATCGTATGCATCAAGTTGTGACCGCATAAGGAAGTCGCCCATTGTGGAATAATGGAACGACTCTTCTGCATTTCTCTCTTCATCCGGTACTTGGACGGGGTTGGTCTTCCTATACCGCTCGTAATCGTCTTTGCTTAGAGTCAATAATTTCTCTAAAGATCTTCCCAACATGCTGAGAATATTCGCCGAGTCGAACTGTTTGTCCGCATCAATAGCATAAGTGCCTTTTTCAATCGCGTACGTCCCTGCTTTGTAGCGCAGGAAGATGGCCGAAGGGCTGCGCTGCAAGGCGGTAAATGAACGGAGCTTCTCTGGAAAGCCTTGTGATAACATGCTAATGTTGATGGGTCTCCAAGCAGACAGGAGGAAGTGGAAGTGCGCCAAAGCTCCAGTCATGCTAGACGACGACCCAACGTATTTTTTCTCGAGGTCTCTCGCTGTAGAAAGGAGCCGTGTGTCTCTGGAAGATGTTATATATTCCTTCAGGGCGTTGAAGTCAAAGTCTGCCACGGGCATAATCCTTTGGAGATAGGGATCAAAGTTGAATACCCGTGTTCTGGGGTCCTGGAGCTGATAGACACCGGGACTTCGATAAGGTTAGTAGCAGACCAAGTCGCAAGAGGGACTTCTATTTACTTGAACAAGACTCGGTCCAGGCCATAAGACAGTGGTGGTACAGATCCGGTATCAAGCTCAACCGCTGTTCAATTAGTTTCAGCTGGAAAGTCGCTTATCATGACACTTACGCGTAATTGAGAGGTTTCTGGCATGGATGCTCTCAATGTCATTGCCGACAGTCCCTCGCTGGAACATCGATGGCTTCTTCTTCTTCTTCAGCGCTTGTTCTAGAGTCTTATGCCCATTCACAGTCTTGATGGTGTGCTCTATGATTTGTGATTTCCCGTGAGCAGCTACAGTTGGTACAGAATCGCCGAACCTTGTGAAGCCTGCCCTTGCACGCCCGCCTTGCCGGCCATCAGGTCCCGGAAGGTGAGCCTCCCCATCAGACACCGTAGCTTTAAACACGGCCGTGCTAGTTTTCGGAGGTGTCCTTCCATCAAAAGATGCCTGTCGTTACCGTCAGCCGGCCATGAAGGTTTCCTCTTGCCTTAGAGAAGACATACTTTTCTTTTTCCCTTCTTCCTTTTGCGAGTCAGGTCTTGCGGCTTTCCCGCAGAAGATGCTGCCCGGCGCTCCTGGGCTTGCTTGAAGAGCTCCTCTGACTTGGATTTGGCCTGGAGCAACTGCTCTTGTGCGGCGATGATGGCTTGTAGGGACGACACCAGCTCCGATGCTGCAGTGTGTCGATTGGCTGGCTTCTTCGAGGGGCGAGCCTTTGGTCTTGTCCCTGATTTCGTGCGCCGCACTTTCACAGTTTCTGATGATTCTGCTCCGGCATCATGGTTCCCAGAGCGCAGCTGCTCTCCGGTACCAGCCTGCGCGTCCCTAGGGGGTTTGGCAGCATCCGTGAAGCATTGTACTCTGTTGGTGTAAGACCAACGACATGACACGACCAACGGCAACTGCCCCGTAGCAAGATTTGTCCTGCAGAGGCAAGAAGAGCAGACATATGGATTCCGCCTTGGGAGTAGCCGCGACGTAGACCCAAGCATCGGGCCGGATCTCGACCTTTGAGCGTTCGAGGACCGAAGGGGAGGATCGTGTGGGAAGGGCGGGTTTGGGATACGCAGCACAGTATAATACAATTCACAGAAAGTTCTGTACCGTACCTAAGGTAGGTAGGTTTTGCGGTACATACCTTAGTGAGGCCCCTTGGGCTCCAACAGGGGGACTGCATTCACCGCCTTGCGCTAAATGTACGAAGTAGCCTCGGTAGCCTCTTCCCCGCGAACTAAGGTAGGTACATGCTTCGTACTCGAAAGTGACCCCTCGGCAGAAAAATTTCGAGTTTGGATTTTTGGCTCCAAGGGGTCCGCGGTCCCTCCCCACCGAGCCAGGTAGTGAAATTCCGCAACGACAGGATCGCAGCTACGTCTTGCTTCGCCCGTCAGCCTGCATCCTGCTGCGTCGTTATGGCTCCCGTGTCGGAGACACTCCGGATCTTGCTCATTGGGAACGGTGGAAGAGAACATGCCTTAGCCTGGAAGCTCAGCCAATCTCCACGGGTCGATTCTATTCTGGTTGCGCCGGGAAATGGCGGGACGGCAAATGGATTGGCCAAGGTGTCAAATATCTCTGGCGTCAGACCTGACGACTACCCAGGTCTCGTCAGACTGGCTCAAGAACGAGGCGTTAATTTGGTGGTGCCCGGGCCTGAAGCGCCCCTAGTAGATGGCGTGGAAGGTTACTTCAAGGCCGGTATGACCGGGGCCCCCCTATGCTCATTGTTCGTTGTCATTAATCTCTGCGATTAGTTGGCATCCGATGCTTTGCCCCTTCGAAGGCTGCGGCCCGTATGGAAGGCTCCAAGGCTTTTGCAAAAGACTTCATGCAGAGACATGGCATTCCGACTGCCCAGTATCGCAATTTCAATGATTATAATCTCGCGAGAGAGTATCTTGAATCCGTAGACCACGACGTGGTCATCAAGGCCAGTGGGCTCGCGGCGGGTAAAGGAGTCATTATCCCGGCGTCACGGCAAGCGGCGCAAGCTGCATTGAAAGAGATAATGTTGGACCGAGAATTTGGGGCTGCGGGAGATGAAGTGGTCATTGAAGAGTACCTAGAAGGTGATGAGCTCAGTATCTTGACGTTCAGTGACGGATACACGATCCGGTCACTTCCTCCAGCTCAGGACCACAAAAGAATCTTCGATGGAGACCAGGGTCCCAACACAGGGGGTATGGGCTGTTATGCGCCGACAAATGTGGCGTCCAAAACTATGCTCGACCAGATACACACGGCCATACTGCAGCCAACAATCGATGGCATGCGCAGAGAAGGTCTTATGATCGAATCATACTTTCTACATAATAAGCTGATCTGAACTGTAGCATGCCCCTTCGTGGGAGTTCTGTTTACTGGACTTATGATCACGAAAACTGGGCCCAAGGTCCTGGAATACAATGTCCGCTTCGGCGACCCGGAGACGCAAACTCTCTTGCCTCTATTGAGCCAAGAAACCGATTTAGCTGAGGTGATGATCGCTTGTACGGAGCATTGGCTTGACGGCGTCAATATTTGTGTGGAGGAGAAGTTCTCTGCCACTGTCGTCGCGGCCGCTGGTGGCTACCCCGGCCCCTATATGAAAGGAGCCGAGATAGTGCTTGACACACCACCCACAGGTACGAAGTATTTCCCATTCTCCTGATCCATCATACTAAGGGTATCTGGGACAGAGACGACAATATTCCATGCCGGAACTTCCCTGGAAGATGGGAAACGCAGGACCGCTGGAGGACGCGTGATTGCAGCCACAGCTACTGCTCATACACTTGAGGCGGCTGTGAGGAGAGCCTATGAAGGCATTGACACTATTCACTTTGATAAGATGTTTTACCGTAAAGATATCGCACACAGGTAAGTTACTCCGCTCGTTAGCTTGCAAGGAAACTGGTGTGACCATGATCGAATAGGGCATTCAAATCTACGGCGACGGCGTCAGAAGGACTTACATATGCTGCGGCCGGTGTGTCAATAGAAGCCGGAAATTCTCTGGTACAAAGGATCAAGTCCGCCGTCAGATCAACAAAACGGGCCGGGGCCGACGCCGAGATTGGTGGGTTTGGGGGGACATTCGACCTCCAGGCAGCTGGCTATACTCGACTGCCTGTACTTGTAGGGGCTATCGACGGTGTGGGAACTAAGCTCAAGGTTGCGCAGGCTGTTGGCAAACAGGACACAGTCGGAATCGATCTCGTTGCAATGAATGTCAATGATTTGGTCGTTCAGGGCGCCGAACCATTATTCTTTCTGGATTGCTATTCATGCAGTAAGCTCAATGTGGACATGGCGGCAGACTTTGTTCAAGGGGTGGCAGAAGGGTGCAGGCAGGCTGCATGCGCCCTTGTCGGTGGCGAGACTGCAGAAATGCCAGGCTTATACAATGGGTCCGAATACGACGCGGTAGGTGCCGCCGTTGGCGCCGTCATGCGTGAGAGGATATTGCCAGACACGAAGAGCATGGTGGCGGGTGATGTTGTGCTAGGTTTGTCCTCGAATGGGCTGCACTCGAATGGATTCTCTCTGGTCCGCCGGATAGTCGAGAGCAACAAACTCTCTTACGATTCACGCGCCCCCTGGCAGCCTGATACTTCGATCGGGCTCTCGCTCCTGACGCCTACAAGGATCTATGTCAAACCCTTACTCAAGGTGGTTGCCAAAGACCTTATCAAAGGAATGGCACACATCACAGGCGGAGGTTTGGTGGAAAATGTCCCTCGCATGCTTCCAGATCATCTAGCAGCAGAGATCGACCTGTCAACCTGGTCGCTTCCTCCAGTATTCAGGTGGCTGCAGAAGGCAGGAAACGTTGAATTAAAGGAGATGGTCAGAGCGTTCAATACGGGTATGGGGATGATACTAGTTGTATCCGAGGAGAATGCAGAACAGGCCATATCCGAACTGGCGAGTTCAGGAGAGACGGTGGTCAAAGTGGGTACCCTTGTGGAGAGGCATGGTGAAGGATGTGTGATCAAAAACGAAGCAGCATGGGCATAGGGGTTGATCGATCTGTCTGCTTCAATATTTCTTTCCTTTTCTTCTTTTTGTGGAGCTCGATATAGACATCATACCCTCGTGGAGAATAGGTAACGGTGGAAACGAACTTGGGAGGGGGATTGTTCGTTTCTACCCCTTATCGCGATCATTTGCGAGTGTGATTCAACGAGTCACCGTGAGTCGTAGGCGCTGATTAGTCATCAGAAAACGAAATACTCCGTACCGCGCTGGAAATGAAAAAAAGGTGTCGTAGTTCAACTTCCACAAGACGTCGTGTGCTACTGGCCGAGTGCGACCAACGTTCATTTACGCAACCCAGCCGAGCCTTTCGATCTTTACAGAAATCCAGAGGAGCCGTTGTCACAAGATGGACGATTCAACCTCGAGTTTGAGCAATCTAGACCTGTCGAAGCTCTCCGACCACGATAAGAGAGAGATCCAGCAGTTCTTGGTCAACGAGAGCCAAAAAACCAAGATCCAGCAAAGTGCGTTCTAGGCCCTTTCTTTCTTCCAATGCCCCAATCTGTTGGAGTGTTTTGCCTTGTTGGCGATCACATTCCATCCTGGACTTGACTGACGGGCCTGTGTCGTGAAGCTGTTCACAGCTTGACAGAAACATGTTGGAAGAAGTGCGTCACGGGACGCATATCCGCGGGCAAGCTCGACAGATCAGAGGAGTCTTGCACGCAGAACTGTGTTGACAGGTTCATGGATACCAACTTCGCTGTCCTCAAGCACCTGGAGCAGATGAGGACTACATCTCTATAAGGTCGGCAACGCATAAGGCGGTAGGGGAATGAGGAAAGAGAAATGTTCAAAGTGTGGTCACGGTTTGTCGCCTGAAGCGACATTGTATCATATCTGGATCAAAAGCATTTGGCGCAGGCGTACAGGAATCTACCCGACGGATTTACCGCCGTTCGCTCAAAATCAAACGCTAGCAAAATACTCCGCTCGTGGATATAGAAGCATTGCACATCCCATCCTTCGTCCCATAGTCGTTGCGAAAATCAAAATAACATCTAGATACCCCATTTTTTGGCGAGAATTTACCTCACATCGGGCGCAGCGGCAGCGGCAATATCGTGATTGATGGGTGCCGCATCCGTTCCTGCTTCCTCCCGCCTCGGTCTCCCTTCAAACAGGCGTCTCCACCACATGGGAGGATCCAAGGGCCTCTGCCCGTTGTGTAATGATGGGTACACATCATTGAAAAAGTACCACACTAGGTTGGTCAGCCGTTGATACAAGGATGCTGCAGGAAGCGGGCAAGACGGACCATGGCCTACAATCACACCGCAAATTTCATCTTTCGGTACAGATCCATGCAACACCAGACTGAAAGCCATCAAGACCCACGGCAGGTACGGGGCCGTAAAGACCAACAGTCCCAGAAAACTCAGCCGCGTATCGGGGTTTCGCCGGCTCCAAATGTAGACCAAACTTGATGATAGGGCACTTCCAAGGAATGGCATCGACAGTAGCGGCGAGAGTGCAAGGAGTGCCAGGACGGCATAGAGGAGTAACCATGAGAAGTGCGCGGGACTCCGGCCGGAAGATTCTTCTAAGAGGCGGGAGTACCTCTGGAGGAAGAAGACATGGAATATGAGGTCCAGGGAGAGTGGGCCAAAGTAGAGGAAGGTTGTTATCAGGCGCCAGTACTGTACGGTTACCGTCGTTAGGAGCGTTCAAGGTCGTAAGTAGATTCGCGCTTGGGAGACCACTTTACCTGATTCTTGATAAAAACGGACCGGAAGCTGTAGAATAATTGGAACGGAGTTATGACATGGCACTGGACCAGGATACTTGTTGCGACTGTCGCAGTGGTCCACCAGCGGGTACAGACTGGCATCTCATAGAACCACTGCTCGAGCGGAAGCTGACCGGGACCGCCAAGGCCAGCGTCCCCAAGGACCGCCGCCATTGATGGCCGACAACTGTTGGATAGGTGAGAACGACGGAGGGTGGGAAGGCAGGCGCGACGAGAAGCGCGGCTGTCAGAAGGCTTCGATCTGAATGGTGAATGATGGATGGATGATCTGGCCTGCGCCAGGTGAAGTTGTATTGTGTTGTCGTGGGGTGGAAGCCGTCAAGCCGTCAAGCCGTCAAGCTGGCCTGATCTGAATGACGAAGAACATCATTGAGGTATTGAATGGATGAGAGCGGATTAATAGAGTCTCCGAGAGGAGCAGCACACATTATTTGGTGCGGTACCTCAGTCTTTGGCTTACTCCGGGGTGTAATGGTAGCAATTCTCAGGCGAGGCTAGGGTAGGTACAACTAGGTACTTAAAGGTGAGGTACCCTACCGACCTTACCTAAGGCAAGTCAACAAACCAGCCATCCATCCATCACTTGAGGTGAGCGACTCTTGCTCGCCTGCATCCTCCAGCCTCCATCATTATTCTCGTTCATTCCGATGCTGCTTCCACTCCACCCTGCACCCTTTGTCATCACTCCCGCCCGTCTGCGGTCCTACGACCTGTCTCCTGCCGCCTATATCATTGCGCTGCATTGTACGACGCCGTCCTGATCCCATATCCCTCATATGCCCCGTGACGCGCCTGCCCGATTACCTTCACACTCACCGTCTTGACAGTTGGCGCGCGGCAGACAACAGCAGCTTCCCGACCCAGAATCAGCGAACTACGATTACATTGGCTCCCTCGATCGATATCGCCCTAACGCGACATGCCTCCCAGGCGGCAGATGGCCAGGCGCACCGGTGCTCCTGGTCCACCGCGGTCGAGTCTCCAAACTGCTGCAGCGAGGCGCAGGAGCGGCGGGAAGACGATAAGGTCAAGCGATGCAAGTCAATATCGATCTACAGGCGGCAAGACTATCAGGCAAAGACGTGTTGAGCGTGCGTCCGCCCTTTTTGAACCCCCCTGAACGTTTCAGACGCCAGCCCGTGCCGAGTAAAGAAGGATAGGATGCATGGTACTAACGACATACTCCTTGTACAGCAGGTGATCCCGTCCCGCGGAAAGCACACCGGTATAGGCCAGGAACACTTGCCCTTAGAGAGATCCGCCGCTACCAACGAACCACCGACCTCCTCCTCCTCAAGTTACCCTTCTCTCGCTTGGTGAGTCCAGCGCCGGCTCCCTTCCGTGACCGAGCGGGCCCCTTACTAACGGAGGGCAACTAGGTTCGCGAGATTGCTCTCTCACTAGTTGTTCCTGGCGAGACGTTGCGCTGGCAATCGCAAGCCATCCAGGCCCTGCAGGAAGCTGCCGAGGCCTTCTTAGTGCACCTTTTTGAAGACACCAACCTTTGCGCAATCCACGCAAAGCGCGTGACTATAATGCAGAAGGATATCCAACTGGCGCGACGGATTAGGGGCGCCTGGGGTGGACTTGGTTAGAACCGCCTTACGAAGGCTTGGGGAAAATAGGGTTCCTACTGGCGTTTGGGGTTTACTGTATTGGGTACCGATCTTGACTCGAAACCGGGTGAAAGGCACCAGGAGTTAGATCCACTTGGCAGCAGGGCAGTGCTCATACCGACTAGGGGCGGACGGTGCGCCAATCGTTGTATGATTCTGAAATAGCAGTATGGCGGCAAATTCAAGCTCTGGTTGAAACTGCAGAATCCGGACCCAGCTTCCACTCCTGGAGATGCATGCCGACAAGAACCTCAAGCCTAGCCAGGACAGCTGACTCCTGTCCGACTGGTATATACGCGCGGCTGCAGTCATAGATGATATGATAAAGCCAAAACCAAACAAAGCCCCGCTGGTAAGAACTACTTGCTCTGGTGAGATTGTCCACGTCAAGGACCATTGCCGCAACATCATGTTAGTGACCCAGGGGCTTAGTGTGGCCAATCTTCTGAGCCAAGCGCAAAGCTTCAGTTCGAGCGGCCTGTGCCTCGTTGTGCTTGGAATGGAGTTCCCTAGTCTCCGCCACCATGCCCCCTGCGACGCTGATCCAAAGCTTGTTTCCGCTTCTCTTGGCCATGTTCAAGCCTGCCAGCGCGCTTTTCTCTGATTGTTCGCCAATGACACCTGTGAAGAATTTCCAGCCCATGAAACCCAAGATGATGGATTGCAACTGGGAGTTGGCCACCTCCTGTGCCGCCTTTAGCGCCAGTTGCAAGTGCTTTTTGATATTGATGAGCGTATCAGCGTGCACAGAACACGCTTTCACCAGGTAAAATGCTGATTTGATGCTTTTGTTCGGATGATCCCTGCAGTAAGGCTCAAGAACAGACAGTATGCCCGCGAGACTGTGATGCTGCGGATGGGATGGTGCCCGAATTATTGGAGCCATGTTCAGTCCAGCCAGAAGGGCGAGCTGTCCCTGAACATTATTCATATTCGAGCTATCTTGCTTCACCGCGAAAAGGGGATGTTGATAAGCCAGAAGGGCCGCATCCAGATCACCGGTGCCATGATAGATGATTGCCCGGAGATAATATGCCAGGTACCTTAATTCTTCAGGACACTCTTCCTGCAGATCGCCAAGGTCCCTGTCAAGAAGCTCATATGTATCACGTGCAGTCTCCCAGTTTGTGCGGCTGCATTGAATGAAAGCGAGGTGTAATCGTATATAGCAAGTCAAGATCTTTCTGTATATGACACGGGATGCCAGCGACTCAAGTGACCCGGGACCATACTCTCCGACGAGATCGGGCGTCGGAGCTGGAACGTATCCAAATTAGCGTGGTATCGGCAGCATGTGAGAAATGGTCTGTCTTACCGGTTGCGGCGTCCAGGCCATTTTGCAGATAATTTTCGGCTTTGTTACCTGCATATGCGGTGTAAAAGCATTCAAGAGCTCCGCTCAGAAAGTACGCCAAGACGTACATATCTCTCTTAGGCAACACGTTGAACAGCAGACTGTCCACCTCAGTTTGAAAGCCTCCTGATCCAGGTGCAGATTCGACAGCGGCCACCTTTGGTCCTGTTGTATGAGGTATGGGCACTGAGAACTCCCCGCTTTGGGACCATTTTGAGCTTGAGACTGCCCGATCCGCAACCTTTCCGAATTCAGCCATGTTGGAAGCCGGGTAGGCATTGCTCGGTTGCCGAAGGCAACACGCCAAGTCCAGCAAATGCATATAGAGAATTAACTGAGGGGCGTCATCATAGAAACTTTCCAGCTGTAAGCTTCGCGCAGCAGCCAGACAATGTTGGGCTTGCTCGACTGCATCACTTTGTCCTGAACGTAGGTGCAGTAATGCTTCCAGAATAGCCGCGATTACGTACACAGCATGATGAGCCTGGTTATGAGCCGTTTCACATATGAGTCTGAGATGGTGCAGTGCTAGCCCGAGTTCCTGTACGGTTTGCAGCTCCACGGAGAAAGCTACGCGCAGAAATCGGAAAGCGTAGGACCATGCTAGATGCTTCAGCCTTGGCCAGGGTTAGATTATTACTCGTGAGCCGCAAAGCTGCGCTGCTTACATCTTCGACTCTTCCACAAGCCTATCCAGAGTCTTCAATGACGCCTTTGGACTCGACTTGAAGATCACCCGACACAATAGGAAGCTCATCTGGTACTTCAACTCCAGGAAACGATGCTAAGCTGCATTAGCACAGTATTACGGCCATCATGGTGGCAAGGGTGTGTGTGTACCCGCTCACATAATTTGATCTAAGGAAATCAGCTACCAGCTACGATAAACAGACCAGTAACATACCCCTTTATTGAGGACCTCCTCGGCTTCCATATCATTGTCCGTTTCATCGTGCAAAAGACTGGCATAACGAAGTCGCACGGCTGCTTCCAGGCGAGGTTGCAGCCTCCAATGCTAGACTACGTATCAGTCATCGCTGGACATGCCTGTCAGACGCGGTCCATGTGCACACCTTCAGGACACTTTCTAAACAGCCCAAACCAGTGGCTATGAGCTTGTAGTAACTTTCCAGGTACACAGAATCCGGAGGAGCTCCGGAAGGACAGCTTCCATGGGCGACGCGGATGTAGTCCTCGGCGAGACTCAAGAGCAGGGAGACGTGATCGACTGCAGGAGGCGTTGGAGAGAATGCTTGTGGTACTGTCGGCCTCTGTGCGGCGGAGGTATGACTGGGCACATGATGGGCATCGGTGTTGTGCAGCGCAGTTTGTTGCATGTCTATGGATCGCTGGTAGTAGGGTTGCTGCGGGACCTGGCTACCGTATTGATAGTTGTCGACAGGAGGATAGAGGGGCTGCCACTGGTTGGGATACGGTGCATACTGCTGCCGCTGCGCGCCACGAGAGGCAACTGGAATCTGCACCTCGATCGCAGGACGAGGGTGCGATGGTGGATGCTGGCCCGCCATGGGCGGCGGCATGAATGAATTATAAGTGTGAGCGGGATGGTGAGGATGAGGATGAGGATGAGGATGACCTTGATAAGACATGGCGCCGGTTGAGCATCATGGTACTTCCTGATGTGGTGCAAGTCAGGAGGAGACGCAAAGATCCCTCTCTTGTATTCACGCCGCAAGCTCTCTGATGGGGCTGTGAATGCGATCGTCTACGACTTTTCCTGCCTATCTTACCTAGCTTGCCCTAACTTAAAAGTCGATCACTCACTGAAGGGAAGATGCGACGGTTGGATTGCAGCTGTTGTTGTATTTTGTGCCTTATCGCTGATGGAGGTACAGTTGGAAGGTACCAAACTTTAGTCAGCCGCGCGTCTGCGTGCATGCGACAGTACGAAGCTACGTACAGCTCTCATTTGATTGGTCTCCTGACGTCTTTAAGAGAAGTGCTTTTGGACCTCGGCTGGTAGCATTCGGGCTTTTTATAAAGGCGCTTTGCTGTACGGAGTGCGGATGGAATTTCCTGCAGCAAGCATTCTGCCCAATATACCTGTAATAACTCGCCGTCTTCCAGGTCCGTTGTTATTATTTTTATCATTGTCATTATATTTTCTCCTCATCTTTCAACGCTTGAATGATCGGCTTTTTGAAGGCCGTACATCCCGTCCGATACTTCTTTGACCCTATATATATATATATATAAATCTATGCATATAGATGATGGAGTTGTTCTGGCCCAGCTTCCGGCGGCGGACGACCTTCCATCATGCTTCCGAGACCATCAACCTGGTATCCAAGTCGGGCTCGCAGACGAGCCTGGCCGAGCTTTGCGCTGCCCAAACTCCTCCCTGCCGATTGAACCCCTTTCTCTTCAATGGCCACCTGCAGACCTTCTGGACCGTCATTAAAAATCAGGATGTGCCAATCTACTATAAGAGGAAGATCTTCGAGGCAGAAGATCCTCGCTACGCGGGCACCTTTGCTGTCGACTTCGTGGTCGACGCTTATGAGTCTTTCGACGACAGGCTTCCGCCCCGAACCAGCTACTTTGACGATGATGATTTTGAAAAGTATGCTTCGTTAGACAGCAAACCTATGCTCGTGACATTACATGGCCTGAGCGGAGGCTCGCATGAACTCTACCTTCGCCATGTGCTAGCGCCTTTGGTCACTCCAGAAGGAGGCTGGGCTGCTTGCGTAGTCAATTCTAGAGGATGCGCCATGTCCAAAATCACCAGTGGAGTCTTGTACAATGCAAGAGCTACGTGGGACGTGCGACAGACTGTTCGGTGGCTGAGGAAGAAATTCCCAAATAGACCGCTATATGGCATCGGATACTCTCTGGGGGCAAATATTTTAGCCAACGTATGCTACTCGTCCGCCTTCGACAGCACAGGCGGTTGAAGCTGGAATTCCTAGCCAAAACTAACTGCTGCTAGTACCTGGGTGAGGAAGGTTCAGCTTGCGAGCTCAAAGCCGCGGTGGTCGTGTCGAATCCTTGGAATTTAGATGCAGGCTCCCTAGCGCTGCAACGAACATGGCTCGGCCGGGAAGTGTATTCCAGAGCCATGGCTACCAACATGAAGAGGTTGTTCGAAGGGTATGGCTGCTCCCCTCGAGATCGTGCGTCCACAAGAGAATTGACCCACGATAGGCATGTAGAAGAAATCGCGAAGAATCCGAGAGTAGACATCGACCGTGTACGAGCGATCAACTACCTCCATGAATTTGATCGGTATCCCAAAAAGGTTGTCCTCGAGATTGCATCTCTAGAACTGACTTGACTGTAGAGAATTGCAATGCCCCACATGGGGTTATCCAACCGAAGGAGCATACTACCGTGACGCTTCCTCGGTAGATTCAATCCTGGCAGCCAGGATACCCGTATTCGCGATCCACGCAGAGGATGACCCCGTGAGCTGACCGTAAGGCCCCTTGGATATTAACACCTGACCGATGCGTGCAGATCGCGGTACGAGAAGCAATCCCATTCGAAGAATTCAAACGCAATCCGTACACGGTCCTTTGTCTGACTTCGCTGGGCGGACATCTAAGCTGGTTCGAACTCGGTGGCGGCAGATGGTTCGTGAAGCCTGTAAGTTCTTATTTCTCGCACAACGACTTCCGCCTGACTCGGTCCAGGTTGTGAACTTCCTCCAGGAAATATCGCGCATGACTCCAATCACGGCATCAGATGACCAGAGAGCAGCGACAACTACGTTCGTTAACCGGGATGATGGACGAATAGAAGGGCCACATTTCGATCCGATGCGGCGGAAATTGCACATAGAGATATAGAAATAGAGAGATAGAGCAAAGCCCTTTTAACGCCTGCAAATGCTCCGAATACAGCCTACGCCTCATGCAAATGACACTCTCTTTTTTGTAGAGGCCGTCGACACAGCTTGCTGAGTGTCATCATGTTTATCTTCTCCATCCCGACGTTTGCGCTTGTGACGGATCGAGTTCTTGGTATCTTCCTGCGACGATGTAAGCTAGGTCAAGAAAATGCGCACGGGAGTAGTTCCGGTCATACAAGCTTGTTCTTCCTCTGCTGCTCCCTGGCTTCGGCCTCTTTCCTTCTGGCCTCTCTGATTTCCTCCATCTGCCTCTGAATTTCCCAGCCGACGTCAGTAATTCCGCACCACCAGACTCAGGAATAAGGTGACCGCACCGCTTTCATCATCTTCGATTCAATCTGCCCTTCCTTATCCGCTGTCACCATGGCCAATATGGTAAGCATGCTCTCCTGTTGTACGGCGAGTCAGCGATTGTCGCCGTCATAGGCGGGGCAGCCCAAATGGCAGTAGCTGGCCATAAGTGTGCACTCACCTGATCATCCACGAAGACCTTGCCCTTCTTCTTCCCCTTGGGCTTTTCGACGCCCACAGGGGTGATCATATTAAGTTTTGGTATGCCCAGTTCCTCATCGGTGTAGGTGCGCTGCTTCTTCTTGGGCGCGGGCAGGTTCGGCTTGGTCTTCTGCTGCTTCGGCGGTGGCGGTTGTGCCTTCTTTTTCGTGATTTTATTACCAGCACTGGTAGGCTTTGCAGCACTGCTACTTCGATTCCGGGCGGGTTTCCCTTTTCCCGAGCCACCAGCTGAGCCCTTGGTTGGTGCCATAATGTCGCGCTGATGCCGTAACGTGGTGTGCAGAGGAACTTTTTCCTTGGGCCGGCCAAGATTTCAAGTAAATCTGGGGTAGCGCTAAACTGATAAGGCTGCGATAAAAAGGGGCAGAGAAGCGCGCGCCTAAAAAGTTCGACAACCTCCCACCCGCTTTCCAGCTCCCGGAGCCGATAGTGAGACTACCCCTTACGGCTTTGAGATTCTCAATCTGGGGATCCTTTTCCTTACCGTGGCCCAGATATGCTCTTTGGTATGCTATGAGATCGGTCCTGCGTCCAGTACGCCATGCGGCGCACCAGAGCACGCTTTGGCAAAGCCGTCGTCGCGGCCTCGCATCAGCAGCATCAAGCATCCGGTATATCTGTATGCCCTTGACTACTAGGCATCCAGCTGACTTCTTGGCTCTCAGGCCCTTTGATGTTGTGGTCATAGGGGGTGGCCATGCCGGTTCCGAGGCATGTGCCGCAGCCGCTCGAAGTGGCGCTCGTACTGCCCTCATCACGCCCAAGCTGGACAACATCGGTGTGTGCTCGTGTAATCCCAGTTTCGGTGGAATCGGGAAGGGCGTTATGATCAGAGAGATCGATGCGCTCGACGGAGTCTGCGGCAGGATAGTGGACAAGGCTGGCGTGCAATTTCGGGTCCTCAACCGGAAAAAGGGTCCCGCTGTCTGGGGGCCCCGTGCACAGATCGATCGGCAGTTGTACAAAAAGTATATGCGGGAGGAGTTGTTGGGCTATCCGAATCTATCTATTGTCGAGGGCAGCGTCGCCGACATTGTCGTTCACAAAAATGAACCGGGCTCCGTAGACGACCTTGGGCACCACGGAAAGATAGTTGGGGTGCGGCTTGAATCAGGGGAAGTCATCCCCACGAACCATGTCGTAATCACAACAGGGACCTTCTTGGGCGGCGAGATCCACATAGGTGATTTCCTGCAGGCATGCTTTGTGGCGAAACCTGAGCTGATCTTTCGCAGGACTGAAGGTTTTCCCGGCTGGCCGCATAGGTGAGGCAGCTACATTCGGCCTTAGCAAGTCACTACGTGAAGCCGGCTTCAAATTGGGTCGTCTTAAAACGGGGACACCGCCGAGATTGCATGGGCCGACGATTGATTTCAAGCAGTTGGAGCCTCAGCCAGGTGATGACCCGCCGCAACCGTTCAGTTTTCTGAATGAATCCGTGGAAGTACGAGAGCAGCTTTCCTGCTATAGCACCTACACCAACAATGCCACCCATGACATAATCCGCGCAAATCTTGACAAGAGTATCCACATCCGGGAGACGGTCAAGGGTCCGCGCTACTGCCCGTCACTGGAATCCAAAATCATTAGATTCGCTGATAAGACCCAGCACTTGATTTGGCTGGAACCTGAAGGTTTTAACACCGATGTTGTCTATCCAAACGGAATATCGATGACTGTACCAGAGGATGCGCAGGAGATGATGTTGAAGACTATCAAGGGGTTGGAAAACGTCAAGATGCTGCAGGCTGGTTACGGAGTGGAGTACGACTATGTGGATCCGAGGAGCTTGCGGGCAACGTTGGAGACAAAGATGATCAAAGGTCTTTTCCTTGCAGGTCAGATCAATGGCACGACTGGATACGAGGAGGCTGCTGCACAAGGAATCATTGCTGGAATAAACGCCGGCCTCTCGGCTCAGTCTAAGCCGCAGCTGACGCTGCTTCGGAGTGATGGATACATAGGAATAATGATCGATGATCTGATCACGAAAGGTGTTTCGGAGCCGTATCGCATGTTCACTTCGCGAAGCGAATACAGGATGAACACAAGAGCAGACAATGCCGACTTACGCTTGACTCGAAAAGGCCGTGGTGCCGGCGTCGTCGGGCACAAGCGATGGTCGCAATTTCAAAACGACGCTGGTGAGATGGACGAGTTGAAGAAAATGTTGTTCGAAAAGAGATATAGTTCGCAGCGTTGGATAGAGCGAGGTTTCCGAGTTCATCAGGATACCGTCCGTCGCTCCGCCTTCGACCTTCTCAGGTTGAGCGGCGTGACAGTAGACGATCTAGCCCAAGATATACCGGAAATCTCTTCGTTCTCACCACGTATTCGTGAGAGGGTCGGCATTGAAGGTACGCCGGTTGAACATCCGTTGCGCAGTCTTTTCCTACCTCCTGCCTGGATTCCACTCACTCTACACAGGGACCTATGCGCCATACGTTGAGCAACAGAACAAAGTCATGAGAGCCTTTGAGAGAGACGAGAATCTCGTGCTCCCCGTAGATCTCGATTACAATGGGATCCATGGCCTCTCTACTGAAGAGCGCGCCATTTTGACGGCGACGAAGCCGGAGTCCATCGGACAAGCGAGGAGGATTGAAGGAGTGAGGCTTCTATTCTGAATCAAATATCGCAACCAAAGCTGACCCATTTTGTCAGATGACTCCTGCGGGGTCTTTGCGTCTTCTGGCATATGTGCGGAATGAGAAGAGAGCCCGATCCAGCGTCGCCACTTTAGACGCGGCGGACACCACAATCACACCGGCACTGGACCTCGGGTTATCTCCACAGCTATGAGCAGTCGCTGTATGCTAATGCGTTGGGCATGCCGTTCCCTGCAGATATTTTTCAACGCAGAGGCGTGTGAGGTGACATTTTCTGCATGCATCTGGCGGTGGGCGTTGGATTCTGTGTAATCTGTATTATAGTGGGCGTCATAGCTTGCCACCGCGTCCGGCTGCTTTCTCATCTCTGTCCTTCTGTGTGAGGATTTTCACTGCATCTTTTGTGTAAAGATAGCTAGCGCCGCTCCATACAGTAGTGGTGGCTACGAGATACCTGAAGTTTTGGTGAGCATTGTTGTGCCTCACGGGGACTCGCCTCGATGTCACTCACTGCATAGCGGTCATTGCACCGCTGATGTCCGCAGTGATGAGAGGCATAGCGGTGGTAGCCCCGATCAAGGCAAGCTGCAAGGCAGTATTGAGCTGCAGTAGATTTATCAATTAGGATGTTGCAAACTGGTGAGGTTGTTCGAACTACCTTTGAAATATTTGTCGGGTGAACCTCTGCGCTTGGGATCGAAAAGTCCCAATATCGCATGAATGTTTTAGGTGGGGGCAAAGATATCCACCGGTAATAGATGGCTGCGATGCCAAGACCGACGTCCCTTCCCAGTATTATTCCCGCGAGCCAAACTTCGGAAACAGTCAGCGTCTCGTTCGCAGCAGAAGCGCAGAATCGCGGACGAGATATCAAACACGAAACTGCAGGCCGGACGGGGCGTACCAGGTAGCGAGCCTTTGACTGCCAAGCATATGGTGAGGACCGTCATCAGGATTTTGTCGGCCATGGGGTCGATGACTGTCCCGACCACCGTCTGTAGCTTCCATCGACGGGCTATATACCCGTCCACCAGATCGGTGATTCCAGCATAGGCAAATAGTCCGACGGCCCACAAGTGGTGGTCATGGAGGACAAGATAACCAATCACCGGTGCTGAAATCAGCCGGGAGACGGTGAGCAAGTTTGGGATGGTATATATATCCTCATGAGGGGTCAAGGTGGAAAGAATGCGTTCTTTAAGCACCGTACTTGGTCTTTTTGCTCTCCCCTGTTTTGCTCTATACGGAAACTCTTAGTTTTAAAAGACCAACTGGTGCATACACGGTACGAAATTGGGTATAATGTACACAGCAAATTAATGGTGGATTTTCCTCGAGCCATATCTGGACCATCTGAAGCCAATGAAAAAAAAGCAAGGGAAACAAGGAAGACCTGGCCCACTTCGTTGTGAACGTAGAAAGCAGACACGTGAGCAAATGGAAGAAAACTCACCCCTCATCTTCACTGCCAGGCTGTGGTGTCTGGGATGAGAATGGTCGCTTATAGGCTGCAAGCTTCCCAAGCCTCCTGCGGAAGATGTCATTGAGTGGATCAATTATGGGAGGTGATTGGGAACCTATACAATGCCGAGTGATGTGGCCTCCAACCAATTGACAAGGCCTGATGTCGAGGCTCAGTTTGAATGTCATGTGTGGTTAAGATTGCGGGAGTGGAGGCGGCAAGGATGCATAGACGCCGCTGGATCTGGATCTGGACCTCCGAGCCAGAAGCACGAGCCGCACGGCAAAGTAGCATCCTGGCGTTGTCGATGACTACCTAGGTAGTCTGGGGCTGAGCAAGAACAGACTGCATTCAGGCAATCCTTACTATTATTGGGTTTGACGGCCCCTACACTTCGGAAAGTTGTTGATGGTTCGTCTCGTGGTCGATGGTGATGACGCCGGTCTTTACTTGACTGCGCTCGCTACTTTACGCTACTTTTACCTCCGTACTTTTTAGGGTACCTTCTAGGTACCTTTTGTGTGCAACGATGAATTTCCACCACACACGGTTCAGTCAGCAACCTACAGCAACCTACCTACCTTACCTAGGTAAGGTAAAATGATGAGTAGGAGTACTCTTTCATACCTGGACACTTGTTGCACGGTCCCTTGAAGGAATCCAGAATAACAGTTGACCTAAAATACCTTAGATATCTAAGTTGTTGCGCTTAAGTGAAGGTCCACCTTCTTGCCGACGATGCGGCACAACCTTACTCCCTATATAAGTTCCCCTTAGAGACAAACACCTATTGTACCTACCTAAGGTAGGTGATGCGGCAGCTCCCACCGCGCTCGGTTTTATTCAAAGGATATCAATTGATTCTAGGTACGCGCTGTGTCATGTAGGGGGAGGCAGGAATTGATCGCCGGTCACGTATTAGAGTGACCTGTCCGGCCACGCTAATCTTCAGCTTCCGAGTAGACTTGGTGGTCGTAGTCCAGCGGCAATAGCAATTGGGGACGCAGCACAGAGAAGAAGGGACGGAGAGGCAGAGCATTGCACTCCATTTTCAGGTAGTGCTAAAAGGGAGAATACCACCCATTCGTACCGTCCATAACACGCCGCCTGCTTTTATCAGTCATAAACCCCTGAAATCCGCTTCTCGAGAAGCATTGCTCATGTAGACGAGCAAAATGAGATACACGCCCGGTAACCTCGCTCAGTCAAACGAGGACAGCATCTGCGCCAGGAACTCCAACCTCGCTCTAACGCCCGGCTTAGATACAGAGGAAGTGAAGATATGCGAGAAGAAGCAGAAACAAATCAAAATCAACTACGAAGCAACGTTACACCGCGCAAGAATATCATCCACGTATGAACCAGAATGTCATCATGTAAGACCGAAAAAATGGCTCCTTTCATGTCTGAAGTCATGCTGTATCATGTGATGTGTAAACGAGATAAGTTGACCGGCTACAGCACATCACCCAGGCTGCAACTCCCGGTTTTCGTCTGCTCAAGGCGGGTGCTGACCCCAGTGGGGTAAGGCCGAAGTAGTCGGATATTGGCTATGGGCGGCAGCAGGGTTGGCTCCCACGGACCAATATCCTGTCCTTTCGGGATACTGCACCCCGACTTCTGTTCGTGGAGTAGGAGCAGAAGGACCCCATCGTTGAGCTTCTGCTGCTTGGTAGGGTGCAGGGGCCGCTTCTGGACGAACGGGGGTCTGATAGTAACTGCGAGAATATTCACTAGTCTGACCTTTGGCATCGAGCATGTTTGGTCCTTCTGCGCCACCTGGGCGAGGGCGCACCGCATATGGGCTAGGTTGGGGCGGCAGAGACGTTCGCTCGCTCGTCGACGAATGGACAGAGGAAATACTGCTGTTTACAGGATCATATCGCGCCTGATAATGCGTTGTCGGTGGGTTGTAGCCGTTGTATTCTTCGGATTTGACTGGCGCCGGGTGATGTCCGTAATAGACGTGCTGTGTAGGATGACTCATTGTGCCACCCGGGATGCTGTAAGCCCCGGGATGCGCAGGTGCTGGCGGTGGTCCTGGAGGGTAAGTCATTGTGTCCCCGCCGGCGTAGAAGCCGGTATGAGGTGGCGGCTGCCCTTGGTTTTGGTATTCCTCCGAACCCATAAGCGGCCGTCTGTCGAAGGCTCCCCGGTCACCGTATCCATACACACCACGTTGTTCTCCGAGGTGATTCCCAACCTCATCCACATCATCCAGCGGAGCGCGGAAGTTCTGACGTGACGTAAGCTCGTGGCGCGGTTTGATGTACCGAAGGGTATTGTTTTGTGAAGGTGTCTCCAGTACTCCACTCAGTGCATCAGATACTTTGTAGTAGGACACAAGGTGATGATGGACGCCCTGGACATTGACGCTCATGGTTTTCTTCACGAGGCCACCTTCTTTGAACCCGTACGAATCGACTAAGGACCCTATAAGCGCTCGCTCAGTCTCTTTGTCAAACCCTGCCTCGGTCTTCATGGAAGCAGTTGGGGAAGTGGGAGTGTTTGATGGGTAACCGCTGGAACTTGTGCTCGCATTGTCGTTCGGCCTAGGATATGGTTCACCTGGCTTTGTCACCCGTTTATTGCGCTTCGCGGCTCTCTTCTTTTCGCCAGGGGGGAAAGGTTTGAGCAGCTCTCTGTACACAAGAAAATTTCCGAGGATGCGACTAGGACTCCAAGGGACGCCGTCTGTCCAGCGTTTGATCCCAGAAGCATTTTCTTCGTAAATGAAAACATGCCCACTTCGGATCAGAGAAGTCCGCTCCCGATCATGTGGCCGTCGAGGGACATGATGCAATTGACCGGAGAGACATGCTTCGAACAGAATCAATGCGTCGTGAGTCGTCGCCACATGGCCCTGGTAGGTGGGCTGCAGCGACCCGCTGCCTGCATCGTTCATTGCGACCTGCCAAAGCAGCCGCGGACCTTGCAGTTAAGGCTCCGCTTGCCGGCTTTATGCAGGCTTGAGAACGTCTTCAGACTGCGCGAGGCTTGACGATTTGCCGTCCAAACAAATCTGACAGATGGCCGGAATCCCGTTTAATCCTCCAAAGCTTCACTGCCGGAAGCTTCCGTGGAGCTCAGTCGCATGGCCAGCTCGACGGCTTCAGGCTTCTGACTCTGCAGGGGCGCGCAGGTAAAACACACACACACACACGCTTGCACGTGCGGTGTGGAGACCAAGGGGATCACGATTGATCTGTCCCAATGCGGCACACGAAGCTCCGAGGAGGTAGGATCGCGCGTTCAGACGACGCTCAGCAGCTGTACCCTTGGGGAGAGACCTCATCAGACAATGAGCGTGGGTCGAGAAGGAGGGGTGGAGGTATCTTCAGCAGGGCGTAAACAGAGGGAAGAGCGATGGACAAGCGGGCCCCATACCATCAGAAAAGGGAAAGCGCTGTAGGGAAAGAGGCCGCGGCAAATAACAACAACGATGATAGTAAGGGAGGCGCGCCAGATGAGCGATGTCGCAACGAGAGGCTTGCGCACACATGGTGACAGCCCTGCTCCGGTGCAAGCCACAAAGAGCGGGCCAAGGAGGAGGCAGGAAGCGCAACGAGGTAAATGAGATGAGGAATTCGGGCTGCATCCATGGGAAGGGTAATCATAGTCACCCTAAGTAAGGCAAGGCAAAGTTCAAGTAATGGAAGGTAAAGGTAAAGGTAGGTACATAAGACGGTAAGGTAGTTCGCAAGAGAAAGGGCCTAACAGGCTAACTGACGCCTAGGCGAAAAGGTTACTTACAGATTTGCTTTTTTTTTCCCCTGCTTTCCCCCTGCGCCGTCTCAGAGTCTGTGGTCCTGCCTCTTCTTTAAGTTCTTTTCGGGGAGTGAGGGCGCGGCGGGTTGATTGGCTTCCTTTCTTTTTTGGAGGACTGGGAAGGCGCGTTCCCACAACCTTACTGACTTGTTACTTTTCCAGTGTCCAAGAGGGTCCTCGGGACTTCCGGGGGCCCACACGCAGAACCTACCACCCTTCTTCCACCGCGTCCTTAAGGTACCGTATCTCAAGGCGGACTCAACAAATGCTGCGAATGTCGATTGGCACGTGCCGGCCGGTGCAAGGAGTGCAGGTGGAGATGTAAAGTGAAGGTGAAATAGCTGCATACGAGGATGCAGCGGTCAATCTTATAATTATCGAACGGGTTCAGGGCTCGCGGCTCGGGGGCCAGTCCGGGCACGCAAAGTAACGTGGAGGAGAATCGGGGACGGTGCAGATGTCCTAGGATTGCGCTGGCGGGAATTCACTTTGCCTTTAAAGTCCGTGATCAAGACTTCTCGTCCTCGCCTTGGCTCGCTTCTCGCCGCATGCCGCACCTTTCACGAGCAAGGTAAGGTAAGGTCAGGACCGTCAGGTAAGGTAAGGTAGGTAGCGTGGTCGCAGGGCTACCTAGATGGCGGCAGATTAGAAAAGAACGGGGGGGTGGAGAATTTCGAGGATTCGTTCCGGGAGGCTCAGGCGCGGCTTCCACCTTCACGGCGCACGCTCTGGGCTCTGGGCTCTGGCTCCCAGGGGCGCTGGACGGACAGTTTACGGCCCCAAGTACGAAGTAGTAGTAGTGGTGGTCGGGATGTACGTAGGATGTACCGCAGTAGTACGTGTAGTGAGTGGCAGCAGCGGGTGCTCTCTCACAGTTCCGCTCCACCAGCCTACCTTACCGTATCTTACCTACAGCCTACCTGAAGTACCTAGCCGAGACTGCAGATCAAAGATGGGGTGAGGATCGTGGGAGCGCGCAAACGGACGACGCCAGGGCAGTCTATTATCATCGGCAGAAAGGATGACAATGATAATCGTGCTGATAAGATCACGCAGATGGTACAAAGTACCCTTACAATGTCGTCCTCCTCCATGGTCAATTCCTTTGAGTCGTGGTGTCGGAATTTAAGAGGACATTCACACATAGACTGTCAAGCCTGAGGATGCTGCAGATCAAGGTCGAGTACGGTAGCAGAAAGAGTGTCGTCGCAATCGTTGGAAATGGGTTAGAACTGCAACGCTCGGAGCGCCAGGCCGGGCGGTGAGGGAGCCGCGGATGCTGCTAATCCCCAGTGCGAGGGGAAACGCCGAGGCCTGAACAAGGTCGCAACCTACTGTACCTTATGATCGATCTTCTCGGAAATCAGAAAGTGAGTAGAAGAAGGATCTCATCAGTTACTGTATTGTTATTATCGTGCGTGCACCCGGAGACCGCGCTTCTCCTCGTCCCTTGTTGCTGGTCGTCTCCATTAATTCGCGGTACGAAATAAACACCTTACCTGTACAGGGTAAGCTGGCTGGACCCCATGGGTCTGTGCGTACACACTCCTCCAACGCAGCCAACGATAGCGCGGAAAATGCCTTGTCCCCCGAGAGCCCCTCTTAGGCTCTTAGGCTCTTCCTCACCGGTTTTCAAGTCCCATCTGGGATCCAGAGAAGTCGGAGCCACGGCCGCAGCATGGAGTCGACTCGCTCACCAGACCGAAAAATCAGATTATTATTTGCTTGATCCTGTCAACAAGCATGCAAGAACTCTTTATGCTGCATCCCTAAGGTAAGCTGAGCATCTATCTGCCTTTTATGTTGTCGTTGTCGTTGCTTTTGCCGAAAGGGTAGAATAGGTAGGTAGCTTCCAGCTTCCTTCCAATCTGTTTTAAAACGCAATCAACAATCCACCACCGTGCCCCCCTGGCTCAACCAGCAGCTACCTTACGCAGTACACGTACCACGCTACTCCGTACCATAAGGTACCTTAGAGTAGCCAACCGTAAGCGTGCCTGACCAGGTGCCAGCAGCGGACCGGTCACCGGTAACCTCACCCTCACCCAATCTTTGGGCCCCCCCCGCCAGCCCGACCCTGGATTGGCCAATTACTTTTGTTAGTAAGTCTAATCGATAGGCTCTCGTTTCATCCTCGACCACCTGTCCGTCTCGCAGTCTTTAATCCTTTTACGTTCAAACCGCGGGCTCCTATGCATACACAAAGCAGCAACGCACCATTTTGCGGGTCATTGTATGGAGTCAATATCAACCACTTCACGCAGTTGTCAGCTGGGAAACGGGTAAGTTCTTTGACCGCAGGGTGCCAGAAAGGATCAGGGGTTTGAAGCATGTCGCCCAGAAGTCCGTCCCCTCCGGCCAAGACCGCTTCAACCTAGTGGATCGTCGGAACCTGCTTTCTGGGAATCCCGCCGTCTGTCTCTGAGCTCTGCCGCCAACTGTCAGCTCGAATCCTCCAGCTCAGCTCTAGGTGGAGCAAGCGCGCCCGTGGATATGACAGCGGAATGCAGAGACGCGTATTCGCCTTTCAGCAGGGATCTAGTAGTACAGTAGTACAACATGTGGTTTAAGCATGCATCAGGGGTAGGGCAGACCAAACCGGTATGGCCTGAACCTCGATGCGAATTCGCAATGGAGCGAGATTGATGGTTTCCCGTTTTGCGTGACGACCACAGGCAGCGGTTACGGCCGAAACTGAAAAGGGGCCTAAGGACACCTCCGTACTGTAGGGTAACTCTATGCCTGCGGGCGAAAAAGAAGAAGAGTAGTGGCTTGTATGGAGTGCCAGTATTCTGCCCACGATGCTAAAATTTTAGTGAAAATTAAAAGTGCACGTGACTGCTCCCACATGACGCATGATTTAGTCCAATGATACTTCTAACTCCGTTATCACCTATACAAATTTGTTAATGGTGTTGAGCTTTTTAAAGTACCTTTAGACTGTATACAGAACAATCAAATCAAGGCGGTCATGAAGTTATAAAAGCAATTTCAAGCTGAATAGCTGTGACTAGAATGATGTAGTACTTATCACCTTGCTATCGTCCATATAAAAATGTTAGTGATGTTGAGGTTTTTCAAGTACCTTATCATCATTACCATAGGTTATTATCCTTGTTCTAACCACCGTCCTTTTATGCTACAGCTTTGTCCAGAAAGCCTTTTAGGCCTATTTCAAGCTCTATAAATATCTCCTGTATATTGTGTTCAACTGGCTCAGCTTTAGGCAATAAAGCTATGACAGGTATAGCTGCCTGTGCATCTAAAAGCTACTGAAGCTCAGCCGGTCCTGTCTACCTATCTCTTCATTCCTACAACTCTATGTATTGAGCTTTATAAGCAGCCTGTTTCTGTTTCTGTCTGATCAGGTCTCTATTTGCTTATATGCTCTGGATAGCCTTTTCTACTATCTCCTGTACAAGCTCCTTAGTAGCTTTTTGAAACATTAGGGTCTATCTTTCTATAATGACTGCAGTGTAGTCTTTTCCTCCAGCAGCGGCCGTTTTTTTCTTTAAATCAAAGTATCGTTGTCAGAGACTCTGAAGTTGTTTTAAAACAAAAAGCCGATGTTTCTCTAGTGCAGTTGTTGTCTCTATTTATAGCTTGTCAATAAAGACCTTGATGACCTTTTTGTACACCTTAAAACCGCATTCTTTAAAGAGTTCAGAGAAACGTTTCCAGTTATCAGAGGTAAGGTTTTCATAGAAGTAGTCCTGCTGAAATATATACTGACACAGGAGTTTGTATGCTCTAAAAAACTTGCAATAACAGGTTAGTATATCATCAAGAACAAAGATATCTTTTCCCTTATCTATTCAGCTTTGCATTTTCTTGATCTCCCTTGTAAGAAGCTTCTATACAGGATATAGGAACAGAGTCCTGATCTCCAGCCACCGCCTTAGATTTAGAGTAATCTTATTGCAAAAGGTAAGCCTTATGTCAATAGCTTTTATATCGTATGTTTTTATAATTTTATCAACTAGTTGTACAATGCCAGATAAGCTGTAATAATGTAAATTAGCCTTATAATCGTATTTAAGAGCTTTATGCCATGATTCAACAGGATTCATAGTGTTGACCTGCAGTAAAAGGCATGATTTATCATAATAGGCTATGACTTAGAATCTTTGTATCTTTAACCATTTGTTTCAGAAGTAAGTAAGATTGTTCCTAGCAGTCTTTATAGCATTTGGATTATTGCAATCCTGTAGCTTTTCAAGATATCTGATCAAAATAGCTTTTATAGCTGTAAGATCTTTCTCTACTACAATGCCAATCATACAGATATACATCATTTTGTAAATTAACTGCTGAATGTCTGTCACATGACCTAACCTTTGTAAAAGCGTTCTTTGCAAATGCACCGTATATAAGAAATGCTCTATCTTTTGTTTGCCAGCTATAAGGCCAGGAAAGGCCATTTGAACAGCTCTTTGCTCAGTAGTATTGTTATCGCTGAAGAAATATCATAGATTTTAAACTCTAGTATGTTTACACCATTTTTTGATGTGTTTAAGGCCGTTTACAAAGAGCTGACTATCTTGACCAGAGGTCAGAAAGTAAGCTATAGGGTGCTAAGCTCTGTACAAATCATGAACTATAATTATGAAAAGATTCCATAAAAAGGCGTTTGTATTATGAGTTAAATCTATAAGAACAAGATATCCGTTTTGCTATAAGGTCTTTAGATGATAAAGAACAGCAAAGATAAAACCGTATAAAGTCATACCATCTGCAGCAATACTGTTGATAGATACAGTAAGATAATTAGCTTTGTCAAGCTACTGAATAGCTTCTTTAACTTGCTGTAGAAACTGATCTTTTCTACCTGTTTTATAGAGGTCTCTGCCTTTTAGCCATTTCTTTCCTTGGTTATTGACATCAAGACAATTCAGGAAACAACCATCTGCAGCTTTAAGCTTTGTACGATCACCCTTGTTCTGCAATGTTCTATAGATCTGATAAGCCTTATATCCCTTTGCAGCTTCTGACTTTGTAACTTTACGAAGATAACTGTTGATCTTCAGCTGATTGCTTCTTTCTAAGTCGTAGGTGTGCTCTCTGTTATACAACTCTACCGTATAGACGCTATTATAACGAAAAACAACCTTGATTTTAGCCTTACACTGGTTTCTGACACGGCACGATTTATTGTTCTTTAAGCCAATCTTCTGCTTGTAAGCCTTTTTCGCAAGCCTACAGTTGAATAGCTTCAAGACTGATCCGTCCGTCCTAACAGTATCCTTCTTCAGGACCCAGACGTTGTCAATGAAAGGCCAATACTGTTTCTACTGCGCGACGGTGATCTGAAGAGCCTCAGAGGGTTCAGGTGGAGAGAAAAGCCGCTGTCGCCATTCTATGATAGCTGGTGGAAGATCGATCAGCGGTTGCGGATCCGGACGGGCGGAGCGGCTGTTGGAACGACTGCTAGACGCGTCTTCAACGTCGCTTGATAGTCTCCTCCGCTTTTCGGCCATCGTACGGCTCGATAGGTGGTCTGAATAGCTTCAAAAGGCTTGTTTCGGAAGGATTGAAAGGTAGGCTGACGAGACGTGTTGATAGGACGCGTTATTCTGAAATCGCTAACAAAATAGGTGGGAAAGCAAAACAACACGGGCTGCTTACAAAGCAGACGTGCCGGAACGCTAGAAAAACTAAAATTGAAAACGATTTAGCGTCGTGGCCAGAATACTGGCACCCCTTGTATGATCTTGTACCGAACACACCGCGCCCTCTGATCTATCTGATCTGCAGCATCTTCGCGACCCTGTCCGGGCGCTTCCGAAACAACGGCGCTGTGTACTAAGGGAGCACGCAAAAGCGGCTATTTTTTGGTAGAAGGTGTAAGGTTAGAAGAACCTTAGCTTTATGGGGAAGATACATTTCACCTCTTTGAGGTATCTGGGCTCTCCGTAATACGTATACAGCCTCCACCTCCTGTGGTGCTCTGTAAGCTCTGCACCAGTTGAGACGGGGACACATTGCTGCTCCATCATCGCCGTCGATATGCATTCTGTACCTCAAGGTATGCGATGGCTGCATCTGTTCGCCGGAAGAAGGGTCCGGACTGTTACTTCTTGTGTTTACCTGAGGTACCTTACCTTATCTTATCCAACCATGTTACGCCTACCTTAAGGTACTGTAGACAGCTTCGAGCACCCCAAAATAATCTTACCGGTACCTTCTGATAGATTAGCACGGCCTCGGCTCGGACCCGAAAGCCAATAATGGTCAAGGCTGCCTGCCATGAGGAACACCTTGTCAGGTAAGGTACCTTCCAGGTTTCCTTAGGTTCATGGCGCGCGTGGCTGCTGCAGAACTTACCAGGCCACTGGAAGGCTCGCCAGGCACCAGCCAGGGCCAACTGAGACTGGTCACCATTATTAAATAACAAGGTAAAAGGATGGACTCTCTATGGGTAATAATGATGGCGACTTGCAGTGAAAATGGCGTTGAGCGTACAATATTCAATCACACTCCATCCGAGCTGGCATACCGTGCACTTGTTTAGCCGTAATAATGTTAAAGGGGACCCCTGATTTCCCCTTTCTGCTAGGGATTAGGAGGAGCGGCATGAATCCGTCCATCCTACAGGTACGTGGAAGGTCCCTTCTTTCCAAGCTGGCCACACAACCATCTCGTGACTCGGAGCTTTGGACGAAGGTTGTCTCAACAAGATAAACAACACAAACAACAAGATTGATGATAATAATGACAGTAGTACTCCTTACATACCTTAGTATCACTTTCGTGGTTACCGGAGTTCGTAGAGCTATCATCGGCCTACCTTCCTTCTCGGGACGTGGGCCGAACAAAGTTGGACTGGTGTCAAGTCTATGCACTCGGATTAGATATGGTTATCAGATCCCCTAAGCTTTCCACAAAATCCTATCTCTATCATCTTGAATATTTTTTGACTTTGACTGAAACGGACCTTCCTTGAAATCTCGGGCCGGTTGGGGCAAACTTTCTCGGGAACGGGGGCCACATGGCGGCTCACCCTGCTGCTACGGGTAGAACGTGTACCTTTAGGGGAGGTAAGGTCAGAGAGGTGTTGCAACTAATGATGAGCCGCCGAAGAGACGTTTGGTAAAATGATCTCTGGTCCGTTGGCAATCATTATTATTTACATCTCGGGCCAGTCCAATGGTGCTTATTCCTTTCAATATCATACAAGCTGTATACGCGTAAGATGGGCATTTACTTTCACTTGCCCTGCCACATCATTTGACTGTTCTGAAAAGTCCCTCGCTGCTTTCCTAGCCTAAGTGCCAAAGGCCGGCAAGCGTCCACGACCTTAGGACAGGCAAGCCCCTACCTTACCTCAGCCATCCTACCTTATCTTGCACTGCCCTTGCCAGGGTCATAGGTAAGGTAGAACTAGGTGCCCACTCAGTTTGGGAACTATTCGTTGCCCAGACATCTCGAGACTCGTACGTCCATGGGCGTAGGGAGCTAGCTTCTGATTCATACCGTACCTAGTCAAAAGTCTGTCGTAGTACATCTTATACTCCTCTTAATACCCAGGTTGACAACGAGATGGGAAGTCGGAAGCACAAGCAAGAGCAAACTTCCATCGTATTATATTGTCAAGGACAGTATGTCTCTCCAGCCCAAGAATGTGTGGTTTGACGCGACTTCCTAGACTCGTCCGCAATTGTCCACTTGGTGGACGACCTCTTGATACGCTTATATATGCTTTCTTTGACCAATACTTTTGGCGGTAGGAGGCGGGACCTGGCGGGCTCGCTTTAGGTCATGTAAACTTTTGTGACGCGCTGTTGCTGGTCCACAGCAACCCTTGATTTCTTTGGTAATGCCCTTGGCCTTAAGAAAGCATGTATATGCATAGGTCTTCGATTCGAAGTGAACATAGAGGCTTCCTCACTCAATTTCCAGACTAATCGGATCGTTAGGCGCAGGCTGCTCCTGCTGGCATACAACGACGAGCTTGTACAGGAACGTAGCCTCGTCGCGATTCTCAAGGCAGCAATGTGCTCATTGAAAATGCTCCGTATAGAACCACGGCAGTTTACCTTCGTAGTTCGGAGATGGGAAACGCATCGGCACTGGTACATGACCCTCGAAGAAGTCAAGCCCTTGCTTGTTCCCCACACCAGCCACAGGAATCAACACTCCGCATTCCCAGTTCCTACAGTTGAGCTTTGGTAGCTTCGTATACCTATCCTTGACAGAGCGACCCCTAGAACACATCAGAGACAAAGGGTATAGCCACAATATGGTGAACCTACCAGGCACTCTCTGACAAATTTGCACTTCCAACGTAGGCCCACCCACCGTATCTCTTACCCTGAGCACCAACAACTGCTCCCTCCAGTCGAGTGAATAGTAACTGATGATTATCAATAGGGGAAAGCGATAGGACGTCAGGGAAGCCTGGACCAGGCGGAAATCCTTACCTTACTGTGCATGAGCATCCCTTCGCGGACACTTATACAGTCCCTCATGAGGTCTTTCGGAAAGGCCGGAGAATCGTACCATTTGCGTTGAAAGCATATCGTACCAGCGGACTGCTATAGGTAAGACCGCATCGAACGCTTCGGATATATAGGGCCCTTACCTGAAGTCCTCCGCGACTCTTCTGCACGGTATCCCTTGATGGGAAGTATATGCGGAAGCGCTCAAGGATCGATCGATGGACCTCTTCTTTGTCACCTTGTGCTACAGGTTTTGCCCCTGCTTGCATCTTTTCCACACCCTTCCTTCGCCCGTTGGACCTGCGTTCATACTGTACAATACCATCATCACCTCCATGCCCATCAGCTGGTGCGGGTAACACACGATTAGGGGATAGACAAACCGTGGGCGGCACGGAAAATATTCTCCAGAAAGTCCATGTTGAGAGACCCTATCGATGATGCCTTGAACGGAGCCAGTTCAGGATATCGAAATTGAGATGCTTCTCAGGGGTGTTCCACTCACGACAAAATCCATGTACAGTGATCCTTCGGTATTGAGACCAAGTCCCCTGACTGCACGCCCAAGTCCACAGTACCCTGTCCGCCTCATGCTCTCGCCGGTATGCGCACCCCCACTGTTCGCTGGTCAGCCGGAGTTTTCCAGTGAGCCAGCAGTGCACTCTCACATTGTATGAACAAAGGCGATGTCTTTGGTAGCAGAGAAGTCAAATTTGCAAACTCCCTGAATAACATCTTGATCCAACCCTTTTGCTTCGAGAAAATACAGAAGCTCGTCACGAAAGGAGGTCGAGGATCCCTCAACCGTACTGTCCATTCTGGGCAGGTCAACAAGGAAGACTGTCTGCAACCGGCTGGTGAGCTTCTCTCATTCTGAATTGTCGCGGTAGTACACTGCTTACGTTCTCCATGACTCCACTCTCGCCCCAGTCATAGGACACCAGGTTGGCGCTAGGGACGACTACACGAAGGTAGTCCATATAGAACAGGAGCTGCAACTTTGAATGCATGCAATTGATTTGTCCTTCCATGGATGGAAAGCATAGGCGTAGCTTGGACATTTGAGCAGTCTCAGCTCGATACAGGCGTTTCTGCAGCTGTTAGAGTATGCAAGGAACGACCAGTGCCTGAGATGTAATGTACACACAGTTTCTTCATCCTTGGCTTGCATGACCAGCACGAGTTTTGTGCGGTCAAGGTTAAGTTTTCCAAAGAGCCACTCCATATCCCATTGGAAAGAGCTAAGAACTGCAATATTCAGATGTTCTTTCTGGAAGACTTCCTCTATTTTGATGTCCGACCGTCTAGCCTGACCGAACGCCCATGTTTTCAGTACCACGCCGTTAGGGAAAGATAATGGATTATCTCTAACTGACGAGTCAGCACCAATACTATTCCCAACCTTTGCTCCCAGTGCTGTAGGAGGTCTCTCGGAGCCTACGCCGAGTAGACCTTTGCTGCTGAGCGATCCTTCGGCGGGATGTCTCACAGGAGCCACTGCTCTCTGCCCTCGAGCTGGTCGCTGAAGGTCAGGTGGTGAGATTGATCTTTCCTTGCGTTTCTTTGCGAGTCTTGCCAGCCTTTCCTCTTCCTGTTTTCGCCGGTCAATACCCAACATGCCAGAAGTCAAGTCGGAAGATGCACGTTGGGCATGCAACGTTTTCGATCCATGATGTTCCTGTACTGCAATTCTTTTTGTACCGGGTGTAGCTTGTGTGCCAGTCTTGTGTGAGGCGCAAGCTTGAATGGGCTCCGAGACCTTGTCATTATCCTCCGCAGGACTGTCCGAGGTGAGGTCAATGATATCTGTCTCAGCCCCACCCGGAGCTTGTCCCAGAGAGAGGGCAATCGCTCTTTCCAGCTGACGATCGTCCTCTGAGTCGGACATGACTAAGAAGAGAGAACAAGCAAGATGCTTGTGACCTCAATTCATGGAAGATGTAGAACATAAAGGTGAATGGCGGGCCTCATCGCCTGCAACCGACTGCTCAAATAGGTAGACGATCAACTAGAGCAAGAGGGATTGAACTGGACAATGCAGGCTGGCTCTGAGAAAAAGGACGCGAGGGACAACCGCAAGATTAGAGTGCTAAGAGAGTTGAGAGGCAAAATGCACCGTGGCCACGGCCACGCGATATCGTGTTGATTCAGCGGAGGTACATCTGCAAGGCTTCCAACACGCTACAACAGTGTCTCCTTCTCTGTTTCTTTTTGCCGACGTCAACCGACAGCAAAGATCGAGCGGTTGGATGGTGAGTTTGCGGTGTTAGTGCAGAGAACAGGGTTGTAGGACGTTGAGATGAGTGCCTTTCCACACTGCACCGATGCAAAGGTACGTTTGAGGAAGGCTGAGTTCGGCGCGTTTGCCAGGTAAAGGTACCTTGGATACCGTGGTTTATTATTTACTTCAGCTAAGGCACCTTAGGGAGTAGAGTAGCTTAGATAAGGTTCA
This sequence comes from Symbiotaphrina buchneri, assembly GCA_001599915.1. Taxonomy (NCBI): domain Eukaryota; kingdom Fungi; phylum Ascomycota; order Symbiotaphrinales; family Symbiotaphrinaceae; genus Symbiotaphrina; species Symbiotaphrina buchneri. The sequence continues at coordinate 412,286 of BCIG01000018.1, forward strand.
GATCTATATATTGGTTGCATCCTTCAGCCACAACCGCACCTTGACTCTCGAAAAGCGCAATCATCCCTAAACTATGCCAAAATTTATTCCATCACCAGTCCCGCTGCGAAAGAGATACAAGAAGCTCCAAGCTTTTAGCGCGTGCCCACCTTACCGGATCATGGCCTCACTCGTTCTGCGCTACCCCTCCGGTGCGTCCTCTCCTGCGCTTCCTGCTCGAGCATGCCACTTGGCCTTCGCCAGCGCACGTCGGTGCCGCCTACTGTCGGTATGCTTCCTCCAATCTTCATCAGTGACTGCCGTCACGTCGCAGAGATCGCATATACGGCGCACCCAGAGATCCCGTCGGTCACTTAAGTCGTAATTCCTTTGTGGGGTCAGCAACTCCTCCGCTGCCTGACAGAGGCTTCGGGGCAAGGGGAGAGCGTCCGAAGCGAGGAACGTCCGTACGAGATCCGCAGCTGGGCGCTCCACCATCTCTGTCCACCTGTCAGTATCCGACGCGTCGAGTAGGAACAGTCGCTTCTCCATATCGCAAGCAGCCATAGCATTCATTAATTTGATCCGAATCCATCTAACCTGTCGTTTCGCGTACTGTTTTGTTGCAGTTTTCGTGCGCTCAACGGCGAGGTTCTTCAACAACTCCAGTTCCTGGGGGTTGCAAAGCTCTCCCTCGAGCGCTGCAATGTACTCTTTGAACTCCTTGTAGCCTATAGAGACCCAAATGCCTCGTGTCATGTCAGGGATTTCACCTTGCAATTCTTGGGCCCGCAGATACTGAGATAGTTCCTTGACTTCCTCCAGAAGGCCATTGCGCACCATGGTGTCAACCCGCTTGTCGAGACGAGCCTTGAGGGACTCTGCAGAAGCATGGACCCAGAGAACAAGAGGATCGAATCTCATGCGACTATTAGCTATCGTTGCAAGAGGCTTTGAGGCGGCTTGGCCTGCGTTGATGTCGAAAAGTGCCTCCCTACTGCCATTGCTCGCTGAGTCCATCTCTAGTCCGCCGTTCCGACGCTTCTTCTGCTCTTCGTATATTTCAGAAGCGCGTCTGCCTGTTGTAAGCCATATCTCTAAAGATCTCCGAATCTTCCTCCGGTCATTGGGATGCCATCTATCCGCCATTGTAGGGTCTACGGCTCTTAGATGCCGGAGCATCTCCGCTGTCGGGCCTCCGAGGACCGGCCATTTTGTCCCCAAGGCGACGCTATCTGTGTTATCAACCCGCTCGTTGTCTTCCTCCTTGCTGGTCAACGCTTCCTCGAATAAGAGGGCTTGCGTGTAGTAATGTGTCCCTCCGACCACTATGGGTAACTTCCCTCGGGATCGGATGCCATTTATCTACTGACTGTTTAGTCCGACCATGACGAGGAGACCTTTGCCTTGCTCGAACGGGACGCACTAGTTCTATTGCCTTCGTCTTGAAAACGCCCACCCTCCAGGGCTCTTCGTCCAGGCTAATGCTGCCAAGCAAGTGGTGCGGGATGCCTTTCCTTTCTTCCGACGTGATTTTGTTTGTGATCACGGGTAGGCCAGCATACATCTGCATCGCATCTGCATTAATGATTTCGCCATTGTAGCGCAGGGCAAGCTCCACCGCCAGCTACAAGTCAATAACCAGGTTAGAAGAAAATCGCTGGAGTGGATCAGGCAGGATGAGCGCACCTGTGTTTTACCGGTTCCGGTAGCTCCTACAATGGTAATGAGCGGATCGGGTCGAGACTTGGCAGTCATACTACGGCGAGAGTATGATCGAGCGAGGGCGGACAGCATGCATTGCGGATTGCGGCATGCGTCCTGGAGATGACCAAAGGGCAGTGAGTTAGGGGATGTCAGACAGGCCAGCTGCAGTCCTGGAACGGTAGGATGATGACTTTTCGTTCGTAAAGAGTATCCGGACTTTAAGGTTAAGGTCTTGATAAATAAGGTTAAATATAGTGTGAGGTTAAGGTATTTTGGTACCCGAGGTATGAAGCATTAGGTTATTACCTAAGGTAGGTAAGGTAAGGTACCTTACCTTAAGGTGACCTGCTCCACGGTCAAGTTGCCCAATCCCCTCGTACCCAACTGAAAGATCGGCCTGCCTTCCTTTGCCAGTTGCCCAGATCACGGCGCCCTGTCCCCCCTCGGCCCCAAAGATGCCCGTCGAAGGCTCACGGGCACCGTCCATCGAGGTCCGCGGGCTAAACTACGCTTTTGCAGATGGCAGCCTCGGCCTGCAAGACGTTAGTCTCCATCTCCCTGAGCGGAGTCGTACGCTGCTGATCGGCGGCAAGTAATCACCACCGTACCCTTTGACGGCCACAGATACTGACAGTCCCTCAGCCAACGGCGCAGGGAAGACGACACTACTCCGCCTGCTCTCGGGCAAACGCCTCGCGCCCAGCGGGGCCATCTCCATAGCAGGGGTGGATCCTTTCAAAGATGGTTTGGAAGGTGTCACTTACCTCGGCGTAGAATGGGTCCTTAACCCCATCGTACGTACCGACATAGATGTCCCATCACTTCTGAGTTCCATTGGTGGAGATTACTATACCGAACGCCGAGATGAGCTCGTCGACATTCTGGACATCGACCTGACTTGGCGCATGCATGCGGTCAGTGACGGCGAGCGGCGACGGGTGCAGCTTGCGATGGGTTTAATAAGGCCTTGGACCATCCTACTGCTGGATGAGATCACAGTCGACCTTGACCTACTCAGTCGGTCCAACTTCCTTCAGTTCCTCAAGCGCGAGACCGAGACAAGAGCATGCACCATTGTATACGCGACACATATTCTGGACAATCTGGCTGATTGGCCGTCTCATATCGTCCACATGAGTCTTGGTAGAGTCAAGGAACGGGGTCCTGTGGACAATTTCCCACTCGAAGAGGTCAGCGGTAGCGGCAATAGTCAACTGGGCACTCTTGTACTCCAATGGCTAAAAGCCGACCTGGACGAAAGGGGTCCTAGGAATGGGCGCGCTGGACAAGGCAAGACCTACGAGTCACATGAGGGCAAAGGTGGTTATGGGCATGAAAAGAGCTCCTGAAGGCAATCAATGAGGGCATTCCATCAACTGGATTAAAGCACAATCGGCACTCGGCCTGGGGATTTATGTTTCAGTGCTCTTCGTGTCAAGCTCACTACTTAGTCTACTGGCCCATTCATGCCATGCGAAGACTTGGCCCAGTCTGGCATCCCGGTCAAGGCGAGCAGGCGCACTGATGTATCTTCACTGGCAACTGCGAGCTCGTACTTGTCATCCTTTTCAGGACTCTGAGGACCAATCGTTGGGCGCCATGCAAGCCTACTGATGGCTGCGGAAGGAGTAATGCTGCGGTGTCACGTCAGTCGTAAGTCCCTCAATGGCGCCAGCTGTACTAACCGTGCGTTGAATTTATGCATCTTTACGGCAACATAAGCGTTTAGGCTCACAGTATGGAGCACTAGATCTCCTTGTTCCGTTCCAAATGCGAGCAACATGGAGTCATGGATCACCCGTGGAAGGATATCCACCGCAGTGACTGGACCATCTGCAGAGATGGTGGCGCGATTCGTAAAGCTCTCTTCTTGTTTCACCCATATTTTGACAGTCTTGTCCCTGCCTGCTGTGGCAAAAGCGATGCCAGCATCACGCAAAGCCCACACGCCATCCAGGATCATTCTTGAGTGACCCTTAGGGTTCGCCACTAGCAGCTTGTAGGTCTGGCCTCGTGATTCTCGCCGCTCAAATACCGCCCACTGCCTATCTCGACCAACGCTCAGTAGATACTGGTCGTCGGTGGAGAAGGACAGACGTGTGACTGTTAGAGAGTGGGCAGTGAGTGGCGGAAGTATCTCATGCCAGTCGCTGGTGCTGTATAGGCGAATGACGGCGTGGTCGACAGAGCTAGCTCTACAGGCTGTAGCAACGAGGGTCCCGTCGTGGCTGGCCGCAACGGCGGAAATTTCGTATCCGTGTCCATATAACTTTTCCCTTTCTGGCCACAGGGTCTGCCTTGCCAGATGCTCCTCGAACGGGGGATGATCCACGGGCAATGCAAGCGAAAGCGGAGTTGGTGGTCCAGCTGATGGACTCTCTTCATCGCTCTTCATATCAACAGGCTCGACATTCTGAATAGCTTTATTGGACAGGCCGAGAACAGGGATGTTAGCAGCGTCAGGCATGTCCCCCGCTCCACCCTCGACTATGCCACACTGTTGTTCCAAGAGCTTCGCAACCGCCTTTGGTTCGTCGAAAACACGAAGTAACTTCTCGTCAGCGCCGCTTATAAATTGGGACGAGCTGATGGTATCTATACAATTGAGGTCATAACCATGTATTTGAGGCCTCGAATATTCATGCCAGAGAGAGGATTTCGCTTGAGCCCAGAGCCTCGTTGTTTGGTCCGAGCCGGTCGAGAGTAAATGTGACCCATTCTTTGCCCAAGCCACATCTTTCACCGCCCGGATATGGCCTCCGAAACCAACGTTTTGCAGCCACCTTTGATCTAATTGGTCAAGCTCCCATAGCCTCCAACTTCCTGTTCTCCCAAGGCTCATGACGCTGTGGCCGTCAGGGCCCCAAAGACCTATCCAGAAACCCCCTGTGCTCCCTGTAGCTGTTGTGGTCCCTTTCTGTGTCGTTAGCTCTCCTATACGTGCGACGCAGATCCAGACGCCGGATGATTCTTCTGGCTCCCAGATGGCGAGTGAGTTATCAGCGGAAGCCGAAAGGAGCTGCAACTTGTGGTTACTTCTATCCCATGTGGCTGTATAGATCCAATCCTCGTGCCCTACTAGTAAAGCTTCGAAGGTGATGGAGTAATCTACGCCATCGGCTTGCAAGCGATGTGCTTTACTTGTCAGAGTCTCTTCCAACGGCGCCGCCGCTGCGGCAATTGAATCGAGGCCGGTTGACGAGGGTATAGCTTTTGCTGAGCGCAGTCTCCACAGGCGAATATATTTGTCTTGACTGGCGGATGCAAGGAGTACATCGCCTTCCCCGTTTTTCTGATCATGGACAAAATCGAGAGCTCGAATCCAGTCCTCATGCCCCGTCAACGTAGCCTGATGCGACCATGATGTATGCGTAGCATCCCCGACATATACCTGAACGACATTTCTGGTCCCACCCACTGCAAGGACCAGTGTCTCTCTTTCCCGGTCAAGTCGGGTCAAGGCGACTGTCAGCGGGAAGAATTTGGGAGCCATGGTGATGGTCTGCAAAGCCTGAGCTTCAGGCTCCGCATTCTCAGAATGAAGAAGCTTCCATACTCGGACGGTAGCGTCGGCCGAGCCGGACGCAAAAATGTTTGATGCGGGCAATCTGCTGATGGCATTAACTGGGGCCTTGTGATCTTCAAGAACGACAATGTTTGTATAACTACAGGTCGGTGACCCGTCACGCAGCCAAATCCGCAACGTGGAATCCGCGCCCCCTGACAAGATGTAAGAGCGGATATCGCTGGGCAAGCGCAGGAACTTGACAGCAATGACCCTGTCGCTGTGGCCTTTGAGCAAGGTCTGGATCCCGCGACGATCTCCAACCGCTACGTTGTTCTCCGCGCCATAAGCTACAAGGTCTTCCTCAGGGTCCCAATCGCCTGCATTGGGGTGCCGATTTCCCCCAGCCGCTAGGAACGACGTTTGCACGTTGATCATGGCGACCAAAGGACCTCGACTTCAGGCGGGCGTGCAGCCTCGACATGGGACGTTCCAGGAATGTCGCAGTCAGTCGAGCATTTGCACCTGCGGGGCATCTGAAGCAGGCAGTAGGGGTATGAACCCTTACCAAAGAGCCTCACCTTATTGAGAAAAAAGAAGCGCTGCCTCACACTCAACTCACACCATCCGACATTCAGTCTAGCCTTGTGCCAAGCTCACCAGGACTGGATTAAGCTTATTTTCACGATCGAACGTCGATGCTTGCTTGATGCAGTAAGGCGCCTCAGGCACTACAATCTGAATTCAGTCTTTCTTGCCCATTATTATTATTGTCCGGCACAACATTCAAAAATCTCGATTGCTTCATCCTGCTGACCCATGGATTCCGTGGGAACCGGGCGACATGTCGCTCCAGCAGATGTGCCTGTAAATATCCACATCACTGTCGAGTTCTCGTAAGCCTGTCCCTCGTCAAGCTTCCCGGGACGCATAGCCCCTCGATTTCCTCAGGGCTGACCCGTTCACAGAGGAGCACTGGAGATGCTCTTCTCCGATCAGCGCAAACACGATATATCCCTGCCTACCACCGACGAAAGCGGTGCCCGCGCCAACGTAGCTTTTCTGGTCCGATACCTCTGCCAGAATCTTATGAGCGATTCCAGAAAAGAGCTTTTTGTAACGGATGGCACTGTGTAAGCATTGCATCCACCGCATTGATAACGGATGGTGTCATTGATCATTGCTTACGACCGCAGCCGGCCTGGCATTCTAGTGCTCATCAATGACGCCGACTGGGAGTTGGAAGGTGAAGACAAGTATGAACTACAAGAAGATGACGCCGTTCTTTTCGTGTCGACTCTTCATGGTGGCTAGTCAGAGGAGGCTGCCTGCTCCTATTGCACAACCGGCCACCGCTGCCCGCCGAAGCAAACCTACACTTCAGCCTATGTACAGTTTCGCGGCGCTCGGCGACACCAATTTCAATCACCTACGGTGCAAAAACGCTCAAGGCACACAGCGGAGTTGTATATCAGCCCGTCCATCTATCCCCGGTCTTCAGCTACGAGGAGCCTCCTCCGGAGTTTCGTCGAATCGAAGGCGACTGCTTCCTATTGGCTCATGTGGAGTGGATCTCCCATTACTCGGCGTGCCCAGCCCACTCATGGGCGAGACTGCACCACTGGGCGGGACGGGAATCTTGATGTCCTCTGGAGAATCCGGGATCATCTCTTCCGGAAGACCTGGGATTGGTATTCTCTTCGCCTCGTTGCTATAGCTGGCAGGTATTATCTGGATTGGAGGTCAGCAATCGATACCCGTTTCCATCGAATCCGCGTACCTCGATGATCTCATTGCGTGGGAATTTCAGGGCCGGTATATCAACAGCATGACACGCCATTAGATAGCCATACAACACGCGAAGTACGCTCTCGTGCGCAATAATGAGAAGATCGTTCTTTTCACGCTCAAGTTCCAGTATTATCGGCTCGAGCCGAACAGCAAGATCATGATATGACTTCACCAAAAGTTTAGTCACAGTAGAACAGGTGTGGATTATTGGACCAAAAGGGGGACGACTACGAACCTCAGCTCTGGGATATCGGTGATGGTATGGGTCTGCTTCATGCTTCGCAACTTCTTCCGAAAATTCTCTTCGGATAGCACTCTCCGACATGCGTTCACATACGCCCGGATTTAACTGACTCATCTGAGGTCTTTGGCGTACTTTATATCCACGTTTCCCGAGGTAGTCAGCTGTTTCCACGGTCCTCCGCCGTGTCGACGTCCATATTGTGAGAGGCTTCAACGGTGCATCGGATCCGCCTCTATCTTTCAGGGCCTGCCGTTCTTCCTCCCGGTAACGGAGCAGCGTTTCGCTCATCATCTCAGCATACTTCTGACCTTGCTCTGAGAGGGAAGCGTCTGCCTTGTATGAGTCTTCTTCCCTGGAGGTGCCTGCCTGAACGGAGAGTTAGTCAATGTTATGTGATACTGTGCCCAATTATAAGCCGTGCTAACCCTCGCAAAGTACGTCTGTCTAGACTTGATATGCAGATTCAGCAAGTAAAATACTATCCGGTGCGACAGATACCCAAAGGTACAATTGTTAACGCTGAGCCGCTCTCCGGCGTTTATCATCTGCGGATCAGGCCAATCAGTGACTTTCTTCTACACGTCATTGAAATCTTCCAGGTATACCCGTACCTTGATGTAGTTGAGTTCGGGCTCCTCCATGGTCTCAAAATGAGGTATCTTTGCAGCGATGCGTTGTAGATAATCCTTGACCGCATCATCAGGATTCCAACCCACATACTTGTTACGGTCAGTAAGAGCCATGTTTTGTGAACGCTATCTCACTCACATCCGGGGAGGAGATCTTGACACTTCTAACATTTTCTTCTATGATCCGCTCATCATCGCAAGCCGACTCTATAAAGAGTGTCTGAACATCGTGCTTTGCGAACTCCTTGGCCAAAGATCTACGGCCAGCAGCTAAGGGATTGACGGCGTCATATATCGCGACCTGGCCATTCTCGTGGTTTAAGAAATGATATATATCTTCTCTACACTTCTTCAGGATCTTTTGGCGGAGGAGCACGGAGGATGCAGAAGCTGTGAGGGCAGTCAGCCATCTAAGACCGGCCAACATCCGCTTAAGCGGCCGACGAAGGAGACGCCTGTTAGTGCTGAAGCGCATACCGTTTACGAAGAAGTAGTCATCGGGTACATCCTTGCCGGGGCCGAGGGTGGCTCGACGATAGTCCCCCAAGTGGAATATCCTTGTCTTTACGCCGAGCCTAGCAGGAAAAGACGGTAAGTTCGAATGGAACAATTGCATGCCAGGAATAGGTGGTTGGGCCGTAAACAATGCATCCTACGTACCATCGCAGATAACGTGCCAAAGCAACTGAAATATGTCTAGGAGACAAGCTTCGCGTTAGGTCGTTCTCAATCAAAAGCCACAAGACCTGCCCTTCGCGAGTGCAGCACCTCAGATAGTCAAGACATACGTTTTCCCTCGTGCTGGCAAGCCTACTGTGGCGATGGCAATCCGTCCCGAGTGGAACAGGCGCCCCGACTCGGTACTGTACAACTGGGCAGGAGCCAATTCCACCTTACTAGGTAGATCATGGATGGCATCGACGAATGTACTCGACTTTCGGCGGAACCGTGGTGAATTCGCCGCAACCTCAGCGGTGCTTGAGCGCAACAAGTCAGCTTGGCACGGGACAGGTGAGAAGATGGAAAGATGAAACCCAGGGACGTGAATGCACTGCGTTTTGATTGCGACGGAGCTGGATCATCACGCTGCGATAAACAGACGGCCACCTACAGCAGGGTATCCATGATACAATGTTGTGAAAGAAAATGAGAAAGGGCTATATAACGTAGGTAAGGTAGATCTAGTCTACTGCTTTTCCGAGATTCCGATCCTTAGCAACGGGCCGGGATCCCGGGGCTGAACAGGAGGGGTGTCGACACTGGTCCTCAACAGTAATGTTAATAGTAGGTGCTTCAGTTGAGATGTTGCGATGAGGGCTGATGAGGCGGAGTTCGAGTGGCAGTGATAATGATAATAATGTTGGAGAGGAATACAGCTAGGTAATGATAATGATGATATGCTTGTGGTACACCGGCAGTACTCTAAGCCACTTAACGACCTAAGGTGCACTTAAGGTAGTGTAATGTACCTCAGGTAGCAGAGATAAGAAATCGTCAAGTGCAGACTTTAGTCGCAAAACGATTACCGAAGTAAGGCAATTTTTCAAGTTGTCTTACCTTACAAGGTACCTGACCGGTCCACTTGGCACGTTCGTTGAGCCTTAGCCGCCCGCAGGTGGAACGGTACCTTACCTTGCTCCAGCTCTGGTATGGTAAGGTAAGCGACCTTTCCAATTTGCATCTGGTTTCCACGTTTCGTATTGGACAGTTTGCAATTCCTTGTCAGTGTAGCCCGTATTGGTAAGGTAAGGTACTTACCCGTGTACCAGTACCTTTCAACGGAGCAACGCAAAAAAGGTCATCGGCGAAACTTTTTTGAGCGACCACAGTCCTTGATGTCCTGAAGCTGCTCTCCAGACATCCCCTTGCAAGCAACACTTCTGCCTGCCCGTGCTTGACTTTGACTCTTCGATTGTGCAAAGGTCCAGCACGAGTCCAGCAGCTCCACAGGCTGCACGATCATCATTCCGAAGATCTCCATCGCGGCCGACAGCTGTTTCCGCCCGTCGGTCAATCCAGTCTCTGCTGGCCTCGTGACTCTTCTATCCCGTCATGGCCTCTCCAACCCACACGCCGCTGGGCTTTCTTTTCGACAATGCCGCTTACTCTGCTCTTAAAGACACATATGCGTCCTTCTCGGATCGTAGAGATGCGTTGGGCTTGTCAAACCCCGGTACGGTAGAGAATATCGCACGAGAGGTCCAGCGGGACGTCTTTCTCAACAACTACACCTTCACCGGGCTACGCGCCGATCTTACAAAGGCCTTTAGTGTTGCTCCGCTATTTCAGATCTCTCATGCATTCTCCATGGGCTCCCAAGGCATGCCGCCGTATGCCTTTGCTGCCTTGTATGGTACTCCCAAGGTCAGTGACAACCTTACCCTTACAAGCTCCGCCTCAACAAGCACAACTACAGTCCTACTTGCCCCTTGAATGCTAACTAGCGCAGGTCTTCCTACAAGGAAACATTGACAACGATGGTCAATTATCTGCTCGAGCAAATTACCGATGGAACGGAGCCCTTGTAACAAAAACAAACGCTCAGATCGCCCCAGGGCCAGGGCAAGCCATGCTTCAGATCGACAACGACTACACCGGCAGGGACTTTACCGCATCAATCAAGGCGCTGAATCCATCGGTGTTGGAAGGTGGGCTTACTGGCATATTCATTGGCAGTTATTTACAGTCGATCACGCCGGGGCTAGCATTAGGTCTCGAGGCAATATGGCAAAGAGCCGCACTGAACTCCGGCCCGGAAACGGCAATCTCATATTGTGCCAAGTATAGAGGGCAGGATTGGATTGCGACGGCCCAGTTACAGGCTCAAGGCGCCATCGCGACTACCTATTGGCGGCGTCTGACGGAAAAGGTCGAGGCTGGTGTTGATATGAACCTCCAATTCGCCGGTTTGGGCCGGGCTGGAGGAGGTGGATTGATGGGTGCCGGTGTTCGGAAGGAGGGCGTGACGACTCTTGGAGCCAAATATGACTTCAAGGCTTCGACTTTCCGAGCTCAGGTAGACAGCTCTGGACGTCTGGGATGTCTACTGGAGAAGAGGGTTGCTCCAGCAGTACAATTGACGTTTGCAGGCGAGATCGATCAGGCCAAGGTATGTACCTTTTCCCTGCACCCTATCCCTTCTATCATACGCGCGGCCAATGCATGTTTCGGTCTCGATGGGTCACTGCCGGGTCCCTGCACTCCCATTGAAGCCGTGCCGCACATTATTGCAGCGCCTGGACTGGGCCTTATTCGTCTCCATGTTCTTCCTTTCATGTCATGTCCGAATATATGCTGACTCCATTCCCACGACAAAGCAACAGGCAAAGGTTGGCTTAGCGGTGTCAATCGAAGCGGCGGGCGAAGAGGTCATGGAACAGCAAGAAAAGGCAGTTGTGTCGACACCCCCGCCTTTCTGAGTAGGGTGTATTTGAACAGCCTGTCCCTGGTGATCGCTGTGTCCTCGTTGATGTTGACTTCCATCTTTCGTCCGCATTTCACGTCTCAAGATCCGCACTCTCTTCCGTCATCTAGACGTGCATGGTGGAAGGGAAGCGTCCGCGATGTTGCTCACACTACTCATCGGTCATTTTTCGGCTTCTTGTTCCATATTGCATGCTTAGGGGTTGCCGGCTCTTTCTTGGGGGCTGAAGAGTGCGATGTCTCCACTTATAGAGTCTTTGCATCATGTCTGCTGCACTGTGTTATAGCGTTCCCTGCCGTCCCAGGATTGGCGCTGTGGTCTTGATTGGATTGGGGTGTCGCGCAACAGAGCGGTCGGTGGTTGTCCCAGGACAACCACATGTAAAAATAGTCATCTGTATCAGGGAAACGTCTCGTCGTGATAATCTGGTCTATCAAAAGCCCCCAGTAGGTGTTCCGCGGCTCGAGAATGACGGGATTGGCCGTCCCGCGGCAGGTCAAAGAAATGTTCTCGCTCCGGCCGAGAAGGGTCTCTCTCAGCCAAATATCAATTGCTGTAGAAGAATGCAAGGCATTGCGTCTAGTAAACCCGACGGTCGACAAGATTGATATCGCTCATCTCCGCACAGCTAATAGAGACATCAAGGTCCTCCGGGTCACCATGGGCTCCATGCGACTGCCCCAATGGAGGCCCAATCCGAATGGGAAAGTGATGGGTCATTTGTGAGCTCCCTGGCCGACTGACCTGATGGGCAGCTGCGGTTTGTCGAAGCTGGGGAACCATTGCGCGATTTTACACAGCTACGAATGTTCAGATGTCAGTCCCGGACTATTGACCTGAGGTAGGTACGGTGGTAGGCATGCCGCATCCCCCGTAGTCTACGTTTTTTCCTTCAACTACTACTTCGTACACAAGATCATGCCTGCCGCTGTACGCTGGGGCTTCACCACCTTATGGTAAAGTGTACCTACCTTACTTACCTACGAGTACCGGCAGACCCCCTTTGAAGAATGATGTTTCAGGCGAAGGCAAGAAGGGACTAGTCTCCTCGTACTCGGTGCTACCATCCGGGCGGTACGGAAGAAACAGACGCTTAATTCGTATTTTCATTGTTTCCTTTGGTTACCACCAATTGGAAGCAACATATACCAGGTAGTTTATTTTGATGCTGTTGCAAGGTCAGTTACCTTACAAAAGTGCCCATGGCTGGGACCAGCACCATGACGTCTGAGCGCAGAGAGCCAATATTCATATCTGTACAGATACCGCAGGCGGACATACATGTGGGCCTGAGGTACGAAATACCATGGACTACGAAGCAGCAAGTGTATTCTGTACCTGATCATCTTCTGGAGCCTCCAGCTCTAGATACCTACCTTCGGTAAGTCGATATCAATCCAGATTATTTTTCCGTGGACTCTTGGGAGACGAGCGGAGTAAGTGTCGTACGTTGATGTACGAAATTAGTAGATGGGCGAGCTCGCCGGTTCTCCCTCTCTGAGGCGCCTCCTCTCTCAATCTCACTTCTGCATCCAGTGCCTGCCCGTATTTAGCACCGTACCTACCTTCCTTCGTACGAAATACCTTGGATCTTGGTTCCAGTAAAATTTAGTAAATTGCGGTCCTCACCTCTCACCCCATCGCCGTCCTTGGACTGTCTAAGATCTTAGCTACTCGACAGCAAGGTCTTAAGGTGTTCTAACTTCTAAGAAAGGGCCCGCTATGCCGGATCCAGAACATGTCAGCTGCTCAACGCTCATGATTGACTAAGGCGTACCAAAAGTGCCAGCCGCAGCGCTAATGATGCGATCCTCGTCACTAGCAGCTCCGGGGCTTGTGACCTACGTATGTTAACCAGTGAGGAATGACCTTTCGCGACTCGAGCGAGGAGAGAGTTGTAGGTGCAAAAAAGTGTGAAGCCCGTCATGGATGGTCCAACTGCTCCTAATATCCATCGTATCAGCATGCAAACTGCGTCGGACTGTATTAGTGTTCAATTCGATAGAGGAGCCCACCGCGTCAGCACTTGATTGGATTCTTTTCCTTGTTCAATGCGGCACGGATAGTGCGACAGGTGATATTATTGTGTACAGAAAGGGAGGTTCGACGAGTCATGAGGGGCGAAGATAACGACGGTCATTCAATAATCACAGCCATCCCGCTGCCCATTCCAGCCTTGTACGCAATGCATAAGGTGGGCCGCGCCAACTTCCCCAGTCCCCGTACCTTACCTCGAGAGGGGGCGCAAGTTCTTCGCAAACGAAGAAAGTGGGAGTCCACCTCGCTGCTTTACCTCACCCCGCTGCAACCAAAAGACCCCAGGTTCCTTCCTTCTCTTGGAATGAGTCCTTGTATCTCGGCCCCTCTTGAGCAGGGAAAAGAGAAAACCACTCGAAGTGGAAGGTAAGGAAATAGCAAAGGTCCCCACCGCCTAACATCTGAAGGATACAACTTAATAATAATAATAACTAAGGTAAGATACCTTAATGTTACCCAGGTTGGCTCGCCTCGGTGTCATCGCTCGACGACATTCGTCATAAATGTTATCGATACCAGGTAGATGCCTCAACAAGCCTAGCGGAACAGGATATGGCTAAGGTAGTACCTGGTCATAATAATAATGACCAACCCCCACCAACAACACCATCGTCAAAACATATAGCTGCGTCTGCATCCATCATCAACGGTCTTAGAGATTATCGCTTTCTTAGATTGTTCCTCAGACAACTTCCTCTTAGCCAATTCCTCCAGAACCATGCTTGGCCCGTTCAGAAGTCGTGCCCGCGCTCATGCTGACACATGGTGCTCGGGGACAATCTTCCCATCTTATTACCGTATGGGGATCATCTTTTAATTATGATCATTATTATTACTATTCATTTCCCAGCGTACCTGGAACCAATTGTGCGGAAATCCACCACGTAACGGCGTGGCTCTAAGCGAAAAACGCATTTCGCTTTTTTCTTCTCGTCACGCGAGCGTCGTGCTCTGTTCTGCGTAACAAGCAAGTGTCCAGGCAAGGCGAGACACACACGGGCGAAATAATACCTAGGTAAGAATGACCATCAAAAATAATCTGTCGTCTTCAGTTGATCCAATTGAGTCTCCCATTATTGACACCCTGCGGATGCACTCGAGAGATGGAAAGGTACCTTAACCACCAATCTCCTCTAACCCTCCAACGCCGGGCATCTTATCACGATGATTGTTATTATTCCACCGACTCCCTGATTATCCTAGGCACCTCCTTATCTCTTTTATCCACCTGCCTTACCTTTACCGACACCCAGCATGCTTAAGCTTAGGTACCTTACCTACCTGGCTTTACCTAAGGTAAGGTAAGGTAGGTAAGGTAGGTACCTTAAGGTATGCAACCCAGCTAGAGACCGTGCGCGTGCCACTATTACCGAATCTGAACCCCACAAGGTCTGCCGCCGGCGACGCTGGGTCCCTGCCATTACTTCTTCTAACCCTCCCCGATCTCCGTCTTCCGTCCGCTGCATCCACCCACGCTGTCACTGCTGCATAGCTTACTTACCTACCTACCATACGATACTCGGATCCTCCCCTTCTGCCTCCTCTCCCCCAAACTCCACGATCTCAATTTCGACTCCTTCTACGACCGCGAAGAGTCAATTGCTCCAGTGACCGTGTGACCCAGCTGGTGGATTGACTGCTTTATTGAGGGGAGCACCATTCACTACGGTGACCGTCGCTTAGTGGTGCCAGAGAAACGCAAGAATACGTCGACCACCTGACCTGCAATACCAACCACTTCAGGACGTCCAGCAGCAACTGCACCGCCCGCGCTGCAGTACATATCCTCCAGCTATCCCCGGGCTTGGAGCGTGCATCTGCAAATCTCATATCGATCGGTACAGAAGCGCTCCAGTGCTCCTCAGACGTTACTGGGCTTGCGACGTTGATCTGCTGCTACTCTCTTCACGGTCGCACCGTTGGTACGTCCTGCCGAAGCAACAAGGCCTCGCCAACACCCTTGTGACCCTGCGGCAGTCCACAGCACCCTGAGTTAAGCTGCCCAACACGGACCTTATCAAGACATCGAGCTTTTCCCTTCATCATCTTTTGAACCGTAGCCCACCGTACTCACGATAACCACTGCGAACATCTCTCAGCTCATTGGAGCCCACCTTCAATGTCGCAGAGTCGGTCAACAGCTTTTTCGAGCTTGAGGATGGGCGGTAAGTGCAGGGTGCCATTCCAGAG
This sequence comes from Symbiotaphrina buchneri, assembly GCA_001599915.1. Classification (NCBI taxonomy): domain Eukaryota; kingdom Fungi; phylum Ascomycota; order Symbiotaphrinales; family Symbiotaphrinaceae; genus Symbiotaphrina; species Symbiotaphrina buchneri. The sequence continues at coordinate 427,792 of BCIG01000018.1, forward strand.
AGTACCGCAGCTGATCCGGATGCAAGAGGTCATCCGTGAGAAAGTCCAGGACGGGCTGACCGGCGAAACGAGAGAAATGCAATACACCCAATGCAAGATCGTCGGTAATGGATCTTTTGGAGTCGTCTTCCAGACGAAGCTCTCGCCAAGCGGCGAGGATGCCGCCATTAAGCGTGTGCTGCAAGACAAGCGATTTAAGGTACGAGCCGACGGCGCTCGGTATGGAAGAGGCAACTGACTGGCACAGAACCGTGAATTGCAAATCATGCGCATCGTGAGGCATCCCAACATTGTGGAGCTCAAAGCATTCTACTACTCGAACGGCGAAAGGGTCAGTCCTCCTTTCCAGACACCTTAGGTTGTGCTTTCTTCTTTTGTTGCACATAGCTAATATCAGAGAAGAAGGACGAGGTGTATCTGAACCTCGTGTTGGAGTACGTTCCGGAGACGGTCTACCGCGCGTCGCGTTATTTCAACAAGCTGAAAACCACTATGCCAATCCTGGAAGTGAAGCTCTACATTTATCAGCTATTCAGGTCACTTGCATATATTCACTCGCAGGGCATCTGCCATCGGGACATCAAACCGCAAAACCTGCTGTTGGATCCGAATACCGGCGTGCTCAAACTGTGCGACTTTGGCAGTGCGAAAATACTCGTGGAGAACGAACCCAACGTCTCATATATCTGTTCTAGATATTACCGTGCCCCGGAACTAATCTTCGGGGCGACGAATTACACTACCAAAATTGGTCAGTCACGGTGTCGAGTCGTTTGTCTGTTCTGGAATTGTTTCGCTGACAAATACTTTGACTTGTAGATGTATGGTCGACCGGCTGCGTTATGGCTGAGTTGATGCTTGGTCAGCCCCTGTTCCCCGGCGAATCTGGGATTGATCAGCTGGTGGAGATCATCAAGGTATTGGGCACTCCTACGAGGGATCAAATCCGCACTATTAATCCGAACTACATGGAACATAAATTTCCTCAGATCAAACCGCATCCGTTCAATAAGGTGCGTCCGCCTTTTCATTTCAAGCTATGTGCAGTGTTGATTCTCTCGCTAGGTCTTCCGTAGAGCGTCGAATGATGCCATCGATCTCATCTCTCGTCTTCTGGAATACACGCCGACGCAACGGCTTTCTGCCATAGAGGCAATGTGTCACCCCTTCTTCGATGAGCTTAGGGATCCGAACACCCGGCTCCCGGACTCGCGTCACCCGAATGGACCGAGCAAAGAACTTCCTCCGCTCTTTGATTTCTCTAGACATGGTGAGGCGCTAAATCCCTCCTGATGGTCCTGATTAGCTAACCATTCCATGCAGAACTCTCAATCGCTCCAGAGCTCAACTCGCGGCTGGTCCCGCCTCATGCACGTCCTGCGCTCGCAGCTCGTGGCCTGGATCTCGATGATTTCGTCCCCATGACGAAGGAAGAAATGATGGCACGGTTGGACTAGATCTAACGTCGAGACACGCGTTACGAATTGAACGTTATTAGCGAGTTGCTCATTCTCATTACAGTGCTACCAGTCTCGTCATCATCGCTGCTGAAAGCGCCCTTCTTTACTCCCATGGCTGTGCTCTTCCGCTGTGGAGGTTGGTTAGCGTGGGGATTCTATTCATGTAAAGAAGGCTACCTGCTCTCCTACCATACCCCGCGCTTCAGCAGGATATATGGACATCTATCAGCATTCGGCACGTGGACACTCACCTGCTTAGCTGGCTTAAACCTCGATAGCGTCCAATCCGTCCGTGAAGGAGCCGTGGGCGTACTGAAGAGAGCAATGGCTGGAAACCATGCAGCACAAGAGCTATCAGATCGATGGGGCGTCCATGGTTATTGACCGGTTGTCAGTCCGTTGCTTATGATGAGGGTACCCGTCCTCTGGGCTCCTGACTTTCATGAACAGCTCGCCTTCGCCCCGGCTAGAACTTCGGTCCATTCAGTCTTGTTGTTCTTTGTTGCGTTGTAGGTGTTGCAAACTTGGAAACAACCAGGTCGCTGGCGCGCACCTGCTGGGCTCGTGCCCTCGTCGATGGTGTTCTAAGAGCCCTGAAGCTTCAGTCTTTCTCCCTTAGCCTTCAGTTTTCCTGGATTTCATGAGCCGATCGGGATGGATGACAGCCAAAAAAGTTGTGATCTCAATGGGTGCGGCAGCTGGCTGGTGCATTGCTGTTAATGGTTGACCGCGGTCGGGCTTCATGCATGGCGGCGTATGTCTCTAAGCAAAAGAATTCCTTCTTCTCAAAAAGAGAATCTCCTGCTGTCACGACACTCTCGATAAGTCGCATGCATCTTGACTGATTGAGTATATACTGTCGTCCCATGGACTGCCTCTGTTGCCCCACCCAGAATATTACATCAAGCCTAGCATTCATTTTGAGAGGTTGTAAGGTACCTAAAGGTAAGGTACCGTAGGTCTTGCTGTAACGCACGTATCGTTACAAACTTAATGTTCGAGCAGAACGGAAGTACCTGTACCTTACCGTACCTACCTTTGGCCCTTACGGTACCTTACTCGTAGACACGCTGTTCTCCTTCGGTCACGCTCGAGCTTCCTTTTCCTTTTCCACTCTACGTTCGCTATTTGCATGTACTGGGTGCACTTACCTGAGCTTGACCGCACTCAATTCTGGTCGCCTTGAGCCAGCACAAGACGGCATAAAGCTGGGGCTGTGTTCAACACAGATTCTTGAAAGTCCAAATCCTCCTGTATCATACAGGGTCAGGAGCAGGCATGGCTGACTTCGAACGCGGACCTCGCCCAGGACGAGATTACAACAGCAGAAAGCGCCGTTACAGGGGTACGCTGTCGCGCGTTGTCTATTTATGGCGGTTTTGCTGATGGCCATGGCAGATGATGATGATGTTGACCAGCGACCACAGAGGCGCAGGTATGACGAGCCTCCCATGGTGAAACTCAGAAGACAGCTGCTGTCCCTGGCAGAGTCGGTACGTTCGTTCTCCGCGATGCCTATGGTACCTTGGCAGAGCTGACCGCGTCCCTCAGCCTTTGCGCAGGGCTGAAGATGAAATTGCTTCGATTACCAAACACCTTGCAGAGAATAGTGAAGACGGAGGAGTACGCGACATCTTTGTGGATCTCGTACTACAACTGTGAGATGCAGTCCTCAGACCTCCAAAGATCTCACGACTGACGTTTCGGAGTGTGGCTGAACAGCCTATGAAGATACCTTTCGTCGCATCTGTTGTACTTGCTGTCAATCTGGAAAAGCCCGAGCTCGCAACGACCGTACTGGACCGAGCTGGGAGCATTGCTCAACAGAGCCTTGATACTGGTTCCTGGAGAGACTTCAAACTTGTCCTCAGATTTCTGGCCTGTTTGCAGGGCCTTTATGAAGGGCCAGGCGTCTTCGCTTTGCTGGATGAGCTCTTTGAGAGAGCTGTCGATCTTCAGACGGCATCTTCAGAAGATGTAAGTACTTGGGCCATTGTGCAGCGGGGGCCATCGTTGATGATGGACCTTTTGTAGGCCTTAGGTCTCGAGCTGGTCAAAATCATACTCTTGACCCTACCCTATCTGCTCGCGTCGTCAGCCGTTGACTTACAACAACAAGCGCTTGTCCTTCTGGAGAAGACTGATATCATTGCTTCAACTCCGCATGCACTAGAAGCGTTGGTGAACCCTTTCCCGTTCGCAGCAGAGAACAAGCCGCAGCAACCAGCAAGCTGGATCAGCCTGTTACAAAAGCAACTACAAGGCGAAGCAAACACAGGCTGGGAACTGGCCTGCCTCCCTCGTCCTTGGAAGGCCCTGAGCACAGAGGAGGGAGTTGCGGCGGCGCAGAAACATGCTTTCCCTTCCATCACTGTACCTCAGCCGGTACATCCGGGGACTAGGCCACACTTCCCGGAGTTGTATATCTCTGTTTACGGGAATCAGGAGATAGAGGTAAGTCTTGCCCATTGGGACCACACTTGGGACCTGCTGATAAGTGGAGACCGTGCCACCAACGTCCGACATAGCGGCGTCGCTCATCCGAGATGCTCTTGTCGATACTATAAATATCCTTGACTTCAATCGCAATGCGACGGCCAAATTCCTGATCGATGTAGACTGCTTCTTCTCTCCGGATACCTTTGTGAAACGGGCGACTCCTTTTGACAAGGTCAAAGAGATCACGGATGGTGGCCCCACCTGGAAACCGGAGGATGTGGCCGTTGATGCAGTCTTCTCACAATTGATGCTGCTCCCAGCCCCGGAACACAAGTTAGTATACTATCACTCCGTACTGACGGAGTCTTGCAAGCTTGCTCCTGCCGCAATTGCACCGAGCTTGGGCAGAGCGATTCGCTTTCTGTACCGGTCACTCGATTGCATGGATCTTGAGCTGAGTTATCGTTTCATGGACTGGTTCGCTCACCACTTGAGCAATTTCGGGTTCACTTGGAAGTGGACTGAATGGTGAGTGCAGTGCGCATCTCTGGACACCCTGTTACCATTCTGATATTGCCGCAGGACTGATGATCTGGAGCTGCCTAACATCCATCCGAGGAAATCATTCATCCTTGGCGCGTTGGATAAAGAAATCCGCCTGAGCTTCGCACAGCGGATTCGCGGAACGCTACCTCACGAATATCAACCCCTTATAACGGAGGAGAAGGGGAAGGACATTCCTGACTTCAAATACTCCTCAGAACGTAAGATTGTTGCCTTCACATCTGGTTGCACCGCTGACGTCACTTAGAAACGCCCTATTCTGAAGAAGGGAAAGAGCTTTTGGTGCTCCTTCGAAAGAAGGCCTCGGAGGATGAGATACAAGCAGTAATAGATCGCATCCATGGAAAGGCAAACGAACTGGGCGTGGAGGACGTTCTTGTGCCCTCAACTGACGCTTACGTCAGCGCCATCTGTTATATTGGGTCCAAGTCGTTGTCTCATGTTCTATCATGTATCGAAAGATGCAAGGAGAGGCTCCTTAGAATTGGCGCCGAATCAGAAGCAGCGCGACGGCAGATCATCTCCTCGGTAATGGACTACTGGAGGGATCACCCAGGGGTCGGCGTCAACATTGTGGACAAGCTACTCAATTATACCATCCTGACGCCGATGTCCGTGGTCGAGTGGGCCTTGCTCGAACACAACGGTAATGGACAGGCTCTGTCACAGAGTCACGTATTTGAGATGGTTTCGAGCACTGTCTACAAGGTCACCAATCGCGTGCGGCAAATCGTCCGGACGAGAGATCAGCCGGGGTTACCAGAACCACAGGTCGCTCTATTACAGGAGACTTTCCAGAAAGAGAGGGCAGCTATGGATGATCTGTTCTCCGGCCTTGAAGACGCGCTGTCGGGATTCGCAGGAGGCAGCAAAGATGAGCTTGTGGAGAGCGGGGATGGAAACAGCGCCGAAGAGGCCTTTGTGCGAGGATGGGGTCAGCGCTGGGCCAGAGTCTTCCGTCGGAAATTTGCCGTCGAGGACACCATCCTGTCAACAGCCAGTGGGCTCCAAATCGCCAACGGGGGCGAATAGGCTAAGTGTTCCTGTAGCAGAGTACACTTAGAGGAAATTCGCCTTCACTCACACACGACTGAGCGATGAGTGGATGGCCGTTTCTCTTCTCACTTGCTGTTGATCTGTATGTCTGCGTCCAAGCCGAGGATATTCGAGCGACACCCCGGATCCCCGGCCTCGCAAATGACGCACGTCGATCAGACAAGGCAGGACCCAAGAGACGTAGCAATAGGAGAATGGAAAAATCACGACGGCTGCATTTTTGCGTGACCAAGAATATCTTGCTACTGTACATGTGCACCAAATGAAACGATTTAGTAAGCAGAACGGAAGGAAACCCCTTTTCGGAAAGAGACAACACCAGGGCGCAGGGCGTAAGGATGGTTCCCTGAAGACGGGGGACATGCATGACCGCTTCCTTTCAAATCCCAAAAAGCACAACCCTTTTGCGACCCCCGGGTGTCAGTCGACGAAGGGGCCACTGTCAGCAATCCCCCACCGATGTCGAGAGCACATGGCTTCGAACCCCCAAGACGACACACGACACGTGTAAGATCCAACGGCCGCGAAGCCGAGATGTCACAGCTCCCAATGAAAACCAGATAAACAACCGACCATTTACGCCGTACGTTCTTGTTGCGTGTCAAACGTTGGCTCAAGGGCCGCGGTATGCATCGTAGCTGTCGAAAAATGTAAGGTCAGCGCTTCTACCCAAAACCAGCAAGTTGAGACCGGGGCACCCATTATGAGATGAGGGCCGTCAGGACTGACCTCCAAATCCTAGCGCGCATATCGCCACTGGCTGTTGCGAAGACACCACCCCCTGAGACACTACTTGCCGGACTTGGTGCAACCGAGATGACTAGGACAGAGAAATTAGAAGACCACAATGGAAGTGTTATGGCGTATTGACGAATCGTACCTGAGTTCTTGTGCCCCTGCAACATCAGCTGAGCATTACCGGTCCGTGGGTCCCAGAACTGTACACCCCTGTCTTTGGAACCGCTGAGGACCCATCTCCCATCAGGGGAGAGCGCGACACTTAGCACGAAGTCCTAGATTTGGTCAGCCCCGACAGCTGTTCATAATTTGAATGGGAGATTCTTTGATACCTTATGGCCCTCAAATGTGCGAATGCATTTTCCGCCCCTGGGTGCAGTAGCTGAGATCATGCCGCGAGGTGGACCCAATTCCCAAAGTTTGATGGTCCGATCAAGGCTGCCGCTGACCAATTGAGTCCCACTAGGCGCAAAAGCTACGGAGTAGACACTGTCCTTATGACCCTCTCCGCCTTCAAGGCGCTCCACTAGATAACCACTCGTAGCATCCCAGACCCTGACGCTTTTGTCCAAAGAACCGGCGGCAACATATCGGCAGTCCGGAGAGATAGCGACTGTTGTGACGCCATCTTCAATCGTTAGAATGAGAACCTGTTGCCCAGCATCAATATCCCACAACCTGACTGTCTTGTCACCGCTTCCGGAAGCGATATGGCGGCCGTTCCGGGCGAAATCTAGCGAATAGATGTCTTGCTCATGACCACCAAAGGTTTGCTTGATAGTACGTGACTCGATATCCCAGAGCTATATGACTGAGTCAGTCCATGATTCATGGCATCAAAGACCGAAACTTACCCTGATCTGCTTGTCTTCTGCGCCCGTGGCGAGATATCGTCCATCAGGGCTGAAACACACGCTCCGGATGTACAGATCACCGTCCTTTTCAACCGAGTCGTCTTGGAGGTGAGAAACCTGTTTCCCGGTCCGGACCTCGAAGATCTGGGCCGACCTGTTGCACCCAGTCGCGACGTACTTTCCGTCCATGCTAAACCTCACGCAACATACGACGCTGTCATGCTGCAAACTGTGTAATAGGTCCACATCGAGGACACGGGGAACAGCCGGGTTGAAGATAGCAAACCAGTCCTGCCCTTCTTTCTTTTGGTGCGGGGGGAGCTTCTCAGGGTCAAGGTCCGCCAGTGTGTTGCCAACGTTAGGTATTGAAAGCTGTTGGCTTGGAGGCGGTGTAGGACGGGGCACCTGCGGTGAAGCTCTCGGGTCCGGGTACGGTGCCTGCTGGCTTTGCTGTGGGGTCGCAGGACCAGGATGGGTGCGATTGCTACGTCCCTTGCCAGGGCCAGGTGACGCAGTCGACTGAGGAGGCTGCGACCCATAACCTATACCAAAAGTGTCGTTTCAGCAAAGAAGACTTCAAGTGAAGCTAAGCGAGAGCGACGGTCCATTGAAGGCATGGTCTAGGACCGCCGCGCCGTCAAGAAGAAGTGAGTGATTCATGGATGCAACGTACCATTCACTGCTGTACTAGGCTGGAAGCCCTGATAAGGGCCTTGTTGAGATTGAGGAGGGCCCTGTTGCTGAATGCTCGGTGGAGCAATCTGATGAGGAGGTGGGGGAGCTTGTTGTTGCTCCTGCGGCGGCGGCGCGAGGCCGGGACCTCCTTGGGAGCTTTGGCCAGCCATGATACCTTGGAAAAGGTTACTAGGACCATGGCCAATGGACGGAGGCGGTGGTTGCGAGGGACCGCCATGCTGGGGAGGCCCACTGATATGCGAGGCCTGGGATGGTCCCCCTCGAGCTTCAAGCTCCGTACGGAGCCGATGGATCTCATCTTCATACCTGTTGGACAGTTAACAAGTAGACCCTCGACACATCTGAGACAGGCCTCCATCGAAGGAACTGCCTCCTTATGTGGAAGCTTACTTTTGCTTGATCGATATTTGGGCTTGCTCCAGCTGATAGACCTTCTGCCTTACCAGCTCCATTTCGTTCATCTGCGTAGCAACTATATGAGAAGGTCAGCAAACAACGGTCATATTCACCTCAAGGTGCAAAATGGCCGATCTTAGCCAACTAAACGGGACAGCAGGCCGAGGCTACTGCGACCGACCGTCCTACCGTGAAGACCAGAAACACCAAGAGCTGACAGGGGTACCAGAACAAGTACGGTTGAACGGAAGCACAGAGTCGGGGACGTACTTTGATGCTCATAGTCGCTGGAGCGGTTGGCCTGATTGTCAAATTCCGCGCGGATTTGATCCAACAGCTCCGCCAAGCGACTGTTCGGCGCGGGAACCATCCCACGGTGAGAATTGTACATGGTGTGCGGTAGTCGGTCGCAAACCCTCGATGAACCGGTGATGGATTAGCAGGTAAGAATGGTTGGGTGCGTGAAGATGTAGGGCTGCGGTCGTCTGTCGGTGCTGCAATCGGCGCAGATGAAAAACCGACGAGGTTGAGCGGTCGCAGAAGAGCTTGGGGGTTAGGTGGTCGGTTCACCAAACGGACATCAAAGGCCAACGCGCGGATCCTACCAGTGACCCAGTAGGGGCTGCGCGACGGAAATCCTCGCTGAAGACGCGAGAAGTTGGTGAGGAGAGTACGACGAGCTTGCAGGATCGAACGCGACTCCAAGGTTGGTGATGTGATACACAGCACTTGCTTGTTCTCGTTCTTGGTCCTGTTCGTGTCTGGTTTGTGTGATGTCGCGGGCAGGACTTGGCGAGTTGGGAAGGGAAGCAAAGAGGCTAAGGGCCCTCGCTAAGTTAGTTCGCTTTCGACTAAATCCGACGAGCCGCTTCCACCGAACACGGTTAAGGTGCCAACGAGCGGAGGTGGAGGAGGAATATGAGGAATAACAATAAAATCAATCTATATGGTCAGGAACCACGTACCCAGTAAGGTAGTGAGGAAAACCCTTTCCAACTTGGCTTTTAGCTGTTTGCAAAAAGACACCCGATTGTCGCTGGACCGCAAGAAGTGCGATGATAGTTGGGTTAACGTCACCGACTGAGGGGCCCGTAAGGCTCCAAATTACCTTGTGATGGCGATGGCGATGTCGAAGATGAGGCGAATAGAGTATCTGTTGGTGCAGGTCCTGACTTGGTCCACCAGGCAGATTGGCGTGCGAAAGAGAAGGAAGGGGGAAAATCCGATTATTGTCAGTTCTGACTGGTGGAAATAATATTTAACGACGATGGGATTGATTGATTCGATGGTTGTGGCTGGGTTAGGTTTGGTGGTTAGTTGGTTGGACTGGGCCGTGCTCACTGCTGGCGACTGAGCGCGGGGACGGAAGAGGAAAGGGACAGGGCAGGCCGAGGAACAATTATTACCTAAGCCTAAGGTACCTACCTGGTAAGGTGTAAGGTGTAAGGTAGGCTTGTACCATCGCAGCACCTGGGAGGCTGGCAGTACAGTAAGGTACCGCACAAAAGTGTCCGGTAGTTGTGGGAAATTTTTCCGGTGGGCGTCTCCCACTCTTTGGTTGGTTACAGGTAAGGTAGGTGGGTAGGTAAGGTACCGTATCTTCATACTTCCTCATGGCCGTCATGTATCTCAAAAGCTTCCAAAGAGACATGACTACCCACGGAGCATGCCTGCTCGTCTGCCTCATACTCGACGCTGCTTGAAAGAGCGGCCATCAGACATATGGAGATGGCCTTAGCCTGCCAGTGCTAATAAAGTAAGGTAGGTAAGGTAAGGTAGGAATGGAGACTGCTCCGTACTGTTGCCCTCAGACTCGCATCTCACTGTCACCTTCGCTCACGTACAGGACAACAATAAGGACAATTGACGTATGTTCTACCAACATCGCGTCCATCACCGCCAGACCCTTTCCGTATTTACGTCGATACCTTAAGGTAGTTTGCAAATTTGTAAACCTGAGCAAAGGATACCAGGTAATATTTCGGTCTACGGTCCGGTAAGGTACGGAGTATGCAAAGAGCAACTTTGATGGAGAAGCCCTGCAGTGGTCCGAGCTTCAAGTGGAGGCAAGGCACTCGTAGGTAAGGTACCTTACGAATCATCCTACAGTACCGCACCGGCGTACCTAGGTAAGGTAAGGTTGGTGTACCCTTGTACCTTTAGGCTCGGACCCTGTGGTGAAACGGCCCGGTTGTGCCTTTTTCACGTGGGAATGGTACGAGGAGCACAAACGAAAGGATTACATAAGGTAAGGTACCATATCTGGTACAGTGCCTGAGGTACCGCTGCTCATACCTTACCTTACCTCGGCTTGGGTACGGTGGTGGTTAAGGCAAAGGCGTAAGTTGCCAAGTAGGTACGCAGTACGGAATACGACGGTACGAGTTACTGATGGGAGTTCTCCGTACAGGGGCCCCGTGCAAGCGATGCCGGCGCCCCGAAAGCTGCCCGCTCGTACTTCGTACGCTAAAACGATCTGTCGACACTCCACGCCATCCGTTTAAGATTATTAAAATATCGAGGTACTCGTAGGGTACCTCTTTTTTGGCAGAATACTCCGTTACTCCGTTGCTCCTTTCTCGTACCCTGCGACCTCAACTTCGTACTTCGTAGAGACTCTTTTCCCTCACCACCCGTCACTACATCATATAAAATAAGAACTCGCGGGACTCCTCTTTGTTTCCCTTCCCTTCCCTTCCCTTCCCTTTTGTCACTCTGAGTTGTTCCCTCGTCCGGTATAGCCTTTGTCAATTCACTGTGTGCCCTCCTAAGGTGGCTGGCTGTCGCTTTCGCGATAAAATTTCCCTGCCCCCCTGGCCCCCCCTGCGCCGCTGGCAACGTTTGACTCTAGAAGCTACACCACCTACCAGTCAGTATATGAGACCCCGGAGTCCGGACTTTGACCATGGATATCATACTCGAGGTGTGCGATACCTTCCTCTTCGATCGTATCTACGCCGGCCTGGTCCCCGCCTTTCCCGGCGCAGCATCTGCATTCAAGTCAAGTCGTGGCGCCGTTGCCAATGCCACTTTCTCGAGCCCGCGCGATCTACCGAACGCCTACCAGTATCAACCTGCTAGTCGATATCTACAATTCGAGCCCTCGGACTGGGCATACCTGAGTGCTTGGCCGAGGGACTACATCTGGCGGCAGGCCATCAGTTTGTTCTTCATCACCTGGTAAACCGTACCACGCCCCCGTCCCGTTAGCAGGAGGCTAATTGAGGCTCTTCAGGCTGTTTGGGGTCCTCATCTACTTTGGCCTGGCTTATTTCTCCTATGTCTTCGTGTTCGACAAGGGGACTTTCTCCCATCCCAAGTTCCTCAAGAACCAGGTCCGGCTTGAAATACGCCAGACTCTGAAGTCTCTTCCCGGCATGGCAATCCTGACAGTTCCGTTCTTTCTGGCCGAAGTCAGAGGCTACTCGAAGCTCTACGAGTCGACCTCGGATGGGCCGGGATTGTGGTATGACTTCGCACAATTCCCCCTGTTCATCGCATTTACGGACTTCGGCATCTACTGGATCCACCGAGGGTTGCACCACCCCCTCGTCTACAAAACATTGCACAAGCCGCATCATAAATGGATCATGCCCACTCCGTTCGCGAGTCACGCTTTCCATCCGGTCGATGGGTGGGCTCAAAGCATACCATATCACGTCTATCCATTCCTATTCCCCCTGCAGAAGTATTCGTATCTTGCATTATTCGTATTTATCCAGGTCTGGACTGTTATGATCCGTGGGCCCCCCATTCTCTTTCCTGCTTCTCGCCTCCATGATCCTCAGCGCTGACGTTTTCGCCCTCCATAGATGATGGAGAATACATTGCGAACTCACCTGTCATCAACGGCGCTGCATGCCATTCGGTGCATCACCTGCTTTTCTCCTATAACTATGGGCAATTCACGACGCTGTGGGATAGGTTAGGGGGGAGCTATCGCAAGCCAAATGATGAGCTGTTCAATCGGCAGACAAAGATGGATCAGAAGGAGTGGGCAAAACAAGCCAAAGAGATGGAGAAGGTGCTGGTGGAGGTGGAGGGTGTAGACGAGCGGGATTACGGCGGGATGGGCCAGAAGAAGGTACAATAAACTCGCTATGGGCGCCCCTGAGGTGAAACGGCGATACGCGCCGATGGTCATCCAGGGTGTTGTGTATAAGCGAACGGATATTTAATAAGTGTGAAGAGATGAGAGAATTAGACAATGTTGATAGATGGACACACGTCTTAATATACTGATCAAGTACATTCGGATATGCGATTGTTCGAAGAAGATAAGGCTCGAGTATACAGGAATTGAACAGCTTGACTTGCCCGTTAATGTCTGTTCCATCGTCGAGCAGCCGGCTATTGATCTCACTTGAAAGGTACTTCGATCTCCAGTCCCACAAGCGCAGAATTATGTGCCCTAATGGCGACTCGCGGTTTGAAAGGAGGTAACTCGATAGTCAACGCTGTGCGTGGCATGGAATGCAAGCTTGCATCTGGTAGTGGAGCGCCTCAGACAGTTGGTACCACCCTTTGGCATATATCAAAAGGCCGCTACTTCCAGAACGTGGTCGTATCTTTCGAGGACTTTGTGCCTCCCTACTCATCTTCTTTCCCTTTGTGGACGTTTTGATGCACCTGGCGGCACTGAATCGCAGCCAAGATCGCAGCTAAGATTGCAGCCAAGACTCGCCGCAGGCCCGTTTCCTCTGTTCTGATACTGTTCTCTCTCTTTGAACGAGAGGGAAATATGTACCTTGATGTCTGCTGGCCATCGTCAAAGGCAAAGCTCGAGAGTCCTTCGTTGTACCGATTTATTGCAACCAGACGGCCGCAGGGGTATGACAGCTTTGGGACACCTTAGGAGCCCCGTCACCTTTCAGCTCACCCTTCACGACCTGTAACCGTGCCCAGCATAAACGGCAAATAATACCTCATGTTCTCGTATACAAGAAAGGTCGCCCAAACAGAAGGTAGAACCCGGACCAGATTGGGTCCCAAGCTATGTGCGTGTCAGAACCGGAAAGCATCTCGTCGTTGCTCACACATACCCTTTGTAAAACCCGAAGAAGCCTTCTTTTTGCCAGATCTTTGAAACCACATCGGTGGCCCCGGAGTAATTCCTAATTGCCCCGTAAGTCTGCAACCGGGAACGCACGACCTGGTATGGGTATGTAACAGCGCCAGCAATGACCTTGGATAAACCGGAAGCCCACAGTGCGTCTAAGTTGCTCAGTTTGCCATCTCGGCTGTGACGTACACGGCGATTCTTGAGCTTTTCGTACATCATGAATTGCACGGCACCATGGGAGACACCAAATAACGATGGCACCAGGCCTCGATAGAAACCAGCAAGGCCCTCATTCCGCAGGATCTGTCTGAAGCCGTCCATCATGCCAGTGTATGCCCCCGGCAATTTCGCGTCACTGGCAAGCATTCGCGTCTTGATGACCCAGATTGGATTCGTGCAGATGGCGGTCAAGGTGCCTGCTGCGGCCGAGGCGGAGAAATATTCAACATAAGAAAGTTCTGTGCCGGCCCGTGGGCGAATGCGGGCCACCGCAGCTTTCATTTCATTGTACCTGAACAGGTTCAGCACGAGCTTAGGGCAGGTGTACTCATCTTGCGATGCTAGCAACTAACCAAAGGAAATATAAGCCCCAAGCAGCAGAGTTGCCCACTGCATTTGGGACCAAGCCACGATAAAGTGACCGAAGGCCGCCTTCATGCCTCCAAATAGTTTGCGCAACGCGAATGGAGCTGCCAATCTTTGCTGGCGATTGTGGATCCACTGGCAGTGACCGCCGCACCGTCAGTAAGGTTATCTTACACCCGAGCGAAGGGGAGCGGGCCGACCAAAGCACTTTGTGAACCTACATTGTAGACGGGTCTTGATCACATCCAAGGGATGAACCGCCAATGTTGACGCCACCCCGGCACTTACGCCAGCAACGCTTTCAATCAGAGGAATTGGCAGCCCATTGTCTGCTCTCATGATGTTGGAAACAAAACGATGAGCCGGGCACAAGCACGAGGGTCGAAGAGTCGCGAGGTGACGACAAGCTCGCTTGGCGCGAAAAATGCTCCGTACGAATACTGCTTTGCGAAGTGCCGAGGGCATTCAAGCAGATTTATTTCTTTCTTTTACGGATGCCAGGCTTAACCACGGTCAAGTCGTTGATGAGATCGTAAATTACGTATCTGATTGGAGAGCTAAAAAATGACGTTTAACATCCTCTGCCCAGCTGTCGGTGCCGGAAATCTTCCTGCATCTGGTCCCTGCTCAACCCAATGTCCTTTTATGCATCAATAGACCAGCATGCTGACCCGCTAGAGAATATCCGTCATATGGCGGCTCGAAAGACGGATTCTTCACGCCCTCTGCGTCGTTGCAGGCCCACATGTCCTGTCCCAGGTGACAACCCTGGCCCCAAGAGCGTTCAAGGGTCTTAAGCAAGCGGAGAGAAGAGCCTGCAGACATTTAGTCGTCAACGACAACTTCAGAGATCTAGCCTGAGATATCCCTGCTAACTGACCTTATGAGAGATGGTCTTGGCTCGCTACGAGTATAACCTGAGTCGAGTAAATCAGAATCGAGATCCAGCATGTCGGCTTTCAACGTAGAATGCATACCCAGATAGATGATCAGAGGAAGATAGCCACTGCGGAGCATGTAAGAAGAGAGATTCATCAATAATGCAGGGCGCTGAGAAGGGGACATACTAATGTATTGCGACCCGCGAGACGTCGATGATCTTCGAAATGCGCTCCTGACGCCCAGTCAGTAACCAGCAGCTATTTGGCGGACGGTCGAAGCACGGGGAAAGGACCTTCGTCTCCTCTGACAATTGCATTCTGATTTCCTGGCCAGAAAGACGGGCGGCTCAGTGTCTAGACAATGAGTAGCGAGGATGAAGGGATGTGAAGTCCGGTTGGAATTATTCTGAGCGGTTCGGGCGATGATTTCTTTACGAGCTCTGTAAGGTACTATCGTTGAGTACCTTAAGGTACCTTACCTTACCATTTTGGATGAAAGGTAAGGTATCTTACAGGGTACGGTAATGTTCATGTATACGTTCGGCAATAATGGAAAAAGCCGCCTTCGACCTTTCTACGACTCTGCTACTTCGTGTCAGGTACAGTACGAAGTAGTATAAATCTGAAGCAGATAGATGATACTCGTTTCTCGAGAGTTGTGAAAGACCACAACCGATCAGCTTCATCTGCTGCTCGATATCTCTCCGTGCTCTTATTGCCAATCTCTGTTTGACAGATAGCATGTCCGGCGCACGCCATTGGTGAGTCCTCCCCCCCCCCCCCTTCCCAGCGGCGCAAACATCGAGCAGCACTGACCCGTTGCCAGGGAACAAGATAATGAGGCGACCGTCTACGTCGGAAATCTTGATGAGCGGGTGACTGACAGCCTCGTGTGGGAGCTGATGCTTCAGGCCGGTCGCATTGTCAACGTGCATCTACCCAAGGATAGGGTTACCCAGTCGCATCAGGGCTATGGTTTCGTCGAATTTATTAGCGAGGAAGATGCTGAATATGCAGCTCGGATTATGAACCAGATCCGCCTCTATGGCAAGCCGATCAGGGTCAACAAGGCCTCTGCTGATAAGCAGAAGACTGTGGAAGTAGGGGCGGAGTTGTTCGTCGGAAATCTGGATCCGATGGTGGACGAAAAAACTCTCTACGACACCTTCAGCAGGTTTGGTGGGCTGGTCAGCCCTCCAAAGGTTCGTTGCACCGTTTCCAAATCCTCTGATACGCGCTAATTGCCTTACAGATCGCTAGAGACGATGCTGGACTGTCCAAGGGCTATGGATTCGTTTCATTCACGGACTTCGAGGCATCAGATGATGCCATAGCGAACATGAATGGTCAATATCTAATGAATAAGGAGATATCCGTACAGTACGCTTACAAGAAAGATGGCAAGGGTGAAAGACATGGAGACCAAGCAGAGAGGATGTTAGCTGCACAAGCTCGCAAGCACAACGTCCAGCCGCAGATACAGCTGCCTCCCCAGCTCTTCGGAACGCCAGCTCCACCTGCACCTCCAGCGCTTCTCGACGGTGACCCAGCTCGAGTCTTGCCTAGCCCCGTGGGCATACCGGCTGGAGCGACAAATTTCATGGACGCAAGGCCCCCTGGCGCCGGTGGATCTTATCAAAACCTGATGGCTGGAGGAGGCCCAGGTGCACAGCCACCTAGACCTCCATCACAGTTCTCTCAACCACTCCCTGCGCCGCCTGCTGGTCTACCGGCACGGCCGCCTCCTTCTCAAGCAGGCTATGGTGGGCCGCAAGGTTTCTTCCCTCCGGGATTCAATGGTGCACCGCCGGGAATGGCACCTCCAGGTTTCGCACCTCCACCGGGCTTTGGGCCGCCCCCGGCTCAAGCACCTCCCCCAGGTTTCCAGCAGCAATATGGCCGGTGAAATACTAGGAAGGGGATCGGGATAGACGACGGACTGAATTTGCTGCCAGTCGCTGATCCATGTGGCTTAGACGGAGATGGTATCAGGACTCGGAGGAGGATTGCAATCTGGACGCCACACTTATGGCTAGTGATTAAAAAAGGGCCAGGAGTGGTCGGAGGGATCACCGACGTAGGACTGCGACATACTGTCCGGCCCTTGGTGGTGTGGAAGGCACTCAAGAGGTCTTTTTACCAAAGTTGGACACCCCGTTTCTGCCATGGCGTGCAGTCCAGCAAACTCATGCTGCTTGGAATGTGGTGACTAGTCAGACTCGCCCCTGGCAGCAGGTGGCGTGAATTATCCATCAAATCGCTACCTGCTTGGATATCGAGTACTATAGTTTTAGAAAGGCGGCCCAAGAACAATGCTGCGCGTACTCCATTCACGCCTCCAGCTGATGATACCTATGAATCACTGAGCAATAACAAACGCTTGCAACCAACACTGTGGACGACGTCCATCCGGGTCGGTCCGACAAAAGTCAAGAGAAGGAGACGAATTTCGGATCCCGCGGGCGGCCGTCAGCACCGATATTGTTTTTAGAAAATCTCATTTCCATGAATATACGCCGAGCCTCATCAAATCCGACCTTGCGGGTGCGCATGATCCTCTGCACCTCGCGCTTGCTCTTGTCGTCCAGGCCCCGTCGTTGATCACCGGCTGCAACATTGGTGGAGATGTCGAATGCTTCAGAAGTAAGGCCGGACTCGATGTCGGCAGTGAAGGAGGATGGTAGTCGAGAATAGACGTAAGAGGGTATAGGCACCAGCGGCAGCCAGCGCGTTCGAGTGAAGTACAAGGCCAGAGTCATGGTTAGTGAGCGAACCCAGCCGGAGCGCAGCACAGACGAAACGGAGGACATACCGGTCGCAAGAACCAAGAAGAAGAAGGTAAGGGAATAGAGGATGTAGGCCATGAAGGCAAGTTCCCTGATGCCTTTTCCTGTGCGGCGATCTGATGTTGAGCGCACTGATGGACCTTCTATCGGAAAAGGGGGATGGATGTAGGATCCACGGTAACTTCGAACGATAATACTCCCAATGCGGGAGTGATACGATGTCGAGGAGTGGGAGTACGCGTAGTGCGGCAGGCAGCGGCTGACGGGGAGTCCTGGCTGACACGGGCCCGAGATGGCTTGTCTGTTCTTGGCTTGGTCATGTGGCATCGTGGCGACATTGCTTGTCCTTCGTAGGTAAAATTACGGTGAGTACGGTACAGCAATGTAAAGGTAAAATGATACTCGTTGTACAATGTCGCTCACGTGATGCTTCGTTCCTGGCGCTCTTACCTTCCCTTAATGCAAGCAGTTCTGCTGCAAAGAATCTGGCACAATGTTCTCGCCTGAAGGCTGGGGGCGCTGTGAGCCATGACATTTGTAGCCAGTCCAGCTTAGCCGAATCGTCAACCCACAAACGATTCCACTTGTTGCTGAAATAATTATCTCGAGCCCTTCTACCGCAAGTCCTGTTCGAGCATCACACCTTCTGGGCCCACGCCATCCGTTCAGTGCTTCTCACACCATGGCTCTCGTATCATCTGACCTCATCTGGGAGATCTCCCGTAAGATCGCCAGCCCGCAACTTTCTTCTTTAGCCGCTAATTGATTCGATCCCAAAGGCTCCAACAACTCCTATCTCGTCAAGCGAAGGACAGGGGGCGGCGTACAGTTCTCCAGGGATCCTCTCAACCTCACGAACAAGCATTCCCGCAAGGTAGGCCACTTGCCTCGCATATTCGTGTCAGACGGCTAATTGATGTTATAGTACGATGGCTTCGTCAACGACAAGGTACACCCACTGCACGATGGCTCGGCCTGTCTCCGGTAGTCCGTCATTGGAAAGGAGTGGCTGACATGGGCATGTTACAGGCTGTGGGCGTTCAGGCAGGGGAGAAGGGTGCCGTCACGTTGATCACCAAGAAGACCAAGAACCAGAACCGACCTGCAACGGGCCTCAACAAGGTGACCTGGGGTTCTAACAAGGGCAGTCGCAAGTAAGTCAACTGCTGCAACTCGTCGAAGAAGCCAGCCCGTCTTTATCGCCGTTGCTGACGTGGGTGCTTTCCACCCTTCCAGGATCTACAAGGGAATTGCAGCCTACACTGCCAAACAAGGATATCGGCCAGATCTTCGCGCTGACGCCATCGCCCGTGCCAGCGCCATCCGGTTGTCGCAAAAGCCTAAGAAGGAGGCACCTCCACAGAAAGTGCGGGGCGCCAAGGCCCAGAAGGCCGCGGACAAGGACACAGCTTGAGATGGAGCAGGATGAAGCCAGAAGGCATAAGACGTTGAAACCTGGAGACGCTGCAAGCAGGACAGAGTGCTTGAGAATCGCTAGCATGTAACAGAAGAAAACAATGTTAAGGTGAAAGGCACCTACCGTACCTTTCCTTACCTCATCTTCGATATCTTGGGTACCCCCTCCCCCATGGAGAATTTCGGGTCATTATGTACGTACCTTACATTCATCGTGAGAAATCTCCCTGTGTACAGTAACAGTATGGTACGGTAAGGTCGGTACTTACTCCGTGGGCCCACGGGCAATCCTTTACCCCGCGCCCGGACCGTCATCGCCAGAGGTACGAGCTACGGTGTACAGGATCGTTTGCATTTACCCTGGCTTCCGCCGCTCACCTCTCATCGACCAACACCCTCTCACAATTCCATCCTCGATCCTCGTGCCTCTTCCACCTTCTCTCAGCTATCGGTACCTTACTCCGTCCTCAATTGTCCGAATCCCCCCGACTCCAGGTTCGTGCCCTTTACACTCTTCGATCTCGATCCTTCCAATCGAAAGCTCTTAGCATTCGGTCTCTTGCCGTAACCACCCACTTCCCTTCCCAACTCATTCCGTTCGACCGCTCGAAAGGCTGTCCAGTCGTCCAACAGACCTGCCTGCAAGCCCTCATCGCTGACCTCCAGTCCTCAAGAATAACCGCAACGATGGTCAAAGCAGGTAAGAGCTCCAAGATGCTAGAGCCCTTTGTGAAAGGCAAAGTTACTGACCGGGTCCGCCACAGTCGTCCTCGGCGCTTCTGGCGGCATCGGTCAGGTAGATAATCATTACAATTAATCGGCTGTTTCTCGATTGTTGACTTCTGCCTAGCCGCTGTCGCTTGTCCTCAAGATGAGTCCGCTCATTGACGAGTTATCTCTCTACGATGTCGTCAACACCCCGGGTGTCACGGCCGACCTCTCACATATCTCATCTCCTGCGGTAGGATTTTCGAGTCTAGATCTTACGCAAAGAGCTGCTAGCTTAATCTGTGACTAGAAAGTGACCGGGTACCTGCCCAAAGACGACGGGTTAAAGCATGCCTTGACGGGCGCCGATATTGTCGTCATCCCCGCTGGTATCCCTCGTAAGTGTCACTGAAGTTGGAACACGGCAGAGTCTTCGTTTGACCGACATGTTTAGGTAAACCGGGCATGACTAGAGATGACCTCTTCAAAATCAACGCCGGTATTGTGCGAGACCTTGCCAAAGGCATTGCCGAACATTGCCCAAAGGCGTTCACTTTGATCATTTCCAACCCGGTCAATTCCACAGTACCGATCGCCGCCGAGGTTTTCAAGGCTGCCGGAGTCTTCGACGCGACACGCCTCTTTGGTGTTACAACCCTTGATGTCGTTCGCGCAGAGACTTTCCTCAGCGAGATCACTGGAGCAAAGGAACCGGCGAAGACGACAATTCCCGTAATTGGCGGTCATTCTGGCGAAACCATTGTACCCCTCTTCAGCCAGGCTCAGCCAAAGGCCGACATCCCGGCAGACAAACTATCCGCTCTTGTGAATCGTAAGTCGCCACACCTACTGTTCCTCATACCTTCCCCGGCTTATTTCATATTAGGTGTGCAATTCGGTGGTGACGAGGTTGTGAAGGCAAAGGATGGAGCAGGCTCGGCAACACTGTCAATGGCTTTCGCTGGTTACCGGTTCGTTCAATCTGCTCTGATCCTAGATGTGCAGCGTCCTGACTACCTGTAGGTTCGCCGAAAAGGTTTTGAAGGCCGTTCGGGGAGAAAAAGGCATCGTAGAGCCTACTTATGTATATCTCCCAGGAGTCAGCGGAGGACCGGAGATCGTCAAAGCTACTGGTGTTGAGTTCTTCTCGGTCCCAGTAGAGCTTGGGGTAAGACTTCATCTCTCAATTCGAACTCCTGAAGCAAGTGACTGACAGACTCTGTAGCAATCCGGAGCGGTCAGAGCCATCAACCCGCTCACAAACATTGACAGCAATGAGAAGAAATTGCTCGAGGCCTGCATCAAAGGGCTGGGAGGGAACATTGAAAAGGGAATAGAGTTTGTGAAGAACCCTCCACCGAAGTAATTGACCCCGCCCAATCTCTGCATTCCTAGAGCGATGATGGTTTCTGTCAGAATTTTTCCCCTTAGACACTGGCTGCTAGACTTTTCATGCTCTCGGAATTGTCATTTTGTGTGACCGTGCAGATCGTTGTTCTTTTGTCCCCCAAGCAGTTTGATATCTGACGGCTGACGCATGGCTATGGTTAGATAGATTGTAACCTGAATCCTTGCCGGGGTGGGCCCGATGTTACCCCTAGGCAAGCTGGTCAGTCTAAGAGACTGGTCAAAAATTCAGGGGTCCCGATGCCGCTGAGCTATTTTGAGGGAAGACATCGACATAGGCACGTACATTGCTTCAAGAATCTTTAATGGCTACACAAGTAAATCATTATAAGCAGCCTCCAAGTTCTCAAAGGCTTGTAATGACATTCGATACCAAATGTCAGATGACTGCAGTCAGGACTTTGCGCTGATTGTCTTGATTTGAAAGGTTGCCGCAGGCAGCTGAGAGGTTTCTGCTTGAACCGTTGCGTTGATGCCCATATTCGCCAGTGCTCCTCTTATTATGCCGCATGGAAACCAGAGGAACTAGTAGTTGTGAATCAGTCCCAACTGTCTTTCCTCATAGACGATTGCAGGAAGGCTCACTGGTTGCGCACGGGTGACTGCCTGGCCGCCTGTTTCCGTGCTCATACGGGAAAATGGGCGGAAAGTGTTGTCGGTCAAGACGTAGACTCCCTTTGATGATCTGTGGGTCAGCTTCGATTGACGACGTGCAGCAGATGGGTATCTGTGAGGGGACGCACCCGATGATTCGTCTTTAGATTGTCAATCTGCTTCCGAAAGACCAACGCCCACAGGTCCTTGCATAGAAATTTGATCATGTCCAGAGTGTCGGTGAATCGGGGTCGATCACGTCCAAACCTAGGATGCACAGGCCCAAGTATCAGGCCAATTTCCAAAAAGCGCAGCGCCGGATATGCTCACCTCTCCACGAGTCCTTGGCCAACGCGGTAGCCTAGACGCTCGAGGCGATAGAAGGCCGCCTCTCGCTCTTCCTCCTCATCCAGCTGATCCTCTCCCGACACTGATAGTTCGTGTGCGAGGCGATATGCCATGGGCACCAACTCGATCATCAGTAGGTCAAGGCACGAGATACTGAGGAGGGTGGGTGGCAGATCAAACGCGGCCTGAGTGCTTTCCATTGTCATGTCTCTCAAGGGCGGGCCCCGTTTACCACATGACTGCAACTTTGGTACGGAGGCAGTTCTGAGATGCCAACTGTTGACGGTTCCTGTCGGCCGTCGTTCGTCGTCGGTCGTTGGTCATTGGTCTTTCGTCCAGTGCGGTCCGTCTGTGAAGCTTCGAAGGGTGTCATCCTAAAACGCCTCTTCCTCGCTTGTGCGACCAGCGCGCATGGACCAGGGAAAGGGGCTCCGTGGGGGACCAAGGAAAGGGCGTAACGACAGACAGAGCGGCGCCGTCACATTCGGGTTTACAGTCGCATATGTGAATCAATACAAACAAGCCAGGAGAAGCTGGCTATTCATCCATCAATGATGACTCAGATCCTGCTTCCCGCGTCCTTCTTGGACAAACCTACAGCCCACGGCTATTATTTGATGCCCACGACCCACCCTCTAGGATCGTCATAGGCCCTGTTTGGATAGCGAAATATTCAACTTCAGTCAATAGCCATCCTACTCATATTGGCCCGTCTGATAACAGCAGCAAGACCAAGAAAAATGCGCGCCAGATCATGAAATCTGATAACGTCCGCAACTCCGACCCCTTCCATGCCATGTCCGTTCCTGACTCCGTAGTCTAAATGTGCTCGTTCACCCGTACCCGCTCGGAATGCGAATCCACCACAAAGATAGCAAAAGCAAGCCTGAAAGGCGGAAGGTAAGAAAGTGAAAGGACCCTCGTGAGCAAGATCTCTCAAGTACCAGCACCAAAGCGGCCTTGACCGGAACTCGACGAGCCAGGCGTCATCAATTGAGGTGGCCTTCCGAGGTGGAATGAAATCCCATCGCCACTGGTCCCACGGCTCCCAGGTACTGATACCGCCGAACCTTTAGAGACTGCGGCACTACTGGGTGTTGAATATGGTAGTTTCCGTTTCAAAGGACGTACCGGGCCCTCGTCGTCGTCACTTAGCGTCAAGTCGATGATCTGGCTAGCCGGTCTTTTGTTGCTGCCCGGCCGTGCGGATGCCGAGGACGCTGAAGGTTCCCGAGATGCGACAGGCGGCGTGTTGGACCCGAAGCCGCCGGCGGGAGTGGGTGGGGCCGTAGGTTTGCCTAAGCCAAGACGTGGGTTTTCGATCTCAACCAGATCGTCACTTTCATCGAATCCCATGCTCTTACTATTTTCTCCGTTCCGAGGAGCGTCTTGGGAAATATTCTCCGACCAGGACCCATTGGGTTCGATGATAACTTGCTCTACGCCTTTGGACGTTGATTTGAGGATATCTTCCACATATCTGTGAGGACGTCAGGGATTGCTACAGTTTTGCACGAGGCATGACACTCACTGATCTATCACTAGTCCTTCAAATGAAATGATCTTATTGCAGATTGGACATGTCCAAGTGGGGCCTTGCTCTTGAAGCTGCAGGAATGACGCCGCATCGAAGCACTGGTTGTGGCTGCAAACAGCAGATCGGCAGGGTAGCTCCATTCGAAGCGTTGATAGAGGACATTTCAGGGACATGACGGTCGAGGTGGCAACTATGTCAGCGTCTTGCGCCTTGTTGATCACTGTGACACTGTTAGTCAGTTCTTTGAGTCGCAGACGAATCTATGCCACCCACTTTCTTTGATGACTTGATCTTTGGAGAACCTTCTGCCATTAGATCTCAGTCGAGTGACAAGCTCAACAACTGTGTGTTGTCTGACCAGGTTGACAACGAAACAGAATTTCTGCGTCTCAATTAATGGGGAGCAAACTTGCTGCTTGCAACTAGCTTACTTTCTGAGTTAAGGCGTAGGTCATGGCTACAGTATTTTCATATGTCGCGACCTTTCGTACCAGACTAGTTATATCAGCTGGCTTGGCAGAGCCAGGTCGATTTTTAAGTCCTCGCAAATTTTGCTTGAGCTCCTCGCCGTTGACGCGAATCTCTACTTGATGAGGAAAGGTGATGTCGGACTTTGTGTAAGGCGAGAGGCTGTCATCCATTGTACAGTACACCAACAGCCTCATCGCAGGGTCGCTGCGAAGCCGCTCGACCAAGGTGGCCGTGAGATACAATTTGGCGGTCGTGGTATGCCGTAACTGTGGCATTGCTGAGATATAATGAGAAACTGTCTAGGTAGATCATGAGATGGACCTCGAATCTTACAGGGACAATCATTGACCGGAGTGAGCGTTTCCTCTATCGTGTAGAAGGGACTATCCTTGAATGCTAGGCGGCCTACGCCGGTCAGCGGTGGCTCGTTCTTGTTCCTGGACGCCATGCTTACGATGGGAGCCGCTTTGCGTGGAGCGCGGCAAGTTAGGAGTGGCCGCAACGCTAGCCTTTGAGCTGCTCATGGATTTTTTCTGACAAGGTGAAGAGGCAGTGATGGTGTTATTGGGCCCATATGAACCCGACGCAGCTTGCTGAGAGCTGGGAGAGAAAAGGAAATTGTTGATCCTATGCAGGCCCTCAACGTCGTTGTTTTGCTTGTATTGCTCGATCCCTAGTGCTCAATGAGTGGTGAGCGTTGACGGAGCCCGGCTGGGTCAGATACAGGGTGAGGTGGGTAGATGAACAAAAGCGACAAGTACGTACGCTCTATTATACGTCCCTGCATAGAAGCCTTGACGCCAGAGGTGGGCAAGTTCTCGGCCTTCAAAATTGCTTTAAGCTGATTATTAAGAAGCAGCTTCACCTTGGAAGTGAGTAGCTGAGGGTCCAAAGATTGTCCGCGTGAAGCCATGGCCAGCAACGGGCAAGCGCTGGCGGGGACAGATTGCCGTGACCAGAACGGTGTCGTAGAGCCGCGATACTAATGCTCAGCGAGACTGAAGCGCATAAGAAGGTCAGTCGCACAGCCTTCGGAAGCTGGACCGTCGCGTGTTAGGAAGAGGAAGGAGGACCTGACAGCGCATGGCACTCCCGCAGCACGGATTGCACGAACTGGAAGCAGAAGCGGACCGGGAGCGGAGGAGGTGAGAGAAAGACAAAGGAGAGGGCGCGAGTGATGCGGCCCAGCTATGGGATCATCACCCCGTGAAGCTCCTGGAGAATCGACAGTTGGCGGACCGAGGTGATGCTGAAGAAGAGCCGAGGCACCAAACTTCATTCCTTCCTTCACCTGCTCGTTTACCCAGCTTTGAAGCCCCCGCGTGCTACTTTCATTACGGCAACGCACACTGTTCTTCAGGGCCTGTGAGGAGGTCAATGTAAGGTAGGGTACCTTGGACCGCGGAGGGTGATGTAGGCAAAGCAGGGCAGCTCAGGGCAAGGGCAAGGGCAAGGAAGGGTAAGACAAGGTGAGGTACCCAAGGTGGACGTCTGTTGTTTCTTTTCGATCCACCGCCGTAAGGTACGAAGGGGAGGAGGAGTAGAATGTAGGAGTCCCACTCCTACTTCATACAGTATGTACCCTACCTAAGGTTTAGTATCCGTAGTGCAAACCCCTCGAGCGCAACTCGCCGACAAGTCAGCCCTGCTAACTAAGTGGCACTACTACGGTACGGTACTCCCTACCACACTCATGGTGTGGCTCCGGCGAACGACGCGGCCCACCTGCGCGCCCTTTCTTTTCCCTCCAGACGCCTCAAGGGCCGCAGAAAGTCTAGACTGTTGACCGTTGAGATTTTGCAGGGTGGCACGCACGCACAGCACAGTCAGTTGTATACGGGTCGCAACAACCGCCTTCAACAATCTTCAATTACGACCCCTTTACTCACTGTGCGCCGCCTTCGCTGCACATCTTCATCAAACATGGCCAAAGGTCTCCGTGCCAGCACAGAAAAGTCAAACAAAGCGCGGCTGCGTTCCCGCGTCTTCGGACCTGTGGAGACTGCTCGGACAGAGAGATTGTCCGCAAAGTTGCTGCAGCTTGCATCTGAGCCCAGAGCCACGCCTTCCCATGATACAAAAATGGAGATAGAACGAGCTGGTGAGTGTCCTCCACATTACTACCTCCAGTATTACCGCAGCTGATTTGGTTCCTCCTATGCAGAGATTGCGCAAAGCACAGAAAACTACACTGAGCGAGCACCAGAAGGTCAGTTGCGATCTTATTTTCTTTTCTAGCTGCTGTAATTCCAGAATCTGAAGTCTGGCACTCCACTGCTCGTCATTATCTTCCGCACACTTGACATCGGCATCTGATCATGGTGCCGAAGGGTGCGGTTTACTTCCGAGCTTGAAGGCGCTATGCGTCTCGAATGGCTTGACGAGGACATTGTGAGCTTACATTTTGCAGTACACATGGACATCGATGATACAACAGGATCCAAGTCTTCGTCGAGCAAAGGGAAGAAGGCTGGCAGCCAAGGGCGCATTCATAAAAAGCGGAGGGGTAAGGCGACCTCTCAGATCGGGTTTCCAAGCTTGAAGAGAAACAAAAAGGGGCGCAGTGCCAGGACCAACAAGGCGTGATGGTGTTCTCTCTGACTCTATTCGGACATACTGCGGCAAGGCTATAGAGGGATATGCAGTGCATGAGCGGAGCAGCATCGGTTTTGTGGAGTCAAGGATTTCTGGCGTCCCATGGCCTGGGCGTTGCTGTTGGCGTTCAGCATTCGCGATGGACGGTGACTGGGTCACTCGACGAATTCGGCGAGACTGAAACGGTTCAATTTTTTCACCTCTGGGGTGCATCCATTGCTGTAATTATCGGGCGTCTTGCCCAAGGACCAATCTTCCAGCGATCAATCGATTGTTCATCCGTGGCCCCCTTTTTACTTTTCATCCTGCAGCTATGTTCACCGGTGTAATCGGAGGACCAGAATTTCGTACTTACCTTACCTTAAGGTAAGGTAAGGTAGGTCATCTTAGCGCTTCTCCGTACCGAAATGTGAACACCTTGCCTACAGGTAAGGTAAGGTGTCTTTACAGGTACTCGTACTGTACGGTAAAGTACCTGGTATGTAGCAAATGGACCTGTAGCTTCCCTCCCCGGAAGCATTGGGGATAATGCTCCATCCTCCAGCTCTTCTCGTAGAGGAGTGGAATGACCCTCGGATGTGTCTACGCTGGTCTACTTACTCTACTAAAGCCTAAAACGCTTGTCATGGGAGCGTCTCTCTTTCAATTGGCTTGCAGTCTGCCCGCAGTATGCCTGTCCTCGACGCGATCAAGTCGCGGCTCCTCCTCGCGAATGCCCTCATCCCCATCGCCATTTTAACTTTTGCTACGGGCTTCTTCCCCTATAAGCCCGTTCTACCGGGCTTAGCCTCTCCGGCCGCGCAACATGGACTGTCCATTCCACCGCCACCCTTCGACAGAGTTGTCTTCATGGTCGTCGACGCGCTCAGGAGGTGGGTTGGCTGGTTATACAGTTTTGCTAGTTGATGCTGACGAGGATGAAAGTGATTTCGTATTCTCCCCGGAGTCTGGCTTCAAGTTTACACAGAAGTATACGACAAGAACACTGTTTCAGAATCCTGCCGCTGACCTCTTGCCAATTCCTTAAGTTTGATCTCGTCGGGCCACGCCATCCCCTTCACCGCTCATGCCACTTCTCCCACAATTACCATGCCTCGCATCAAAGCCATGACGACCGGCTCCGTGCCGTCGTTTCTAGATGTCATTCTGAATTTCGCTGAGTCTGAGACTACGTCTACATTGGCACACCAGGACACATGGTTGGCGCAAATGAAATCCAAGGAGAATGGCACGTTGATAATGTACGGAGACGATACCTGGCTGAAGCTCTTCCCGGATACGTTCGGCAGAGCAGATGGAACAACTAGCTTCTTTGTCTCGGTTCGTTATTGATGGGCCCACAGGTGGGAGGAAGAAGCTTATACACAGGCGTATAGGACTTTACGGAGGTGGATCACAATGTTACCAGGCACATTCCTGATCAACTGGGAAAGGATGATTGGAACACCATGATTATGCACTTTCTGGGTCTGGATCACATCGGGCACAAGGCTGGTCCGCGAAGGTGTGACCAATCTTACAATTCCATATCTGCTCGATGGCTTACACCAGTCAGCCCGAATATGCTTCCTAAACAGAGGGAGATGGATAATGTTGTGAGCCAGATTTACAAAGCCATTGAGGACAATTCAAGCCTCGAAAAAACCTTGCTTGTGCTTTGTGGCGATCATGGCATGAATGATGCAGGTAATCATGGAGGCTCGGCCGAAGGGGAAACATCCCCTGCCCTGGTTTTCGCTTCTCCATTGCTGCGTAAAGTCTCCAGCCATTATCGAAGTCCACTCGAAGTCCACAACACATTTCAATATTATGAGACCGTGGAACAATCGGACCTTGTCCCGACATTGGCTGCACTACTAGGCTTCCCTGTTCCGAAGAACAATCTAGGAGTCATCATAGCTCAGTTTCTCAAGTTTTGGGACGGTGCGTGTTGGCTTATGTCTGCATTTCCTGCTAACGAAAGCTAATCTAATCCAGAGGAAGGACAGATCCATCAGGTAGCTAGAAATGCATATCAAATCTTGGATATTGTGAAAGCCACATTCCCCAACCTGGTTTTCGACGCACAGCCGGTGAAAGAGGAATGCGAACTGCAGACCAACCCCTTGGACAGGTTAACGTGCAGATGGGCCATAGCCGAACAAGCATTGAACAGCGAGGCGCTGTCTTCAAACATGCTAACACGCCATACAGTAACGGCATTCTTAGAGGTACTGTTATTCCAAGCAGAAACAGAGTCCTGACCTTACTGATATATGCTTGCAATAAGTTCTCCAAGCTGGCACAGGTCGTCATGAGCAGCACCTCAAGCAATTATGATGGCTTTAGAATGGCACTGGGTATGGCCATTGAGTCATTAGCTGCGTTGCTGGCCGGGACCACCTCTTTTAGCATCGTCACCAACGCTGGCTTCTCGGGGAAATGGATTGCCTGCATGGCTCTGTTCCATGGCTTCATGATGTTCGCCAGCAGCTTCGTCGAGGAAGAGCAACAATTCTGGTACTGGGTCGCCTCCGGCTGGTTCATTTATCTCTATCTGAAAAAGTGAGCGTCTCTTGACGACGGATTGTCGCCCTTGTATTGTTGCTTATCTATCTGACCTTCGATAGATCCACTTCTAGCCCTCGGAAAGATTCCTTCGCACAGCTCCTGCCAGTTACCGTGCTGCTCCTGGTGCGGCTCATTCGGCGCTGGAATCAGACCGGCCAAAAGTTCACGAGTGAACCAGACATCGCAAAAACCTTCTTGCCCGACCACAACGTGCTGCTATGGTTAGCTGTAATAGTAACCTATGCATACTGCTGCGGATGTATTGCGCAACATCTGCCTGCCCCTTCATTGGCCTTCTCAGTACCATACTCCATTGCGCTTGCTCTCATAACCTTGCTTTTCAAAGTAATTTTCACCAGTGCCGATGCACCAGAGTTGTTCAGAGGCCTTGACATGTACTGGCTTACAACGGTCCAAGAAATACCTCTCGTCACTCTCGCTCGTGTCATATTCCTTGCCCTGGGATTGACCCTCGCATATAGTTGGTGGACACACTTAGCCAGTCGTCGGCAAGATGTCAAGAAGCGCAGAGGTCTGTCTCTGATCCCGGCCGGATCCACTGATGACTGACATCCGTTCTCACAGGATTGTCAAGAATCACCCATGATCTCTTGACTCTCTTTCTCGTGACACAGACACGAGTAACTAACATCCCTCTCTTCTTGATATTCGAGGTGATCTATCAAATCACAGATCTGCAAGGACTCTCGTTGGTCGAGATATCGACGACAGCAATCATCCTCCAACATCTGTCCTTTTTCGCTACAGGAGGTTCCAATGCCATATCCTCTATAGACTTGTCCAACGCCTACAATGCAGTCAGCGGGTATAGCGTAGGCGTTGTAGCGTTGCTCACCTTCGTGAGCAACTGGGCAGGTCCTGTATGGTGGATGTCAGCCACCAATCTCCTGCTGGAGAGGCATTATAGCGATCGACTTGGGCGTTTTGTTGGACATGTCTCGATGCTGAGCTTCTTTATAAGCATAAGCCTTGCATTTGTCATGGCCGCATGCTCCGCTCTACGAGATCACCTCTTTGTCTGGACAGTCTTCTCGCCGAAGTACCTTTACAGCATAGCCTGGGTGTTCGGCCAGCACCTATTTGTTAACATATTTTGCGGAGGCTTTCTAGTCCTAGCGGATCGCCGTGAGCGGTAGCTAGTTCGACACTGTATATAGACTTCGTTGCCACGATGTCTGACCTGCCCGTTAAAGAGTCGTGACCATGTGGCCCGCCTAAATGATCCCACTGAAAAGACGATCAATAGGATCACTAGTAGGAAGGACTCTCCTGCGGCGGCCAGAGGCATTGCCGGGAGGTGCCTTCTTTTGGGCACTGTCTATCGGTGCCTCTGTCTTTTCCGCTTCCGATGTACTTGCTGACAAGTTGCGCGGAACGATCTCGCCCACGTCTTCCTGGACGCTCAGGGTGGATGTTATGGGGCCTGCGGGGTCCGTAGGCTGGTTCACCACCACGGCCTGCAACTGCCGGCACTCGTCGAGGACGGAGCGGATCCGGGCCAGGCTCGCAAACAGCACGAGTCCAAGCGCGGAGTATTGATTGTCAGCTACCAGCTTTGTGAAGGCCCTAGCAAGACGAGGGAAAAAACGGATCAGCCGATGAAGCTCTCGCCATCTCGCTCTATCTCGAGCCCACACTCTCTTGCTTGACGAAAAGAAAAGAGAAAAGAATGGACGACTCACACAGAGCACCTTGGCACGAGGATGCGTATGATGTAGCTGGCCATAGCTTGTGATGCCTCTACGTCCCGCAGGATCAGCAGTTTAGCAACGTAGCGGCGGAGCAGATCGAACCACTTCCACCACCCGCTCCGTCTGTGCTGGTTCTTGTTTCGATGCATGAGCACCTGAAACAGCTCCGCCACTTCTTGCAGCCGCCCGCGATCCAAGTTGGACTCCATCTCCCCATGCCAGCACTCTGCTCGCATGTGCAATAGGCGGGAGTAAGCAGTGGGAATCACAGTGGGAGTCGCAGTCGCAATCAGTCGCAGTCGCTCGTGGTGAGAAATACAATACAATAGAATACGGTCAACTTCTTAAGGTAAGGTACGCAAGATAAGATAAGGTAAGTACGAGGTACCTCAAATCTGATTATTACTCATATACCTACATACTGTAAGGTACCTTACCTTATTCTCTAACCTTGGAAGATACGTTTGGGTATGTCAGTTGCATAAGGTAACGTCTAAGTTAGGTTCGACTTGTGTACTAGTACGAAATACAGTTATTATTTGTCTCGTACGTTCCGTAAGGTATGTGGTGATGCGTGTCCGTCGACTTCTTACTCTCCATTGCCTCGAGCTACCAAAATGTATTTACGAAGCAGCGCCCCCCCCGGGCAGGTAATATATTTCCAGCACACCAGTCCTTTGTAGAATTGACTCGAATATTTTCTGAGCGTAGCTAGCTAGAGTACATTGACGCATGGCGGCAGTACATCTGTAAAGCAAAGATGGTCACCTCAGGACTGGACAATTTTGTGCAAACAAAGCAAAGTCTCGACCATGTCCCGGCGGGTAGAATAAATGTGTTGAGAAGACGACAGAGAAACGAGAACGAGAACCTTCAACAAGGGCGTTAAGTAGCGAAACCAGAGTCTCCGCTCATGCAGCCAGCCAAGCGACACATTATTGCTGTATGCGTGAGAGTAGTATCAAGAAAGGGGACCGAGGGCCAACAGACTCCCGGGAGATGGAAGTCCAACCAATCTTGTATACAAACTGTCGTCGAGACAAACCAGTTCTGAAGGCCTAGTATCTCCAACCACAAGACGCTTTCACCAAGTACTCGTCTGCTTGGAGTCCAGCAGCCCTCAACGACTATCGGAGCATACCAGAAGCCAGTACCCGAAGCCACGAGATTTCAGCGATTAGGCGAACGTAAAGTTGCAGTTCAACAACATGGGAACAACACAAATTCCAAGGCACAACACAGAAATGAGTCGCAAGGGGTCCCGGTCGCAGGGAGAGACTCGCGGAAACAGCAAGCAGGTCAATCACAGCGTTTAGTAGAAGCCCTGGTCAAATCTGTCACCACAGTCTGAACGATGAACGTGTCCAGACATGGTCCGCTGATAAGGGTTTCCGCTCAGTTGCTGCTGCATCCCAAGTCCAAAGGACTCCTCGAGCTCAGCGAGACGAGTCCCACGGTCATACTGGGAACGACGACGACGTTGCTCGCCGCGAGAATACTGTCCGGCTCTCGGAGCAAAAAGACCTTCCCAAATGATAAGTGAAACAGTATCTAGCTATGCGATGACGGCCGTTGACATACCAACGTGTTCGGCATTCTCGACACTCCGACGCATCTTCGTCGTGTTGTCAGGGCCGGGGAACGCGTCTTCAGTGCCGGCCAACTGGCCAGTACCGGTGTGGTAGAGCTTTGGTTGTCAGTATATCAGAACAACGAGTAAAGTGCGGTTTTGTAAATGCTGTGTCGTACCTTGGGACGAAAAGAGGGGTGCTCGAGCATCACTGAGCTATTGCGGAACTTCTGTACTAGACAATCTTTGCCTTGGATAGCTATGAGACCGTGCATCAGCATCTTCCAGCACTGCGTGTAGGCCATGGGAGCCAGCTTACTAGCATATGAGACTTCAGCAACCTTGTCGCTGTTGAACCTGTTCCTAGTAGGCAAAAGTCAATCGTTAAGTTTGGCTGAGTGATAAATCTGGATTTCTCTTACCATCGTTTACCGGCCCTAGCTTTGACGAACTGCACCAAGTCAGTAGGCCTCGCCAGTTGTACTGCAGTGAGCACTAACATCGATGATGAACCAAGGCTATAACACTGTCAGCTGCAGTCATGATCACCCGAGCGTTGATTGGCTTACATCCTCGAAATTCACGAATGCATAGCCGACACTGTGAGGATAGGATTAGAGATCTGTTTGTGTATCTTTGCATATACTTACTTGCAGTTGTTGGCAAAGTCTGTCCCACAGAGATAGCGTTAGCAGCTGTATAATTTGCAGACAAAAAGAGGGACGAACCGATGCGCAGATACATGAAGTCGTACTTCCCAAAGCTTGTCTCATCCACGATCTCTTTGAGCATTGCCTGCAACGCATGAGAGACCATACAGGAACATCAGGCACAATCATCTCATTAGCCTCACCTGGTCGATCTTGTTTGGAATATTACGAAGCATGATCTGCAGAAGGGCCGACACCGATCAATTTGAGCCTTGCGACCTTTCGGTCCAGTCACTTACAGTTGTCCTGACATCAAGTCCTTGTCGGATGCGTTCCACGTCGACCACGTTGTGACCCGTAAAGTCATGCTCGCGACGAGCGCTTACATGCGTGCCATAACGGGCCACCGGGATGTTTCCATATCGAAAATGAGGTTGACGGATCAGCGCACGCTCCTGTCCGATAGCGCCAGGTCCGTATGGCTCCCATACGGCAGAGTTCTCATCCTGATACGCCCGGCCACGAGATAGAGGATCAAGTTGCAGGTGCGTGCGTACTCTGGAGGTGTTTGGATCATTTCGTACGTCCTCGAGGCTCCAGGTGCTACCAGCTAATCCGAGAGGCACCAAAGAACGTCCAGTAATACTGGGGCATGATCTTCCAGAGGTATTGAAGGTGCTATGTGTACTCAGACTCATTGCCTCGAAGGCGCTGCTCAAGTCACCAGCGAGGTCTGACTGCGTGAGCCGCTTACTGGACATTGCAGGTGCGTCGCCACGACAGTCAGGTCTGTAAAAGGCAGCAATGAGAGTGAAATACTATGGAGGTAAGCAGCTGCCGAAAACGGGACATCTGTAACCTTACAAGAACCTTGAACCCATTCAAGTGGTCTACGGCCACTTCTGCAGCTCTGGTATCGTAGTACTCTGCAACAACACGCATTTCCAGCTTCTCCGTGGAGATATGGCAACGGTAGGCTTTGATCTTTCCATAGGAGGAAAGCATGTCATGCATGCACCTCTTGATTGTGGTTGGGTCGATGCGAACGGAACGTCCACTTGACTCTCCCTTCACCAGAACGTGGCTCTCATACAGTGACACATAGTCTGTACCGGGCTGCAGCTTTTGTGCAAAGCCATCTGGTGTAATGTATGAGAGTTTCCATGCAGGGCTGATTGTGGAAGCATGCTTGTACGCCTTTTCAGCATCGCGGAGGTCGTGGAATCCCAAGTACGCAATCCCTGTGGAAGACAGATCGTCCGTGACGAGACCCCTGAGGGAGGAATATGTACTGGCCTATCCAACTATCAGTTGTTCTTCTGTCATACGATGCTCCTTCGGGAGCTGACTTACGCTGAAGATTTTGTCCAGATTTCCATGTTCCATGGTCCGTGAGAGCCCCTGAATGACAAATGCACGTGTAGAAGGACCATCCGTACTGAAACACCGCTCGAGTGGCGACCCGGGATCAGACGATGTGAGACGCTCAGCAGCCGACGAGTTTGCGGACTCCTGAGCAAGAGTCTGTAGATACTGTCTGAGATGATCCTGCTTGGGAGCGGCAGACCTGACCGAACTCGCCAAGGGACCCTGCTGGCCATGGTCCGAATGCAAGAGGTTTGCGGATATCTGCGCAGTCTGGTTGACGTCGAGTGTTGCGGCTTGACCAGGCTTCTCGGACCTGAAGAAGAGACCACCACGAGCAGGACTCTCGGCGCAGAGGGAAAAAGTCGACGTACTGCTAGGTGTAAAAGCCGTGAAGGAAGATGTAGACGGTGTGAAACTCGACGCTATTGGTGACAACTTCGACATGACAGTGCATTTGTCTTTGCCAGCGGTCAGACTACCTGTAGCAGGAGAAGACACGTCACAGAAGAAGGGATCTTTCAGATGTTGCTGAGATCGAAAAGCTGATGGCGCCTCCAGCCCAAAAGACGCATGACAGGCACGTTGAGGAGTGAATGACGAATTCAGTCCAATCCAGTTGCTTGTAAGCGTAGCATCGTGGCGTGCCAGGGCGAAGGCAGGAGGGGCATCCGTGTCAGCTACAGTGCGATTAGCTGATTTGAAGGGGTTGGTTGGCGTAACGTGGGCTGGTTTGTCTGCGAAGCCTGAGCCAGAGACAACAAATTGGCCAACTTTGCTAGCTCCAGACCGAGATTCTTCGGGGGAGAAGGCGGTGATCCTGGTTTCGGGAGTCCCATGAAAAGAATCGGCAGGCTCAGATGAACGAGGACTGCTGAGATGTCCATAGGGTGATTGCATATCCATTGCTGTCTGAGCTGCGGGCTGGCTCGTCACAGCGGCAATGCAAAGAAGTAAACGGTTAGAGATGATGTCTGGCAGAGAGCCGGCAAAGAGCTTGCAGGAAGAGACGAGCGCTGACGTTTGCAACGCCTGGCGGAGGTGCAGAATGAAAGAGATTCGGACCCGCTGGAAGGAGGGTATTGAGGGGGAGAAGTGTGAGGAAGTATGTGGGTGAAGTGAGGATGCAGAGAGAGAGAGGGGAAGAAAGGGAGGGAGAGAGAGTAGGAGAAGAGATAAGTTTAATATCGAGCCTTTCAAAAGCGGCTGGGGACACGCAGAACTCACGACCAAAAGGGCGGCTTCTAGTACCTCTCGGCGGGGAAGGTGCTATCCAAAATGGTCGACTGTCGTGTGTGGGAAGCGGCTGGGAGACTGAGTCGGCGAAGGATGTCGATGGTCAAAGCCACTCATTGCCAGATTGCACGGTGAAAGACAGTGAATGGCAATCAAGCGTACCCAGGCCAGCAGCAGGATGATCATTCTCACCAGCTACGAGGTCTAGCGCAATATATACCCTATGTACAGCGGTTCAAGACCGGCTTAATTAGACCCTTCATACGACAAGAGAAGGTTCGCTATACGGTAAGAGCGCGGAATGCGTCGGTCCCTGACGGAAGAGGTATGAGAATGACCATGGACAGATGATTCTCAATGTCTTCAAAGCTGATCTTCAAAGCTGATCTCTAGTTGCTGTGGTTGTGCTTCTCATGGTTGTCTACCTGGATTAAGGTAAAATGTTGATCTTAGAAGTAAAGTAGATAGAAGGATGGAGGTGGTGAGGAGGCACCTCACTTGCGTACATCGGGATATCAGGTCAGGGGATCAGGGGTATGGAGAAATATTGTTCCATCCCGCCTTTTTCTGTCGCTCCAACTCTTAAGGTACCTTACCTAAGATACTGTAGATAGGTAGGTACCTCGCAGGTACTTTCTTAACTCGAAACCTCGACCGATGTACCTTAGTCTAGTCTTCAGTGCGCGAGGGAGAGCTGTACCCGTTAGGTACCTTAGGTATCTTGCGAGGTACCTTAAGCTACTGCGTGGATGGCCTTCTGAAGCTCTGGAAGCTCATTGATCTCGATTGCCCTCTGTGAATTCAGCGGCTGCTGCGCGAGCTTAAGGAATGCAGTAATGTCTCAATTGCCCCATGAGCTCTTCTGCCGTCGAGCCGTATCACGCCCCTCGCCATTGCCAGCATGACGACCAAGCCGGTCGAGGACCTCGCGACCGTGGTCGAGCAGGTACTCTTCAATGAACCTGCGAGGCCCACAGAAAGATGGTTACTGACTGAGTGGGCAGATCTCCCTTCTCCCTTCAGACGCAGAGTATATCGACCAGCTTATCCCGACCCTTAGACATGCCGCTCAGTCAGGTCGCGCTTCCCAGCTTCTACAGACTCTGTCTCAATTTGCCGACAGTTGTGAAGCGGAGATTGAGCGGATGTGTAACACGAATCACCAGGAGTTTGTCGCCTCAGTCAACCAGCTCCTTAGAGTTCGCGAAGGCACGGTGAATCTCACATCCGAGATCCTCGGTTTGAACCAATCCATCCAAGCCAGTACAGAGAAACTCGCCGAACAGAAGAAGGCGCTGGTGGAGTCCAGAGGTGTCCGTCAGAATATCAATGAAGCATCCCAGGCCCTTAAGGACTGCCTCGAGGTCCTCCGTCTGGCTAACCATGTCCACGACTTGCTGGGAAAGAAGAGCCATTATGCCGCCCTCCGTGCTCTTGATGAACTTCAAAACGTGCATCTGAAGAATGTGACGCAGTTCAAAGTTGCGGATATGTTGTTCAAGTCGGTCCCTACGACTCAGAAACTCATAGCTGAAGCTGTCATGTCCGACTTGAACACTTGGCTGTACCGGATACGTGAGACGTCGCAATTCTTGGGAGAAGTGGCATTCTATCATACCGAACTGAGGCGAAATAGACAAAAGGAACGTGCTAGTAAATCCAATTTGTTAGGCGCATTCAAATTGAATTCCTCCGTTGAAGTTGTCGCAGACGAGGATGAAGAGTTCGATATTCTTGATAACGATGAGGTCCAGGTTGACTTCACCCCTCTGTTCGAATGCATGCATATTCATGACGCTCTGGGGCAAAGCGATAGATTTCGAGCAGAATATGGGGCGACTAGGCGGCGCCAAAAAGAACTACTCCTCCCTACTTCTTTGTCTTTGGTGGACGATGAGGATTCGGGCCTGAGTGCCCTGCTGGAAGGCATTGCCGGGTTTGCAATCGTGGAGCGTGCAACAATGAAAAAGACCCGTAATCTGAGATCTGTTGCAGATGTTCGTGGAATATCTTGTCTCGTTGCGGGAAACCACAAGGCATTTTACTGACTTTCCCAGGTTGATGAGCTGTGGGATTCCATGTGCCAGACAGCTATAACATTGATATCCAAAGCGCTTCAAGATGTTGATAATGCTGAGGAACTTCTCAGGATTAAAGGAGTCATCGCCTTGTTTATACAAACAATGGATGTAGGTCTTCCTGTCCCCCGACATAAAATTTTATTGACACCAGAGTGCACAGGGCTGGGACTATTCTGTTGTCATGTTAGATGCCTTTCTATTGAAATTGTTCGAAAAGTACGCGGAGCTTCTGAAGAAGAGATTCAGCGATGACTTCCAGGAGGTAAACGAATGCTCCTCTTCCACTGGAACATTGGTTTACTAAAAACTGAACTAGATTGTCTCAACGGATGATTATATGCCCATGCCAATCAATAACATGGACGAGTACGACAAGGTCGTCAATGTGAGCTGGTACACTCCGGAAAAGGCCAGGGAAGACCTGAGGTAACTCGATGTTCTGCTAGACAGCTTGTTCGCTGACATGTACAGTTTCCCTTGTGTATTACCCTTCTCGCAGATGTATCCTCTATGCTGCATTGATATTCGTAATTTCCTCAACCAGTTCTACTTCTTCTCCGACGACCATTTCCAACATCCTGGGATCATCGACGACACATTGAAACGAGTATGTCCTCATTGTCCACTATATTGAATGTTCTGCCAAGAATGCTAACTCGACTTACAGTCCCTTGATGAGCTTCTCTCGGAGAATGTCTGCAAATCTTTGGTGGAGCGCTTGAATTCTCAATATCTCGGTCAAATTGTCCAGATCCTCATAAATCTGGAACATTTCGAGATCGCATGTAGAGAGCTCGAGCAACTCCTTCTTGCAGCCAGGTCTTCTTCGTCTGCCGGGGGTCCTGTTGTCTTGCAAGCCACGGAGGAGTTCCGCAGCAACAAAAAGACCGCAGAGAAGCGGATTTTTGAATTAGTCAATTCCAAAATTGACGATCTGGTTGAAACCGCCGGATATGATTGGTATAGTAAATGTGTCACTGATTATCAGTCATGCGATCTAATCAGTCCTTCATCGTTTGTAGGACGTCGACAACCACAGAAACTGAGCCCAGTAACTACATGCAAACCTTGACAAGATATTTGTCCAACATCATGAGCTCTGTTCTACTCAGTCTGCCAACAGAGATCAAGGAGCTCATATACTTTGACGCATTGAGTCACGCCGCGAATATGATATTGGTGGGTTCCCCACTCGCCGCCATCCGCGTCATCCACTACAATACTAACGATCGATGTAGTCATTGCCTCTTTCTCCTGATGTGAAGAGGATCACGCCACAGGGTGTCGCCGCTCTGGCGAAAGATGTCCGGTACCTTTCTGAATTTGTGGACAGCCTGGGAGTGCCAATCCTACGCGAAAACTTGGATGAGCTCCAGCAGACGGTGAGTCTACTGCAGGCAGACAATCCGGAAGAGTTCTACGATATATCGATAAGGAACAAGAAGTATGGCAGAGTTGACGCGCTCAATGGACCGGTACTCCTCGAGAAGTAAGCCATTCGTTGGGATTGCCTCGCGTGCAGTGAAATTCTAACCTCACTTGATAGACTCACCTACAATGTCCAAAGTCCGGCGCGCTTGGACAAGTTCACTGCGTTGTCGACGAGATTCGGTATGAAATGAGAGGCTGAAGCTCTATGCTCTTAATGAATGCGGTTATGAATGCGTTTTCATGACATAAATGACCCTCAGGACTATTTGTGTTGCTACATTGATCAGTGATGTCACAATCAGCGTGTGACAAGGGTGCTATATGACGTGTTTCGGACATGGAAAGCTTCAGCGGCATATGCTTATGTGCCAAACTAAGTCCGTGAGATGCACCGCGACAGGGAAAGGGCCCACAAAAGGGAAAGGCTTATGGGGACATCTACTGTATCGGTTGTCGCGAAATGTTAACAGGCAATAGGAGAGAGCGTCTGCTGTACACCATCGAGCAATTCCAGATAGCTGCTACGAAGGGGAATTAAGGCACTAATGTCCCAACAATTTGCTTCAAACTCCCAAATTCCGCCTGTCCAGGAACAGTACGTTCTCAGACTCGCGCGATGTTCAACCAACCTCAAAATCTCTTTCTCCCTCGGCATCAGCGTCTCCATCGCCACCGTCATGTCGACCGAAATGGTGACCTGCCTCTTGACTGGCTGAGGGATCTTGCCCCTGTTGGCCAACTTGGTACATCTAGCCCTAAGAATTAGGCATCATCCATGGCATTATGATGGTGCTTAAGCATCCATGAAATGGGGCACCATTGCTTACCTGCTGAGCTGGCATGGCAGGATAACCGTACATGGGGCCGATGCCACCATAGAGCTGCTGTTGGTGTTGAGGGTACGGTCCACCCGGTCCTGGTTGAACTGCGCCGGCAAACATGGCGGGTTGCTGGCGGTACTCCTGCTCTTGTGATAAAGCATGTTGTTCCAGAGATGGGTAATCGGGCGGCCCCATCGCGTGTTGCTGTTGTGCGTGCAGGCCTTGCTGATGCTGTGCAACATTTCCCGGTGGCGCTTGGATCTGCCCAGCTCCTGCTCCTGAAGTTGCGCCGGCCACTGTTGCCGGCTGACCAGCGCTCCGTTTGGCGTGAGATGCAGCTTCCTCTCTTGGAACGATGTCGATCAAGAAGTCGAACATGTCGGATTTCGCGAGGGCAGATGCGATATCTGATCTCTGAAGGGTGCGCCGTTTATTTTCTTCCGCGTGGATCCACGCACGCATCGTCAACTCAGTAATAAATATATCGCACCCTTTTGCAAATAGAATGGGCGCCTCAGCAGAGATCATCTTCACTTCTGGATCTGCTTTCATGACCTTTTTGATTCGAGCCAGCGGTAGCTGGTGGAGCTTGTAATCATGGGTATCATTCTCCAGATGGTTGATTGTTTGTTGCCAGTAAGTGGTGAGGATATCACGATAGTTCCCATGGAGACCTTGATTGACCTGTAACGGCCATTAGTAAAGCAAACGGGATCGTTATGACCACAGATTGGATGATGTCTCATCCCCCGCGTACATTTGCCCAGGCCCCAGTGTACAATTCCGGCACGGGCCTATAGCCTTGTGCTGACAGCTGCCCCATCCGGTCAGTACTGAATCTTCCTAACCAGGGGTTCATGGAAGCATGAGTGGCACAGCTGCGGACGGACTTACAGCTGCACTCGCGCCTGCCAGTAATTAATCGTCAGTAGGTTCAGAGGCGGGGTTAGACAAGGTTGGAAACAGTGTGTTCATGTAGAAAAGACGGGCATGTTGATGGCAATGAACAGGTGCGGTTGGGGTCCGGAGGAAGACATTGGAGTGTAGGGAAGGTACCATAGTGACCGCCAGCATCAATATTATAGACTGGTTGTTGTTGTTGTTGTTGTTGTTGCTGCTGCTGCTGCACGTGCGCTTGCACTGACTGGGCCGACGACGAGTCCATGGCTCTCAGGTCTGATTGGCACGCTGGTGGTGACTGCAAGTTCGAGGGATTGGCGGCATACGAAAGAGGGCCGGACTTATAGCAGGACAATGTAGGCGACGACAAGTCCCATGGCAACAAGGCAAGGCACGAGAGACACGACAAGTCGAGAAAGGCGAGGCGAGGCAAGGCAAGGCGAGGTGAGGCAAGGCACGACAAGGCGAGACAAGTCGCGATGCACCAAGAGTAATGGAAGGGAAGGTAATGTAAGGAAGGTAAAGTAAGACAAGAAGGTATCATGCACCGCCGGCGACTGCTTTGGTGGAGAGATTCGAGCGCAACCGCAACCGCAACCGCAACCACAACCTGAGGTAAGGTAACGTAGAGACCGTACCTCTACGGTACCCAGAATCAGGTCGGTACTTGTAGCTAGTACGGAAACTCGAGGTATAATAAGGTACTTGTACACTAGACCATGCAACGATACCTCACGTATCTACCATCAGTTACTTGTCGGTACATCCGCAGATACCCAAACCCTGGCCTTACCGCAGCTTGGAGTTTGGCTGGTTGATGCGCTGGCTTCTGCGCTGGGCTATTCACCTTTAGTAAGGTATCAGCCAATAATCACACCGCACTAGCTAAGGTGTCCACCGTTTGCCCTCGGAGTAGGTACCTACGTAAGAGAAAGACAAGGTAAGGTACTTCAGGTAAAGTGGCTTCGAGTACCTAGGTACCTAAGAAACTTTAGGGCCGGGATGTACCTTAGGTAAGGTAAGGTAAATCAGGTACGTTACGTTATGTTACGTTCATTTTTATTTCTCGCCGAAACTTTTTTTCTTTCCCGTGTCTGCTTTGATTGCAGCACCCACCTACTTCATCTTTCCACCCATTCCCAAGAACCCTCCGCCTCACCCTGACCGTGGGTTTTCTGCACAGCCCAAGGACTTCGACTCCAGTCTCGCAGCCGGTGGTGCCACGGCGGCCTGCCTGCTACGCGCTGACTTCGATGCGGCCCTTGCACCGTTGCCAATAAGGAGGTAGTCATGGACCACCCCCCCGCTGATACTGCGGACGTTTCGGCCTCAGTCACGGCTGAAGTGGACGTGTCCAATGCCCAAATCAGACAACTCCTTCAGGAGGCTGAAGCGCGAATGCAGCGGAAGGCTGACGAAGCCGCCGAAGCCCTCAAAAGCCGGGGTAGAGCTGCATCCACGGTTGCACACGGACGTCACAGCCGTGAGCAGCAACCTCCTCGGTACGTGTGCCCACGGTCTTGGGATACTGCGGAACATGCTCCTCCTTCTGAGCTGCGCTGACCTCAAGCAGCCTGCCTCGTCTGAGTTCTAAGGAGCTTGCTGCACCGTACCTTGACCGGCGGCGCGATGTAGCGCGGGTCATCCCATCAAAGCTTATTCCCCCGCAGCTGCGTGCAGTTTCTGGATTCCCTCGAAAAGTGGATGACCCGGTCATGGCTAAACAGAGAGCCAAGAAGGTAATTACACGCAACGCCCATCAACACTTGCTATGAGGAAAATATCCCATTCTGTTTCTCGATGCAGCCATCGGGACCCGTCTTGGGTACCCTCTGCAACCATGAAAGTCTTGTTTGTTACATAGTTACTCTGAGCTACCAAGCATACTTTGGATTCTTTTCGCAGTTTGTGTGGAGCCCATGACTAATTGCGCGCCTACAGGAGAAGGAAGCCACTGCTGGATCTGACTGGTTCAACCTGCCCAGAACCGACATGACTCCTGAGCTGAAAAGGGACCTCCAGCTGCTTAGGATGCGGTCCGTGCTTGACCCAAAGCGCCATTATAAGAAGGAGAATGGAAAAGCCGAAGCACCCAAATATTCCCAGGTGGGGACGATAATCGAAGGCGCGACTGAGTTCTACAGCGCGAGGTTACCAAGGAAGGAGAGAAAGAAGACTCTGGTGGACGAGATCCTGTCAAATGAACCCTCTGTGGCCCGGTTTGACAGCAAATACGAGGATGTGCAAGTTGCTAAGACTAGTGGCAAGAAGGCCCATTACAAAAATTTGAAGGCTCGGAGGTCCAAGAAATGACGGGCCGTGTCGATGGGGATGACTGCCTCTGACCCCTGACGCTGGCTGGAGCCCTTGGATCCGGCACAGCGTTTACGTCTTGCTACTGACCCCGGATGGTCTCGAATCTTACCTTTCCTCTACGAATGTAATACTGGTCTCGATCGAGACCCATGGAACGCCTGCGCTGAAGTCGCTCCAACTGGTCTGCACGTAGCTGACTGTTGCGAGCTGGATATGGGCCTTCTATGAGTCTGCTCAATGCGAAGGTCGGTGCAGAATCTTTATTCTGAGTTATGGCTTCTCTTTACCGGAGGCTGACACTATGCCACCCAGCGTAAGGAAAGCCAGGGCAGTCGACTTCACAATAAGGGACCCAGTCTCTGGTCGAAAGGGCTGTGATCGAAGCATTTGCAGCCGACCAACCAAGATGTGTACATGGAAGGTCAATTGTTGCGCTATGTCTCCAAGTACTTGTAGCTTGCGGACCGCTTGATAACCGCATCCTGTTCGCAATTGCCGCAAGACAGTGTACGGCCAGCGTATGCGATGGAGCCTCGTGGCCGGACGCGGCAGGCTATGGCCATCACACCGAAGCTCGTACAGGAAGGGCTAGATCCGGGCGGGACATTGATGGCGGCTCAACTCTGCTTCTCACAAGAATATCGTACTGCACAGGGCGCTCTACTGGCTCACGTACGAGATGGGATAGTCAAATGAGCCACATCACACGATCGGCACAATTAGAAGGTGTTGGCCTGCCTAAAGATTCTAGTAAGGCTCAAGAATGCCGAGAAATCGAATGGAATCTTTCGAAATACAGGCCCTCTCAACTTATCCCGCTTGAGGCCTGCACCGAGTGAGCGTCTGTACCTTATGTAGGAGTAGACGAGTTACCGTAGCTTTGTACGACATTCTGCCTCTCTCATGTGCCGTATCTTTAGAGTATAAAAATTACCGTACCAGTACCCAAGTCGTACTTGCCAGCGCACGGACCGTCTCCACCAAGTTATCGCATGAAATACTTTTGTTTCATACCTGCGGAGCTGCCCTGCCTTCGCTGCTTTGTATGTATAGCCAAACGAAATAATCTGGGTGAATGGCAACGCGCTACGGTATCTTGATTTTGCTCACCTTACCTTAGGGTTGGGCTGCTTCTGTTCATTCGGGCCTCCGCGACCCCTAAAGCAACACTCCAGCCGAAGTTCGCATCTGGACTCTATCGTTGCAGGATGGCGGCAGTCCTCTTCCGCAGCGGGCAAATGGCAGCCGTGAAAAGCATAAGCGTACCCAACCCATACGAGCGATGTTGCGAACTCAGTATCTGACTGCAGACCACCAGGTATCGCCGTTGTTACCGCGACTTTCTCGTCCTGCTTTCTCGAGTCGGGCTTCGCTCAGTGAAGCAAACTCCACACC
This sequence comes from Symbiotaphrina buchneri, assembly GCA_001599915.1. Classification (NCBI taxonomy): domain Eukaryota; kingdom Fungi; phylum Ascomycota; order Symbiotaphrinales; family Symbiotaphrinaceae; genus Symbiotaphrina; species Symbiotaphrina buchneri. The sequence continues at coordinate 472,412 of BCIG01000018.1, forward strand.
GTCGCCGGTGCAATCGTGCGTCATCGAATCACGCGATTTTATCCAGATTGCAGAAGTTAACAGGGCATTCAAGGCACAATGAGACTCCAGAAATGCCTTCAGAAGGCTCTCCGAGGTCCGTACTTTGCCTGAGCGTGCCAGATTCTTGTTGACGTTAGACAAGCCTCGAGATAGACGCTCTACACGGAACCGAGGAGGAGCCACGGCTACCCAGAAGTGTGCAAGCTGTCTATCTTCGGCCTCTCCGGCGGCGTGCCCAATACGGCGTGCCCGCCTGCGACCTCCAGTTGCGATCCTACAGTGTACGGAACCTTGAGTTTTTTGCTGATTTCGCCATCCGAGCGGCATATTACCTGAATCTCCCGGCAAAGGGGCCGGTACCGTTGCCCAGAATTACGGAACGATGGACTGTGCCGCGGAGTAATTTCGTCAACAAAAAAAGCCAAGAGAACTTTGAGAGGATCACATTACGGCGGTTGATACAGATTCAAGATGGTCACCCAGAGACTGTGGAGGCCTGGTTGGCCTTTCTCAGGAAGCACGCATATTATGGGCTAGGTATGAAGGCCAACATCTGGGAGTATGAGCGTCTAGGTGTGTATATCAGATTGGCACTTCACCCGAGGAGCTTGTTAACACGATGGGCTCTACAGGCGTCGGCAAGACTATGGATCTAAGTCTCGAGAACATACGGGGTACCCTCGAGCCCAGGTGGGCGCATTTTGGTCGCAAAAGGAATCTTGAGACGTCGGCCAAAGTGGCAGACTTTATGACTGGAGAAAAGTTCCATCAAACACTGAGTGGTAGTGGATTGCCGGTTGGTTCCCGGAAGTGAGGATGGGAGGAGCTAATAACGCATGGGGATAATCTGCGTGCATTACGATTTGCATGGAGCTCCAAGGACTATAGAAGTCAAGACAGTCTTGTTCTACCACCATGTTGGACGGACCAGTAGAAGCATGCGGGGATGGCGGCATCGAAGGGGATATGCTCCAAAGAGCAGCATCTTGCCGACAGGCCGATGGAAGGGAAGGACCTACACAGCCGAACACATTGAGGCATCACCGTGAGGATGTTCCGGTGTACAGGCGGAGCTATACACTGCAAACATGTTGTGGATGCCTTGTGGACGCCATTATAGCGAATCCCTATCTTGATCTGTATCGGTCGATTACCGGCGTGAATGAACCCAGCTTAACCTTTGGCAATGAACGAGACACGTTATTTCAGCCTCCCCTAGTATATTTTATGTGAGCACCGTATGTGTTGTCCCTGCACCAATGTCCTATGAGCCTCGTCAGTCCAACTTCCCATACGCATCTACCGTAAGCGGATAATCTTGAAGCCCCATACGCTCCGTACAAGAGACAAGTAAAAGGACCCATGACAGGACTGGAAGTGCTTGATTGGCTCAAAGTTTGTAATGTACCTAAGGTACATAACAGGTAAGGTACGGCACCTTACGATCGTACTACATACTAGTGCCCGCTTCTGCAGCTTTAAAATCATGCAGTATTGCGACTGACAGTCCGACATTGATCTTAAAGGTTTCTTCATGACTCTTCAGATCTTCCCTCCCATTATGGGCAAATCATTTCGTTTTGGTTTCCCGTGATGTACAACCCCAGCGGTCGGTCCTGCAGGATAATAGCCAATCTGCGGAGATCTGCCGTGGGCTCCGGATCCCCGCTTCGTCTTCCATTTTCAGCGACATTGGCGAAGGGTCAAGCACGCAGCTCAGCTTCGACCGCCGGTCCCAACCAAGACCAGGTGATATTCTCCGGAATCCAGCCGACGGGCGTCCCTCATCTGGGCAACTATCTTGGAGCCCTGCTGCAATGGGTTCGACTACAGCAAGACTGTCCACCGACGGCTAAGCTCATCTACTCTATCGTCGACCTCCACGCAATCACAATTCCACAAGACCGCGAACAGCTTCGAAGATGGAAGAGAGAAACGCTAGCGGTCCTCCTTGCGGTAGGCCTTAATCCAGAAAGATCGATTATCTTTCATCAATCATCAGTATGGGGCGTCACGTATCGAGGGTCTCTGCGATTTGGCTTAGGATGTTGTAGGTACCGGCGCATGTGGAGCTGATGTGGATACTCAGCTGCACCGCGTCAATGGGATATCTGTCACGTATGACCCAGTGGAAGGTATGTGTGGGATGCATCGAACTGAACGTGGACTGACTGCTGCAGAGCAAGCTGTCCTTGCCCGACGAGTCTTCGGCAATAGCTACGAGGCCAAAGGACAACCACAAGCTGGGCTTGTTCTCCTACCCGGTACTACAAGCAGCCGATATTCTCGTGCATAGGTGCGTAAGGCGTGGAGGGTGTGATCGTTGTCACCATCTGATCTGCTCTAGAGCTACGCACGTGCCTGTCGGGCAAGATCAGCAACAACACTTGGAGTTTGCTCGGGAGTGCGCCATAAGCTTTAACCACGCATATTCCCTGCGGTTGCCGCTGCCTCAGACCATCCTTTGTGTGTCCCGTCTTCTCCTTCGAAGCGACATGGTACTCACCCTCCCAAAGCTCCCGCAAGACGTGTGATGTCTTTAAGGCAACCTCACCTCAAAATGTCCAAGTCCCACGAGGACCCACGGTCCCGGATTCTCATCACTGATTCTCCTGAGACCATCCACGCAAAGGTGCGGCTCGCAGTGACGGATTCTTTCGAAGGCATATCTTATCACCGAGAGAATAGGCCCGGTGTTTCGAATTTGCTCGAAATCGTATCATGTTTTCGAGCGCAGCCGGTCTCATACGATATGCTCGCTGCAGAATTCCAGGGTTTAACCATGCGAAGCTTCAAGGAGCGCGTGGCAGACTGCATCGCCGAAAATCTTACACCTATCCGGGAGAATTATCAAAGGTTCATCAATGAGGATGATGGCCGATATATCGATCATGTTGCAGCCATAGGTGGCACGAGAGCCAGGGAAAGTGCCGAAGCTACAATGGCAACCATTCGAGAGGCGGTTGGCCTCTGACATGACGATTCCAAGCGGCGAGACCTGTGCACATCTCCCCGCCTCCGATATTTCACAGTGCATCATGCGTTGTAGTCACCGGTCATCGCGCTACCTATGATGCTTCCACTATTGCAGCATTGTTTAGGACGGAGACCCCACCAAAACCAAGCATAAAACCCGTGTTCTATTATATCCTTGTCTAAGACATTATATCCTTGATCTATAGACTGTTTTTATATGTCTTATTGCATTACAGCAACCAGGCTTGCAAGTGATAGAATGTGATATAATATTTCAACCTTTTAATCTCAACCACCAAGAAACTTGAATGGATATGGTAGTTCCAGACCCTGGTACCAGATACCATGTAAATACTATACTTGCTGTTGGTATAGGTTTACCAGTTGGTATAGTTTACTAACCTAGTACTAACTACAGGTTGGTATATGTATCCAGGCTAACAAGTGGTATACCATTAGTTATGAATGTACCATACTGGTGTTAAATATGGTCTATACCAGCTTTTAGTACCAGTGGTACTTAGTCATGATACTATATTCTACTAGTGTTAATGTGGTATATACCGGATTAATCGGATTAAAAAGATAGGATTAAAAAAGTTCTCTTGTAAAATAAAGAACTAGTACAGGCTTATTGTTGGTATGGTATATACCACTAGTATAAATATACCATACCAGTGTTAAGTATGGTCTGGTATTAACTTTTAGTACCAGTGGTACTTAATCATGATACTATGTTCTACCAGTGTTAAATGTCATCTATACCAGAGGCTCTAGAGCACTATTTTAAAAAGATAAGGTGTACAAAGGTATAATAGCAGAAGGAATACAGCTTGGAGCGGTGTAAATGTAGAATCAGGTGTGAATGCTTATTGAATTGCTTACTATCTACCTTGGGGTTTTACGCCTCTTTTATAGATGTGAATAGGAGATAATTTTTACAGCTGGAATGTTCTAGCATGCTTGGTAATCTTGTTGATTACCAATGCTYTGTAATGCTTACAAATACTTGGTCATCTGCTGATTACAAAGCATATTAAATGTTCTAGAAACTTCCAGGAATTTCTATAGGCTTCTAGAAACTTCTATGGGCTTCCATGGGTTTCCATGGACTTCTGGCTTTTTGCCATGCTCCACATTCACGCCCTACTGTGGTTTCTAGAGCTTTCCAGGATAGTAGCGCTTGTTATCGCTTACTATTTTAACACACCCCTTAAGTGGTAATAAGTGCTTTTTAGGCTTTTATTCATTTTTAGGTGTTTTAATCTTTTATTCGATATATTTCCAATTTAGATATCGATTTTTGTTTTTGCACTTATTTTGTTTTTAGGATTTTATTTTAATCCTAGTGCTTGAACATATATTTTGAATTGTTCACTGTTTATTGTTTTTATCAGTGAATCTACAAGGTTATCCTTGCTTTTAACCCAGTTTAGGTTTATTTTCTTTGTTTGTACATTTTCGCATACAAAGTGATAGGAAATATCAATGTGTTTTGCTCTAAAGTGGTATCTCTCATCCTTTGAATAGTAAATTGCAGATTCACTGTCTGTGTTTATAAAGGTAAGCTAATTTTGCGCTAAGCCCAATTCGGCTAAAAGCCTTTTATACCATATATCTTCTTTAGTTGCTTCTTTTAAAGCCATATATTCAGCTTCACAACTAGAGACTGCAGCGGATTTTTGCAATTTGCTCCACCAAGATATAGGTGATTTTTCCCCCATTAGGAAAATAAATCCTGAGGTAGACCGGCAAGAGTCATATTCACCCCCCCAATCAGAGTCACTATAACCAATCAATTTGGGTAGGAATCCGATTGATAGACTAAGCCTAATTCGGTAGTTCCATTCAAACATTGCCAGATGTGGTTTAGTGCTCGCCAGTGTGATTCATTTGGGTTTGAATTATAGCATGCGCAGGTATTCACATTGAATGCGATATCTGGTCTGGTTTTAGTAGCTAGGTAAATTAGAGAACCGACTTCTTGCTGATATTTTGATTTTTGTTCTTTATCAGCCCGGTAATCTTTATCTGATACTTCCAGATGAATTCCTACTAGTCCTGGTGTTTTTACCAGAACTAAACGGGTTTTACCGTATTTTGCTAGTAGGGTTTTTAGGTAACCTTTTTGGGTTAGCCTGATTTGTTTTTGTTTTCAATCCCGTATGACCTCTATACCTAAATAGTATTTTACCGGGCCTAAATCGGTAATTTCCAGTTGTTTGGAAATTTCTGGTTTTAGTTTTTCAATTTCCGATTTAGATTCACCAAAAATTAGGAGGTCATCTATATGGCACGTGATTATCAGCTTTGTTTCAGGATTTCTGAAAACAGCAGGGTCAGAATATAAAGTATTAAAACCCAATTTGTTTAGTAGTTCTTTTCAGTGAATATACCATTGCTGTGCTGATTGTTTTAGGCCATACAGCGCTTTATTTAATTAATTTGCACGCCATTTTCGGATTTTGATTTTGTTCAAATCCTGTTGGCTGCTGGACCCAAATTTCTTGGTCAATTGCCGCATTGGGAAAAGCGGATTTTATATCCCATTGTTCTATTTCCCAATTTAGGTGTACAGCTAGCACAAATAGTAACCGTCAAGATTCCGGCCTAGCTGTTGTGCTAAAGGTATCCGTGTAATCTCAGCCTGGTATTTGTGCACAGCCCTTTACTACCCAACGGGCTTTATATTTAATTATTTCCCCGTTTTGGTCTAGTTTGGTTTTAAATACCCATTGACCTTTGAGCGGTTTTCCTGGAGATTCACTTAAGCTCCAGGTATTTTGATTTTGCAAGTTGGAAAATTCTTTTCCCATGGCTTTTATCCAATTTTCCCGATTAGGACTAGCTAGAGCTTCGTCATAGCTTTGAGGGTCGCTGATATTTGAATCAGCCATATAAACTAGCTTTGCTAGCTCATCTTCTGATTCATCGGTGTAATTGGAATTTTGAATCCTAGGAGCGCTTTGCATCCTGGGAGCACTTTGCATCCTAGGAGCATTTCCCAGTCTAGGTCTTTTTCTAGACTGTACCGGTTCAATTTCTTGTAATTTGTCGACTGATTCACTGTTGACTAGGTCATGTGCTTGGTCACATGTTGCAGCGGGTAATTTATTTTCCGGTAGGGTTTGCGTTTGTTGTGGGTTCGAAATTTGAATTTCGATTTTATTTCCCAATTGCAATTTTTGTTCGTTTTTCAGAGGTAAAAATTGACCTTCAAGAATTCGGATATCGCACGCCCAAAATATACGGTGCGAATCCAGATCAAACAGTTTATATTGGTTTAATTCAAAGCCGATCAAAATCGCCAATTTTCCCCTATCTTTGAGCTTCTTGGGGTTTTGTGTTTGAAAATAGGTAATCAGCATTCACACTTGCTTCTACATTTACACCGCTCCAAGCTGTATTCCTTCTGCTACTATACCTTTTTCACAAAAATAATTGGTCAATTGTGAGAAGTGTTCTGTTCTGATTGGCTCGGAAGTTTTGGGTGATTGTTGTAATAAACAATTTGTATTGCTTGTTTAAATTGCTTAAAACATAAGCAATAATTACCTGTTGCGGTAATTTGATGTTGCATGCTTGCAGCTTGTTTAGCAAGCAGCGAATTTCATTGCAGAAAGATTCTATATTCTTACCACATGTAGTTAGTGTAGTTTGGAAGAACTTTTTACAGTGTAGGAATTCTGCATTGAACCCCTTTGGGGCATAGAGCGATTTTAACAAATCCCATGCCTCTTTAGAACTAGTGCACTTGCTAATTTGCAGCATTGGGCTGTCCTCCAAGGTAAGGGTAATTGTTGCAAGAGCTTGGTTTAGCTTTTCCTTATCCAGACTAGTGGGTTCAGATATAGCAGAGCCTAGGCTGTCTTTGACCAGAAGTAAATGGAAACAGATAGACCAGGTTTTGTAATTTTCCTGGCCTTTTAACTTCTCAATTTGGAGAATTCAATTGGTAGGAAGCAACATGGTAAATGGTGGTTGCAGTGACTGTGTGATATGTGTTCAAGCAAAGAATAAATGTGCAGGAGGAAAAAGATTTAATTGGTTGAAATTTTAGCTGTTAATAACAGCCAGGCTTTATAACCTGTGAAAAGGTATAATAGCAGAAGGAATACAGCTTGGAACAGTGTGAATGTTCCAAGAAACAGGTGTAAATGCTGATTAAATTGCTTACTATCTACCTGGGGGTTTTACACCTCTTTTATAGATGTAAATAAGAGATAATTTTTACAGTTGGAATGTTCTAGCATGCTTGGTAATCTTGTTGATTACCAATGCTTTGTAATGCTTACAAATGCTTGGTTATCTGCTGATTACAAAGCATATTGAATGTTCTAGAAACTTCCAGGAATTTCTATAGGCTTTTAGAAACTTCTATAGGCTTCCATGGGTTTCCATAGACTTTTGGCTTTTGCCACACTCTACATTCACACCCTACCATGGTTTCTAGAGCTTTCCAGGATAATAACGCTTATTATCGCTTACTATTTTAACAGTTCCAAGTCTTTTTTGCACTTTTAACTTGTTGTTATCCTGTAGTTCCCAGCCGTTGTAGGACTTCAAAACAGCAAAATATTAATATCTCAACCATTCCTAACCAGATTTTGAAATTTCAAAAAGGTATTCCTTAACAAAGAATTTGCTATACAACCATGTTTTCTTATATTAAAATGTTGATTATTTACCAAGATAAAATTAGGTTTTGCTTAAATTTGCTTATTAAACATTTAGTAAACAGTATAAATAATATACAATGAATACTTGGTGATAGTATCTATATTTGTAACTAGTGGTATCTGGTACTAGGGGTCTGAACTACCATATGTAATCAAGTTTCTTGGCAGGCAAGCTTAAAAGGTCAAAATACCATACTATATTATACTAACAGCAAGCCTGTTATCTGGTTCCAGGTAATTTATCAGAATAGTTATTAGTTTACTATTAACCTTTTATAAAAAAGTTAAAACCTAATTATAATCTATAATAAAGGTATTTTTTGTTTTAACTTAAAGAATCAAGTATTTAACCTTTTATTTTAATAGTTAAATATATAATACTATAGAAAATTTTAAACTTTTAAATTATTATACATTAAAAACTGGTATTAGAATTAATTCATAATAATTAAAATGATTCCCTTTTTTTTCTAAAAAAAACTTACTTTGATAAGTTTAAAATCATAGAATAATACTGTAATGATAATAATCATAATATACAGCTTTAAGAACAATGATGGTGGCTTACAATTCAGCATTTCATCCAAAATATATTTGTTTGGTAAGGGGTGTGTGGTACCTAACCAAAAACACGGTGTGCCATTATGGATTACCTTTCAAACCCCGAACCACACTGCGAATCTTGGCGGCCGGTGCTTGAAGCTCGAAGCCAACCACACCTTTTCGACCCCAAGCCCGCTCCTGCTCTCCCGCCAAAACCAGGCAAACAACGGAATACATACCAACAGATGCGCCCAAGAGTATTGCTGCTGGGCTGTGCAGCCCGCCGCCTGTATTCTTCAAGCCAATCTGCACATACGGTCCCTCTGGCATACAAAGTCCATGAGCCCCCAACCGGAAAGCTGGCTGTATCAGCGGGGCCGATAATCTTCATTCATGGGCTTTTTGGGTCGAAACAGAACAACAGGACCATGAGTAAGTACGAAATCCCATTCAAATGTCGCATATGTCGAATTGGCCCTCATGTAACACCCGCAGAATCTTGGCGCGAGATTTAGAACGTCCGGTATATGCGGTGGTATGTCCATGACATGGGAGACATGGGACGTCTCATAAAGGACGATGTTTGACGCCGCCCAGGATTTGCGCAACCATGGTGACTCACCTCACCACGAGAAACACGATTATATGTCTATGGCGGAGGATCTGGAAAGGTTCATACAGGAGCACAACCTAAAGCAAGCTGTTCTGATAGGCCATTCCATGTCGGCGCACCCTGGCACCATCCCGGAAAGAAAGACACTAATCCGCTGATAGGGGCGCCAAAACCGCGATGACACTTGCGCTCAAGTCGCCCAATCTTGTGGAGAGCCTTGTGTCAGTTGACAATGCTCCGGTCGATGCAGCGCTAAGGAGCGACTTCCCCAGGTATGTGCAAGGAATGAAGAGGATTGAAGAATTGGAGGTGAAGAAGCAATCCGAAGCCGACGACATCTTGAAGCAGTACGAGAGTGTAAGGCCATCTTCCCTTCCGAAGACGCCATACTGATCTCTGTCTGTACCAGTCATTACCAATCCGACAGTTTCTCCTGACCAACCTGGTGCGCTCTCGGGAGACGGGGCTTCTTAAGTTTCGGATCCCTCTGAAAATTCTAGGTGCGGCGCTTGACAAGATGGGCGACTTTCCTTTCAAAGATCCAGACAAGGTTCGATTCGAGAAGCCTGTATTGTTCGTTCGGGGTACGCGCAGTCACTACGTGGCCGACGACAGCCTCCCTGTTATAGGGAGATTTTTCCCGCGTTTCGAGCTTCGGGATGTGGATGCAGGGCACTGGGTAATTTCCGAGAATCCCGAGGCTTTCAGGAAAGGTGCGTGACGGGAGCTTCAAAGGAATCGCAGATCACTGACATAGGTAAAGCCGTCATCGAATTTCTCCAGAGGGTCGAATGAACTCTTTTATGTGTGAAAACGTCATAGCTAGCCCGGACAAGGAGATGAGGATCGATGCCGGATGTGCTCATGAGAATCTGTACTTTACTAGAATGGGTGTCGAGCAGTCATAGAAGCACAGATATCACTGGCACTTTTCAGATGATGGCAAGGCCATGGCAAGTAGTCACTAGGTGGAGCTCACGTCATGTATTTCCACACTTTCGCATTTTTAGGCGACCGAATGAATGATGCAGTCAGGACGATACCTACGAAAGCGCCAGATAATGTAGACCCCCATAAGTAGCTGCCTGTCCCCAGACGTGCAGGCTCATACACTCTCCAGAACCTGCTCCTTGAACTCGCGCTCGACCTGCAATCCACTGTTAACGGGATGTCTGGGATGTGGGCAACTCGGGGTCGAGTGTGGAGTATTAAATACGGACCTTCTGACCCTCTTCGTCTGTGTTCGACTCCCCGTGGAGATTGAGAAGAGCACCCAGGTCGAACTTGGGACTCTTCAAGAGCTTCACTTTGCGGATGTGAACCTGTCGACGTTAGACTGTGCAGAGAGACAATGCCAGACAGAACCCACATTCTGGAGAGGATAAATGCCCTGTGTCGCCTTCTCGATCTCACGCCCAATCACCTCAGGAATCAGTTTGGCAGTCAATTGCGAGAGGGTGCAGCTAGAAGCCTCCCGCTGGATGATCTCCACCATCTTCTTCCGTATGGCGCGAATCTGAGAGGACCTGGCGTAGGTCGTCTTCTTGATCTGATTTGGTCGCCGCTTGGTGAAGGCAATAGCGAAGAGACGAAGGAGATAGTCATCGGTGGTCTTCACCGTAACATTGGCCTCAATGAGGGTTTGCCACTTGCGGACAAGAGAGCGAAGTTTGTCGGAAGTGAAATCAAGCCCATGGAAATTGGTAAGGCAATTCTTGCCTTGCACTTCGTCTACCCTCAACTTGATCTTGCGGAAAGCGTGGTCCTCATCCTTCTGGAGATCCGCCAAGGAAACCTCAACTATCCGACCCTTCAGAGCATCGTTGGCGTTCTTGAGACCTGTGGATCGATTGACGAGAGTCTTTCCAACACTGAACGATGGTCAGCATCACACGATTAGAGATGAGTGGCATCGTCGCTTACTCTCGGACTTGGAATGTCGAAGGTGCCTAGATGTACTGATCAACATGCTGCTCATCAAGTGGGAAAAAGGGATTCCATACCTTGATGGAGAACCAATCCTTTCTTGTGAAGGGATCTTGGGTTCTCTTCTTGAGGCCCTTCTTGCCCTTTGAAAGGCGCTTGTTCCTGTCACGACCGTCAGCGGCTGATCAACGAACCCGGACACGGATGAAGTCGGCGACGCAGAGCCTGTGCTGATACAGCCCCGTGGAAGACCATCAACTGGTGGGAAGCAAGACTCACTTTCCAACCGCCATGATTGCGAGATATGTCTCTTTGTCGAAGAGAGATATCAATATCCGCAAGAGGGGCGTCGGCGCTGCAAGTGTTGGAAGGGACGTATGTTGAAACCTTCAACCGACGTTGTGCGCGATGACCATTTAGCGAGACTACTAAGGTACTTAGGGCTTGGGGCTCTGGTGCTCTCTGCGGATCACGTGATTAATGGCCATTACATAAGCCCCACCATCGATTCTGCCTAGGCTCCGGGCTCATGTGGCAGATTACAAAAAGCGCAGCCCTAATCATTTGCCCTACGCCTGCCTCCTTCCTCTCTACCAACAGCCCTCATCCTCATCCTCATCCCCCCCGCAACAGGACTCTCGATCCCCACCCCGGTACTCGCTATGCCGCTGTTGTGTTGTCGCGGACAATTGTAGACTCCTCAAAGCTGGGAAAGCTGATATAGCCGCCTAGACGTAAGGGTTGGCGATCCATGTGCCCGGCACGGGAGCAGAGGCGACGGACCTTGACCAACCCGGGCGTGCCAGTTCTCCTTCCCATCCTTACTACTGACTCCGTCCCTCTCAGACCGCATGTCGTGCTTTGCCCCCAGACTCTCTGAGGGTGGCGCCGAATGAGGCTCATCGTTCCGTCCCGAAGGCGACGAGGTCATCTTGGCCAGGAGTATGTTTACTCCCGACACCTGCGCGGCTTTCCCATCGGCCTTTGTTGCCATTGAGTTCTGTCTACTGAGGGCAGGTGGAACAGGGGTCGTAGTTATCAGAGCCGCACGAGAAGTCCTCCACGACGAAGGGCTTTTTGGGTCATTCACCATGCTGTTTCGGTCGGAGCAGACGTGGTGGCCCGATCTGCTCTCATCGGTAAGCAGCGATGTGCTATACTCAAAGGATTCCAAGGTTTCACTGCGTCAGCCGCACCCCGTGTATTCTTGTTTAGGGCTGAGCCAGATAGCGAGAGGAAGCTGCTATAGATTATTCTGCTTACTTGGATCGGGTTCTGCCATCAATGAAATAGGAGTATGCGGCCAGCAGGATTTGTGCCTGTGCAATGGGACAGCCAAGGTGGGTGTGCTGGCACTACCTAGTGTGGCATGCATGATGCGCTGGAATTGCCTACGAGCCGCACGCACAAGAGAGGGGGCCGGATGCACAGGGGGCCTTCACCGCATGATGAAGCCAAGGTACTTCCGCACCTGGTGGTCGGCCGTTTGAGGAGGGTGGTGTTGGGCGACTCCTCCACGGTACGGTTTCCTCGAGCGGCCTCTGGTCCGTCTACAGGTAAGGATACTAGTAATTGTGTGACGTGTCTTCACAGTAAATAGCGAAATCTATGTTGTCTCAAACCTGGCTTTTGATTGTTTACAGTACGAGGTCTAGACATCGTTGAAGAACGGAACCAAGGAAGTCAAGGAAATGCCACGTCACCAACAGTTCTGGAGCATGTCTGGAGTCATTGACTGTATGTGAGCACTGCGCTCCTATGGCCATACTCATTCTTTTCGAAGCCAGTAACAAGCCGTTCCAGACCATGCTGTATCAATCTGATTCCATGGCTGTGTCTTTTGCGACTGTTGACATATGTCTGCTATGCAGGACCACAATCATGACTACAGTCTTTAACCACTTCCTTCGAGATGGTGTCTCAATGCTTTGTTCGATGATATCAGCAAGTTCTTTGTCCCTGCCAGAATGATTCAGACTCACGTCGATATCATCCCATGCGCGGCCTTGCACATTCGAAAGCTCGGTAATAGTCATCACCTTCCCCGTCGTGACTTCAAGGGTCTGTGTCAGTCTGCCACAATAAATCAGAAGGGAACGGGGATAGGGGTTACTGACAATAACCAGCATGGATCTTGGCATCTATCTCGACTCTGCTGTCTTCCGGTACGAGTTCGTCAGGTATCGGTACCCGCTCATGAATTGGAATGCCCTGGTTCACGATGGCGTCATATTTCATGCTTGGAGTTGCATTAGTCTGCTATTGATCGTTCTGACACCATCACTCCCTGTCACTCCGTAACTCACTTTGACATGCTTAGCATCCTGTCAATTTTCGTAATACCGAGCCAATGAAGTATCTGGTATATGGGATTAGTGCTGTAAGGCTTGAGAAGGACCTTAGCTTGAAGCCTACGTCTGGCATAAGTGCTTGGAAACGCATATCCTGTCCAGGTTTAGTAAATGACCGCCCATGAAACAGGTGACTACCTACCTTAACGCCTGCAATGTTCTCCGTACGTTTGAAATATTCACTAGCACCTGGCAAAGGTCAGCTCGTTGCATACACTCCTTTTGTCGGCCCACCGTACGGTCTAAGCCGCGTTTTCCTAGCAACAGCGGTTAGCACGCGATTCGACGGAGACCCTGTATGACTCGATCTTACTGGCATTATACACTAGGTACTTGGTCACCTCTCCAAGAGCGCGACCTTCTTTTCGAAAGTATATGACCACTCCGCTCCCGCCTTGTTGAGCTTCTTTAACAGCTTCTTCAATTCCGAAGATCAGATACGGCCTGCATGTACAGATATCCGAGCCAAATACGTCACTGCCGTTGCATTCATCATGGACACGCAGTGCAAGGCGCACATTGGGGTCAGACATCTTTGCCGGGTCACCGAAGCAGTAAACGGTGAGTCCACCGATAGGGGGCAGAAATAGCTTTATGTCACCCCGCGTAATGAGTTCTGGGAAAGATCCTCTGCGTAACAATTAGAAGAGTTATGGCCGGTGGCAGTGGTGATTGACTTGCCCTGTATTCTCGAACAATGACCGCCTAAGGGTACCCTCATCTACGGAACAGCACGTAACCGTCAGGGAAGAGAAAATTCAAAATCATCATGAAAGAGGCTTACCAATGCCAAATCTTTCTGCCACCTGCTTCTGGGTCAATCGAGTACAGTAAAGCCCTGTGAATTATGGGACTCACCCCGGGTAAATACCACACGGGCTCTACGGCGAACTTTGTCACGGCTAATTCGCCGGCATCATTGAGACAAATCTTCCCATCCGGTTTTAAGCGACCTGACTTGACGCTCTGCTCAAGTTCAGGAAGTCTCATGTGAGCCTTTGTTATCGCGATGGTCGGCCTGATGTCAATATTCTCTTTTGCGATCATGTCATTGTATAACCAAGGAGCGAGATGTCCGAGGGGATCCATGGCAACGATCTTCTTCACATCTGCCCATTGTGGGAATGGTCCGATGTTAACAGCAGGCTCTGTGTTTGTGAAATCCGGCTTATGGTCCGAATTGAGGTTCTTACTGGCCACAGCCAGAGCATGGTAAATAGAATATGAGCCACCATGTGCACCAATGGCTACCGGAATGTCAGCTATTCTGAATGGTTTCGTTCGATGGCTGGTAGGATGTCAATGGTCACCATTTCGCCTTCTAATCGTACTGGGGTTCCGAGAAACGACCACTGGACCCCTCATTGAAGGGTCCTTATGGCCCCAGTTCATGATGATTGGGTCGATACCCGACTGTTTTGGATATGTGGTCAAGATTATCCTCGAGGTAGTACTCTTGCGACGCTCCGTCGAAATTAGGGGTTGGCTTTGGTCCCCTTGGATGTCTGCGGCCGGAACCGATTGAGCAGCGGAGCCGATTTCTGGGGCTATAGTGATGGCCTCTTGATGGTTTGGTGAGATTATCGCTTCCGGAGGCGACCTCGGAGAGTTATTATGACTGGCCTCATCGTGTTCCTTGGCCGCATCCTGTACTTGTTTGATACCGACAAGGGCATTGACCCGCCCGTTGATTGAGTCGACTGCAGCAGCTAGCCGATGCTGTTCGGACTGAAGGCTTCTCAAAACCGAAAGTATGTCGCCGAGGACCGCGTCCCGACCCGGACCTGTGTCGGTAGTCGAGAACATTTGTCTACTGACCTGCACGGTCAATTCGTTGAAGGATGGATGAGCACAAAGTCTCCGCTCTGAGAATTCCAAACAAAGGGCAGTGCATGACTTTGTTTTCGATGTGACGTCCGTGACAATAAATGCCCATGGAGAGAAATAGATCTCAAAAAGAAAAGCAAAGAAACAGGGCGTAATTGCAGGGCCACCTGATCGAACGAAAACAATAAAAACATGGAAGATCTTCAGAATGTAGCGCAGGGTCGTGGTTTAAGGTGAAATTCAATACTTAGAGATGACTTTACCTTACCTGCTGGGATAGTGCGGGTCTGCGCTTGGATGATAGCTTGCCGATGATGAAAAGGAAACGAGATGGATCGGTTGAAGTAGTAGATGTTATACCAAGACCAAGGCGTCTCAAGGGAACACAAGAATGGAAAGCTTTGGATTTCAGTCGACTTGTCACACAACTTTAGATGGATGGAGCGAGGGAGAGTTCTGTTTACGGAGAGTTCTGTCCAAGATGATACCAGGTACCTCAGATACCTTGGATAGCACCTACCTTGATCAAAGGTAAGGCGGCTCGGCGGGTAAGGTGGCTTTAAGCTACAGTACCTGTTATCAATTGAGGTGACGCGGGGACCTCATCGCGCTCGAGGTATCGAGTACCTTACGGTACCTTAGCAGCGGATACCTCAGACACCTTATCTTTCTTTATCTTAAGGTACCTTACCTTACCTTTACCTTACCTGAGTGATGTGATACTGGTAAGGTACCTATGTGGGTAACACCTGCTCGAGGTACTTCAAGCTGTGACCATATTACTCGTACTAGCCTCGTACCTTACCGTGAAATCTGGTAGTAAGGTACCTCATGTCATTCAGTCAACAAATACCATATTGAATGGCAAGGTATCGTAACAGCAGTAATATGGTTACTTCGAGCATCGGGCAACCCAAGGTAGTCAGCCTTTCGCCCCACTGACATTCTCATCAACAAACCTTCCTGTTCTCCCAGCCTTGTCTCGCCGCAACAGCGAACAAATCCTCGGTCTTAGCCTTCATGGTGGGAACCCCATAGCGCTCCTGCTGTGCCCGCTGCGGTAATTTTTGATGGAAGCTGAATTTCGCCTCAATACTCTAGGGTAAACGCAAGAAGTCGTCCCGGAAGCCTCAAGGGCCGCGAAAGGTAAGCATTCGCGAGGAGAACTCTATCAGTGTCGTTGTACTTCCTGTGCTCACAAGATACAGAAAGAACCACTGCCTACGTCCTTTCCATGCCTGTTCTGCAATCATGAGAAGTCGGTCACTGTTAAGCTGGAGAAGAAGGCTGGTGTCGGACAACTTTCGTGCAAGGTCTGTGGTCAGTCGTTCCAGACCGGGATCAACTGTGAGTGAGCCATTTGTTTCCATACCCTGTCTTCCGGGATGGGAACTGACCCTGTCGTCACAGATCTATCGGCGGCAGTAGATGTTTATTCCGACTGGATAGACGCATGTGACACTGTCGCCAAAGAAGCTGCTGAAACGGGCCCCAATGGCTCTGACAATGCATACATAGCCGGCGAGGGGCTCATCGCCGAAAGGGGGGAGGATGGATACGAGCAGGATCATGATGACGCAGATGACTTGGATGCTGAATGACGAGAAGCGATACAACACATTACTCCATTCCAAGACTCTTTGTCTAACGATACCTCCATCAACACACCAACCAGCTGTTGCCAATAACAAGTGGAATTGATTGAAATGCTGAAGGCTAAGATCCAAGTGCGGCTCTCAATGAGAGAGGACGGTCAGAATGCACTTTCGTGCTTGCCTTCAGCCAAAGCTACACATTCAAGTCTGGCCATATGTACCTCGGAAGGTGGTTGAGACCTTCCGGGAAGTTCATTGCAGGGCAAGGGCCAGCCCGGGATGCTCCACAGCTGGTTCAATTTCGGCTGTGGGAGTTAAGATGGGATCTGTAGGTAGCTTCTAGCTAGTTGGGAAGGGAATTCTCCTTGCAAGCAAGAAAGATCCGATCTCGCCCTGGCGTTGATGTTGGCCAGGATATTCACATTGTGTAGAAGCGGTCACCGAAGTCACCAAGTCCTGGTACAATATAACTGGTGCATACTGTCAGCGTGGCATATCGACGGGTCGCAGAATCCTACTTTTTCTCGTCAAGGCCTTGGTCGACAAAAGCAGTCACTACTCGAAGCTTTGGGAAGCGCTTTGCAAAACTCGTCACCCCTTCGGGGCTGGCAATCAGATTCAGAAAGAGAATGCGCTCTTCTGGGACTCCACGTGAGATCAGGACTTCTACCGCCATGGTAGCAGAACCCCCTCAAGATGAATATTAGTACGAAGAAAATGGTTGGAGAGTGTCGACCGACCTGTTGCGAACATTGGATCTAACAGTAAGACCCAGCGCTCGGATATATCCTCAGGCAGCTTGTCATAGAAAAGTTTCGGTCTCGACGTCTCCTCGTCTCTTTGTATCAGAATTTTGCCTATTCTCACGGAACGACAACAGTCTCTGAGGCCCTGTTCCATTGCCTCACCGGCTCTCATAATAGAGACACCGCATATCTTTCCCTCGAACTTGACACCAGCGTATGTTCTGCCAACAGGCGTGGTTATTGTATGAGCGATAACTGGCAAATGGTTCAACCCTTCCTCAACAAGTAGGCGGATAATGCGATTGGAATAGAAGATGAAGTCGGCGCGGGTGGTTCTCCTGTCGCGGATCATGCTATGCCGGTGTCACAATTAGCCTTAGATCCAAGCCAGTGGGCGATGTGGGCAATGCTCATTCTTCGGAGGCAGTCCGTCAGGGTAACGCACGTGAGGAGAGCAATCAGTTGGGGTGTTTGAGGAAGGATGTGAACGTTAGGATGTGCTATTGGGGTTGACACGGTGGCTGTAGGCTTCTGTTCATCAGGCCTGTAGTCCGGGCCTACCGTGTCTGCCGGTGCTTGGGAATCCTCAGCTGGCGCCATCTTTGGGTTTGTTATCGCCGAGGACGATATTATTGTAGGTTGGTGAACTCGTAGTAGGGAGTATACATACGTGCAAAGCGGCGCAAGTGAGGGCGGAAAGTCGCACTAAACCTATCTCTGGTTCTAGATGCAGTCGGGTATAAAGCATTCGCTATCAAATAGCCTCCCTATCTGCACTTTAACCTTCGGTACCTACCTTAGGTACCTTACCATCATCTAACCCTTGACAGCGCACAGCATAAGGTAGCTGCCTTTGGTACTAGTTCCCGCACTCGAGATCAAGGGCGTAGGCTTTACGTGACCTTACCTTAGACGACGGGACGGACCCTCTTCATGTCTGTAAGGAGGTATTCATCACCGTATTATTTCGATATCAACATTATCAAGATAAGATAAGATAAAGTAGAGAAATACAGGTCCCTTAGGTGAGGAACCGGTAACCAACCACCTTAAGTACCGGTACGGAGCTACTACTCCATACCGAGCCTGAAGTATTCGTACTTGCTACCTCAGGCAAGGTTGCGCTTTTGGACTCGCCTTACAACTTGTCCACTTGTTTCACTGCTTCCTAAGGTACCTCTCGGTACCTACCTTACTCATACCTTACTCCGACCTCACCCATGGTACTTGTAAGGTTCCAAGTTAGTTCGTAATTACCTAGGTACCTCAGGTACCTTACCTACCTTAGTCGTTCTTGTTCCTGGGTAAGGTACCTAAGGTACCTCTAGGATGACCCCGGACAAGGCGATAGTAAGAACTACCTTTATTATTTGCTGGTAGGCCTCGAGCTCTACATCCCCGCGTGCCACATATGGCGTGCAACACCGCGGCCATCGCTTCCCAGTTTCACGTCTTTCTGTTATTCAAAGAGACTACGACCCAGACCTGCTCTTCCCTCCGTCACGTTGCTGCTCCTCTTGCTGCCACATTCCGACCTACCTGCCCCGCTGCTACGAGGGCGCGCTCTTCCATTCGCGGTCCAGTTGAATACCGCCGTTTAAGAGTTACCCATTTTCAGCTCGGCCACCATGTTCGCCTTCTGATCGCTGCGTTTTGAAACTGCGTTGCCAGCTCGTCCTTCGAAACAAGGTCCAGGCCGTTAGGCGCCCGGTGCTCTAGAGATCCGCGGACACCAGGAGTCGAGCTGATGGAATCGTTTGTCGGCCAAAGCTAAACGTGCTTGAAGTCTTGGTGGAGAGGAACTATCACGGCAATATGGAGACGAACGAAGTCGACCAACCGCGTCGAAAGGTGACGACTTATGGGAAAGCGTCGCGCAAGCGGCTCGATGGCTTCAATCACCAGGTCAGCCCGTCTACGAAACGCCATCAATCTTATCTACGCCCGGCCGTGGAGAAGCAAGAAGTGAGCGACAAGACACCTCCGTCGAGGAGAATACAAAATATGTCCTCAGCCTTGCAGCCAGGGAGAGTCACCCAGGCCGGGACAAGCAACCCCGGTGTGGCTAGATCGGGGCTGGATCTTTTGCCCTCGACAACCTCAACACAGCCGCATCCGGACGCATCGCTCGCTGCCGAAAGCAACACCGAGAAGCGACAGGCCAGTGGTGCATCCCTCAGTGTCTTCGACTTCCCGGCCTCAGACGACGAGCAGGCCCGTGCGGTGCTGAGCCCTAGGCGGTCTACTACTGCTTATGCCCGGCATGTCAGTGATCATGTAGCCACCACGCACTATCGAAGTACGGCGCACATACCAAAACCCCTCCCGCCCGAGGGAAAGCTGCAAAGCCGGCTTGAGCGGCCTACAAAAAGAAGAAGGACACGTGGCAGTGATGACGATGTCAAAATGGTACCTGGTCACCATGGAGATCACCAAATCAGTCAGCAGAAACCGATGTTTAATGGCATGTCACAGCGGAGCAAAGCCACAAAGCATGCTCCCACTAAGATCTCAGATGTTACTTTCCCTCTCGTAACAGGTACTTTCACGACCACAAAAGCATCAAAGGAAGCGCGATCTCAGCCCCTAGGCAAGAGTGGATTTGGCCCTGGAGACTCTCGGATGATAATGCAAGAGGCTGATGGTCTGGTATGCGGCTTTTCTCAAGGAGTACAAAATCACCGTGTGAGCTCAGAGGGCTCCAATATCTCTGATTTTGCGGAGCCGACTAGCTTGGACTCTACTGGAATGCACCCATATGGAGGTTCGGAGAACGCGCAACACCGCATATCCCGGACGCCTTCCAGCTCTCCCGCCAGTAAAGGCCCTCGCCGCCTCAATAGAGGGCCGACCACGCCGCCTAGAGAGCTTGCTCTTCACCAAGGTCTGCTGCGGACGCCCTCTGCCGTGACCACTCCACGCCAGCTGGAGCTCTGGGACGCACTACTGGATGAACCGGACCCTGTTGAGACACCGACCAACGCCAATCCAGGCGCACCGGATCTTAGAGACTCACTGGAGCCTGGACTTGCAACAGAGTCTCCAAGCAGGCGTATTTCGGGTCTCGCCACAGAGTCAAAGAAGCCTCGCCGCAGAATGATAGATGCTCTGATAGAAACTGACTCAAATGCAGATCGTCAAGGGTTTGAAGAAGAAGAAGAAGAAGAAGAAGAAGAAGAAGAAGGGCTGTACGAAGAGCCCGGTCGGCAAGGCATATCACAAATTCAGGCTCCGGAGGTCTCGTTTGGTTCGATCCCATCCGTGGAGGAGCAGAAGATGCAGATTGGCAACAAGCCGGCCGTCCAAGGAGGGCCGAAAGTAACATATGCTCGTCAGCGAAGTTATCTCAGTGGCGATACTCTAGATGCACAACTTTTGTTGGATGCGCCTTTGACGACGACAAACACGAGCGTTAAAAGACGGTATGGTGAGTCCTTAATGAATCAGTCACCCCAACGATCGCATGCGGCATTCCACCCAGAGGCTACTGGCGTTGACGAGATGGCTTCGGGGCCACTACGAAGCATCCATGAACTGCGGCAGGCAGGTGGAAATAAGCGATTTCTCGATGAAGCGGAGGCACTGTTTGAAGATATATTCGACCATCGAGTGTCTATGTTGTCGCGGAGGCGCAGTGCATTGCTCGAACTGTTCAATAAACTTTCTGAGCCTTCATTTGCGCGCCGCTTCATAGATAATGGCCAGGACGAGCGTTTATTTCTATCTTTCGGGGCCCCTGGCGATACGATCATCGGATGTGTTCTGGCATCTATTCTGAGCCTACTTCTGTGGGAGGGTGGACTGGGACATACGGTTATTCTCTTGCAGCACAAAGGGGTCCTTGATCTCATGGTGTCGCTTCTCGAAGATTGCCGAGACATAACGGCTGTGGTGAAAGAGAGGCGAGCGAACATATCGAAAGCAGGTCAAATGGCTGTAAAGGATTTCACGGAGGCTTTGAAAAAGTCATCAATATGGGGCAATACGTCGCCTGAGAATCTGTCGCCGCGCCTCCTCGCGTTGAAATGTATTGAGCTTCTTATTCGACAAGCCCGAGAAGTTGGCTACACAGGCTCCCTCTTATCTTCTACGGTGGTAGAACATCTCATTCAGATACTTGAGAGCATCACGGCAAGAACCGATCACTCCTCTGAAAAGCCGGAGCCAGCCGAGGTGGAGACGTTGATGTCGATTTTGGAATCTGCTACACTGCAGGCTAATCGGACTACTGAGGACAGCTCATGGAATGTCATGTCTATAGAACGGCTGGGCGTTGTTTTCGCCAAACTTTGCAGCCACCCAGAAAGCCCCTCGTCTCAAACTCGCACATTGGCTCTGCGACTCATCATCAATATCACCAACAACGATGCGGAGACCTGTGAGATACTATCGACGTCTGATCTAGTGGGAGCACTCGTTGGGGCAGTATGTCATGCGTTTCCCTCCCGTACTGGCAAAGGCACCACGCTTGAGGACTTGGACCATCTCATCTTGGCTCTGGGGGCACTAATCAACCTTGCAGAATGGAGTGGGTCTGCAAGGTCAACAATGTTTGTCGCGCCGCAAGAGGGGTCACCGCTTCTGGACGGCCTGCTTGTCCCGTTTCTGGCTGGTCTGCGCAGTGCATCTCAGGTCAGTATAGTCGAGTCCCTGATCAAGCCAGACCTTCTGACGTGATATTCAGGCAGAATCTATGGAAGAGACGCAATTCAATGTTGCCTTTGGTTATCTGGCAGTGCTCCTTGCGAACCTTTGCCAGGATGCGACAATCAGAAATAATGTATCAACGGCGCTACCAGGGCAGACGCTGTCACCGCTCCTCTCAGCGGTGGAAGAGTTCCTACAGTACCACCGCAAGGTGGACTACGATCTCGAGGACTTGGAAGACGGCGAGAGCCCACAGCGGGGCTTCACGGAGCGGCTGCAAGGTGTTTTGGACAGGCTAAAGAACATAACATGATCAATTCCCTTCCTGCACAAGCTTGATACCCGGTCTGACCAATGTTTATATAATATCATTGGTATTCGATGTTCCTTTCTCGTTGTCTAACCTTCGCTGCCTTTGCAACCTACCTTGTCTCCGTATTTGTAGTCGTGTGAGACACTATCAAACCTAACATGTACCTACCTACATACCCTACCTACCAGGGTTCCCAATGTGATGTGAGTCTAGCCTTGATGTACCTCAGGTTGCCCTCTCTGGAAGGGAGCAGTCGCACTCCTGCCTGCAACTAAAGGTACTAGCACCCCTGTGCGGTACCGGGTACCAAGACAAGCTTGGTAAGGCACGTAAGCTAAGGTAAGGTAAAGTTGAGGTGTGAGCTTAGCAGTGAGCTACTTTTAAGGTAAGTACCACAGGTAGGGACGGAGTAAGTAAGGTACCTTTCGAACCTTCGCTGCCCTGGGGATGCGTCGTCGTCACAATTACCTCGTACCTTACCTTGACCAGCTACGGCGTACCTGAGGTACGGTAGGTAGGTAAGGTAAGGTAAGGTACACGCTTTTTCTGGAAGCATTCCCCCCGCGCCCCTCCCCCATCTGCTTCGCTCGAGGACTCGTAGTGCTCCCCTCTCAATCAGGACGACCATCCTCTCCATCTCATCCTTCCCAGCTACTCGACCCTAGGGCTTTCCATCTCAGACTTCCGTCCAAACCCGCACTGTACGAAGTATCTCTAAGACTGCAGGATTGGCCTTCGTGGCAGGTCCCGCACAGCTTACAGTTGCTGCGATCAGGTTGCACTCGCAAATTGCTCGTCCGGTCTGAGGTGGTCCAGCCCGTTCTGCGACCTCGTATCCTCGAAGTATATCTACCAAGCAAGCGGGAAACAAGTTCGTTGAATAGCTTGGTCTTGCTTGCACCCTTGGGTCAGGGCACCACGACGTTTATCCCTTAGCGCTATGCCTGCACCACCGAAACAAAGGAAGATCGCGATTGTAGGAAGCCGATCTGTGGGTATGTGACATATGCCGGGCCCTGCTTCTACGCTCTTCTAATGTGAGGTTCAAGGGAAATCCTCTTTAACGGTGCAATTTGTCGATGGCCATTTTGTGGAAAGCTACTACCCGACGATCGAGAATACGTTCAGCAAGGTCATCAAGTACAGGGGCCAGGATTATGCCACTGAAATAATAGATACAGCTGGACAGGTACGTTTAGTCGGCATTGGACGAGCACCTCACACCCAGACCCTACAGTGGCTAAAAGGATTGTTGCGGTAGGACGAGTACAGTATCCTGAATTCGAAACATTTTATAGGCATCCATGGCTACATGCTTGTCTACTCGGTAGCTTCAAAGCAGTCCTTCGAAATGGTGCGCATCATCAGGGACAAGATCCTAAATCATCTCGTAAGATGGCCCCACCCGACATCGAGTCCCTTTCCCTGGCAGGCATGGCTGAGCTCTTGACAGGGTGCTGAATGGGTGCCTCTGGTTATTGTCGGTAACAAGAGCGATCTTCGCCCGGAGCAGCGACAAGTCTCCCCAGAGGATGGCAAACGACTTTCGGAAGAGTTTAAATGTGGCTGGACCGAGGCCAGCGCAAGGTACAACGAGAATGTAAGCAAAGCTTTTGAGCTCATGATTGCGGAGGTCGAGAAGGCACAGAATCCCAGTCAACCTACTGGCGGCAACAAGTGCAACGTGATGTGACGGAGCAGTCGCGGCGCCTGGACTCTGGGCTTTATCACGTCCAGTCTCCCTCATGACGTGCAGAGCAAGCCATGAGCTGGGGATAGAGCTTGGAGACCGCGGAGCGGAAGAGCCGAGCAAACACATTCGGCAAGGGACCTTTGCGCCTACTAGAACCAGCGTCCTCTCGGCGCATAAGCAGACCAACAGCGGACGGAGAGGAATGGCATGGAATAATGAAAGACATTGATGAGCACTCTTGAGTCAGACTTCCGAGGACATCGGAGTGGTGCGGAAAAGGCCGTCATAACATATCGATGGCCAACGAAGGCCTTCTCTTTTTCTGATTATTGTATGCAACGCCGTACGTCCATGACTGAGCGACGAAGGAGGTCTTGATCTTGTCATATGTGACTAAGGTACTCACCCGAATTGAAGTGGATATAACAAGTGAAGCAGTGTAGATTCAGTATTGGCCCGCCAGAGAGAGCTCTTTGTATAGAGGACCTGCAAGATGCTGCTTTGAAGCTGAGCTGCTGCAATGGAATCAATCACAGCGTCGTCGTTGATAAATAGGTACTGTACCTTATACTGGTATCAGTGGTAGGGTAGGTGCACGGTGGTGTACCCTTTGTAAAACGAAGCCATGGCAAGCAAGCTCAAGTGCTGCCGAACCCTTTTTTGACCTGAGATTCCCCACCAGAAATCAAATGACACACGCACCACCACATTTAGTACTCGGAGTCATCACTGGACGTCTCCATTCCCTCCACTTCTCTATCTGCGACTGTTCCCGACCGTCCAACGGGAGACTTTTTACACCACACCACGCTTGAACCATTGGCTGCATCGACGCCATGCTGGACGTACAGGATTTCCTGTCCGACAAGGGCGGCGACCCGAATAAAGTCCGCGAGAGCCAACGCCGCCGCTTTGCCCCAGTCGAAGTGGTGGACGAGGTGATTGCCATGTTCGAGGACCACCGACGAAGTGAGCCTTTACCACCTATACGCAAACACCGCTGACTGAGCCAAATAGCCAAATACGCTGCCTCTCAGATCAATACTCAGATCAACGCTACCCAGAAGGAGATCGGGTTGAAGAAACGTGTACGGTCCTGTTGCTCCTTTTGAACGCATCTTCCCCTTGCTTACCAGGCCTGCCGAATAGGCTAAGGAAGATGCTTCTGAACTGCTCCAAAAGAAAGCGGACTTGGAGAAAGAGAAACGAGGGCTGGAGGAAGCTGTCATTGGGAAAGAAGCCGCTCTGCAAACGACGCTCAAGACCATCGGGAATTATGTCCACGATTCCGTTCCAGTCAGCAATGATGAGGTATTGACGCATCTGGCCCTCCTTTAGCAATCATAGCGCCTGACATCTCCGAAGAAAGATAACGCTGTGGTACGAGAGTTCACGCCCAAAGGCACCAATTTTGAACAGAGAGCCCAACTGTCACATCACGAGGTCCTGACCCGCATTGACGGATATGACCCCGAACGCGGGGTCAAGATTGTAGGGCACCGAGGTTACTGCCTTACCGGTTATGGGCTGTTCCTGAACCTGGCTCTGGTCAATTATGGCTTGGAGTTCCTTTGGCGCAAAGGCTATAAGCCAAATCAGCCGCCGCACTTCATGCTCAGGGACTACATGGCAAAGACAGCGCAGTTAGAGCAGTTCGACGAGGAATTATACAAAGTGACGGATGATGGTGAGAAGCAGACTGATAAATATCTCATTGCGACTTCCGAACAGCCTTTGTCTGCACTTCATGACTCCGAGTGGCTTCAGGACAAGGATCTACCCATCAAGTGAGACCATCCCCTTGTCTGGTCACTGTCTACGAGTCTGACTTTGTACTAGGTATGCGGGTTACAGTACTTGCTACAGGAAAGAAGCAGGTTCACATGGTAAGGATGCGTGGGGCATTTTCCGGGTGCATCAGTTCGAGAAGGTCAGCTGCCTCTCTGCGTCCGTTGTAGTGCCTGCCTGCTAACGTTTTCTCCAGATAGAACAGTTTTTCCTGACGAAGCCGGACAAGTCCTGGGAAGCATTTGATGAGATGATTGGGGCATCGGAGGAATTTTACCAATCTTTGGGGCTTCCGTACAGAGTCGTGTCAATAGTCTCAGGGGCCCTCAACAATGCGGCATCCAAGAAGTACGATCTTGAAGCATGGTTCCCGTACCAGCTGGAGTACAAAGAGTTGGTTTCCTGCTCAAATTGCACGGATTACCAATCACGGGAGCTTGAAATTCGCTACGGTGTCAAGACGCAGACGGACGTGAAGAAGAAGTATGTGCATGCGCTCAACTGCACATTATGCGCCACGGAGCGTGCCCTTTGTTGCATATTGGAGAACTATCAGACGGAGAATGTAGGTCACCTTATCCCTTTAATGGCGATTGCTTTACTAAGGCTGCGCTTTCCCCAGGGAGTCGTCGTCCCGGAGCCACTGCGGAAATATATCCCCGGCGCTCCAGATTTCATCGAATATACAAAAGAATTGCCGAAAGACTCGACCTCGGCAAAAGGCAAAGGAGCGCAGAAGGGTGAAGTGTCGGGCAAAGACACGTCGCAAAAGATGGCCGCGTTGAAGGTTTCGTAGAGCGGCGGTATCCCTGTGTTTCGCAGACGGGGAAGTTCAGGAGCATCGCACAGCGCCCAGAAGAGTGACATGACAACACTCTTTGCATGTCACAAGTGGAAATCGCATGCGCGCGACGGACGACCTCTGGTACATTATAGGAGTCCAGTGGTTGAGGGCGTAAGCAGATCCAGGTGGGATCCGTATCGGCGTCTCTTTGTGCTACCGTACTCATCCTACGCTCATGGTCCCCCTATTTTCGCAAGGACGAGAGTGATACGGTATCCTAGGTACCTTACTATGTAACTTGTACCCGAACTTGCCGAGCTTGCCTTGGCCGCATAAGGTATTTATTGCAACTGTACCTATTTTAGGTAAGTTCTAGGTACTTGAGGTATCTCAGGTAGGTAGGTACCTTACCTGTAGCTACCAGGTACCAGCTGCTCGCTGCTCACTCCACTTCACCCCAGCTACCATATCCTATGGTCCACCTACCAACCCTCAAACATATTCTGCAGTATACCGCAGTACTGGTTGTATGCTAGGCCGGCCAACGGTGCAGTCCCGCCGTGTGCCTAGGACTCGTCTCAGCTCAACTTCTCGAGTATAAGCTCGTCCATGCCTCCGCACAAACACAAACGCTGGCTAGCTGATTCATTGGAGGTTCCAGTGAATGCTTGGTTGAGTTGACGACATGGTCGTTTGAGGCCCACATAGGCTCCCGCGGCAAGTGGAGGACGTATCGTACCACGCAGCTGGCAGAGATGCTGCCTACCAAGCATACCCTCTGCGAGACCTGTCCGTCATGGAACCTGAAGCGGAACTCTCGTGCCCTCTCTGTCGCTTCACCGACAGCTCTGTCGACATCCTCCAGCTGCATATTGATGCGCTGCATCCCTCGACATCTGAGATGAGCCCGGATGATGGCCGGCAACAAGGCTTGACGACAGGTGAAGAAGAGTGGTACAGCGCGCTTGATTGTGGACCTGAAGGATCCATACACTACGTGCTCTGTCCTGAGAGGGACTGCGAAGAGTACGTTCCTGCGCGTGAAATACAGAGCCACATGGACCTCCATAGTGCCGAAGGGCTGGCGCTGGCAGAGCTAGGCGTGGGTGACTATCGAAAACACCACAGGGAGAAGACTGCGGATGCGGGGGAACCACCGGCCCATCAGATGGCGGCTATGGAATCAGATTCCCACCTACTCCGGTTCCAGGCGAGTGCTGCCAATCAAACCGTGAAGGGACAGGGGTGGAAACCTCTGAAAGAGTCCCTGGTGGAGAAGATCAGCAGCACTGTGCGGGGCCGATTAAGAGGCCCCAGTCATCAAGGTCCACAACTCGGGGTGCGCGATCTCCTCTTCGTTTACTTGTAGGAACGTTTCTAACCAATACTGTAGAAGGCAGAACTCGGTCCCTATGCTAACGAAGAGAAGATGCCGAGGTGGCTGGAGGAGAGACTCCAGGAGGGCGCGAAGGTAACTGTAACAAATCAACTACGTCCTGATGGATCCATCGTCCGGGTTGAGGTTGTTGCCAATGAGACACGGGACTTAGTACCCATCATCTCACAACTCAGCGAGAACGATGAGTCTGTCAAGGAAGCCTACCTTTGCCATTCTGGCGTGCAACACGTGCACAAACTGCCACGGGAGGGCGGTTTCTGCGGTATGTTAGCCTCCATCTCCGCTAATATACCATGCTGAGCAACGTATGTGTCTCAAAAGGTTACAGAAATATCCAGATGATGATCTCGTTCCTACAGGCGGCGCATTGGCAAGGCCATCAACACTTTCCTGGAAGGATCCCAACCATTTTTCTACTTCAGGATATGATCGAAGCTGCCTGGGACAAGGGCATCAACCAGGCAGGAAGGACTGAGACTGGAGGCATTAAAGGGACCAGAAAGGTTGGGGTACCAGGTCTGCATGTTAATTTTCATCTGACAAAACTATCCTAGTACATAGGAACCTCAGAGGTAAGTGTCGCTATTAGTCCCCGGGGCATCAAGAAAGCCAACACAGGATCCAGGCGCAAGCCCTCTTCGTCAGCCTCAACATTCGGTAAGTGGAAGCCCAAATCTAGCCATCCAAGAGCAGGCTGTGATTAACGGACGCTAGCTGCGAAGCTGATGCATTTCGTGGTGTCAATCCAATAGCGTCCGAGAAATTGTACGACGCCATGGAGTCTTATTTCCAATCTGGAGTTGAGGCTTCGGAAGTAAGCAGGGTCAAGAATACGAGTCTGCCTCCGGTATATTTGCAGCATGCAGGTCATTCATTGACTGTGATCGGGCTGGAGAAGAGAGTTGACGGATCTCGGAATTTGCTCGTCTTCGATCCTGTTTTCAAACCTTCCGCTGCAATATTACGTCTCCGCAATTCCAGCAGGAAGCAGGCACGCCCGGGATCGTTGCTGAAGGCGTACCGCCGTGGTTACAATTATTTGCGGAAATACTCGGAATTCGAGATACTAAAGTAGGTGCTACTATCATTCGTCCTTCTGATCCAGTCCTTACTCGTCTCTATGAAGGCTGGCATAATTGTTGGTCGAGAACCGCAGCTATCGACGCGCACACCCCTCAAGTCAGTGCGGGATCCGTTGGTTGCAATGGGGATGGTGAGCATTGAGCGCCTGGATTTGAGAATTGGCCCGTGGACAGTGAGATGGGCAATCAAGTGACACAAGCAAGCAGGGTGCAGCAAATAGTGGGATAGAGTGCATTGCAGTGCGGCGTTATGGAAGCCATCTCCCGACCACAGAGTCTCCGTTCATCAGCATCAAGTTCTGGAATCATTTATTTAGAACTTCGTAGTAGTATGATGCTGCTGCCCTGCCATTCTTTGGCGATGTCGGCTGCGCGCTCTGCGTAAGGGATCTCCGAAGACTCAGTCTTATGAACGAATCCACCCCTCTCTCCTCTCTCCTTTCTCTTCGCCTCCTTCACCACAACAAGCCAGGCCGCGACCCCCGCGGATCTTGAGGGAATCTGCCCCGGTCTTGTCGTTCGCAGGCAGTCTAGGGTGCGTCAGCATGGCGCCCAAAACGCTCAACTTCATCACGGGCAACAAGAACAAGCTGGCCGAAGTGAAAGCGATCCTCGGAGACGTTGTTGAGCTGCACAGCCAGAATGTCGACCTGCCCGAGATGCAGGGCAGCATCGAAGACATTGCTAGCGACAAGTGCCGGCGCGCGGCCGATGCGGTACGACACCCCGAGACGCTCCCTTTTCTACCTTTCCTGCCTTTCTACCTTTCCTGCCTCTCTCCCTTGCTGTCCGAAACCCCGGGGATCTCGTCAGTCTTGGATCTTGGATCTTGGACCATTGAATCCTGCCTTTTGACTTTGCGTCTGCTGACTCGGTGCCTCCTGGCCCTCGAACGAAGATTGGCGGGCCCGTCTTGACCGAAGACACTTGCCTGGGCTTTACAGCTTTGAGGGGCCTACCAGGGCCGTACATGTACGTTGTGCTCCTACAGAACCGTGGTTACCAGCACGATACGATCCTTCCACTACGGATCCGACGCAGGACAGCGCAGTCTGGAGTCCACCTAAGGCGCAAGGGCATCACAGGCTAAACATTCTTCACTTTGGCAGAAAATGGTTCCTTAAGGACATTGGCCACCAAGGCTTGAACAATCTTCTGGCAGCTTATGACGACAAGTCCGCTCAGGCAGTGTGCACCTTTGCCTACTCAGCAGGCCCAGGCTCCACGCCCATCATCTTTCAAGGCCGCACCGACGTATGTATCTGCATCCTCCAGCCTGTTCTCTGGTCCCGTCCCTTCCGTCTCCTTCCACTCCATTCGCGCCCAAGCCGCCTCTGACCGGCCTGTAGGGCAAGATCGTCCCTGCCAGAGGCCCCTTGAACTTCGGTATGCTCGCAGCCCCTTAGCCACGGCACGTATCGTCATGCAGGCTAGCTTACCACCATGCTTAGGCTGGGATCCCATTTTCGAATACGAAGGCAAGACGTACGCGGAGATGGAGAAGGCGGAGAAGAATGAGATCTCTCACCGGTTCAAGGCACTTCAAAAGCTGAAGAAGTGGCTCGAGGAGTCTACCTAATTTATCTCTGCACCGTCACCTCGAACGGTCTGGTCACGATGTGGCCGGCTCGTTGTCCACCTTCCAGTTTTTGATCCAAGTCTCGATCCTGCCGACATTGCTCTCCACCTCGTCCGC
Source organism: Symbiotaphrina buchneri (assembly GCA_001599915.1). Classification (NCBI taxonomy): domain Eukaryota; kingdom Fungi; phylum Ascomycota; order Symbiotaphrinales; family Symbiotaphrinaceae; genus Symbiotaphrina; species Symbiotaphrina buchneri. The sequence goes on from BCIG01000018.1 coordinate 503,091, forward strand.
CTCATTGCTGTACAGTTCCACGACAATCTCCGGATCGTACGAGTCCCGCGCTTCCTCCAAAATGACCTCCATAATCTCTGCGTCGAGATTCTCCTGTAGTTTATGATCTGGGTAACCTCTGTGACATATCATGAGTATAGCTCTTGCCTCCGCGACAACATAGCCTTAAGCGTACCTTGCTTTCAAGCGATCATACAGAATAGTCGAGTCGCACCGCAGTACGACGACAAGGTCGATACAGCTCTTTGGGAAGAGATCGCAGGCATGCCACTCAATTATCCTGCCACCATCCTTCACCTCGTCTTCGAGGCAATCCAAGAGCTGCATCTCCGGTTAGCACCTGCTTTCCGCCCCATCGCCGCTGGAACCTGGTCATGCCTTGTCCTCGTCCACTATCCAACTCATGAATTCCTCATCCCAGCCCTCGTGACATTCGCGCTCTTTCACCACCTGATTGATGGATAGGTGCTTCAAACCAGTAGTGCTTGCCAGCAGCTCGCAGTGACTGGTCTTTCCCACGCCGGGAGTGCCCGTGATGATGATGTTGGGCTCGCGTCTCATGGGTAAGAATCGAGGAGGAACATGGGCTGGCTCAAACGGGGGAGCTCTATGGCAGACGTTGGCAACATGCCCTAAACGAGACAGACGTACTTTGGAGCGCCCGATGAGACTTTGGTGCCATGATTCCGAAGATTAGAAAAGTTTCGCATTATTCTGCTGCTGCTCACGGCTTTCTCCGGCTCGATTAGATCCCATCTAATCCATCTAATCAATCAACCGTGCCTACTAAGCTCACTGTGAATGTCTACACTGCCAGCACAGCTGCTCATAGCTCACAAATATGAAATCTCTTGGTTAAGACTGATCAACACTCTGTCTGTCTTCGACGTTTCATTGAGATCCTCCAGCCTCTCGTTCGCGTGAGAGCGTCCACCTTTGGCGGTCCAACCCGCTAGTTTTATGTACATGCGTCTAATTAGCTAGATCAGATACTTTCCACTTCCTCTATGCCCAAAGACTCAAAGCTCAACGAGCAATTCGGGCCCAAACTGCAGAAACCGCTGCTCATTGACACCATGTCTCAACCAGTATCCATCCTGCACAACGCCTTCAACGATGATCGAGAACCAAAATCCGAACGGCTACCGGCTGACATGAGCGGGTCCGTCTATTGTTAGTCGTGTTGACAATCCAAGGGAACAACGACTGAAGCTGTAGCCATCGGTGGCAGTGATGCGCGAAATCTCAAGAGCGTTTCAGAAGTGGGTCTTGGGGGTGATTCCGCCTAGACACCGTCGACATCGCTGATGGCAAGGCCGTGATTCTCTGTCGGAATCTCAGGAGTCGCTCCGTAATCCACATTTTCTTGCTGAGCGGCCGCTTGCGCTGAGACGATCTCCGCAATGCGTTTCACACGAGGTGTCTGGAGCCCTAAGATGGGATTAGCTTGTCCTATGATATCTAGCAGGGTAAAAGGCGCCTACAAGAAGGAGTGTATGTCTCGAGCGCCGTAATGGCCCGAGGTTCTGCGATCTCGTACGGACCGCTGTCGTCCATGTCGACGGCAGCAAGGAGCAGAACATCGCTCTTTTCTGTCACTCGAGAAGCTACAGCTTTCATTATTTCCCCGTTGATGGGCTGTTCGTAATCGGCTACAAGGTATTGATTGAGTAGTTTCTGTATCTGGTTCGGTGAAAGCCTATAATACCATGTAAATAAGCGAATAACCAGCATAGAAGAGTGATAGAGCATGCTTACATCCAACATATGTCTTGGATGATTTCGATGTCGTTCAATGTTGCTTTCTTGAGTTGCAACAACTTCGTAGCTTGCTGAGGAGCAGTTAGTATCCGGTACCATGGATGATGATAAGGAGAAGGAAGAAGGACGCACCATCAGGTGTTCAAGTTGCAAAGTCCCTTCCGGCATGTCGTGACTTTTACACCACTCCTCAATGCGTGTGATGTTATAGTTAATCTGCAAACCTCTTTTCCACGACAAGAAATTCCTTCTCATAAGAAGATCGTTGAACGCTGTCACGCCGACAAGCCTTAACAGTTCTGTCACAGTCTGTGTGATAATTGAGTCCTCCAGATAATACGCCTTCATGGCTTTGAAGACATTGTTTAGCAAGCTCAATAGATTGTCCATGCTAAAGGCCGGGGTAGAGCTGGACTGCAGCAACTTCCCCAGAAATCTGTTGCTCTCATTCGTCACAAACCCAGGCAGGCTTTGAGATTCGATGATAGCGGGTACTATCATCTTGTGTAACTTTTTCTTCAAGACTTTCATCCAGGTGTGGTAAATATTGAACTCGAGACTTTCCAGGTCATGCTTCGCGATCTCGAGGAGGCGGTCATATTCGTAATTTTCGGTCTTCTGAGCCACATACCAATCTTCCGCCAGGAAAACGAAGGACAGCATCTCATGCACATTCGATAGCCAGAATGCTCCAGGGTTTATGGCCTCGTCGCCATCATGCTGCATAACTTCCTGCTGGATGCACTGCATGACAGTTGCTAGGAAACGCTCAGATTCTTTTACAAATCCATTATTCCACATCTCTGACGTGACAAGATTTATGAGGTACGCAGGGAATAGAACCTCTTTCTCCATGGGTGGGGGAGTAGTGCCCGGAGCAGGAATCCTCAGATTTCTTATCAGGCCCATGGTCACCTCTTCATTCAGTCCCTCTTCATCTGCCAACAGGATCTCAAGCTCCATTTCCACATTGTCAAAAGCAGGGCTGAATGTCGACCCTGACAGATTCTGGCGATGGAGATTTGTCCCAGTGACAGCCATGGAAACGGGCCGCGGATTGTACGCCCCGCTGAGACGGTCGGTGTCTACACGCTCGGCACCCGCGCTCCGTCTCTTGGGCTTTTTGGAGGACACCAGGTTGATGAGGCCGTTGGTTGGAGCCTGATTGATCACACCATTTTGCAAATCACCGTTGACCGGAACTGCGCGACGTGCCAGCTCCAATTGATCCTGGAGCTCAGCGAGCTGCTGCCGCAGAGATGCCTTTTCACCTTCGTGGACCTGGCCTGCCTGCTTCGCTTTCTCCAGCTCGAGGGACGTGACCCTCAGGGATTCTCTAAGCACCTTCTCTTCGGCTTGCAGCCGTTTCACATTAGCGGAGGATTCCTCAAAGTTTTGCTGCACTTTACGCAGCTCATCTTCCATAGCTGCTAGACGAGCCGCTGCTATGCCGGCTTGGTTAGCTTCGGCCTGCAGCTCTTTGGATCTAGTTTCCAGGGCATTATGGCGCTGTTTCCAGGATTTGAGTTGATTCTCATAATTCTCGACCTGGGATGATAGCGTCCTGTTCTCCCGCTTCATGGTACCGAGCGATTGTGTAAGCTCCACAACCTTGTTCTCAAGCTTATAGGAGATTTGCTTCAGATCGCGGGCTTCCTCGCGAAGTGATTTGTAGGCTCGGCGAGCTTGCTTCCCCCTCCAGAGATTCTGTATGATGACGACTTTTCGGCGATATTGTCTCCAAGATCGCATCTGTCTTCTTGACCTCCAAGTCCTCTGGATTGCGATTGCAGCGTTGCCCACTCGTGTATCCAGTATTGCCCTACGACAGAGATACCCTTTCGCCGCGGCCTGGAAACGGATCGTGCTGTTCCTGACGCAGTAGTACTTCTTTCTCTCCGTGTAGCCGCGCCATGATTTTTGTATTGTTGTCGCAGCCTTCGTGCGTCGAGCGTCTTCTGCTCTTCTGCGGGCGAGATGACCCCTGACTGTTGCTTGAAATAAGAGAATGGAACTCCTAGCTTCCAGATACTTCCGCCGATAATACTTGCACCGGAGGTTCTTCTGGATCATGATCGCGCAATCATTCAATCTGGAAGTACGGAGATTCTCTAGAAAAGCAAGCATCCCCGCACGGAAGAAGATTTTCGTAAGTCCAAGTTGATACTTATCTAATTCTTTGTTGGTTCCAGCACCCAGCGCTCGACTGAGAATCGTATTGGCCATCTCACGGATTTCAGAAGTCCAGGCTGACGACGGGACGAGCATGTAGTATCGCAGAGCAAACTCTTCATATGTCCAACGAGTGGGATAACCGGCGCAACTAATGCGAACGGTCTCCAGAACCCCACATGCGCGAAGCTGGCTCAGCACCATTGGTCCTTCGAACTTCCATGGCTCTTTGCCCTCATTTGGCTTGATACAGCGTATATAATGTACATCGGTCGAATTGATCGTCTGCATCAGCTCGATGAGCGAGGATTTGAAAATACCGCCCAGCGTAGGCTTTCGAGCGACTGCAACGCCGATGCGGCGGCCTGGAGCGGCCACCGCGCGAGATGACGCCACCGCTGCCGAGTCTTTTTCTCGCACCGCGGATGCTGCATCCAACACTTCGCGCAAGAATTTATTAGAGGAAGCCTTTAACACTTCCATATGCTCATCTGGCACTGTATCACGGTTCTTATCTATGAAGCCATCCGACTCGTACGTAACATCGACAGCGTAATGGCACACATTAAATGCCGACTTTCCAAAACGGGGTTTCTTGTAGAACCTGTTCTTGTCGCCAGCAAAATTGTGATGCAACTTCGTCACGAATTGTTCATCAGAGCCCATAGGCAAGCGTGATTCCTCATCAAGCAGAGCTAGTATTCCCAACTTGCCCTCGATGAGATCAATGCAAGGCTGGTTGTCCGAGAAATCGATGAAAGTCCAGTCAATCTGCTCCCGTAAATATTCTTCCTGCTCCAGCTTGAAGACGTGTTGATTGAACTCTTGTTGTAACTTCTCATTCGCATAATTAATGCAGAATTGTTCGAAGGAATTCTTCGCAAAGTGCTCGAACCCGTAGATATCCAACACTCCGATGAAAGAAATAACTCGGCTCAGCACATCTTCTGTGGCAAGACTGTGATTGATGACGTCGACCAGCCAGTCGAATAGGCTGGAGTAGATGAACTTTGAGACAGAATCTCGCACGACGAAAGCTTGCTGTTGCGTGAGATTCGACATTATCTTCTCGCCGCGCGTAATTAGCTGCTTCTTGACAGTCCATTTCGCAAACTCATTTGCATCTATCCCAAGCATCTTACTTGCTCGAACCAGGGATGGCTCGGTGGGTGAAAGAACAGAGTCCGTGCGTGAAGCTGTTATCTTGACGTTTCCTAAGTGCAGAAGAGCAGCCAGGATTCGGAAGATCTCAGCCTGTTTCTCCTGGCTGACGCCAATCGTTGACAAAGAAGCCCGCGTGGCTTGTAAATCAGCCTTGTCATCCACCCCTTCTATGACTGGAGAACCCCCTTGATTTAAGTAATCGAAATGCTCGACGGGAACCAGTCCCAGTTCCTCGCGCTCCTGCTCGTTGGCACCGGCTACTAATTGGTAGAAGATATGATAATTCCTTTCCTTTAGCGGCTGAAAGACGAGCCTAGAACGCTCAAGCAGATATGTCCTTATCCTGGCTCCTATGATCTCCGTTCTCTGATCGAACATTATCTCGATATACTTTCCGAAACGGGACGAGTTGTCGTTCCTCGTAGTTTTGGCATTCCCGAATGCTTCCATAATAGGGTTTGTGGCAAGTATCTGTTCTTCCGTCTCGCTCATAGCGTCAGCCCGACCTTTCGATCGCTTTCCGGGCTGATCCGAAGACTCTCTGGTCGCAAAGTATCTCATAATGTACTTCGCACTGACTGTCTTCCCCGCCCCAGACTCGCCAGACACTACAATGGTCTGATTCTTTTTGTCACGGAGCATGTCCCTGCTACCAGTCAGAAACAGTTGTACATTATTGTTGAAAAAGTGCATACGCAAAGGCCTCTTCTGCTATAGCGAACAGATGAGGCGCCTGTGAAGACCTTTGCTTTCCAGCATAGACTTGAACCATGCCCGGTACGTAGAGAGAATCGACCCTGGCGAAGGGATTAGTGGCTATCAAGACGATGCCACTGTATGTATATATTTCTTTCTGCGCATAGCGCAGCCGGATGGCTTGTAGAACTAGAGCCAACCTTCAGCTTTCCACAGACCTTCAGGCTCAAATTCCGAGGCATACCTGCAGGCTCGTTCAGATGTGACAGGTTGGTCAGGTCATCGCTGGCTTCCAGCATGGCCGGGTTCATGAGCGGTGGGAGGCTGCCATTGGCATGGTCTTGCAATGCCCCTACTGTAGTCTCTATTGTTTTCGACTTCAAGGGTGAAGTACCTCAGCACTCAAACGATCCATACATCAGGGGTTGAGGGAAGACCCACTTGACCGTTGGCCAACTGAAGAACTAACTTGACTTTGTCTCCTTCCACAACCTTATCCCGCACTTCTGAGGCAATCCAGCCTTCAGTAGGGTCGGGCTGCCATGCCCTGGTGCCGACATCGTAGCTGTGCGCCATGGGACTTCCCCAGATGCAGCTACGGAAACCGTCGTGGATGGCCGAGCCTCGGTGGCTCTGACCTTCGGCGTAGTCTTGTCGCGGCTGTTGGCCAGATCAAAAAGGGAGGAGACAACCCCGGGAGAAGAGAAATAGATCGATCTGGCAGGTGAAAATCCCGGAATGGTCGTTGATGTTGGACGGGGAGGGAAATTGATGCTGGGCCATTGCAGAGGCAGGGGATGAGGAGCTAAATAGTTTAGGATACAGTAAGGGGACAGACGCGAAAGTATCGCCAGGCTTATCGAAACAGCTGTCACTCCCGGGCAACCCCTGGACCAACAGCCCGCAAGCTACGGCACATCTATCCTCAGCAGCCATTGCGGTTAACGTGAACTGCCTCAATAGTGATTAAGCCCATAGAACATGCCAATAGTGATGTGCATGTATGGATTTCTCGTCACTTGCGGTCGTTCTCACCGCGTCAGTCTCATCTACATCGTCCCGCACATCAGGGGGCTTCCAACCCGCGCGAGATGCATCTACGAAAGTATTTTCAAGGGCGGCGCACAATTCTTCAGGGCAACTTTGGCGTAAGTGGAAATTGATATTGCACGAGAATTTGCTCGTCCAGAAGATCTAGTGGACATATCAGGCGTAGACCAATCCTGGAAAGCTTGATTGCACCCAGAGGATAATACGGCCTCTTGACGCCATACTCTCTTATCAAAGGGATAGAGATGAAAGAAGCAACGGAGGCGGTACCGCCTCACGATGGCTACTATCTCACCAGTAGATATCGTAGGACTATATTATACTCGCCGTTGCAGAGGACCTTGTCGGTTGGGAATAAGGCTGGTGTCTTCCTCCCTCGGCAGGCGGTGGACGTGTTCCTCAGGGGGCGCGGAGGAAGCGTGCTGAACAGAGAGTACCTGGGTACTCACACGAAGTTATGGAAAGGCAGGTGCAGGCGGGTGCAGGCGGGTGCAGGCTGTACCTTACAGGTACCTGTTCGTTGGCATCTGTAAGTACCGTTTCTTAATCTCCATTCACGATGAAATCTACCGAAAATAAAGGCAGTCGTCCATACAAAACCATTACATACCTTACCTTACGTTTCCACTGAGGTAAGGTAGCCTACAAAGTGTTCCTCCCTTGGAGACTTGGAGTGCTGTGGTGGGTGTTCTAGTCCAGCCTAAGGCGAGCTAGCGCTTTGCACCTTCGCCTTTTTTGCCTCAGCAAACTTCCATTTCCTACAGGCCCGCACCCTGTCCCTCTGCAACTTTCACCGTCCCATTTCGGCGACATCCCATCCCCTTCCCTCCTGCGTTTCCCTCACCACTGCGAATAACAGCCTCCTTGGCACCAGAAGAGTTCCCCGCGGCGTGTTGTGGCTGCACTTTGCGAGGTTCATCGATCGCCTGTCGTGACCACTTCACCGTCCTCACCCCGCTACTTTCTGCAATCGTCATTCAGACCAGCACCAAGCGTGACCGTATCTAAGATGTCGGAACCTATTCGCAACAAGAAGCTGGACCTGCCTACCGCACCGTGAGTGCTCTCCCCGATTCATGGCCTCACTGTTCTTCTGGAACTGACGCGGAAATTTTATCGCAGGACGCCACAAAACACTCCTGCCACCAATGCTCCAATCTCATCTCATGCGCAACAGCCAGGAGTATCCAGCATCAAGGAAGGTATGTGCCACCCATCTGGTCCTATAGTGTCTCAAGGGACGCTGACTGACTCGGACATATTTGCGTCCAGAGGACTTTGATCGTGCGGCAGCGGCATCCATCTTTGCACAGAACCCGCAGCTAGTGTCCATGATCCAAGGTAAACTTGGGTCATTAGTTGGACGCTCCTCCGGCTATATTGAGTCTCTACCAGCTCCAGTTCGCCGTCGTGTGGCCGGTCTGAAGGGTGTTCAAAAGGAGCATGCTCAACTCGAAGCCGAGTTTCAGGAAGAAGTTTTGCAACTGGAGAAAAAGTATTTCGCCAAATTCACTCCACTTTACGAGCGACGTGCCAAGATCGTCAATGGTGCGGAAGAACCTAGTGAGGAGGAGGTGAAAGCTGGGGAGAGCGAGGAGGAAGGTGAAGAGGTTGCGGCCACCGAAGGCGAGAAAGAGGAGCAGGCAACAGAGGACCCGCGCGGTATTCCGGAATTCTGGTTGTCAGCTATGAAGAACTCCGTCTCTCTCGCCGAGCTCATCACCGATCGGGATGAGGCTGCTCTCAAATTTCTGACGGATATCCGGATGGAATATCTTGATCGGCCCGGGTTCCGCCTGATCTTCCACTTTGCCCCTAATGAGTTTTTCAGTAACGAGACCATAAGCAAGACTTACTACTACCAAGAGGAGAGCGGATATGGTGGAGATTTTATCTACGACCATGCTGAAGGGGATGTGATCGACTGGAAACCAGGAAAGGATCTGACAGTGAGGGTTGAGAGCAAGAAGCAGAGGAATAAGAGTAAACAGCCCTTCTACGTGGTTTTTTCGTACCACCTGTGACAGTAACTGACTGCTAGCAACAGATACGAAGCAGACTCGTGTTGTCAAGAAGACGGTGCCCACCGAATCTTTCTTCAACTTCTTTTCGCCTCCCAAGCCTCCAACTGGCGAGGATGATGACGTTGCTTCAGATATAGAGGAACGTCTGGAGCTTGATTACCAACTTGGGGAGGACATCAAGGAGAAACTCATCCCTCGAGCTATCGATTGGTTCACAGGAGAAGCTTTGCAATTCGAGGAGCTGGATGAAGACCTCGAGGAAGGGGATTTTGAGGACGAGGACGATGAGGATGAGGATGAGGACTACGACCATGACGATGACGAGGAGTCGGAGGACGAGGTATGTTGAATTAACCCGCCAGATAACTCTCATGTCCTAGACCTGACACGTCCAGGATGATGGCTCAAAGCCTAAACAGGAAGCAGCAGAATGCAAACAGAGTTGAAGGGAGAAAATAGACGTTGGGCCACGGTGCTGTTAGTCTCGAATCCGGCAGAGGCAATGTATCGGAAAGCGTATCGATAGTCTACAGCGTCGGCTTATTCTGAGCGATATTGAAAGAAGTGCACCTGTGAAACGCACAGGATATGGGATGCGAGTGCTGCCAAACAAGTACTGTTTTTTTGCCTTCATGCATAATGATCATAGCTCTTAGCAGACCCTCGTAATGTGAATGAGATGGGGTTTCTTTTTCAAGCGCCTGGGTTGAAATGTGTGGATCCTATGTCAAGTCCGACTGGTGAGTGCTTCCTAATGAAATTATAACATGATCCTTGTTGGAGGGAACCTGAGAAATTCAGTACCTTATTTATCTACAGCAAGACCCACTGTCGTTGAACTTTCGTACATGCCGCATAAATACCTCAGTACCGGTACCTTACCTTACATTGCCGACCCTTATCCTGAGTTGAGCTTGTGTCAACCCCCAGGGAGGTCACTTACCTACCTTACCTTTCAAGGGTACAGGTACCTTAAGGAAGGTACCTTAAGGTAAGGTGGGTATTCGTACCGTACCGGGTATTTCGGAGTCCAAAGGCTCTGTGGGCGCCTCTCGTCGTATTAAGCAAGGTGACGTGTTTTTTTACGCGGTGACTCTTCTCAATCCAAACCAAATCAACCCTTTTTTTCCTGGCTATTTTGATTTTCTGTGATCCATTCGGATGCAGACGACCCATCCTCTTACCATCTCGTCCCTGACACAGTCTTCACACAATGGCCTCATCTGCGCGAGAGATACCATCAACCATGCAAGCTCTGTCTAGGAGAGTGTCCGCGAGTCTGGACCTGTCCACTTCCACCTCCCCTACCTCGGCCTTCCATTCCCCGCCGTCGAGCTTTGGAGGGGGACGAGTGAATCGAACTCCTACTGCGAAGCAGTTAAAACCATTTGCAACAGAGGACATCAAGATCTTATTACTTGAAAATGTGAATAAGACGGGGCGTGACCTGCTTGAAAGTCAAGGATACCAGGTCGAGTTCCTGAAAACCTCCCTACCTGAAGATCAGCTCATTGAGAAAATCGGGTGTGTGGCGCCCTACTCTTGTCTCAGATAGCATAATTCTTACAAACTTTCCAGAGACGTGCACGTGGTTGGCATTCGGTCAAAGACAAAGCTTACGGCGAAAGTCCTTCGGGAGGCAAAGAACTTGATAGTCATAGGTTGTTTCTGCATCGGCACCAATCAGGTCGACTTACAATACGCTGCGAAGCATGGGATTGCAGTGTTCAATTCACCATTCAGCAACTCTCGAAGCGTCGCTGAACTTGTCATAGCGGAGATTATAGCGCTTGCCCGGCAGCTCGGCGACCGCTCAAACGAACTGCACCGGGGGACTTGGAACAAGGTCAGCAATCAATGTTGGGAAATTCGCGGCAAGACGTTGGGTATGTCTATTGCCCATAGCAAACCAATTGTACTCCCAGCGACTTCCTCTGACAACATAGCAGGGATAATCGGGTACGGCCATATTGGATCCCAACTATCTGTTCTCGCGGAAGCCATGGGGATGTCTGTCATCTACTATGATGTTGTCAACCTCATGGCTTTAGGAACGGCCCGGCAAGTTTCCACCCTGGATGAACTCCTTGGCGGAGCGGACTTTGTCACCTGCCACGTGCCAGAGTCGCCAGAGACCAAGAATTTGATGGGCAGGGAGCAGTTCGAACAAATGAAGTCCGGCAGCTATGTGATCAATGCCAGCCGTGGTAGTGTAGTCGACATTCCAGCCTTGATCGACGCAATGCGTTCTGGAAAAATAGCGGGAGCTGCACTGGATGTCTATCCAAATGAACCAGGGGGCAACGGTGACTATTTTACAAATGACCTGAACCCTTGGGCTGAGGACCTCCGATCGTTGAAGAATATAATACTCACCCCCCATATTGGAGGAAGCACCGAGGAAGCGCAAAGCGCAATCGGTATCGAAGTGGCAGATGCACTAATTCGTTACGTCAACGAAGGTGCAACACTAGGAGCTGTGAACATGCCTGAAGTTCATCTGCGGTCTTTGACCTCGGACGAGCCGAATCATGCTCGTGTATGTAAAACAAATCTTCAGGTTGGGCGTCGACTAACGTTAGACCGCAGGTCATCTACATTCATCACAATGTCCCTGGAGTTTTACGGAAAGGTATTTTCGTTAACCCCGCTATGCCTTGGAGTTGCTGCAGCCTGACATTTCATAGTCAATGAGATTTTCGCCGAGCATAATGTCGATAAACAAATGACAGATAGCAGAGGAGATGTGAGTTTCACATGCCCCCGTTGCCCCCCTTGCCACCCAACGGTACGGTACTGACGGCTTCGTGTCTGAAGGTCGCCTACCTCATGGCTGATCTTAGCAACGTCAATCTCAACGAAATCAAGGACCTCTACGAAAGCTTGGAAAGCCTCAGTTGTAGGTTGCTTATGTCAACGTTCTTCCAGCCATTGCTGACCCAATCGTCCGACAAAGCACGTATAATGACTAGGATCCTATATTGATTGGCTGAAGCCTTCCCTTGCAGCCGAGCCAATGCTTAGGCCAAGGTGCCAGACCCATTGCTTTGTGTGCGGGGTGGAGCTATATTGGAGTCGAATAATTGACGCGGCCGGTGCGTTCTGCCTTCAACAGGATCATTCGGCAAGTATTCCCCGGATCCTCCGGGTTGAGGGCAGAAGCTCTTAACATAATTACCTAGTGAGCCTTCGGGAAACACGACCACCTTGATTGGCGTCAGAGGCTACTAAACTGCCAGGTGCGGTTCATCAGCAGGCCGTCGCGTGCTGGATGAGATGGATCTGTCGGATATCTGCGCCTGATGGGGTGGGAAAAAAAGGTACCTGCATAAATATAAGCATACTGATACCTGCAACCTCAGTACCCTTGATTCGTGAGGAAGGTGCCCAGGCAGCGTAGTCCACCTTTACCATGAGAAAGACAGCGAGACGTCTTGCCTAACCTGGACTCAGCTGCTCAGTTTTGTGCCAGTTTCCCCCAAGCCGCTTGGGCCCTCCAGAGATGTGGTCATGTAAGGTACCAGGTAAAGTAAGGACGTAAATTATGACTTTGTTACCTTACCGTAAGGTACTGAATTTATCAAATGCAGGTGCCTACTCTAGGTACCTTAGACCCTCGCCCATTTATTCGCCGTGTACGACATGCGTGCCAAGCCTTGTCTGTCGGTGGTCCCTCCATGAACTAACACACGGCGGATGATCGTGCCCGTAAGCTCCAATGTACGATCCGGCGTCATCGCTGCAGTTCTGAGCCAATTCTTTGTAGACTGGGATGTGCTCGGGCTGGCAGAACCACAATGAATGGTACAGGTGAAACGCCTGTGCAGCGGCCGCGCCGCAGCAGCTCGCGCGTCACTGCTCAAAGCAGCCAGAGCTATGGACAACTATACCGCCGTGATTCCAACAGGAGCACGTAAGCTCTGCCCTATCAGTTCTCACTCGATGAAAGAATTGGGTTTGCTGACTCCCTCAGTGCTAGTTTCATCAGCGATGTGGAGATGGCTCATGACGAGGTGAACTACCGGGACACTTTACTTCGTTCAAGTTGTCTTTGGAGCTGATGTGCCTACACAGGTCTTTGCTGGGCCTATTTCGGAGAGTGTGCCATCAAGCACAACAGGCTTTGCGCATCGTCGGTCGAGGGCCGATTCTACAGCCAGCTTCACATATTTCCAAGAAGAAGAGGATGCGTTCAATTGGTCCGGAGATGATGAGGCAGTGTTTGACAGTGAAGATGAAGATCAACCGACGGCACTCGAAGTTGATCCTGAAGCAAATGGACACGATGGTGAAAGACGCAGGTCCTCCGTCCGTTCGGGGGTTTCAGCTGAGCATCCGCTGTTGGCCCGGAATGATTCCGCCAAGACCGATACCAGCGGACATGGCAGGGTCGGCCGCTTGAGTCAGAAGTTGTATATTTCAACAGAAGATTTGACTATAGTCATTGCGGGCTTTACGACCAGTTTCGTTGGGTACGCGATTTACCTGGTTCTGTGTCTGACAACTTTTGGATTGGGTTTCCTCATGTTTCGTTGGCTCCCACGCTGGAGGGTGCGACTCTTAGGACGGCCCACCTCTTTAAGGTACTGCTCCTGGGTGGTCATCGAGGTGAGCCTACCGTCCGGGAGGAATCGACCCAAAATATCCGCTAAACGGGGCCAGAACCAATGGGGGGAGTTCACGATACACGAAGTAAAGAAAATACCTTATGGCCGACCTTTGACGACGGTGTTTGGTTCCCAAGGTCTTGCCCGTTTTCTTGAGCCCGACGAGGACGAAGATCCCATCATCGATGTTCTCGCTTATGTGGATTATCGTTACATCCGTTTTTGCTACCACCCGTTAAAGGACAAGTTTGTTCTGAACAACAGCTGGAAGGATCGATCCAAATTGGACTGATGTGAGGACAATCCGAACTGGAATCGATGGTGAGGAACAGGAAAATAGGGAGCGCGTGTTCGGGAAGAACCAGATCGCAATTGAACAGAAGAGCGTTCCTCAACTGCTCTTGGATGAGGTATTTCTCGCTCGTGATATGCTTGTGAAAAATGCAACGGCTTGTGAAAGGCCAGAGGCTAAGATATTCCAGGCGTTCCACCCGTTTTATGTTTTCCAGATCGCGAGCCTGATACTGTGGTCACTTGACGAATACTACTACTACGCTGCTTGCATTTTTGTAATCTCCATGGTAAGTATCATAACGACGCTTATCGAGATGCGCACGGTACGTCCCACTTCCATATATGCTTTAAGTGAAAGCCTAACGAATAAGACCATGAGACGGCTCCAAGAAATATCGAGATTTGAATGCGATGTCAGGGTATTACGCAAGGGTTTCTGTAAGTCAACGTTTGATTATCCCCGTACCGAGAAGCTGCGCAGGATATGGACTGATGTTCCTGTAGGGCGGTATGTTGCGTCCAGCGACTTGATGCCCGGAGATGTATATGAAGTTACAGATCCATCTCTTTCACAATTCCCAAGTGATGGTCTATTGCTGGCGGGAGACTGTATTGTCAATGAGAGCATGTTGACCGGTAAACATGTGCCAATCCATCGATCAGCCTTGTGAATGCTGAAATGATTAGGCGAATCGGTACCGGTATCAAAGGTGCCTGCGACAAACGAGGCCTTGCAGCTACTGGATCTTCGAGCCTCATCGGTCCATCCGGATGTTGCGAAGCATTTCCTTTTTTGTGGAACCAAGATAATAAGGGCCAGGCGGCCTCAAGGCGACACCGATGACGAAGCTGTCGCCCTTGCTATGGTTGTTAGGACGGGGTTCAATACGACAAAAGGAGCGCTCGTGAGATCCATGTTGTTCCCAAAGCCATCTGGCTTCAAATTCTACCGTGATTCATTTCGTTATATATCCGTAATGGCTATTATTGCATTACTTGGTTTCGTAGCCTCCTTTGTCAACTTCGTCAGACTTAAGGTATGCGTTCATTCTTTTGGATGACGGACAGGTTCTGACTTATCCTAGCTGGCATGGCACCTCATCATTGTGCGTGCACTGGACCTGATCACTATTGTCGTACCACCTGCTTTACCGGCCACCCTGACTATTGGGACCAATTTTGCCTTAGCGAGATTGAAGAAACGGCAAATTTTCTGTATTAGTCCACAAAGGTATGTCTCTTGGATCATTTACGAACGTGGAAACTAAAGTTGTCTTAGAGTCAACGTAGCCGGCAAGCTTGATCTGGTTTGCTTCGACAAAACAGGCACCTTGACGGAGGAGGGGCTAGATGTACTTGGAGTACGGGTTGTGCAACGACCTGATAACAGGCGCGTCCTGTGGAAATGCTTTTTCGCAACCATCGCTAATTCATCCTTAGATTCAGCGATATTTTGACGGATGCATCCGCTATAGTGCCATCGGCCCCATATGAACTTGACCCCACTGTTGACTACTCCGTACATCAGGCCATTCTAGGCACGATGGCGACGTGCCATTCGCTAAGGGTAGTTAATGATGAGCTATTAGGCGACCCTCTAGATGTCAAGATGTTCGAGTTCACAGGCTGGTCATTCGAGGAAGGGGAGAAGACTGGCCAGTCTGAAGAACAGGAGCAGAGTAAACTATCACCATCTGTCGCAAGGCCGCCGGCGGGGTTCCAATACGTTTCGGGCTCTCAGTCCGATACTGATAAGGTATGTGGTATCCGAAATGGAAGATAACCCATTGACATCCGAGCAGCGTACCGCTGTTGAACTTGGAATCCTCAAGTCCTTCGAGTTTGTGTCTCAACTCCGAAGAGCAAGCGTGATAGTACGACAATATGGCGCTGCCGGAGTAGACGTGTATGTGAAGGGCGCCCCGGAATGCATGAAAGACATATGCAATGCCAACAGTTGTAGGTGTCTCGAAGAGAGAAATCAGCTTTGGCTTGCTGATGCCCAATATAGTTCCGACGGATTATGATGAACTGCTCAACTATTACACGCACAGGGGTTTCCGAGTCATCGCATGCGCAGGGAAACACATTTCGAAACTAAATTGGGTCAAAGTCCAGAAGATGAAGAGAACTGAAGCGGAGTCAGGATTAGACTTCATCGGATTCATTGTGTTCGAGAATAAGTTGAAACCGACCACTACTGGTGTCATTGACGAACTGAGCAATGCTGGCATTCGCAAGGTCATGTGTACAGGTGACAATATTCTGACGGCCATCAGCGTCGCAAGGGAGTGTAACCTTATTGACCGGAGTGCTCATTGCTTCGTTGCTCATTTTAACGAAGGTATAGTCTGCCTATCCCAGGCATGTCCAGGTGTTGACAGCATTAGGGGACCATCAGTCGCCTAAAGCTAGGCTTTGCTGGGAAAGCATAGACAATCCGAGCTTTCAGCTTGATGAGATGACGTTGCTCGTATGCGTTCGCAGTGTTTTCTACTTAATCTCCGCTCTGGCTGATGGCCGATAGCCTTTACCCCCTCCAGCAGAGGAGGATGCCTCCTTGCCTTACGACATTTCCAATCTGCGGAATTACTCTCTTGCGATCGGCGGCGATGTGTTTCGCTGGATCATCGACTTCGCGACGGAAGAGGTGCTCCACAGGGTTAGATACCATTGGCATATGCCTTACCTGGCACTGCTTCTAACGAGATTACAGATGCTTGTTCGGGGGCAGGTATTTGCACGGATGTCGCCAGATGAAAAGCATGAGCTAGTCGAGAAATTGCAAAGCATTGACTACTGCTGTGGCTTTGTGGGGACGGAGCGAATGACTGCGGTGCTCTCAAGGCTGCTGATGTCGGAATATCATTATCTGAGGCAGAGGCTTCAGTGGCTGCGCCCTTTACCAGCAGGATCTTTGATATTTCTTGTGTACCACAGGTGATCCGGTAGGAACTTGAACTTACTGGTGTCCCACCGATCTTGTACTGACATCATGTAGGGAGGGTCGTGCGGCCTTGGTCACGAGCTTTAGCTGCTTTAAATACATGAGCGTCTACTCAGCCATTCAATTCACGTCTGTGAGCTTTCTGTACGCATCAGCTTCAAATTTAGGAGACTTCCAGGCAAGTGGCGTCGGACGAGCGGGCTCGGGCGTCAGTCACTGATTCGTTCCAGTTCCTATTCATCGATCTACTCCTGATCCTTCCTATCGCTATATTTAGTAAGGCCTGCATCTTGCTTGACTTTTACCGTTCTGACCAGCCGATAGTGGGGTGGGCAGGGCCATATCCGGTGCTGTCACGCAAACGTCCGACGGCAAGCTTAGTATCGCGTAAGGTCTTGACACCTCTTCTAGGCCAGATCGCCATATGTGTGCTCCTACAGTTTATAGGATTTCAAGCAGTGCGGAAACAGAATTGGTACAATTATTGCATCTCCAGACGCCGTCTCCCGCGTATTGATTGGTCATACTAGGTACATTCCTCCAAAGCTGAAACACAACAAGTCCAATATCAAGAACTCGGAAAACACCACACTCTTCCTACTCTCTTGTTACCAGTATATCTTTGCTGGAGTCGTCCTCAGCGTCGGACCGCCTTTTAGAGAGTCCATGACTTCTAACGGTGAGGAGCTTGTGATGAAAATGGTAGAAAGTCCGATGGCTAATATCCTGATAGTACCATTCGTCGTCACAATTGTCGTGGCTCTGCTCTTCTCTACGTACATGCTGTTCGATCCTGCGCACTTCCTGTACAAGCTTATGCAGTTGACCAAAATCTCCATGCGTTTCAGGATGTTCCTCTTTCTCCTGGCGATAGTTGGCTTCGGGGTGTCTTGGGTCGCCGAGAAACGTCTGCTACCCCGATTGGCAAGGCTATTGGGCCATTTGAAAGACAAGTTGTTTCCGCACAGACGCAAGGTTCGGAAGCGGTACAAGTTACTACTAGAGGAGATGCGCTTTTAGGACGATGCAGGCGAGCTGTGGCTGTATCCTTGTATTGTACTGAATAGAAGCCGCATTTTGCCTGGAGTTGTCTCGCGTACATTCCAGGATAGAACGTTGGTTTTCCGGTGTCTTGGGCACCACAAGAAAACCAATGGTGATTCAGAAATGGACTGCTCTGTCAAGATCGGAAGTTCGATGAGGATCTGTTGTTTCGGGTCTACCAGGATCATGGCGGCCGTGGAGCGGAGACGCCCTACTAGACTGCTCGTGGACAAACGGCCTACAAACGACCCCCACGCACGCGGCACCGAAATTGAAGATATGTTCGTCGTTCTATGATTCAGATACTCGCGGTCAACAAAGGTAGAGATAGGAGCGTAAGCCGTCTGTATTCCTATGCTTTCAACAGCTGTTGAGTCGGAAAGGTAGAGCCCCATAAAAGATGATACGCGCTGCAAGAAATCTCCGCAACATGACGGTGACTACATGCATGGACGGAGAGG
This sequence comes from Symbiotaphrina buchneri, assembly GCA_001599915.1. Classification (NCBI taxonomy): domain Eukaryota; kingdom Fungi; phylum Ascomycota; order Symbiotaphrinales; family Symbiotaphrinaceae; genus Symbiotaphrina; species Symbiotaphrina buchneri. Next base: position 521,311 of record BCIG01000018.1, read on the forward strand.
AAGCATCATCGGTAGAAGTATTTTCATCCGATCGTGAGGTAAACAGCGGTAACCATCGCTAGCGGTGTAATCCCACTGCCCCAACCAATTTCCGACTTCCCCAATTAGTGAGAGCTCAGATGCACAGACGGCAGGTGTCAAAGTAGCCCCACGGGTGTCCCGCGTCGTCCCTTCCAACAGGATGCAGCGCCTTCAATGTTCCCAAGGGTGCTTCCATCCCAGTAAAGCCGGCCCATCCTTCTTCGCACGGTACATTAACTGCGACATGGTTCAGCGGATGACTTGAGGCAGCGGGATGGGAGATGGCATACGAAGAACCACATGCTGGCTCCTAATATCGTGGCAGAGTATCTGTAAAGGGGGCGCGGCGGATGTATGTGGATTGGGTGGTTGTGGCCGGCCATGGTTGCCCTTCAAGAAACGCAGCAAGCAATTGTCAGCCTGGAGGGTCTGATTTGAAGCTCGAGCTAGGGCTGCCCTTACCAGATGAGTGGCAGACGAAGAGGAGGGACACGCTGGTGGGCAAAAGCGAGAGGTCAGGTCTCTGCGGGTTGGCGAAGTCTCGAGAACTCAAACGTTGGTGTGGAGTGGAGTGCACTTAAGCTCGCTGCCAAGCCTTGTCCGCCGATCGCTCTCCGTCACCAGGGACCGTCAGTGACCAGTCAGCCTTAGCCGGTGGCCCGTACGGAGTACATGTTCGTAGGTACCTTACCTAAGATAAGATACCTAACGTAAGGTAACCACTTATCTTTGGTACGGACTTTCGGTACCTTACCTACCGTACCTACAATACTTACCTTACCTTAGGTAGGTAACCTTTCATTGCCTTACCTTCTATTATGATCACGGTGACACCATCTCTCTTACCTTACCTTGCTCTTGTCGTCTCTGGCACATTCACCGGTTTTCGCTGTGCTCAGATTCCTCAATGGATAATCGACGATTCGAATCCGCTTCGCAATAGCATGACTGAGCACGATAGATGTCAGCGGGCGGTACCTACTGTTGTGAGACGCATAACAGTACCTCGCTGCAGCCGCAGCTACTGCTGCGACTTCCTTGACTTCCTCGCCAGCTTCTCCAGTTCCTGCGACGCGGGCTTCGCATGATCAAAGCCTTCATCCCCGCCGCGCATCAAGAGATTGCCTTCGACAATCTATGAGGCCTCCGGCATCTCCCAACATGGCCACGTCGAGGACAAGCCACGGCGCTCTCATCGAGCCGCAACGAAAGCAATTTAGCAAGGGACAGATGGGAAACAAACCGCTCGAAAGACTTGAGAACGGCCGCCCCCGTTTCCGCGGGTGCAGTGGCATACATGATTATGAGCTATCGGGAAAGCTTGGCGAGGGCACGTTTGGGTATGTAAAGCCCAGCTTGGGCCGAGGCCGGGCTGCCTCCACTGACTCGCCATGTACGATCCAGAGAAGTGTATAAAGCTCGGGCGCGTAGGACCGGAGCTATGGTCGCCATGAAGAAGATATTGATGCACAACGAGAAGGATGGGGTGAATAACCCCACCGCTTGCTTTCTTGTGTTCGAGACTAACGGGTCTTCTAGTTTCCAATCACCGCCTTGCGCGAGATTAAATTGTTGAAGCTGCTCTCTCATGTGAACGTGCTGAAACTGGAAGAAATGGTCGTTGAACGCAAAACGGGTTAGTCATAGCAGATCATATTGCGTACGGGTTGCTTATCAGTATCTCGTCCATCAACAGAGGGCAAGAGAAAAGCCATCATGTACATGGTGACACCATATATGGAACATGATCTCTCTGGCCTCCTCGAAAATCCCAGCGTGCGCTTTACCGAGCCGCAAATCAAATGTTACATGCTCCAACTTCTTGAGGGAATGCGATATCTGCACGAAGTATATCCCGCATGCCCTGATGTATCCTCGGCCGGTCGCTGACACAACCGCCGCGAATGTCCAGAACAAGATATTACACCGAGATATGAAAGGTTTGTGCATGACCCCGGCATGTTCGGCGTGGATATTGACAAATGGTTGCTCAACCAGCTGCGAACCTGCTCATCAACAACAAGGGTATCCTACAGATTGCGGATTTCGGGCTTGCGAGACACTACGATGACCCCCCACCGCAAAGAGGGAAGGGTGGAGGTGAAGCTCGTCGGGAGTACACGACGGTGGTGGTGACGCGTTGGTATCGACCTCCCGAGCTGCTCTTACAACTAAGGAGGTACACCACAGCTATTGACATGTGGGGTGTAGGGTAGGCCGCATCATCATTCCTTTCTCCTCATGTTTCTAATTGACACCGTTCTCAGCTGCGTCTTCGGAGAGATGTTCAAGGGTAAGCCGATCTTGGCAGGAAATAGCGACTTGAATCAGGCTCAGATCATCTTTGACCTCGTGGGATCACCTACTGAAACAAACATGCCGGGTTGGAGCCAGCTGCCGGGGTGCGAAGGCGTAAAATCCTTCGCTCCCCGCCAAGGCAATCTAGCTCAAGTCTTCAAAGAGTCAGTATCTGAACCCGCTCGGCTTGTACCTTTGCCTGACCGACTCCTTGTATGATAGACAAGGACCCGCAGCAATATCATTACTTAGCGAGCTCCTGAAGCTGGATTGGCGAAAGAGGATCAACGCTATAGATGCTCTAGAGCACCCCTATTTTCGAACTGATCCTTTACCGGCGAGACCGGGCGACCTTCCTCAGTTTGAGGACTCTCATGAGTTGGACCGAAGGAAGTTCAGGGGCCAAAAAGCGCCACTTCCCCCGGCCCCTGCCGGGGGCACGGTAGGATTGGGGGGTCGGGGAGACTGGTCTGGCGGACGCGGAACGACGAATGGCTCGCGGCCACACATCCACAGCACGAATAGCAGAAGGCCAGGGCACATGCCGGCTCAGGGAGGATACGAGAGCAGGATCCCGGGCGGACATCATCTCGGACAACGGGGGATGCAGCCGGCCGCCTCGACCCATCGACCGCCTTGGTCGCGCGATGGGACATATACTAGAGGAGGACCGGAGACCGTCGGCGACGACCGCGAGCGGACGAACTCACGAACGTACCGACCGCCAGGTGCGAATCCGAGATCTACGGACACGTACATACCCAGTTACTCGGGGGATGGGAGTCGAGGTCGGGTGGACCGGCCTGACCGCGACTTCCACCACTCAGACCGGCGAGAACGGCCACCTGCCGATGGCGGAAGAGGACGGAGTCGGAGTCCGATGGCAGACAGGGTCACGGAGCGGGATCGGGAACGGGATCGCGAGCGGAATCTCTATCGCCGGTGATCGCGTTGCTTCTATGGAAGGTCATTGCCCCAAGATGTGCCCGTTTCGATCTGTGCTGGGCAAATGGTGGGATGGGCGAATGCATTGGCATCATCTGGCGTTTGGTTTGACTGTGGTTGTCTCTCACCCGGTCGGCGAGCAGGGATGAAAACACGGGCGTACAGGATCTGCTTAGCTCGATCGGTCAGTCTATTACTGAGGGCCGCGGGACCATGACGCTTTCGTTGGAACGAGTCGAGCATTGAGTTAAGCTAAGGCAGGTAGTCCATGACGAGAGCGGGATGCGTGACATGTAGGTAGGAATTCGATGCAAGCTCGCTGGTTCAAGCACTCAGGGACCTTACGTTCAGGGTAAATGTACGGACGGTACGGTGTACTCCTAAAGAGCGGTCGTCCAATAACTACCTTAAATAAGGTAATAGAAGGGATCCTAAGGTCAGGTACCTCCTTCGTACCTGAATTAGAGCTTCTTTACCGGCAACCGGGAGAGAGTCTGACCAGGAACCGATCCAAGGGCTTAAGGTAAGGTAAGATTACCTTAAGGTAAGGTACCGCAATCGGAGTCCGCCGCGGGTCGAGTCGGTCGACCTACTTAAAGTAAGGTACGGTACGGTGAACCTTACGGACTGGTCGGACACTTTGCGGCAGGAAACAAAATTTTTCTTTGGAAAAGATCAACCCCCACAGATTATCATTATTATCATAAGTCCCGCTGAATATCAGAGTCCGTAAACACTAAGGTTACAAGGAGTATTTGATCGTAAATTTAATAAAAATAATAATTCACCACCTTAAGGTAGTTTAGCTATGTCCTATAGTACCAATTATTCGTACGCTCATCATCATCATCCGCCGCCGATTGCGCACCACCAACGGGGCAGCGTCCCTTCACCCCTCTCCTTCTCCCTTCTCCCCTCTGCCTCTCCCTCTCTCCCTTCTCAGTTCACGGTTCGCAGTCAATGATCATATATAGGCACAGGCTGGCTCATACCATACCATCACCAGCATTCTTATCGCTTACCTTTGCCTTGCGTGACCAAACCCCAATCTTGTGATGCCTCCTGACTCATCATTCCCCACCATACTCGGACTGTGATATCTGCCACTGGGATTCCCTCGCTCGTCTTATTCGTTATCGGTCCCCCTCGCTGCTCGTCTTTGGCTTGATCGGACCTTCCCAGTTACCCTCATTGCGACTGCTCTTGTGCAGATCCACCGGCCATGGGTTGGGATGGCCTGCAAAACGGGAACCACGAGGCCGTGCCGTGCCCGTCATCGGCATCCGGATCGCATGCAGACCTTTCGTCCCCAAGCCGCAACCCCATGCATGAAGGTTGGGTCGTACAAAAATTTGGCGGAACCAGCGTGGGCAAGTTCGCTGTGAACATCGCCGAAGACATCGTCCGGTTCGTTACAATCTTTTATCTTTCTCCTAGCAAGTTTCCTGTTCACGCGTACTTCCGTTCCAGCGTTGCCCTTGATGGACACTGACCTGCGTCGCATCCTCAGGCCCGCCTTGAAAGGCAATCGCATCGCCGTAGTCTGTTCGGCACGCAGCAGTTATTCAAAGTCTGAAGGCACTACCAATCGGTGGGTTGAATCGCCATTCCATTCTTGTCCCCCGATCAGGGCGGACTTCTTGATTAAGGGCAGACATTAACACTTTCGTGCTCCAGCTTATTGCGTGCCGCCCGGGAAGCAGAGAAACCAGGCTCGACGCAGTATCAGAAGATGATTGAAGTGATTTGCGCCGATCACATCCAGGCGGCTCGGGAGCATATCAAAACTCCTGGCATTCTGCAACCTGTCATCGACGCCTTGCGCGCGGAATGCGAAGACCTCTCCGTATTTCTAGAAGCGACGCAACGGGTCGGGGAAATCAGCTCGAAATCCGAGGACAAGATAGTCAGCAAGGGAGAGAAACTCAGTTGTCTGTTTCTGGCCGCATTGCTTCAGGACCGGGGCGTTGATGCACAATACGTCGACTTGTCCAATGTGATCACGTTCCAAGTCACACAAGGCCTCACTCCAAAGTTCTACGAAGAATTGGCTGCGGCGGTGGCACGGCAGGTGGAAGCCTGTGGCGATCGTGTTCCTGTCCTAACGGGCTACTTTGGTCCGGTCCCAGGAGGATTACTTGATAAGATTGGCAGGGGTTATACCGACCTTTGTGCTGCTCTCGTTGCTGTGGGGTTGAAGGCCGCAGAACTTCAAGTATGGAAGGAGGTGGATGGCATCTTCACGGCCGACCCAAGGAAAGTCCCGACGGCTCGGTTGTTGTCAGCAATCACACCGGCAGAAGCAGCAGAGCTGACGTTTTATGGATCTGAGGTCATCCATCCGTTCACCATGGAGCAAGTCATCCGGGCGCGGATTCCCATAAGGATCAAGAACGTGATGAACCCGCGTGGCGATGGTACAGTCATCTTTCCCGATTCCGCGGCTGAGATGGATCCAAACGCGCCTGGCCATGACGCTCGACTCTTTCGGACCCGGAGTTCCCAGGTCCTTTCGCAGTTGGTGGGGCCGAAACGGCCTACGGCTGTTACGATCAAGCATCGCATTCTGGTCATTAACGTGCACTCGAACAAACGCTCTTTGTCCCATGGGTTTTTTGCCAAGATCTTCTCGACCCTGGATAAATGGAGGCTGTCGGTGGACCTCATTGCCACCAGTGAGGTGCACGTATCCATGGCCCTCCATTCGGAGTCGGCATTGTTAAGCGGAGGCGGTGAGGATGTGGTCAAGATCATCGACAAGGATTTGCGGGGCGCGCTGGGGGAACTGCGGGAGTACGGTACCGTGGACATTATCCCGAACATGGCAATCTTGAGCCTGGTAGGAAAGCAGATGAAAAACATGATTGGCATTGCTGGTAGAATGTTCTCCACCCTGGGCGAGAACAATGTGAACATTGAGATGATCTCGCAAGGTGAGGAGCTCCAGGGTCTCGCGGCTGCATGGGCAAGGCATTGACTGACTGTGCATCTAGGGGCGAGCGAGATCAACATCTCTTGCGTTATCGATGAGAGGGATGCTGATCGAGCGATCAACATCCTTCACACCAATCTCTTCACCTTCTTGGAGTAGGTGGTAGGTTTCGTCGGCATTTCGGAAAACCAGGCGTTTGGGAGTGACACGATCTAGACGGTGCGCAGTAGACGGTAAGCATTTCGAACGGGCATCGTCTCTGGTATCTATTTTTGCATTGCATGGTTCAGAAGCGTGTCTCAAAAAGTACTGTCTTCTCTCTATCTATCTGCACTTGAAGGGGCGAGCAATGGACAGATCACAGTGAGACGATCTGGCAAAGGATATTCCCCTCAGAGACCGCTCCGTTTTAGAGACCTTGTGTGCAAGGCATATGAGGGAATGATGAAGGCGACATTTCGCGTTTCTCACCGCCACGAAGGTCAAAGACCTTTTTGGTTTTCTGGTGATGTTACGGGATCGGCGGGCTCATGAGAAGGGTACAGCACTCTGTGTAGATTATGCCATAACATACGAGATACCTGAATCGCGACGGTCAAGTGTACGGTGTTACAGGAGGCGTCGTGATGCTTGCACCCTTGAGCGTATTCGTACTCTGGACTAACCTGCCGAGCTGCCACCGGGGTTTGAATCAAGCGAGTCGCAGAGGTCACCGTATGATCACACATCTCAAATGATACGGTCGCGCACAGATACCAAGTACCGTAAGAGTTCGAGATGATCAGCTCGCCAAGCCACTTTCGAGCAAGTTTACCTGACTCGCTTAGTAACGTGCCCACTCGGTGACTCGTACCTTATTCGTGGAAAGGCGGCCCCCACAAAGTAAACAAACCGGACGCGTGTGGACGCGTCACGACGCGCCCGAGACGATAGAAGCAGGATGCAGACGAATCTCCCGAGTGTTGCACCACTCCACCAAATAATACCACACTGTGGACGACCGCAAACCAACGAACCGAAGCCATGCTATTTCAAACATTGTATAAGTGAGTCTAATGGTCCAAATTCCTCCGAGGGGGTCCATTGCCCGTCAGCGCCATATCAATGCTAGTGTCATCATCATGATCTATCGATGGCTCAATGGTCGAGACCAAGGAACGGCGTACTCGTTCGTAGAAGCCTAGACCATTGCTTGCCTGCAGTCTCTAGTCTCTATGCACCGACCAGATAGTACCTTGATAGATCAGGTACCTTACATATCTCTGCCCTCAATGATGATGGATGGAATGGTACTTGTACAACAATGGATGTCCCGTGCCGGCCCGGCTGCGATAAGGTAGCTTCCATGTACTGTACAGCGGTGTCCTACAAATGCGGAAGGAATAATGGCTTCGTCGGTGTACATGGACAGGATGATGCATCATGTATGGTGGCCCTTCTTCCCCCGATCAGACCTGGTCACACGTCACTCGCCCGGTTGGTTGTAGCTTGCGTTCCTCGCCAAACCGCGCCACCTTTTTCTTCAAGGTCGTGCGGTAGGTACCTGCTGTAACGTCTTCTCTGCCTGGTTTTACAGAGCGCAGAGTGAGGAGTACGGGGTACCTCTTACCCTCCCTCCTTCTGCCCAGTCTTCCCGCTTACCACTTACCACTTACCACTTCCCACTTTCCCACTTCCCACTTCCGTCTTCCGGCTTCCATCTTCCCACATCCCACTTCGCCCATCAACAGACTCGCCTTTGCTCAAAGCTGGCCTTTCTGGAGTCAACTGCCTCCAGCCTATCCTCGCCGCGTCTCTTCTACTCGTTGCTCAACATATGCTTCCGCGTCCTCTCACATCCTCGCTCAACCCCATTTGGTTGGTCATCGCCTCCTAAGCGGTAGGCGCGCTAAGGACGTGCAGTCGTTCTCACCTCGTCGCGTTGGCAATCCAACCCAGAACAACCTCTCGTCCCGCCCATCCTCCGCCGCCGATTCAGCTCGGCCGCATTCAAGGGCTCAACGTCGTTGTACCACTTGCTCACCTAATAGCTTCTGGCCCTCCAACCTACCCGTCCATGAACCTGGTCGATGTTGCGTCTCGACCCATCCTGACAGCAGAGCTCACAAACCACGTGAACTGGACTGCTGCGCTCCGCAGGAAGCAGTCTCAGTTATTCTGAGAAACATCACGTCCCGACGCGTATCTGTGCCTCAGACGCGTGTTCGACTTCAGCAGAGTTCAGTTATCCGTCTTCTTTACACCGCATGATGGCTTCCACGCGTCCAAATCCATTTTTGCAGATCTATCAGGACGCCGAGACTTCTTTCGAACACGAGCGGATACCATATCATGATTCAGGTCTCCACCCTCTACAACCCGTGGGAAACAGTTCCTTCAAGCGAAATGGTGCCTTGAATCATGCAGCAGCTGGTCACGGCCGGCCTTCACCGTCCAAATCGTCGGCTACAGTGGCTTCTCCTCCGAGGGCTCTTCTGAACAACAACTTCAACCTCATCTCAATCCCTCCTCCACATCCAAGTAATGCAGTGTCCGCGTCACCGGTCAAGGGACCATCGCTCGGCACATACGATGCATCCGCTCTTCGGCGTCCACAGAAGGTCTTGTTCAGTACGTTTCCGAACCCGAGGCCTCTGGACAAGGAGAACTTCCACCCAATGCCACCGTCCAGTGAGAATTTCGCGGAGTTCCCAGATCCTATTACGACTCAGCGAAACTCTGTCAAGCGCGTCCTACTCGAAGGTCCAGCGCTCCGCGAGCGGCCTAGCAAGAGATCAAAGAAAGAAGAAGCGGTAACCCATCAGCTGCCGGAGCCTGAAGATATGCCCCTTGTCGAAGACGACGGCTCGAAGCCGCCATACAGTTATGCTACTCTGATTGGAATGGCTATCTTGCGCGCACCCAGTCGGCGTTTGACCCTGGCACAGATCTACAAGTGGATTTCGGATACTTTCTCTTACTACCACAATGCCGAGACTGGATGGCAGAATAGTATTCGCCACAATCTCAGTCTAAACAAAGCCTTCGTAAAACAGGAGAGGCCGAAAGATGATTCCGGTAAAGGGAATTACTGGGCGATCGAACCTGGCATGGAGGTGCAGTTCTTGAAAGACAGAGGACCACGTCGTCTCTCCGCTGCTATACCTGCTGCGGCTACCGGCCACTCTAAGAAAGAAGCATCTGCTCCCTGCGAGCCGTCTCCTCCACTGGGTGTCCGAATTGAACGTCTCACATCGACTGACCGCGAAATGAAACTTCGGGCGGAGCTAGAACTGTCCTCAGACGCAACGCTGCCGGCCTCGGACCCACCGTTGCACGAGCTGCAAGATGAGCAGGGCATGCCCCCTCCCTCGTCGCGCAACATCCATTCCTCGCCGCCACAACTGATTCATTCTTCTCCACCGGTCGCACAGCATACATCAATGGGTCTCCAAGGCACGCCGCCTCCCGTTCAAGGTGTTTCATCTACAGCGCAGGCCGTACGGTCCAGGAAGCGCAAGCTGCTCCAAGCAAATGACAGCGGATATTTCTCTTCGATTGAGTCTTCAGCGTCTAGACCACAGCCGGCTCGAAACTTTCTCAATTCCGACCTGGACATCGATCGTCCTCTTATCAAGCGTGGACGTGCTGAAGAAGAAATCGCACGTATCCGCCATTCTTCACATGATAGCCCCACCATGGCACGTGGACTCGTGAAGCAGTCTCTCACCTCTTCCTCGCCGCTCCGTCACTTCGACAGTTCACAGATGCTCCCTCCGCTGACGCCTATTGCGGCTATCAAGTTCCCTGCGAAGGCACCAAAGTCTGCATCTCCTAACACCCATTTGCGCAACCACAGGGACAAAGTCAAGGAACTGGTTGGCTCTCCGCTACGCAACGTAGGAATTTTGACCGATGACCTCCCATGGAGTCCTGCCTTCAACATCGACGACGAGTCATACGGGATGGACGAGCCTCGAATTGGGGCCCATGGGGAATTGGATATATTCGCCCCGAACGCGGAAGACATATTTTCCAGACCGTCATACCTCTCTCCCACCAAGCATTCGGCAAAGCGTCCTCGACTCGATCGAGCCAACACTACCGCAAATGTCTTGGGTGACGGCAACAACAATATTAACCATTTTGCTAGTCCTGCCGTCGTCGGCCGGGCGTTCACTGCGACGCAAACGCCCTATACCAATCTCTCTCCCAGCAAATCCTACTCCTTTCAGTCCAACATACTCGATCTTACCCAAGACGACATCTTTGATGGGGATCTCTTCATGGATGCGACGTCACCTGAAGACGATGTTGACATCCTGCGAGGCTTTCAGAAGATTGGCAAGGGAAAGGAGGACCACGTCTCCCCCAATCCTCGCCCCAGGCCGAAGCTTGGTGTGATCGGTAGAAGCTTGACCTCACGCTTCTGACTTCTTTCTCATTGTGCATGCAATAGCACCTTGAATAGCAGGATATTGTTCCTCGCGCACGAAGTCACGCATGGTTAGCGTTGATGACTGTATGCATTGATAATGCCAGCAATGTTTCTCTGGTTCGGTAATGGTGTTTAATGCGCCCATTTTCTGCTGTTGGTGTTCTTTGCGTTAGGGTTTGTTCTTGCTTTTGACTTCGCTCATTATTGACGCAGGCAGGAGGGGTATGCATGAATAACGGTGCTATTGATGAAGGAGACATGGCGCTCTGGCCTTGTTCTGGATGTTTCAGCATCGGCGCTTGGAACATTGGAAGTAGGCGTTCTGAGTCTGATCCATTCTTTGGTTAGAGGGCGTGGCGACGACCCCGCATCCAGCCATTAGGGGGGTAGCTCCTTGAGTTGACACAGTGTTTTCATGATTCGAAAAGATTATGTCGAGAACGACATGTGTGTGACTAGAAGAATAACAATGACAACCTGGTCAGGACTTATTTTGGTTCGTGGGATGCAGAAATGGGTATCATGCGAGCGCCTTGTTCCCTATAGCTTCCCAGTTAATAACGCAAAGTGCCAAGTGACCAAAACGCCTCGAAATGATGCCATCAATCAAGCCGTAGAGGCTGTTTGCCACGTAGTCGCCAGGAAACCCGTGCGAATGTTCCCACCCTAACGGCCCATGTGGACACTTAATCGCTTGAAGAACAACCTCTGCATCCGCAATTGACACATTCGATAGTCTGATCCTCCTTCAACTGCGCCTTGGGCACCCGACAGATGCAGGTCGCGTTGAAATTGGTCTCTTTGGTTTGTATGCAGCGCAGACAGCAAAGCTAGACACGGGCGGGTCAGTCCGGTACAACAATGTCTCGGATTTATGGTTGCCACGGAGGTCAGGACTAACCTTTTCGTACCCTTGTTTCTTCCATTTCGCAATCAGATTGGCGTCCGCGTACCCGTTCTTTAGGAGATAGTCGTACAGCTGCTTCGAGATGGCTTCTTTCTCGTAGTAGAGATCGTAGATGTAGCGCGAACCTGATGATTTTAGATCCATGTCAGCGACAGCCACGCGCAAAGGGGCAAAGGTACGAGGAGCAGTCTGCGGGGAAGCATACGCTGATGGCTGATCTGGAAAATGGGCCAGAGGACTTCGTGCTTCTTCTTGCCCTCATGCGAGGCACTCTCCGCATCCTTCATCTTATTGCTGAATTCCAGGAGCGTGTCTTCGATGTCTTCGAAACCGTCCGGCGGCGGCTTACGGTTTCGGCTGCTCCGAATCGGAGGCATGGCGGCGAGTTGCCTGGCGTCAGCTCTGTCGCAGCCCGAAGTAGATCAAGGGTGCGGACCGAAACGGTCAGTGATGGACGGTGCGAGTCTCTGCGAAACGCTGCTGGTTTTGCGGTGCTGACTCGGTGAGAGAGAATGGAGAAGGGTGGCTGTTGCATAAGGTACCAGCTCGCCAGGTAGAAGTTGAGAAAGTTCAGTCCGGCAAGAGCCGCAATTTGCGGTAGGCAAGGCAGGTCATACCTACAGGTACATATTTCGTACCTTTAGTCTGTTCTTGGCACTATCGTCCATCAACCATCGACCATCGACCGTCGACCGTCGACCCTCGGCCCCGTCGACTTCGTTTGGTCGACTAGAACTGGTATACGACTGCATTTTGTGGAGGCCTCCCATTCCTGGGCGTGGAACATCGCAAAATGGTGATCAATGCGACTTATCTGGCGCAAAGGACTCGCGCCTGTAAGTGACATCAAGCCCGACGGCTGATCGGGCTTTGAAGTCACGATGCTAACGTCTCCATGTCAGCTGTGAGCTGGAATGACGCGAAACAGCGGGTCATCAAGTCCTATCGAGACTGGCTCCGTTCGGTCAGTTTTTTTGGAATCTCCGGCGGCGGGAAGGATTTTGACACGCTGACTGTCGGATGCGACCAACAGGCTCCCGAAGTGCAGCAAATGTACGGTCTCAACCTTCCAGTCTCAGCTTTACGAACCAAGATCCGCCAAGAATTCGAACGGCATCGATACGTGAACCAGCTACCGGTCGTGGATGTGTTACTCTTCCAGTCACATGCAGAATACCAGGTATGTAGATGGCTGCTCCAGGGAAGTTGCATACGTTGCATGGGAGGAGCCTTACGGTTTGCAACCGGCACCGGCTAATGTTGTCCTGCCCCAGGAAACATTGAATTACTGGAAGCAGACGCCACAATTGCTCAAGTACTTTAGAGCAGAGGAGGACCCAAGAGCACGATTACCCAACAACTTCATGGCTGGCTTTTTGGAGGTGAGACACGCCACACCTCAGGTGGCAGGTTGGAATAATTTCACTAACTACGATGTCCAGGGAAGGAATTAGACCCGTGCGAATATTGAATAACCAAGCAATACAAACTGTATCCGAGCTCGCTCCGGTCCGCCAAATCCAATTGTGCCATGCGCCATAAATGCAGTATTTCCCGAGGCCCGCTATGATGCAGATGTGCCGAAAGTGTCCCTTGCTGCCGTGAATTTCTCCGTTACCACATCGCAGAGATCCATCAGATCATCGAAGCCCTTCTCCAATGCCTCGTACGCTGTTGTGCCCTCTAGGTCCATCGCAAGCGGTCGGTCAGCCGGGCGTGTATGGCCGTGGATGCGGTGGCTTCACTTACCGTAGGTCTGGATGCGAACGTTCATCTTGGCCTCGGAGGGATGTGGAATGGAGTAACCGCAGAATTCGACGTCGGGGCTATCGGGAAGGTCAGCGAGCCTAGACAGGTAAAGCGGGGTGTGTGTCTGCATGGAGCCAGCGTACTTTTTCATGATCATGTAGCGGAGAGCGTTGCCCAAAGTATGGTCCTCTCCTTCAAATTCAAAAGATGCGGCCGTTTCAGTAGCGCCAGGGAGCTAGAGTACGACAGTAGACATGTCAGCTACTGACGCTGTCTAGGTGATTGGGGAGCAAGAGACGGGCGGGAAACTTACGACGCGGATGCGTCTATCATCGGTGTCATACAGCGAAAGGGAGGCCTGGACGTCGGGCATGGCTTCATCGGTGGACGACGCCGCCGTTTGCGAAGGCATGCTTCTGGAGGACTGATTAGGACCGCCCTGTAGGGTAGGGTCGCAGTGCTATTGGCGTGGCTGATAATGCGAATAAGTACCTAAGGTAAGGTTCGTAGGAACAAATGGCAAGAATATTCAATGTGCGTAGGAGGTAAGGTAGTAGTAGTATCAATGATCTTCGGTCAAGTGGAATACCGTATGGACTGATGCTCTCGTCGAGGAAGGAAAATTCGGTGGTCGCTTATCTTATCGATCAGACGAATATGTAATATTTTCCGTCCATGTACTCCGTACGACGTACCGCACGGTAAGGTACCTTACCTTACCTCATACAGGCTGCACCGCTGAAGTATTCGTACTTGTATTTGTACTCTGTCCTCCGTCCTGCGAATCTCGGTATGTCATTCGTATCTCTCCCTCCCCGCTCAGCCTTACGGAAGGGTGCAAAACCGTGCAGAACTACCACACACGAACATTGAAGCTCAGTAAGGTAGGTAGGGTAGTAGTAAAGTAGTCGGGATTCAGCCTCTGTTCCTGTGCTCTTCCAGGGTCAGGGGAAACATTATATTCAACTCGTCTGTCTGATGTATCGCTACCTCCGGACCCAACAATAATAAATACCCAGTTAAAGGTTCATTGCTTCACGCTCATTCCTCCTCACGCCTGGAGGCTGACCAGTAAGTAATACGACGAGGATAATCCGATGTTGGATCAGTGGGACGCGGGCGCGTAGCAGAGTGCAGGAGAGGGTACCACGTCTTGTAGGTGTAAGTTTTCTCTGATTGGACCGTTCGAGTGAGGTAGGTGTACTTATCGCGGGATGGGGAACTTGTAATCCAATTCCGTACGAGTACTACTTCGTGCCAGCTGCCCCTCACGAGTCTGCAAACTACTACTACTGTCTCAGCCTGGCGGTTGTTGGTGGTCCTTAAACTATTAATATTTCTCTTTTCGTCCCTTTGGCCCTGCTGTGTGCCCCTTTTCTGCTCTCTTTTCTCTTTCTTCTTTGGGCCTGACATCCCGACTATTCATTCCTTCCATCTCTTCGGAAGACGACCAAATTTTTTATCTATCTGTTCAGGGTACTTTGAGCAAAAACAATGGCAGCATGGTGGTATTTCGTTGTAGGGTGAGTACGGGGTACGAAAGCAGGGGCCCAAGGGGAGGAGGAAGAGGGAGAGGAAGAGAGGTCCGTGGTGAATCCCTGACGGCGGCTTCGTTTCTGACACACGCCGACTTGCCGCCTTGGCCAGTTCTCGGTTCGCTAAGGCTTCGCGCGCGCAGCTCCGTGTTGGTTGGGCCCCTTTTTAGCCACCATACACACTCTCTCACACCGAGTACGGTCGGTAGAAGGAGACATGGAAGGAGAAGTTCTTGAAGACGTTGAATCGACATCAAGGTAGTCAGTCGTGCTCGACCACAAAAACATAGCCAAGTGTACGAGTGGTAAGGCCATAAAGTGATAGAGTAGGCAGGTGTACCTTGTCTTTTTACTCCTATCCTATCGTACCTGTAGCTTCGTAGGGCGTGGTGACTTTACCTAGGATAGGTACCTTCCTTACCTAAACATCTCAATCTCAAGCAACCGTCTCCCCCCCGTTTCGAAACCCACACACACTCACTCCACACGCTCGTTCACTCACAATCTACACGCACACTCCCTCACGACCCTTATACCTCCTCGGACAATTTCCTCTACCATCCTCCATTCCACCCTGCTTCACTCTTCTTCCCCTCTCGACGCAATTAACTGAAGCTCCCTTGCGCGCCACTTCACCCCCTCCTCTACCCTCCCTCTCCTTGCCTTCCCGTCCTTGACCTCGCCTCCGTTTCCCTTCCCCGCTTCCTCCTGTTGCTCGATCTTCCAGCCACCTGCCGTCTACCTTTCGCGGAGGAGACCGTTGCCTGCTGGTCTTTTGGTGCCGCGGATTGACCGCAACTGCTGCGAGGCTGGCCATTATCGACAAGGATAGGGCGACCGCTGCTTCCAGCACCACATAGCCAGCTTGCCTCACGGTCACCGTACCTGGCTTGGGAACAAGAGGAGAGAGCGAGAGGGCAGTAGACGGGACAAGATCGCAAAATCCTCAGCATTGGAATATACCGCCTCGTCAACCCCACTACGCGGAGACCATGTCTACGGCGGTAGCGGTTTCTGTCCCCGCCGCACCAATTGCTCCCCGTTCGGCCGATCCGACCTTGAGTCCTCGGACAAGGCCCTTGGTCGTGCCCTCGCCACGTCCTTCTAGGAGCTCACCGGTGACTGACTCTCCGCCAGCCGGGGCTTTCGGCGCGACAGTGGATAATACCCCAGCCAAATCGGCGACTGACGAGAAGACATCGCCTTCAATGTACGTAGTGCACATCCGCTCGCTGCCTATCATCCATGTGAAAGCTCAAGGCTAAGTTTGACCAGTTCGCGGAGCAATAATGCGCCAAAGATCGTTGTGAAGAAGGAGAATCCTTCGTCTCCCGAGCTTCCGACTGCACGACATCGGCCCAGACGCCTCGACTTGTCTCTCGGTTCGTCGACCAGCCAAGCACCCACATCGGCGCGGCAGTCGACAGGTCATTTAACCTCCAGAGAGACTGCCGGTATGGCGATGCAGGATGTTGGCCTGGCTTGCCTGTCACCAGGATTTTCCACCCAGGACCCGGCCATGCGGGAGCAGCTACAGCGGAGCATTTCAGTGCGAGATCAACAGCGGAGTATTATCGAATCACGACTGCAGAAAACCGCCAAATCCAGTGACGGTGGTGAGGGGCTTAGGCTGGGAGATCAGGCGAACGCTTCGTTGAAGACACCCTCGACGTCAAGGAGGAGGGCCCCTCCAGGTTTATCCATCGTTCCTCCGTCACATGAACAGTTCGCGAACGAGCGCGTCATCCAATCCGCCCCGCTCAATCAAACGTTCACAGGACGCCATCAGCCGCATCCCCTGACGCGCCACGTCGGCCACCCCTCCTCCCACCTTTCTAACACCTCGCACATCCACCACCTACCTGCTACCCAGACCAACAATCGTCTTCCGCCGCTGTCAGATGTCTTTGGTGCTTCGGAAGGCCTGGTCGCGCACCGAGACGGACCCCCTCGACCCAGCTTGCCACACACCCAATCCGGATCAGTCTCGTCCCATTCCATCCACAGGTCCGGATTCCCCTCGCCCGGTCTACTTCCCGGTGGGAATCAACCACAGCCGCCAGAGAGACCGCGGGAATACCGGTCAGCCGAAGAGGCCGTGGCACTGCTGTCTGGCGGGCGTGAAGATCTCCTTCCTAGGATCGTGCACTATGGCGGCCATCAGCCGCCAACTCCTCCTTCCCCCCTTTTAGGCAACAATGCTACAGGAAATAAGATTGGACCATCTAATGGCGAATTCTTGCACACTGGTGCTCGGCGTCGAACTCGTGCTGAGTACGAAGGGGACAATGGGAGCCCACCACTTGGCGGTGGGCCGGACGCACGTCGCGGACCCTTTGGCGAGGGCAGGAGTAGCCCGGAAACGCAGAGGCGGAAAAAGGAAGAATTCCTTTCTCTTTGTTCCCAAGCCTGGGATTTGTTCCACTCATGAAAGGTTGTTTCCTTGAGTAGTGGTTTATCATCCTCTGGGTTCGCGCTCTTGCAACGATTTGGCCGCGGCTACCTATCAGGTGGCATGTAATCCACAGCTGTGGCCTTGGCCTGTTGAACTGTTTCGAGCGCTGTGGCAGTTTTCACGAGAGAAGCATGGGTTTATGTAGAGCACGGCACCTGCTAATTGGGATTTCTGCTTGTGTGTGTTTAGAGGCAAGGGCATTTGACTGGGAGGAGTAATATAGGTTGGATGACCGATTAGGTTGTTACGTTGCTTGTTTCTTCCCGTATCTCTCGCATCGCCTTCTCGGATGCTTTCTTCGTCTAATCATCTGTATTCACAAAAGATGTCCTCGGTAACTTCGTCTCCGGGTCTTCGCTGATAGCTTGCTTGACAAGGGATGGCCGTTCGCCGCATCACCCCAGATGGGCAACATTTTTAGCATTGTGAGGTGGTCGAAGTCACGTCGCCCTGCCAGCAGCGTAAGCGCTGTATTGCCCTCCCACCCGCCTCCAATCTACTCCTCAACCGTAGGTCCCTCCTGCAGGGGAGGTAGGGTGTAGTGTCCCACAGATTAGTCGGATCTTTCCACAGGGACCGCACCAAAGAGGCTAGAACAGCTTGAATGCCGTCAAGTGTAAGCTTCACGACACTTGATCGTCGATGGATCTCCTTGCCGACGGCATGTTCTTCCTCTCCTTTGCGGCCTGCTTCTTCCGCCGTCGTTCCACGACCCGGTCCAGTTGTGCACCTTTGAGGTGGCCATACCGCTCGACCAACGCCAGGCGCTTTTGTTCCGCTACCATTTCGGTCAATGGATGAATTCAGCACCGCAATGGTGGACTTGAACCTACATTTCTTGAGATAGAACGGTTTCTTGCCTTGCTTGATTAGCTCCTTCTCCTTTTTCCTGTGCTCCCGTATGATCTCCTGTTCTTTGTCTTTGGCTTCTTGTGCCTTCTTCTTGGATTCCTAACAGATCATCAGCACAGCCGTCTCTCTGAAATTCAGGTGCGGGGTTTGTACCATGGACATCAGAGCCCGCTTGAGCTGCGATTTCCGGTCTTCTGCTTTGGTCTTTTTGAGTTCCTCTTTAAGCAGGCGTATCTCCTCCTCCCGGTAGTCCTGCAGAAAGGAATAATTCCTCTTGACTTTCAGCTCATCCACCCTTCCCGTTGCTGGATCAAATCGCGGGTCTCTTGGCACACGTTTTGCCAATGGAACAACCTCTCTCTTGCGCGAGACGGCCCTCTTGCTGGACATCTCTGCTGGTGCGTGCTTGCTGGTGCGACCCATTTCGCGGGTCGTTGAGGAGTTTCCAGAGCGCGCGGGCTTACCCTGTCCTGTTCCCTCTGTCTTGGCCGACTTGATTTCGTGCAGCCTTTCCTTCAATGATCTGATAGCGTCGTCGTGTGCAGCGGGCTCGTCAGATCCTCTTTTCCTTTTGCCCAACGATGCTTGCGCCTTGGCGAGCGCGCCGAAGGATATGGAGCCAAGGTCATCTGTCAATGAAGCGGATGGCTCTGCCTCCAGGTCCTCGTCCTATTGTTGCGTTAGTACACCATATCTAGCTTTTATTCGGGACGTTAACGGACTTCTTCCTCGGTATCCGTCTCGCCATCGGGCCCTTCCTTTGAGGTCTGGGACGCTGCGTCGGTGGAGGCATCGTCCGACGACAAAGCTTCGCCTGAATCTTCTGCCTCCTCGCTGGATGCACGGAGTGCCCTTACCCTCCGCTCCAGAAGAGTGCGCGATGAATCTTGAGGCATGATGCTTGAGTCGCTGCTTGGATGGCGGTCGTGCTGGAATTGTAGTCAAGGGCTGGTGCAACTGCAACCTTGCCTACCAGGCTCGCAGGTATTGTTCCATGTGGAAATCTCCTAACTGACCGGAGGCGCTAAGGTACACCGTGTACCGCCGCTTCCGCTTATCGACCACAAGCGAGTGTCTGTGGGCATGGTTCAGCCTTGCAGCCTTCCCTTATCTTATCAGCGAGCACTTTCCATTATTGATTGTACGTACCCCCGTACGGTACGAAGGAAATACGGTATATATCTTTTACCTCGTAATTTAAGGGTCGCTCAATCCTATCGTCAACCCAACCCTCTGCCACACCCTCCGCTCGCCGTCTCTCACCCTGTCCATCATTCACCTCCTCCTTGGCTGTGTACTTAACCTCCCTGGTTCTCTGCTGCCCCTCTCCTTACGTTGACAGTTCTTGCCACTTTCCTCTTTTTCATTTCGCTTTTCTTCTTCTCTACCACCTCGTCTCATTGCAGGGCCCGAGCAGTAATGGCAGGACAGTGCCAGGTACTGTCCCACCAAATGCCGTAGCGCTCCTACCTCAGTGAACAAGGACCTCAAGTTTCTTTCCTACCTCTGGAATGCGCCCGCTCTCCTGCAGGAGGACTTTCCGTTTCACTTTCACCTCGGGCACCCCACGGCTCTGCCGGTCGCACTCGCTCACGGACATTCCAGCGCGCACCATGGCTAGTGGTGGGTTTGAGAAGGGCATCATCGCTGCTAAGCCACAGAAATCGGCGCAAGCTACGGATGGTTTCGGAGAATTGGATTTGCTACGGCTTCAGACCCTCAGCTTGTCCGGGGCGGAAAGTGAAAGGAAGGAGACTCCGAGCAATCAGCCTTCCAAAACACCACCTATGCGGAGATCCGCACGACTCGCCAAACGTGCCATAGCTGGCACAAACGCTCAATCCAGCACTGCTCTGAAGGTTGACCCCAAGAATAACTTTCCTTCCACACCCGGCTTGCACTTGCGGTTAGTTGACTTCCAGTTGACCCTTGCACCTGACACGAGCTGATGACGCAGGGCTACAACGGGACGGAGAGCCAGGACGCCAGATGCTAGACCATCTCGAGACTCTAAGCTACCGGCCACCGTAACGCCCGTCTCGGCCCCAGTGCCGAGTGAAGCCTATCTCCTGCGGTCCCATGTACAGCCAAGGGCGCTTGCGCAGCCTCAAAAGCTCCTGTTGATCCTCGACTTGAACGGGACGCTAGTGCATCGGCCAGATCGGAAGCGCTCAACACACATTGTCGCGAGGCCCTTGTTGCCGGCCTTTTTCGACTACATACTGCAGCAGCACTGCGTCATGGTTTGGTCAAGTGCCAGGGAACAGAACGTTCATGCAATGTGTAATCAAATTTTCGACTCCTCTCAACGTGATAGACTTCTTGCGATCTGGGGCCGCAACACCCTGGACCTGACAAAAGCCCAGTACAATTCTAAGGTCCAAGTTTATAAGCGCCTGGAGAAAGTATGGAGTGACGAGAAAATCGCTGCAGCTCATCCAGAGCATGGGAGTGGACGCCGATGGGACCAGACCAACACCGTTTTGATTGATGACAGCTCTCTCAAAGCTGCCGCTCAGCCGCACAATCTGCTGCTGATACCCGAATTCGTGGGCTTGAAGGAGCAGATGGAGAATAACACACTCGAGCGAGTAATACGTTATCTTGACTTCCTCAAGCGTCAGGACAACGTCAGTGCATTCATTCGCCAACAACCATTCGAGCTCAATGCGGACCTCGGCTCGAGCGGTGCATTCGTGGCCAACCAGACAGAGAAAGCTGGCACACGGGAACACTGATCCCTACCTCTCGGGAGTGGCCATTACCACGGATAGGTACACAGACGCGAAACCAAGATCCTCGGTCGACAATTCAGCAGCAGGAGCAGCTCGACTGACTTAATTTGATTGTCTGCAGTCCAGAATCCTATGACCTTGCCAGGACATGTTGTCAGTCTTAATCAGAGAGGCGGCTCAATTGGAAGACTTCAGAAATTATATAGGAAGATCTTCCTTCTCGGTCTGCTCATGGAAGCTGATATGACAATGTCGGGACTGACGGTTGGCTCCGTAGCAGAAACACTGGCGATACTGTGTTGATGGCATGCATGCCACACAGCTACCGCAGACTACCATCGACTCCCGGTCTGTGGTGAAGTCCAGGTCCGTCGAGCTTGGAATGCTCCAAGATACATTGGACTTCGTAGAAGCGGTGGACTATCTGAACTTTTCCGCCACGATTGCATCAGGGTACTCAGAGGCCAATCACCGCGGCTGGTTGATTCTGGTGGATCTGTGTCCAACCTTTGGTGCGGAAAGTTCAGTCACGCCATTTGACGAAGACTTCATCAGTCCTGTCCG
Source organism: Symbiotaphrina buchneri (assembly GCA_001599915.1). NCBI lineage: Eukaryota > Fungi > Ascomycota > Symbiotaphrinales > Symbiotaphrinaceae > Symbiotaphrina > Symbiotaphrina buchneri. The sequence goes on from BCIG01000018.1 coordinate 542,721, forward strand.
ACGTTAGCTTAGCCAATAGCATGAAGTTTCACACGGGTCATACCGGAATCGCTGCGTGCACGAAGAATCTGAGAAGTCCATTCGTATTCCCTCGCCATATGCCAGCAGTCCTGCGTGTGCGATCATTATTCCATTATCAATGCAGAACCTCTCGTCGGTTGCGAAAACACTACCACCCCTCTCTGCAGCCATGAGGCCCATCATCTCTTGCAGACGCTCGTTGCAACCGACACCACCAACGATTAGGACCTGGTTAGATCCGACATGTGCCATTGCTCGCTCGGTTATCTCGACTAGCATGGCATATACAGTTTCTTGTAGAGTGAAACATAGGTCCTCTGGCGTGATAGGCTCTCCCGTCGTAGGATCAGTCCGCGAAGGATTTGCTTTCAGATCAGCCGCGATCAGGTCTATTGAGGCGAGTATGCCGGAGAAGGAGCAATCCATGCCCTTCACCGCGTAGGGTAGGTCAAGGAGATGCTTGCCTCTGAAGGTTATATAAAAGCATACATTAGGATTTGTCTTTGTTCAAGGAATCTGTTAGGCTTACCTTTTCGCCATCTGCTCAATGTTATAACCAGGAGCGGGATCATTCGAGATCTCCAATGTTCGAGCAAAGCGATCCAAGCAATTGCCGACCGCGATGTCAAGTGCCTCACCAAATATTCGGTATCTGAGCATCAAACTTAACAGAAGTACTCTACCCGGAATCTGAACTCATATCGTACCTCTGTTCAGCATATGCAATGACCTGAGTGTTTCCACCGCTAACATACAGGACCACGGGATTCTGCGCGCCGGTAATTTCTCTGCCCATCTCGATATCTGGTACTTGGTCAGTCCTGATATACAGTATGCGAGGGGACAATTGAGACTCACGCCCTACGCAGTGATTGACGCCTATCAAATCCTTGCCCCAGAGCAGGCTCAGCGTTCTGGCGGCCACAGCAACGCTCTGCAGAGGCGCACCCATTCCGGGGCCCTTCGTATAGCATATCACATCGATGTCCTTGAGTGAAACACCTGCTTCCTTGAGAGCCTGCTTGACTAGTTTGACGACCCAGGAGCGATGGTGTTTAGCAGTGTCCTTGGGGAGGAACCCCTCTCCCGGCGGTGAGACGAATGTATGACGAATATTGGAGAGGATCTGCGCGGGACTGCCTTTGCCAGAGTGAAGGATGATGCCAACTCCCAGCTTATTGGCCGAGCCCTCAAGCCCAATAGCGATCATGGTGTAAAAGAGGTGAAGGAGACGTCTCTTTTTTGACTGGAGGACGTGGTTGATGTTGTTATCACCGTCGAGTCTACATTTTCTGCCGGGCTGTCGGACGCTAGGCGTTCACCGACTTTGCATTTGCCGTAATTAATTGGATAGCAAGGACTTCGGGTTGTGGGGTACGAAGTACAAAGGGAATCGCCGAACTTTACTATGATTATTACCCCAACCTAAGGTACGGTAAGGTCAATAATTGGGTCTCTCCTCTCTTTTCTCCCTTCATCTTTTCCTGCGCAGTCCCTGATACACTCCCGCTGGGCCCCTACTCAGCTCCTCTACTTGGGTGAAGAGCCGATTGTAGTCTGTCTGGCTTATCTTCCAGATTCCGTCCCCTCCGCGAATTCTGCCATGGTTCCACAAGATGACTTCCGAGCGAAGTCCGACGCTTTCATCCGCTGGTTGCTCGCCCATCCATCAGCATCAATCAACCCCAAGATAGCACTGGCGGACATGCGTGCCCACGCAGCAGGCCGTGGCGTAGGTGCGTTATTAGGTTCATGTGTACCTTGCGCTCCGATCACACCAGGGTCTGTTAAACTGACTCGGTTTTGTTATCTCTCCAGTCGCCCTAGCCCCACTGGACGAAGACGAGGAGCTGTTCTCTGTCCCACGCACGAGCGTCATGTCCGTCGAAAATTCAGAATTACCTTCAAAACTTCCCGATATCTTCCAGGAACTCGACCCATGGCTGGCTTTGGTCTTGGTTCTCATGTACGAATTCTTGCTCGGCCCCGAGTCCCGCTGGAAGCCATATTTCGATATCTTACCTGACACTTTTGATACCCTCATCTTCTGGTCAAAAGAGGAGCTCGATGAACTGCAAGGCAGTGCTGTCTTGGACAAGATTGGCAAGGCCGACGCAGACGGAATTTTTCGAGCCAAGCTCTGGCCCGTTGTGAAGGACCATCCTAGGATTTTTAAGACGACGTCGATGCCGGAACTCGACGAAACAGCGGCTGTAATACTGGCACACCGCATGGCCTCTGTCATAATGGCCTATGCTTTTGATATTGAAAGCTCTGCAGAGTCTAAAGAGGTGGACGAGGAGGGCTACACCTCCGAAGTTGAAGATGAAGATCTACCTAAGGGGTTGGTCCCTTTGGCAGATATGTTAAATGCCGATGCTGACAAGAACAATGTACGCCGCTCGGACTCTCATACAGCTGAACCTGTACAAGGTTACTAACGTTGAAGCAGGCCCGACTGTTCTATGAACCGTCTTGTTTGAGCATGCGAACTTTAAGACCAATCAACGGCGATGAGCAATTGTACAATGATTATGGGAGTTTGCCTCGTTCCGACATGTTGCGACGCTATGGATATATTACCCCAAGTTACGCTCAATACGATGTGGTAGAAGTCAGCACCGATATAATAATCAATGTGGCTGCCGAGAAGGCCGGCTTTGACGCAGACGAATTGCAAGCCAGAGTACGGGGACCTATCTTACCAGCATTGTTCTGGGACTAACTTTCGCTAGGTGGATCACTTGCAAGATCAGGGCGTTTTAGAGGATGGCTATGATCTCTGCCACATGACAGAAGGCGCCCAGTCGTTCCCCTCGGAATTGCTGGCGCTCATCAATACGATCCTGCTTCCTGGAGATCATTACGAGAGACTTGTCGGGCGTGGATCTCTACCCAAGCCTACGGTCTCCGCCGCGGTTTCAGATGTCCTCCGACAGGTTGCTATCAAGCGCCGGTTGGACTATCCCACTACTATAGAAGCTGATTAGTCAATGCTGGAAGACCCATCGCTGCCTAAACGAAAGCGGCTTGCCATAGAAGTACGTCTGGGAGAGAAACAAATCCTTGAAGAAGTCATTCGACTTGCTGAGCAGGGCTCGATAGCCACGGCTGGCAATCGGAAACGGAATGAAGCCCACGATTAGCAGGGCGCTAAGAGACAGAAGCAAGCTTGATATTGAACACGCAATCCAATGTCACTATATTTCTGGACCGGGTTTAGAACTGCTGCACACAATTTCCCGCTGGACACAGTCACTAGAGCACATGTGAGGAACGTTGAAATGTTTCCATATCATTTCAACTCTAATATACAAGCTCCATGGAGCTGCTGACGCTTTCTATCCCGTTCTTCGACGCCATCGCGGAATATGGTACAACAAATGCCCTAGTTATCAGGGGAAGAGTGACTCCCGAAACGCCGTATGCATCAACTTCATTCCCGGGTCCAGGCTTGATTTGCTGCCTTTGTACCCAAACAATGGACAGCTCCAACACGATGAGAATAAACAAGGGATGCGTTTCGGCCTCATAATCACGAGGAACCGGCTTGCGGCGTCGCCTGTGCTATAGCACTATCAAGCTGAGAACGTCGCACAGCTTGAGCTTGGGCCGCGTGATGAGCTGCATCGCGGTTTTGAGCGAATATAGACGCACGATACCGCATACTGAGTGGATTATAGGGGTCTATCCTGTATATCTGTGGATCATCTTCGTCATCCTGATCGTACTTGTACCTGTCAAGCACCATATCATCGATCCCTTCAGTCGACAGCAACCGCCAACCTCTTCGATCTATCATCATGCGTCCGCCTCTGCCTATTCTTCGACGAAAAGAAGGTTGGCACGCCAGCGGCCCGTCGAATGAAGGCGACGAGTAGCGCACCGGGACAACATTCTCTCTACCATGAGATGGTGATGCAGTGGCTTGCAAAGCGTCCATCGGACTCCCCGAAGACGCTGATCCGGGAGGCGTAGGTAAGTATTGCGTGATGGCCGTCCGAAAACCTGTGCTGAACTCGTCTTCGGGAGGTGGCGTCAACGGCGCCAATGTCATGTCTGTATATCCCTTGTTCCACATTTTGTGCTGTGTTATTTTATTTTCAATCTCCCGTTTTATCTCGTTTTCTTTTTCTGCAAGTGTATCCTGCAGTAACACGAGGTCTGCTTCCGGTGGTCGGCCCTCTGGACGGCCGGGCAAGCGCAACTGAGTCGTGCTTGGCCGTTGGCCCTGCGTTGGTTCAAGGGCTTTCTTTTTCTGCGGCTGCACCATGTGAGCCAACAATCCAGCATTGATATGGTCGGGGAAGCCCACCTTCTGGGTGATCAAATCTTCGTCATCTCCTTTGATGCCAAGCTTTCGCTTGGTCTCCTTAACCTTCATGTGTTGCTCGAAGATTTGTCGGTCTACAGCAAGCACCTCTCTCCGAGTCATTTCTCGTTGTTTTACCATTGCAACCAGTTGCCTCGCATCTTCTAACTCTTTCCGGAGCTTCTTGAGTTTCTCGGTGCTCTGTGCATCACGGCCACGGGTCTTGCGGACTTGCCGCACTTCCCGGCGGCGGAAACAGACATATGGATCCGCATCGTCGGTATCTTGGCCAGTCTCAAACTACTTGTGGTTGGCAATGGTCCTTCAAGAGGGGTTACAAAGTGGGTTTCTCACCTTAAGCTCCGGCGTCAGACTCCTGTTCCCCCTCTTGAGCCGCTGAGACTTCCAATGCTCATAGATATCTTTGGCAAAGGCTCTTGCGTCGTCAGGCAGGGTGTCGTCAAACGCAGTTACCATGTCATCATAAGACAGCACAGCGGTGTTATCTATGGAGGCGTATGGCTGCTTGGAGTGGGAGGTCTGTTCGAAGAAGTTCATCACCTCCTCAAACTGATCCTCCGAGCACTGAGAGCTGGCCGGTCTCCCAGCATTCAAGGACTTGAGAAAGGCCTCATCCTCACTCGTCATACAATAGGGACATCCGCTGCAGTCCTCGACTGTGGAGGAGAAGCGAATATATGTCGCAGGTTGGGAGAAGCGGAGGGGATATAGTCGGTCATATTGGATCGAACTCGCGATGGCGTCCGGTGTTGGGATGTAGATCTGAGCAACCTTTCCGCCGATGGCAGCCGCCTGCGAAGCCGAGATGGCTGCTTGAAGATGATGCTCCTAGACAAGGCGAACGGAGTCAGCACATCCAACCTGCATCTGCTAGATCTGATATGTTCACAAGGTATGTCACGTGACACTTCCGAAAAGGGGAAGGCGTGGGCACAACGAGCGGGTATGACCTACGATCTCCTCGCCCTTCTCGACGCCCGTCTCAACCTTTGGTATATTTCGCTGTGCATCGTCGTCGGCCTTTTCGACCTGGTCCTCACGTAGGATCTGGAGGGTTTGTTTGGTGGAAAGCTTGCGTTGGCGGAACCGGGGTTGCGTGGAGCGCGTCATGGGCGGAGGTGGTATTATGGGAAGGCCAGGTGGCCGGTGGACGACATGAGAGATGTCACCGCGACCAACCAGGGCAAAATGGGTATCGATCGAAAGCGCTCGAGCCGAGAATGTGTAAAATCGCGTTGGAAACGGCGGCCGATGGCTGGACGGGATGAAAACGAAGTTTTTCGCTCGTCCAGTGAGCGAGGTGAGGTTGCGGAACTGGCGCGAGATACTGGTGTGGCAGCGGGTGTTCGCTCCCTTCCTTTGCCCACCACGGCCGACCGCAACCCTCGGCGCCCCAGAGTCCACCCACCCAGCCAATCACCGACACTCGCTTCTGAGCGCCTTGCCCGAGCCGGAATGGTGCAATACCCCAGTCATCCGATGGTGATATCAATCATCAATCAACCGTAACAATAACCAGTGATGGATGATCAGGTAGTACGAAGCAGTACAGTAGTACGAAGCAGTACAGGCTGCTCCTCAGTGAAGACAGGTAGACGCACTGCTGAAGTAGCGACACCAACTTCAGGCTACAATTTGCCAGTCTAGGTAGATACAAAGTACTCAGCTTTGGGATAAGGTACCTGTAGGTAGGAAGGTGTACACTCACCACTTAGAAATACCGGTGCAAATGGATGGAAAGCAGGGTAACCTCCTTATGGTCCAAGTAGCTTACTATTATACTGTACAGCAATGCAGAATAATTGTGATGATTTCATCCGAAACTACTGTTGCCGCCTAAGTTGAGGTACGTTAGGTACCACGTACGGTGCACAGTGTATTCGTAGGTAAGGTACGTAGGTGTATTTTGTAGTGCTGGATTGGCCACAACCTTTCAAAGCTACTTGTACTGAGGGACAAGGGATTTGCCGTGCTCAGCTCTCAACTGCTTCAAAGGTTCCCCTCCTTCTCAACCAACGGCCCCAAGCTACCATCACCACTCCCGCTATCACCATTACCTCCAGCCCATAACCCGTCGCCACTCGTCATCATGGGGAACGCCAACTCTCAGATGCTGGAGAATATTGTGCAGGGCTCGAATTGTAAGAGGTTTGCCCTCTCCGACCCTCTGCTCCTGGCTACTGACGAGAACGAATGATGTGCAGTCGACCGCGATGAGGTCGACCGCCTGCGCAAGCGCTTCATGAAACTGGACAAGGTCTGCAATGTCCAACTTACGCCTCCAGCGCTCTCCAATACAGGCCCCGCTCACTGATGCGCGATGCCAGGACAATTCAGGAACGATTGAGCGGGATGAATTCCTCAGCCTGCCCCAGATCTCGTCCAACCCTTTGGCCACCAGGTACGCTCGCTGGCGGCGGCCGCCACAGGCCCATTGCTCGACCCTTTTGCTCACCTTGGACTCTTGTCTCTTCCAGGATGATCGCCATTTTTGACGAAGATGGTGGGGGCGACGTGGACTTTCAGGAGTTCGTCTCCGGGCTCAGTGCGTTCTCAGGCAAGGGCAACAAGGAGGAGAAGCTCCGGTTCGCGTTCAAGGTGTACGATATCGACAGGGACGGCTACATCTCCAATGGCGAGCTCTTCATCGTGCTGAAGATGATGGTGGGCAGCAACTTGAAGGATCAGCAACTACAACAGGTCCGTGGCAGGCTGCACCCGAGCGCTAGAAATCCCCTTCATCGCTTGTGCCATTACTTTGCCTTGCTTGCTAGAGAGCTCGGCCTGGATCTATTGCTGACTTGCACTGTACGGCTGCAGATTGTGGACAAGACCATCATGGAGGCTGATCAAGACCGCGATGGAAAGATCAGCTTCGAGGAGTTCACGAAGATGGTGGAAAATACAGACGTATCCATGAGCATGACCCTTGGTAAGTTCTCCTACATGCGACAGCTGATATAGTTTCGGGGGCGCAAAGCAAGAGCTTTGACGTTCCGGCATGGTTTCGCCATATGTTTGGGCTTTATGAGATCTCTTGTGCTTGAATTCTAACATATGCTCAGATGCATTTTAAACCAACTATATTAAGCCAAGTCCATGACTTTATGCGCGCGTGGGGGAAAGCTGAGAGAAGGGACCAATGGGTCGAATCGGCCATGGAGAAGATAGGGTGGAAGGGGGCCATTTGGAACAGTCTATATGATACCCGATTAGGTAGCGCTCGCGCTCCCTGTGTCTTGCCATTGCTCGACTAGATACGGAGCGGACCGTGACGCAAAGGAACGTTTTGGTGGTAGCTTCCGCTATACATTCGCCCCGGTCTCGCCCTCCCCCGTGCTCTTGCATCGTCCTTGTCCCTATAACCGCTTCAAGACAGGACCTGTTATGGCCCGAGGGTGTGGTCATATCTGCCAGGGGAAGGTGGAGTTCGGGGTCCGAGCCTCGGGCAGCCTGAGCCTCTTGAGGAACGGGGCGATTAATACTACGGGTGTTACTTTACAAGATTGACGTACAGACAAAACAATACATATAATCCACCCCAACCGTGCACCGCGCCAGACCGTCGGTCGCCTCGTACGACCACGCCAGGGTTATTGCACAGATTAGTGCAGTACTTCGTACAATGCGTCCATCAAGACCCCCAGGACTCACCGCCCGGCTTCCCTTCTCAAATTCCTGTGATCCTGCCACATTCGAGCAGTGGAAATCTTCCAGAGTACGCGGCCACCAACGGGATAGTTGTCCGCTTAGACCAGTTCCGCAGCTGCCTGAACTGTTCGCCGTTCAACCCTAGTGCCACCGTCTGTTGACTCTTTATACATTACCAATACAATGATGCCGGCGGGGCCCAGATATTCACCAGCCAGCTGGTTGCGTACGGCCCCACCCCGCCAAAGAAGGCCCTGAAGCAATCTACAGTGCACCACACGCCCCGCTCTTGTGCACCCCCTTGCCCTGTAAACTTCCAGTCGGCCTCTATTAATTGTTACAAAGGAAAAGCTGCGTGACCGCGGGATCCACATTGTGGGGCATTCTAGCGACCTGGAGACGATGGGCGCGCCCGCCGCAGCGGCGTTGACGACTGGCCTGCTTGTGTATTGGCGCCGAGGTCATTATCCACGAGCAGCGTCAGGCAATTCACCAGCACTGCCGTGTTATTTCTTAGTTTCATGTTATGTTTTTCACATGCACCGCAGCGGCCAAAGAGGACACTCACTTGTGACGATCTCTTCCTCCCATACACCCATCTGATAGTCCACCAACCCATATCTCTCCATACCATCGCACAGACGGACAAGCTCTGTTCCCATCCTCTCAAGGAATGTCTCCGTAAGGATGTTTTGCGGTGGGACAGGTCGACGGCCTGTTTGCAATATTTCTTTGGTCATATCGTATTGTCGTTGGAGCGTGGCAAGCCAGCAGGTATTGAACTCATCCCAGAGCTTGAGACGGTCGTCCTGGAGTTCTTGCTCATCCCGGACAAGGCCTGCAAGTCGACTATGAGACTCTGTGTACCATGCTAATGAGGGGTCCCGGGGCACTCACCTAGGTCTACTGCATGGGACAGGAGCCACTCCGTAACCTCCAAAAGCGATCGACCTGCCTCGGGCAGTCTGCCTGCTTGCGTGTTCTCAAATGTCTGTTTCAAGATGGTCTGGTACTGGTTGTAGGCATCGTCGTAGCTCGAGCTCTCCTCTCCTGATGGCTGCGGGGCCAACGTCTCATGCGAACTACTCGGCGGATATACGGGCATTCCCGGTGCGTAAGAGGCCACGAGACCCGTCCGACCCGGTACGTCCTGCTGGGTGTAGGGCAGGGATGGAAAAGAAGGAGTTGCATAATGCGCAGGCACCGATGGTCCAGAAACGCCAGTCGGCTCGCTTGTAGAAAAGTACCGTGGCACGCCGGTGAACTGGCTTCCAAGTGCTTCGACTGCTGCTGACTGCCGCGGCGGGTACGGTTGCACAGGGTCGTACGGTAGACTCTGCGATGCCTGTTGCGAGAGAGTATACATCATACTCGGGCCGTACTGAGTGAACGTCTGCTGTCGCTGTGTTTGTTGTCCGTATTCCTCGGGGTACTGCATCGAGCCGCTCGACAGAGACGGTGTGGCAAATGGTTGCCCGCCTGTGTACCCATAACCATAACCTTGAGGACCTGGCTCTCTCGGCGGGGGTGCCATCACGGCCGGCGGACTTGATGGGAGCATAGCCGGCTGCCTGAAGCGGTCAGCTGGGTGGTCTGCTCCCGGACGCATGATGCTCGGACGATCGTCCAGAGGACCTGGATGGAAGGCAGGTGGTTCATCTTGCCCCTGATGTCGGCCGTCTCCTTCCATGCCCCAGCTTCGAGCCGGACGCGTTGTCGGCGCCGGAGGTGCGACGACAGACGCAGGCAGCGCTTTGGGTGACAATGGCGGACTGACGTAGACTAAAGCCAGTTTGCACGTTTCGCACCCAGTACTCGGGTGTTGAGCTCGCGCACAGGGCGTCACACTCATTGAACTCGAGGAATCCTCCTGCGTAGTCGATGACGCCGATAAAACCTTGAGCTCCAAGCTGCATCGGACGATCTTATTAGCCTTACATGCATATGCAGCTACTGGCCGCGCACATGCTTATATGCTTGCTTACCGATGCGCGTTAATATTCAGCAGTCTTCTTGTCAGCGACGGCTCTTGCACGCAGGGCATGGGCTCCTGCACGATGCGCGATGGCACCGGTAGGAGAGAGCAGACGCGCCTAGGGCACTGCGGCACCTTTGCTTCAATCGGGAAGGCGGCAGATACCAGGATGATCCTAGCAAAGCATTGTTGCAACCAAGATTGAGTGTGCCTGGGCAACTATTTCCTAAAAGAGCCCGTGTGAACTTTTGCAAAAAGCTCTTTCATGGGGAACCCGGGACTAGGAGATGGCTTGCTTATGATGATCGAGACCCGAGCGGTCGGGCCCAGGGGCTGCAATCTTCCTGATCGAGGCACGCCAATTGCAGACTGGTGGATGACACCAGGAGCAAGCACCCTAGAGCGGGAGTAATGACGGTGCAGCAGAAGTAGCCTGTTATTCCCTGAATGAGGAAAAGGAGGCTGAGATGCGGGTAGTAACGGCCACTGCAAGCTCAGGCTCGCGGTCCCCGCGAGGCGGCACACCCAAGACTTCTGGCAAATGAAGCAGACACAAGTGTCTGTCAAGCAGTTTTCGACCTTGGGCACGCGACCTCGTAGAACTAGTGCGTCTCAAGTGCGCCGGGGGCGGCAGACCTGCGACACTGGAAGAAGAATGGACAATTTGGTTTGGCGGAAATGGAAGGTCCAGACCGGGAAGACGGACGGTGCGTTCAGGGCGGGGCAGGATATAAAATTTAAGCAACACAGGATTGGTGGAGGGAAAAGAGGAAAGGCAAGGTGGTACAGAGACAGGTTCGAGGGGAGTAAGGAGAAGAGAGCTAAATAGAGGGGGGAAACAGTAGAGGTGTCAGTCGCAGAAAGAAAGAGGTGGCGGCGGCGGTGGCCGTGTTTTGGTGATGGGTGCGGGTGGAGGTGGAATTGGAGGTGGTGAAGATGGTGGTGATGAGGTGGTAACAGCAGGAACAACGGTGGAGGAATGAGCCACCACAAGCCATGGTGCCATCTTCGACCCAAGGTCACGGACCTTGCTTTTGCTTGAATTGCAAGAGATGGGAGGGAGCTTTCCAACGTTCGAGAGATTGACAGGAAACGGGTCTAGGAGGGGAAAGGGAAAAGCACCGAGTGGTCAGTGCAGCAGATGAGAAACGTGAGGCGCGTGTACCTCCGGGGACTAAGCACTCTGGAAACGGACGGGAGGAGATCGGGGTTAGGGATGATTGTCTAGACTGCTGCTGATGCTCGCTGTTTTGTTGCATCTGGCCCCATCGATGCTGATGGCTGCGGCTTGACTCGCTGCCTTGGCCTGCTCTTCCATTGGGCTCGGCTTCAGGCTTCCACACCGAGCCAGTGTATGGGATTTTGGCTCCGGCTGCCGAGAATGTGTGTGTCTGTGTGTCTAATAGAAAAAAAAGCCGTTTCTGATATTGAATTGTCTGTAATTAATAGGATCCTTGGATTATTATTAGTATATTGGTATTAATATTAGCCTCACCCTTGGTATTAATGTGCAACAAGCAAGACCGTAAAGGAAAATGCGGCGAGGCAGGTCAGGTACCGATAGGTTGAAAGGGGGAAAAGCCGGGGAAGCGATTCTTTCTCTCTCTGTTTAAAATCGGCAAGTACCTTACATCGAGTACGGAATATAGTTGATACGATGTACGAACGAGGAGGTACCGTACCTTACGCACGCACGTACCTTCGTTGATCATTCTTACCCTTAGCATTCAAGCCCCCGACGGTCCTTTCATAATATTACTATTGTTAGCGTCGAAAAGGTCTAGGATGCACCTTAAGGAAGAAGCTATAACTAGTGGTACCTAAAGGTAAGGTACCTTGGGTTACAATTAATATTCGTGGCTGATACACGACCACAACCTCCATTGGACCTTGGACCTTGGCCCTTGGTTCAAGTGGCTGTTTGATCGTGAAACATCCTTGCATACCGTCTATCCAGCAAAAGTGTAAATTACCCGGGGCTTTGAAGTTCAAACATCCATGACCGAGTACGACGCGAATCCGAAGCAGTCCTGAGGTGGCTAGACGTCGTTCTCCTCGTTGTTATTGTGCTGGTACATGTAGTACCTTAGTTTTGTAAGACAAGTGACGGGTCCAAACAAGCCACCGGGTCAGACACACGGCTCCTTCGCCCCAGGAACCAGGAGGACGGGTCAGGTCAGTGGAGCGTGCAAACTTCCGTGCCTGAGGTCCGGGTGCGACTGTACCTTCGCTTTCCCTTGACGTGTCCTGTAAATAACAAACCCAAACATGCAATCCCATCTTGAAGCCACCGAAACAGCAATGCGCCCCTGATGTAATTCTCCGCCTCCTTCACATACATTCAATCAACCTACCTTAGCTAAGCTAAAGCGGAGGGTGAGACGTTGGGCAGCCAACGAGATTAGATGAGAGAATCTGGTGCTGCTTGCCCACCTTCGTGCACGATCAATTGTTTTGCTTTTTGGTCCTTTGAATTGCGCCTTACGCCACGATTGGTCCTGAGGCTGGAACTTCAACCCTGTCTAGCGTCGGGAGGGGCACGCAGATCATCTCAGCGCCCGGGATCGTTTCTCCTTCTTCGAGCCTACGAAGATCCAGTACGCGGTCTTGCACGAGCATCTATGGCGTCTACATACGTCTACATATCGCCCTGGACCGTTCGAACCCTTCATAATTCTCTACCCACCTTATCATAATATTTATGATGAAAGAAAATCTCACCAGGACCGTCTCCTCTTTCCGGCCCGAGCGCTGCGCATCAGGATTGGTCCAGCCCTGCACCCTTGCGTTTCAAGTCATGCGTCGTGTAGCGGGGAGTTTATATCCCGTAGCGTCTCCTTTTTTCGCCCGGTCGTTTCAGCCCAGTGACTTTTTCTCACCACAGTGTTCGCCATCGGAGATTATCCATGATTTGGAGCCAGGAGAAGCGAAACACGCAAGTCGGTCCCCGGCAACAAAAAAGCGTGGTATGCTTTGCTTATGATACAGGTCCTTTGTAGATGTTGTTGAGGTTGACACGAGTGTCATTTACAGAGCTGTGCCGGCTGATGACCCTGGACAGAACATATATGTGATCGATTTCTCTTTGCGGCCGACAGGGCCCCTGATAGCTCATGCCAGTCCATCCCCCGCAAACATATTATGCGTTCCATCGCGGCTCATGTGCCACGAATCCAGATCTGGCCCTTTCACGGGCAGAGCCAGCGGCAACATAATACCGCGGGCATGGAACTTATTGCCCCTCACGGCCGCATTGGGCAAACAACTCACACATGGTTTCCTAAATTCCCCCTCGGCGACCTACAAACACCACTACTGGCCTACTTCACATCTGGGCTCAGTGGAAATGCAGTTCGGCTCGGAACCCGAGCACAGTGAGCGCAGCCAGCCTCACTAAGGCGAGATAGCAATCTGTTGGTAGTCTAGGTAGACGATGTATGGACACGTCACGTCAAGCTCCTAGTAAGTGAAGCCGCCAACTCGCCAGACGTCTGCTATTGTTCATGGTCATAGGCTGGGTAACCATGAGTACCTTACCTTAACGTTTGTTAGAAGCTTGGACTCCGGCAGATCGGGATTTGCCGGTGGTCCACGGCAGAAAGAATGCATCAAACCATGGTCAAAAGTATTAGCCTATCAGGAATCCCTACACCATATGCTCTTTTCTTCCTCTCCGGCAGTGGGAAGTTGGTATGGTACGGACCTCCAACTTTTCCTGAGGGGATCAGGAAAAAGGCAAAAAAGGCATAGCATGAGCACATTACAACAGTCATAGTTGATATGGCCCTTGCAGGCGTGGGTCTGCCGGCATTATTACGGAAAAGGGAAACAACGATTGCACGCACTGCCGACTAGGTCGGCCTCACGACCTGCCTTACCTTTCAGTTGGCAGGGGTATCCTGGCTAGGAGGCTTCAGCCCCGCTGATTGCTGGCAGGTCGAGTCTCGACTGCAACCTGTCAGCTCGCCCGGTCCTTGACATCTCAAACTCTGGACATGTATAGCTGCCCGATGGCCCAGATTATTAGGTACAGCTCTACTCCGAGCGAGTTAATGGATCTGGCCCAGCGACAAGAACTTGAGGCGCGATGATCACCACTGATGTATCAATGAGAAAAGATTGCCCTTTGCTTTGGGGGAGAAGTCATCCTTCCAAACATCACGGCTCAGGGTTGTGTTTAATTGTTGTAAAGCTTGGGTGCTTTCTACCCTTGATTATTGTGATCGACCATTCCCTGCCAGAGGTGATCATGTATATTTGAATACCTGCCCCCGGGACAGTGCTGCCTTCGTGCCTTCTCACCCACATCTTCATTGTTGCCTCGTCGTACCCCGTTACTATCTCTTTACCCAGGCTGGCATCTTTCTGGCCTTCAACTTTCCAGGCTTCTTCCGTTCCACGCGCCGTGGATCGCGAGTTATGCACCCAGCTGTTGGAGAAGTTAGTGACGACTACCTTAGAAAACGAATGCGACTGGGCCTGTATGTAAACCCGAGGAGACGAGCAACCGCCCTTCCGGAAGGGACAGAGGTCCATTACAAAGCAGGAAGCCAGACTCACCTCGTCGTAATGCCGGTTTTAGAGATGGTTCATGAACCAAAAGAGCCTTGGCAAGGGCCAACGTCAATGCTTCAGCTTGTCCAGTCAAGCCTCCACCCGATACTAATGCCCATACATTGTATTTGTCAACCCGCCCGGTTGATTTGAGAGCCCAAATGGCGCTCTCTCTATCGTGCAGACGTCCAAAGGCCCCAGTAAGAGACTTGCCATTGACCAGAACCTCACCGTCTCCTTCTACCAGCCAGACCCGTGCCGTGGATGCTTTCCTTCTTCCCACCCCCAATGCTCGCCCGTATTGGTCAAGCGTGCGTGGCTTAGGAATATTGCCGAAGGGGTTGATGTCCCGTTTGTAGGCATCAAGAGCCTCTAACACCTCCGATGGCATCAGATTCGGATGTATATGGTTGAGTCTATGGAGTAATTGTCTGATCTTGTGATATTTCGCGGCTTTCACGGATTCACCCACGACCAGCCTGTACTGTGCCAGAGTCTTCCAAGCTATACGTGGCGCGCTTCCCGGTGGGAGCACAGGGAGGGTCTGGTATTGTCGTAGCAGACTTTGTAAGTTCAGAAGGCTGTCTGTGAAGTCGGGTTTTCCAGTGAAGTAAGACGGTGACGCGGGTACCACCCTGAGCCTGCCGGCGTCGCTCTGCACAGCTCCAGATGGAGCATCGAAGTCAATTTCCGGTGCTGCAATTGCCCGGAATAGTGCGGTACTCGTGAACTGCTTTGACTGCGCCGGCCATAGTATCCGTCGTCTTGACGCATGTAACAGGTGGTGTCGAAGACCAACTCCGGTCCCTTTGCACAAGGTAAGAGGCCCCCATGCCGGTGGCATTTTCACTCGAGCACCACCGGCCTTTGCCCGCGAGATTGATAGCACTGGGGTCGAGGGAAGGCCGGGACAGATTTGAACGCGGTGACAACCGAGGGACGGTGCGCTATTGCCGCATCCCAGGCCTGAGTATCACCGTCTTCGTACGGAGGAGTAAGTGCACTTGCGTAATTCTTGTGGTGATTATTCTTCTTCTCCTCGAATATGTGCACGGTGTAGAGCAACAAATAATGCAATAATTCGATTTGGTCGCAGCTCGGTCACGTGGTGGTTGTAAAGGGCCCCGGTGACTAGCGCTGTCACAAAATCTTCCCCCCGCCCACAAAAACCCACCGTGCGCCCTTTTCCTTCCTGTCACACTTTCAATCCCATTTCACCTCTTAACCACCAACTCCTTAGTCTTTATCATCTACTGTGACCTCGGTCCGCCATCAGATTCACAATGGCGTTTGGCAAGCTCTACACCTATCCGGTGCGTCTAATCACTAAACCCCCAATCCTCATTCGCCTGACCACGAGCTGACGGAGTAAACAGGGAAATCCCAGGTCTCCTGCTATCCTGGCGGTTGCCAAGGCAAACAACCTTGACTTGGAGGTCGTCCACACCGAACCTGCCAAGGGCGTCTCAGAGGAATACCTCGAGATCAACCCTCTTGGGAAGGTGCCTGCGTTCGTGGGTGCTGACGGTTATAAACTCTATGAGTGCATCGCCATCGCGATCTACAGTACGTATCTCTTTTCCCGTCGAGGCATACTGTTCCTCTCTGCCCTGTCGTATCCTTTAGAGTGATGAGATATTGTATCAATTTCAGTTATCCCTGTCTGAACAAGCTTGTTGAGATCATTAACTCTGACCTACTCATTCGTACTCAATTGCTGGAACTATCACGCATAAGTCAGGCCGCAGCTAATCCCGTTTCAGTCACCTCCCAGAATGAGAAGACCACCCTTCTCGGAAAGACCAAGCAAGACTATGCCTCTATTCTGAGGTGGATGTCGTTTGGCAACTCCGAGATCCTGCCTGCTCTAGGTGGCTGGTTCCGGCCTTTGGTCGGTCGTGATCCATACAACAAGAAGAGCGTCGAGGAGGCCCAGAAGACCGCTCTGAAGGTGGTCGGTGTCCTTGAGAAGCACTTGCTGGTGTCCACTTTCCTCGTTGGTGAACGGATCACCCTGGCCGATCTTTTCGTGGCTGGTACGATCTCCCGCGGCTTCCAATTCTTTTTCGACAAGAAGTGGCGCGCCGAGAACCCTAACGTCACCCGATGGTATGAGACTGTCTACAACCAGCCCATCTACTCAGCTGTTGTCGATAAGCTCGAGTTCATCGACGAGGCTATCAAGAACCAGCCGCCCAAGAAAGAGCAGACTCCTGCGAAGAAGGAGCAAGCCCCTAAGGCTGCCCCTAAGCCCAAAGCGAAGGAGGCGGAGGAGGAAGAGGAGGAGGACAAGCCGGCACCTAAACCAAAGCATCCTCTTGAGGCCCTTCCCAAAGCTTCCTTGGCACTGGATGATTGGAAGCGGAAGTACTCCAACGAGGAGACTCGCGAGGTTGCTCTGCCCTGGTTCTGGGAGCACTTCAACCCCGAGGAATACTCCTTGTGGAAGGTGGACTACAAATACAATGATGAGTTGTCGCAAATCTTCATGACCTCTAACTTGATCGGTACGCGTGGAGGACCTTCCGCGGCTTTACTATGGTACTCTCTTACTAATCTTCTCGTAGGGGGTTTCTTTGCGCGCCTCGAGGCCAGCCGCAAGTACATATTTGGAGCAGCATCCGTATATGGCGTTGCTGGTGACTCCCTCGTGACCGGTGCCTTCGTCGTGCGGGGCCAGGAAGCGCTGCCGGCCTTCGACGTGGCTCCCGACTATGAGAGTTACGAGTTCACAAAATTGGATCCCAGCAACCCCAAGGACAAGGAGTTTGTCGAAGACCAGTGGGCTTGGGACAAGCCAGTCGTTGTTAATGGCAAGGTACTTTCTTCATCCGGAGCCTCTTACTTGTAGTATAAAGCTGACCGAGTTCCAGACATATGAATGGGCGGATGGAAAGGTCTTCAAGTAGAAACATCTGCAGAGTTGTTCTAATGGACCCAAGCTATGTGGTGCAGACAGCATAAATGGCATCTTGTAAGCTCAATACAATAGCTGTTCACAGTTGCTGCCCCTTCTCCATGGGACAGGCACATTCTATGGTTCGTTGCACTACGTTGCGGACTCATCGAAAACTCTGCAAGGTGAAAGTCATAAAGGATCATTCCCCATACCATGCAAGATGCTGAAGGTTCTTGGAGCGAATCTTCTGCTAGTTTCACCTCGTACGGAAATTCCTCTGGGTGTTATGCCCCTTTCACATTGATCCCACACATAAGACGCCATATCATCTGCCTTAGATCTATCCTGCTCATGATCACCGACAACTTTTCAAGTCACCCATCCAAGCCTGCTGTCCCAAAAAAAATGGCGAGCGCCTTACGCCACAAATGCAATGGTCCTTTTTCACCAGTCGTCATCCGTCGGCCTGTAAAGTATGGTTGTGACGTGCTACAATGAATGGTTAGCCGTAAGAACTAGAACGCCAGACACTCCACTTCTGTGACTGCTCAGCCTACCTTGCGTTTGTATCTCGTTGTCGCACTGGTTGCTAGGACGTCGTCTTTGATGGCGCTCGTAGCTAGATGATTTAGCACCGTATGGTTGGGCATATTTAATACGCTGCTATCATCCTTCATGGGAGTTGTGCCATTCAAAATAGACTTGCTCAGGAACATCGGCAGACTTGGCGGGGAGGGAACTTCAGTCGTAGCTGTACAAGTAAGGAGATATTCTGGACAATCGTCGGGTTTGTCATAGTCCAGTAAGTACTGGGGGACTGTCGCGTGGAAGCTCCGGGACATTTGTGACAATCCACTGGTCGGTTCTCCATTGCGTGCATTGCCCGATCCTCCCTCACTTCGGGCGTCTGTGGCTATATCGGAAGGCTGAGTCGGCGTTGGAATCCCTTGTCCGGTTTGGCCTGACGTTGGAGGTGCGAGAGGCACATCACTCGGGCTTACCTCAAGATAGTTGACCAGGATGTTCGTAAAGTCGACCGTGGTCGGCATGTCATCGGAGGTCCTCATGTCGCCATCAACAATGAATTTAAGGTGGTGAGTTCCCGGAGGAAGCTGAAGGACCGCAGATAGACGATTGTTGCTTGGACTGATAACCACGGTCAGCACGAGACCGATACAGGGGACAGTACAGATATTGTGCAATTTGGAAGACTTGGTCTACCCCGAGGGTGGTGTAGAGATGTCTCAAAACCAAAGGACCCTCTTCTCTCGTGAGGACATACCTTCTGTGTAGCCGATACTTTTTGTTCCATCCTGCAAACGTACCGGTGACGAACACCTTTTCTCCTCCCTGCTTCCACTCAATGAGTGTGGGGACTGTACGGTTTACTCCTCCTGTGAATGCATGAGGCTGAAGTTCATCACCAATGTCATCGTCATCGGTCGCCGTCGTGGTGCTGAATAACGACTGCTTGCGGGCAATAGGCCCTTCCAATTCCATATTGTGGACACCCGAGTTAGCTTCAATCGGGGAGACTATTGGCGAGCCAGGCGTATGATCTTCCTCTTCGATTGGCAGCGGGAGTCGTGGCGGTCGGTTGTTGTGTGTTTGAGTCACATATGGCAGATCTGATGGGATTCTCGGGACATTGTTTGGCTCATGAGAATGGCCTGACGGAACGTTGACAGGCCCAGGGTACTTGTCATTGTCCTCGCGATCCGCTCGCTGCGACGACGACTCTGCAGCGGTTCTTTCAGCCGAAGCGTGTGACTGTCCATGGGGGCTATCTATTGTCCGCGATCGTTGACGAGACTGTGGATTGGATGGGCGTGTCTGCAAGGTTGGATATGCGGTCGCACTTGCGAGTGACTCGGATGGTGGGGCAGCCGTTGCCTTGCCGGACGTGAGAGCATGGATTGAATCTCTCCGCTTCGGCTCTCTTCGGACTGAGCTGACATTGCTTGATGGCGACTGTGCTGTGGATTGGCCACGGTTAGACGGACCGGTCGGTGAGCCAGATTCAGAACCAGCAGGCCTCGAAGGATTGTTCCCCATCTTGATTAGAGGTGGCTTGTCCAACGGTTCTATCACCTAGCAGAACCCAGCTCATTTGTTTGATGAAAAAGTCACTGGCTTGCCCAGGGCAATAGCCTTTTGGGGGGAGACAGCCTTGGGCGATCTGCGAAAGGAGTCACTGTACACGCTGGTATCTTGCTGCAGTCACTGCACACCCGTGCGCGGGGCAATTTTGAGCTGTTCCTTTTCGGACCACGCAGAAGCTAGCACGGACAGGCTGCGATCCAAAATGTAGCGCCTGTGCCTATGAGGAAGTGCACTGGGACGACATACAGACGCTCCGGAGGTGGCGGGCGGGTTATGATGATCCTCTGAATAAGGTGGTGAATAAGGTAAGGTAAGGTAGTCCCTTCGTACGGAGACAGTTGGGGGAGAGATTGTGGGGTGGGCTGGATGCAGTTGGGCGCCGTATCGTTACACGTTACCTCAGGTCGGGTAAGGTAAGGTACCTTAAGGTAAGGCAGGTACGGTAAGGCAATACGGAGTAGCTCATAAGACACGGCAAAGTACTCTGTACTCGGTGGAGAACTCGGCTTGGTTCAAGTTTCAAGTACCTGGTACTTATAGAGCAAACATACCTTACTTGCTCTTGTCGTACATGTTAGGCCCATGTCTTCGAGCCTCCTCACCTCCTTCCCCTCTGCACCATTACTACAACTTTCGGGGTCTCCATCATTCGGTCATGTCCTCACCTCACGTCGCTTGAAGGAAGGCGAATGCTTGTAATCTGCAGCATATGTAGCTTGTCGCTGGCCGATCTGCCAATGCGTACCATCTTCTATACCAAGTCTCTCATGGGCTTCCGATAGTCGCCATGGCCAACTATTTCATTCTCGCTTTCAACGCAATCAATTACCTCCTTCTACCGCTTGTGAAGCTTGCCTCGTATCTGCGGATCGCATTTTCTCCCGCCATACACCTCGCCAGCCTTTTATGCCGCATCTTCGTATCCGGTCCCCTGAGTGTTCTAGCCAGGTTTGAGGTCTGTTCTTCGCATCTATGACAATTTCTGGCCTTGCCTGACAGGTTAGCATCCTTATAGACCATGTATATCTTCCTTGGCAGTGCAGCCCTACTTGGGATCTTTGCAGGTTCGGTTTTGCATGTCATCATGATGGTGCTCGTGAATCTCCTGAGCTTGGAGAATGAGAGCGTCAAGGACAGCACCTTCGAGGATGGGCGACGTCTCCTGCCGTCTCGGAGCCGGAAACAGGCTTATGCGACCCCGCAGCTGACCGCGCACATAGAAGGAGATGCCGAGAAGGAACGTGACTATCCGATAATTATGGAGTCATCAGGTGGTTATGACAGACAGAGAATCAGAGGAGGATTGCTGGCTCAAACGATCCTCGAGGAAGATGATTCTGACGAATCTTGAATCTTTTTAGGTTCGGGGATGCATATACGCAATACCGACAGGGATCCTGTAGTCTGTCACTCATATGCTCACTTCGCCTTAACCTTCGGAGAAGCCAACGCGCAATATCCCATGTCTGGATAACTACCTAAAACTAGGCTCCCTGCCATGAGGATGGGACGATGTTCCAGAGAGCCGAAGTTTCCCTTCTATATGCTCTTTCTACCAATTATGTTCTCGCCGGTTTGCTCACCTGTTCGCGGCCGGAGTCAGCTTCCGATGGTAGGAGTTCGCGTGTGGCTTGTACTGTTCCGAGGTGCAGTCCTGGTAGACGAATGACATGACATGACGGTTGAACTGCAGTGTGGAGCTTAGACAGATAGGAGCCGGAGTTGCTTTGGACGTCAGATCGGGATTCAAGGTCTCTAAAATCCGTTGCCCGCCTTACAACCTCAGTCTCCTACCTTATGTACGATTTCCTGAACATGAAAATACCGAAGGTACGCACTGCATGTTATGAGTGGTCTGGTACTATTCACTGGAACTGTGTTGAAGGTAAGGTACCTTAAGGTAAGTTAGTGGGGCTCCCGGCCCGACATTATTCCGCGAAAGACGGACGAAGAAAGCAGAAGAGAGAACGACCTAGAGAAGAGGCCAGCACACCCGAACAACACCTTACCTGTTCGCAAGATTCAAGGCAAGTCAAGCCAGAGAGGGGCTTTCTCAGGCATCATTTTATGAAGTAGCCATGACTACCGAGACCGTTCAATGATTCCCTCGCATGTCTGTCTCCCACGTCAAGTCTGAACAACAAGCATCTATTCGGCTCTCATCCCTGTTCCTTTTCCGAGAGGTGCTTTCATAATCACGCTCAAGATGGACGTCTTCTGGGCTGCGCCCCCGGTCTCGAGGTGCGTAGTGCTATTTCATGATTCATCCCGTCTTGGAGGGGCTTGCGCTTTCCTCTGCCAAAGCCGGTAGTAACGAGCGGTCACTCACGCTGACATCTCAGGACCATTGCAGCCGCGGTGCTGGCTACTTCTGTTCTGGTCTACACTGGGATCTTGGATTTCAAATACCTGGTATTCGTGCCCGGCTGGATCTTTAAGCTACCACCGGATCTCTGGCGCCTTGTGACTGCTTTTCTTATCACCGGCCCCCAGTTCAGCATACTACTGGATACCTACTTTAGTGAGTCCTCAGCGGCGGTGACACAACGCAGCACTCACATTCCCAGTGTATACCTATACAAGTGCGCTTGAGACGGAGTCCGCCAGATTTGCTCGCCCGGCGGACCTCGTCACATATCTCTGCTTCGTCTGCCTGACGATTGTGGTAAGCACGCCGTTTCAGTAGTTCTTGTATCGCCTTTCTTGAAGTACCTCGCATATCTGCCCGCCCAGCCGTATCTAGCTGAAGCGGTTCCTGGAAACGAGGGAGATTGACCTTGGGCTCCATCTTAGTCTGTCATTCGCAATCAATCCAAAGACTGAGATGGGGTGCAAGATGGTGGGAATGTCACTTGAGATAACCTGCGTCGTCCTCAAAGTCGATGTTGGGTGGTTTTGGCTCCCTACATGTCCATTTATATGATTTGAAATTATTTCGCCTGCCCTGTTACAGCTTCATACATGACGTGCGGAGCTCAACTGACTTGCTAAGGTCCTCAACACAGTAATATTTGGCGGCGTGGTGTTTACTCCAGGTAAGGCTCTTACAAGACTTTTTATGGCAGACAGCTGATGTGAAGAAGCCCTGATCCTGGCACTAGCTTATACTTTCTCCCAAGAGCAACCACGGAGACAGGTTACCTTTTTTGTCATCACTCTTCCAATCAAATGGCTGCCGTACACGATGCTGTTGATGACTTTCATCATGGGAGGACCGCAGGCCGCCAAGCAACAGGCATCTGGCTTGTTAGCTGCTCATCTATATGACTTTCTGACGCGACTGTACCCCACCTTTGGCGGCGGCCCTACGCTCATATGGACCCCGCAATTCGCCCAGCGTTGGTTCAATAGCAATACCCCGAGGACGAGTTCTAGAGCATATGGAACATCTTTCCCGGCAAGGGCCAATGATCGGCAGCAGACGTCCGCCTCAAATAGGGGCTACACCTCGGGCTTCAGTGCGGGTGTTTCAAACCTCTGGGGAAATCGAGGCTCCGGACGGCGCCTTGGAGGAGATTGAACACATGTGGATGACAGCTATCTGAAACTAGCTCCTTTACCTACACATAATAGAGATGTTGCATCCTCTGTTATCTGCTTGAAAGGTTTTGGGTTCCTTCAAACGCTTACCAAGGATGCGCTACTTGAGGTTAATCCTTTGCGGTGTCTGCGTACTTCCAGGTTAATATGACTTTGGTGAGGTACCTTACCCGTGCAAGGAAGTACAGGCTAGGGCAATCATCACCGACGCTCGTATAATGTGCAACTGCTGGAGGATTCTTCTAACAGTATGAACTTCGTAATTTTGTGTATAACTTTCTGGTTGCTTGCTAGGTACCTTGTGTAAGGTAAGGTAATGTAAGGTACCTTGCTCCCGTGTCATAGAACATCCCTTCGTGGATTGCTAGGGTGAATAATACAGTGACTTTCAAAGGGTGGAGTACCTTGATGTTGGTACCTGCTCACATGTAACATTACCCTAGGTACAGCACCTTAGGTACCTTGCTCAAGTACCCAACTCCGAGGCTTACCCTGGTTCGGAACTTAGCTCGCCCACAAGTTTATTTCAGAAGTGTCTGCATTTTAGAATTTCTCATGCGACAGCCACCAGGACCACTCGATACTCCAGTCGCCGCGACCTTTGCACTCCCGAAGTCCGCAGCATCAGAGAGCAAGATTAAGCTTGGAGGAAATTGTCAAGATGGCCCTTGTGCCTGCCAATGATGAGCGGGACTACAGCATCAAGCCGGAGGCTGTGGCTCCCAATGTGGACACCAGCACTTGGCCGTTGTTGCTGAAAAACTACGATAAGTGTCAGCATCTCTATTGAACGGGATGCATTACGCTTGCTCACCTATTTGTTCCAGTGCTGGTGCGGACGGGCCACTTTACACCAATCCCCAGTGGCTGTACGCCGTTGAAACGTGATCTGAAATCCTACATAAGCTCCGGTGTCATCAATCTCGACAAGCCCTCAAATCCCTCCAGTCATGAGGTCGTAGCCTGGGTCAAACGTATTTTAAGGTAGCTCTGGCGCTAATCCGTTTATTTTGTCCAACTGACGTGTATAGGATTGAGAAAACTGGTCACAGCGGCACCCTTGATCCGAAAGTGACCGGCTGTCTCATTGTATGCCTTGATCGTGCCACCCGTCTCGTCAAATCACAGCAGGGAGCTGGAAAAGAATATGTCTGCGTTATTCGGCTCCATGACCGACTTCCTGGCGGCGAAGCCCAGTTTGCCCGCGCTTTGGAAACGCTCACGGGAGCCCTTTTCCAACGCCCGCCCCTTATTTCCGCCGTGAAGCGTCAACTGCGCATTCGGACCATTCATGAGAGCAAGTTATACGAATTTGATAACGACAGGCACCTGGGCGTGTTCTGGGTCAGTTGTGAGGCCGGCACGTATATCCGGACGCTTTGCGTTCATCTTGGTTTGCTTCTCGGGGTCGGTGCCCACATGCAAGAACTACGAAGGGTGAGGAGCGGAGCAATGGACGAGCAGGATGGAATGGTTACTCTGCATGATGTGTTGGATGCTCAGTGGTTATTGGACAACACTCGCGACGAGTCTTATCTTCGAAGAGTTATTCGGCCGCTTGAAAGTCTGCTTACGAGCTACAAACGGATTGTCGTCAAGGATAGCGCTGTAAACGCCGTCTGTTATGGTGCCAAGTTGATGATCCCAGGCTTGCTCAGATACGGTATGTCATTTCGTCGCAACGGAGAAATTTGGATCGCTAACTTGCTGGGCAGAGGCGGGCATCGAAGTGCATGAGGAGGTGGTACTGATGACCACCAAAGGGGAGGCGATCGCATTGGGCATTGCTCAAATGTCCACAGTAGAGCTCTCTACCTGCGATCATGGTGTCGTTGCCAAAGTTAAGAGATGTATCATGGAGCGAGATACATATCCTCGACGATGGGGATTGGGACCTGTGGCGGTCGAGAAGAAGAAGATGAAGGCAGATGGGAAGCTGGATGTGAGTCAACCTTGTCGCTGTTCGGGAGGTGTTACTGACCGTCCAGAAATATGGCCGACCCAACGAAGCAACTCCAGCAAAGTGGCAGCAGGAATACAAAGACTTCAATGCCCCGGCGGAGAGCGCCGCTGACCAACCACTAAAGGAGACCACAGCTCGAGAGGACGTCTTGAAAGTCCCTGCGATACCGCCCGTAGATGCGCCTCCTGCTGGAGAGCTCCCGTCGCATGCACCAGAGCCCGTGCTCCAGAACGGCGATGCGAAGAAGAGGAAGCGCCATGAAGAAGAAACGCCAGAAGAGAAGGCGGAACGCAAACGCAAGAAGAAGGAGAAAAAGGAGAAGAAGGAGAAGAAAGAGAAGAAACGGCCAAAGAAAGAAGAGTCCAGCGATGAGAGTGACTGATGTATCACGCGTTCTGTGTTTCCTCCAATGGCTCTTTCGGTCTCACTCGCCGAAGACGATCTCTCATCTGCATATATCCAAGGCGCTGTGTGTACCATTAGTGGATTCGGGAAATGGAGTTAGGTTTCATCGTGTGTTACAAGCCCTTGTTACCAGACCATAACATAATGAAGATGCGGGTGGACTGAGCCGCGGAAAGAGCGCATCCCACGACTGCCTAACAGTAGTCTTATCATTGCATAGGTACCTTATCTACCTTACCTAGGCGTGTATCAGGGTCCAAGAGGATGGGTGCCTTCGATATACGTAGATACCACCCGCCTTACCTAAGGTAACCCAAGGTAAGGTAATGCAGCGAGGCAGGTAAGGTAACGGAGTACGAAGCGTGAATTGTGGACTGGGCCTTGAAGTTGGATGAGGAGCATGCACGGAAATGGTATCATCAGTACGGTGTACTTTACAAAGTACCGATAATCTGTAAAGCGCACTCACTCGCTCGCTACCTTACCTACCTTACCTTACTTAAGGTAAGCCAGTTGAGACCCCGCCTGGCCTTACCTATGCCTCCCTGCTGGACAATAATGACGACGTCCGTCCCAACGACACTGGAAATGACCTTTTGACCCCTTGTACGACCTCCAGCAACATGGCGGAACACACCACGACAAAACTAAATCCCGAAACACATTTATTACTTGTAAGGCTGCGACTTCCGTTGTCTGCGATAGCGGTACTCCTGACGCCAATACGTATTTAGGATCAACCACTGCTTCGTCTCCCATACGAACTCGGTCGAAAGAACTTCAAAAGCGCACAGCGGGCTGTAGAGCGTGAGAGGGAGGCTATCCTACCGGGTCTTAAACAGATCGCCAACTCCTCCTTGACCGGGCAATCTGCTTCTGAGTCATTGCAGTCTCTAGATGGCATGATCAGTAGGATGCAGACCTTGAAGAGGAAGCTGCAAGCTCTCTACGACGATGACAAGTCGCTCTACAAGCACTCACGCAAGCGGATTCAACACTTGCAGGATCTCTATGAGATACCGAGCCTGGCAGACGTCAAATATGATGAATGGTCAAAGGTCAGGTTGAACAGGCTTTTGGTGGACTATCTGCTGCGGAGCGGATACAGTGAGAGTGCGAAAGCTCTTGCGGCCCAAAAAGGCATCGAAGACCTTGTCGATCTAGATGTCTTCGTGCACTGCCATAAGATAGAAGATAGCTTGAGGAAAGGCAGAACGCAAGAGTGCCTGGCATGGTGCAACGAGAACAAGCAGCAGCTGAAGAGAGTCAATGTCCGTACATCCTCCTCATGCCAGACTCTGCGGTGCTGATTACCCCTTCCAGAGCAACCTGCCGTTTGAGTTGCGTTTTCAGCAATACATTGAGCTTGTGCGTAGCCGTAAGGGTGAACGGCTCATTGAAGCAGCTCAGCATGCAAGGGAGTACCTGTCACCTTACAAGGACACGCAGTTCGAAGATATTCGTAGAGCCGCAGCGTTGCTGGCATTTCCACCAGATACGCAGGCTGAACCCTATAAGGTCCGTGATCTATATGTAGACACGGTTCAAGTGGCTAACTATGATGCAGTCGATGTACTCTCAGGCTCGCTGGGACCACCTTGCTGGCCTCTTTGTGAAGACACACCATGAGCTTCTCTCCCTACCGGCTCGACCACTCCTGCACATTGCTCTTTCCGCTGGACTCTCCGCGCTCAAAACACCGTCTTGCCACTCGGCCTACGCGAGTAGCAGTTCCAACGCCAGTTCATCAACGACATCAGTTTGTCCCATCTGCTCCACAGAGCTGAATGACTTGGCACGCAACGTGCCTTATGCACATCATACAAAAAGCCATGTCGAGAATGACCCAGTCGTGCTCCCCAATGGCAGAGTCTATGGCCGGGATCGTCTCTATCAGATGAGCACGAAGATAGGACTACCAGAGACTCATGTCAAGGATCCGATCACCGGCGAGATATTCGATCGATCTGTGGTGAAGAAGGTCTATATATCATGACGCAATGCCCTAGACCAGTCGTTCCGATTTATGAAGGTTGCCGTTCATTTTTGCATAGCGCGTGGGCTGGGTTTTAGGTCTGGGGTCTCAGTCTTCGCCATCATCAGAAGATGACTCGTCCCTCTTTCGCTTTTTCTGGCCAGTTTGACTGGGCTTTTCCTTATGATAGCCTCCATTGGAAGGATGATTGACCTCGAATATAAAGCTTCTGGCTTGTCTCGTTTCCCCTTTCCAGCCTCCGCCACCTTCTATGTTGCCTAGGGTTCTAGCGTGTTTGTACTCTGGGTAAGCCGCGCTTTCGAATCTGAAACTTCGGCCCACTTTCAGTCCGCAGTGCCTGGCCAAATCACGAATGTTCCAAAGCGTATATGGCTCTCCTTCAAACAATGTGACGACAATGGCCCCGTCAGGCTTTAACAGGGGAATGGCCGACTTGAAAAATCCCACGAGGAGTTCTGGGAATGTTATCAGCTGGTTGTCGAATCTTCCGGAATGGCGGAGCTTGACCCTTGTACCTTGGTTGTAGCGCACCTGGCGATTAACATCTTTTGTGACACCGCCTACATGCGGGAAGTTGAAGACAATCCTGTCGAACCTTTCCCCTTTCCGAAGCTCCTTGCGAGAGGCCAGTTTCGTCGCATCGACACGGTACAGAACCCTCTGTTCTCCCTGGAGCAGGCACGAGATGTGGGCCTTTGCCTGCGGATACTTCTCGAGAAGCTCTTGCTCGGAGTCGTAGCACGTTGCAGTTAACGAGGCACAACCGTGGTGTAGGACGAGGGACTGAGCGAAGGAAAAGTCGCCTGTAGAATCGTTGCTCACGTCAGACACATGTGCCAGAACTGTTCAGAGCAGCCAGGATGCACCTTCGCTCACGAGGAGAATTCGGTCTTCCACTGCGAAGGGGATCGTCGGCTTCGCCTGTTGCGCTGCTGACTGCAAAGAAGGTTTGCCAGGCTCAGCCTTGCGAGCGCCCTTTTGGGCCGAGGCTGGTGGCCGCGACATGCGCTGCCTTTTGCCCATGGTGTTGTTATGCAAGTGCTATGGCTGGGACAAAGCTGCGCTCTTCACGCGTGGTACATCGACTGCCCGGGTTTATACGAAGTGCGTTATGAAGCTACGGTATGTACGAAGATAACTTGACCGAAGCAAGCAAGACTGGGACTAATTGGGTGCGGCTCTGCGGTGGCAGATGCTAGCTAAGCTAAGGTACCTAAGGTACCTAAGGTTCTTTAGTTTCGTACCATATCATAAGGTACCTCGTTCTATCCAAGGGAAGATAGGACAATAATTGCAGCCTGTCTGAGTTACAATTGCAGTTACAGTACACACGACCCAGAGAAAGGTATGGAAAGACTAAAGGAAGGTGAGGCATGTACTCATACTTCGGCTGACAGGCATCTGGTCTTCTTCTGATCTCCATCCTATCTCAATTAAGATAAGGTACCTTAAACCTTAAGGTAGATATCCAAGGGACGATGGCCCTCGCACACGTACATGCCTAGCTTGTCCCACCTCGGCGTGTTCAGCAAACAGAAAAGCAAAAAGAGACTGCTACGCCAATCCATGCGATGTGCCGGCGCAGCCCGCACCTAAGCACCCCGGAAGCATCCTCCGGTACCAGCACCAAACGCCATCATCCAAGAGCAATACCACAGATCCATCATGTGCAAGGATCGAAGCCGCGACCGCTCAAATGCAAATTCAAAAGCATGACCACGCGCTGCATCCGTCGGCTTGCACAAGATTTAAAGAGTGACATGCAAGTGATCATTCGCCCCGAACGCGCGGCCGCAATTGGGACATTTCCTGGAGCGCGAAGTGATACGCTCTTGTACACATTCCTTGCAGAAGACGTGCCCGCACGTTTGAAGGGCAGTGTCCTTGAAATTTTTGCGGCAGACAGCGCAGATAGCGATAGTCTATTTGAATATCATCAGCAGACATCGGTGATGAGCAGCGGAAGGGAGGCCTACCCTGAGCATCTCATACTCACCCGTCTGATTCCCCAGGCCCTTGCTTTTCCACATCTCAAGGTTCTTCTTGGTCTCTTCCAGACGAACACGAAGCTGCTCTGCCTCTTGCTCTACTTGGCGCGAAGACTTAGAGACGGCCACCAGAGAAGCATCCTTGCCCTTCAAGGCAGCCTTCAGTTCTTCCGCTTGCCCGTTAAGCCCATCGATCATAATGGACTTTTCCTTGGTCTGTTGCTGGGCCGTCCGAAACTGGCCAGTGACAGACGCCAGTGCCTCCCTCGTCTCGGCAAGTTGCTTTTCCAGATTGATAATTAGCTGGCGTGCGTGACTCTCTGCTTCTTTCAACTGTGAGATGATTTCAGAACTCTTCGAGTTTTGAGCCCTCAAGGTTCGGACCTCGATATCACGGGCTTCCTTCACTTTCATGGCTGCGAAGTACTTTTGATCCGCCTTCGATTTCTCCGCAGCAAGCCTAGCTATTCGCTCCTCGAGAGCGGAAAATTCTGCCACCTTTTTTGAAGCTAGAGCCGAGGCCTTTTTCCAAGCGCTTTCCATTGATGGCAGCTCCTTGTTCAACATTGCGTTCTCAACCTGCAGCGTGCGGCATTTGTTGCGGATGTCTTCCATATTAAGCGCTTCGAAGTCCGTCTCCGCGTCTACTAAAGAAGAATCGCTCTCCCCAAGTCGGTGCCTCAGCCGCTCGATCTCAGATTCGAGCGCGGTGACCCTAGACTCTCTCGCTATGGCCAGTTCTTTCACTTGATTCGCTGCTACTTGATCTTGCTCCTGAACAGCCTTTCTCGTGGCAAGATCTGCCACAAGCTCGTCCCGTGCATTCCGTATCCGGGTAACGTCGCTTTCCGCACGTACGAGTTGCGCCTTCAGATCATGCAAACCTGCTTCGATTTCTGTTTCAACCCGCAGCTTGTATTCTGTACGTTCGGCCTGCAGCTTCTGAGCTTCCTCGCGCAATTGGATGTTTGTGGCCTCCAAGTGATTGATACGTTTGATGACATCCTCATGTTGAGCTTTCAAAACCTTGAACAAGTCTGTCCGTGAATAGTCCTCGTCCGACAGTCTCGAAAACTATGCCAGATCAGCCGACGAGTCACCGACCTACGAACTCGGTACGCAATGATAGCCATGCGATGGCTCTGGAAGAACTCGAAACCTGAAAGGAGAGGAAAGTTCCATACCTTGATAGTCATGTTCGTTAGCTGTTCAGATAACTTTTCATTCTCAGCTTCGAGCTTCTCCAGTTGTTCTTTCCGTTTCTGCGAAACTGCCGTCGCTTCTTGCAATGCATTCTCTTTTTCTGCACTACGGCCCTGCGCAACAGCTGTTCCATTGGAGTCTTCGGCTGCTTCTGATTTGACAATCGGAGGTTTCTCCACTGGACCGCCAATACCACTACCGGTCTCACTATGACCTCCGAAGATTGCCTGCCTCTCCAGCTTTGCGACTGTGGCGCTCTTTGCTCGATCTAGCTTCTTTTCCGCTACCATGTAACGTAAGGATGCGTTCTCCAAACGCTCTTCTAGCTGTTCCTTTTCAGCTCGCATCCGCTCTAATTCTGTAATGTGTGCCTTTTCAGCAGCCAGCAACTTAGTAAGCTGGTTCTGTAGGTCGGCCACATCCGGAGAAGATGAGGGCAGACGCTCAAACAGGTTGGATATGGCATCGCGAATCTGATCAGACCTGGCGCGAAGGTGCTCCTCAAATTTTTCATTGTCGCTGAACAATAACGATGATGCAAATTTTACTTCCAGCCGTCAACAACAGCACGTGCCACAATATCAAGCAATGCAAGCTTACCTCCGTTTCCTTGCTGTGACGCATGGACGCCAATCTGCCCAGCAAGGACTTTCACCTCATCCAACAACTAGAGAAACTTGAGCAACAGTGCAATGCATTTCAGCCATGGCTGCACTTACTTGCATCCACCACGCGTCGATAATGCGAAGATGATCATCATGATACATAGTCCGCTTCGTCATGTCTGTGAGCCGAGCCTCTAGAGAGTTGCGCTCCCGTTTGTATTCTTGCATTTGCCGCAAGATGGCCTCCTTCTGGTATCTCTGCATCGCGGTCAATTAGACTAGGTTACAAAACTGCCAGATGGCACAGCTAGAGTCCCGACGCATTTGAACGGTGAAGAGACTCACCTCGAGGTCGTCCTTCCATGGAGCATCAGCGTCAGAAGACGCTTTGTTAGTGCCGTTGATGGAGGTAGCCTGACGTTTGAGGGGGGGAGCATGTTCCAGATGATCATCTCTGGCGGGTCTCTTACGATCCTCCATTTTGACAGGTCCAGGGGAGGAAAGAGAAACAGGCACGGCCTCGACGAGTCTCATCAGTACAGCGAGCCCTTGGGCTTAGAGCCACCGACTCGTGTGCTGCAAGGACCAACCTATCACCTGCAGGACCCCAACGACCCAAAGCGGCATGGAGCTATCCAAAGGACTGTAGACTGCACAGTTGAGGCAGTGGCAGCTGGCCGGCGCTCTTTAAAAGGCAGACAGACGGCGACGAGGGAGGATAAAATGGTTCTGGTGCCCTTTGAAAGTTCGGTCGATGATACTTCGTGCTGCAGAGTAGGTGCAGAGGGATCGGGGGCCTCCTTACGTAATCCTCAGCGACTAGTATTCACACACTCGTTCCACAGGATCTGCCTTACCCGGCGAGCCGGCGAGTCTCAGAGTCACCGCCCGCCGCGCACACCTTGGGGACCGGTAGGCAGAATCCACAGTGAATCGCACCGTACACTGTACCAGTACATGCATCTCGCTATTCTTTATCCTCTTCATCACATCTTCCTCTAGAACTTCCTCGACTTCACGTACCGATGGTTTGGTGTCGCCCTTGACACCGCTGCCGTCATCTCCTCCTGTTCTCACCGTACCATAAGCAGTCGCCTTCAAGTACTTCACCATGTCAGCATTCGGAAGCTCGACGATTAGTGCGTTCTGGTCTCCATTGCCGTCATGATTTCAAGCTCGTTGACACTTCTTTAGGCAAGTCGAGCAAGAAGCTTGCGCCCAAAGCGCCGATCCAGCGCCGACGTCCTATCTCTTCCGTCAGTCAACCAACACCAAGAGCAAGCAGTGAGGGCCACAGGGGCTCGCACACCACTCAGCCGTCGCCATCACTTGTACAGCGTTCACCTTCTCCTACTTTGGGAGAGTCACTTGCGACAGGCGAGGAGGGTCCCCAATCCCGTGGTGCGGCACCGGTTGACCACCTTGTGGAGTTACCTGGACCAGCAGAAGCATGCCTTCCGCAAGAAGAACCCAACCTCCATGCATCGGACACTGAGGCACGACCGCCTACCCTTCCTCAAGCCCGGAAATCCTCTATATCAGTCGCAGCTCAGCGTCTTGACTCTGACCCTTCCCCACCAGACATCAATGCCGATGTATCCTCTCAACCTTCCGAACACGAGCGTTTGCGCGAGGAGTCTACACTTGAGGTTGTTCCGAATGAGCCGGTTGTTATTGCCATCCCTGTCTCGCGGTCTAGGGTCGAAGCGGAACCCGGTGATCGTCCCTCTAAACGCCGGCGGATTGAGCAGGGCGTCCAAGAGATTCCATCGGTTGAAGCTGGGAGTTCCAGGACCTCACAGGTCGCGGAAGCAATCTCTGCGGCGACTGTAGCCGCAGAAGCGCCCTCTGTTTCATCTCGTCCACCGATAGCAGGCTCACAAGCCCAATCGTCCAGGCCAAGCAAGAAGAAAAGAGCCAGTGAAAAGTCAGCAACAAAAAGAAGAACGACGGCGGAAGGTGATGGAGCCGCTGCTCATCCACAGCCAATCGCTCCAGGAAGCAAACGGATACAGAGGGAGGAGACGCCAGAAGACGCGGAAACGATTGACATAGTTCCATCTATCGTCAAAATGGCTGATCTGTGCAGAGATATTGGGACAGGAAAGAAATCAAAGCGGGAACGAGAGCTCCAGAAACTAGATTGGACAGAAATCGTCACCAAGCAGAGAGATCGTAAGGCTCGCAGAGAGCGCGGTGAGCTGCCTCCTAAGGAGACCGTTGACCAGAGACTGGAGCGAGCTGAAAGGGAGCGAGAGATCGCCCAGCAAGGAGGAGCCGCCGCTCCACAGATGCGTATCGTCAATGGGCAGATTGTGCTCGATGACCAGTCATTGCATATTGATCGACACGCAAACGCTGTTGCAACAGCAGAGGAGCGTGAAGAGATTGAAGAAAATGCTCTTACGCATCGTGTAACCGCAGGTTCTTGGATGCGTCGAGAAAAGACGGAACCATGGGACGAGGAATTGACTGAGCGCTTCTACCAAGGGCTTCGAATGTTCGGCACAGATTTCATGATAATTAGCGGCATGTTCCCCGGTCGAACCAGGAGACAGATAAAATTGAAGTTCTGCAAGGAGGAAAGGTTGCATCCGGATAGGATCAATGAAGCACTTCTTGGTCCCAAGGCGCCAATGGACCTTGCTGAATATTCCAGACACACCAATACCGAGTACGCCGATCCTGCTGAATTCCACCGAGAGCTGGAAGAAGAAGTCAAGCAACACGAGTCCGAACAGACGAGACAAAGAGAGGTACAAGAAGCCACCCTTCTTCAAAGAAAGGCCGACGCAACCGGTGAAGACCATGGCGATATGTCAACCAAGGAGAACGAGAATCAAGAGGGAAGCGAAGGAATCCTAGCTGGTACAGTTCGAAAAGGGAAAAGAACTGGGCCCAAGAAAAAGAAAGGTTTAACTACCAGAGCGTCGGCCGCTGAGGAAGTCGAGATTCTCGGAACAATCGAGGACGTTGCTCGCCGCAAGAAGCAGCAGAGGCATTCCTAGTGGGGTTATTCGAAGGTACGCAAAAGGCAATACTATTATGCATTACAACCTTACTGATTCAAATCCCAGCGAGCAACCTATGTGCGATCCATACAAAACGTATCACTGTTCAGCCAAGGGATATAAGGCTCGTTGCACAGGTCCGGTCTTGTATGGATCCTTTGCATACGGCAGTTTGGGAAATGATGGGAGGGGATGACTCGGTGATGACCATGTTCTCTGATGTGAACCTACAGACCATGGTGAAGAAATGAGATAGGCCAAATGGGCACGCATCTGGAGGTAATGATACTGGCGCATCCCCAGTGAGCTTCCTAATTAAATCACTGGACGAGTCACGCCTGACGATCAGAAGACCCGAAGTCATTGAAATCTTGTTTCGCTCCTCCTCGCCAGAAGTGCAGCGTACAACGGTCAACGAAGTACTGGACGAAGAGGATAGGAAGGTTCATGTTCAGATAGCACACAATCTGAAGTTGGCCAAGCAGTCCGAAAACAGTCTTCTGAAGCTTATGGAGGACAACTATGCCGACGACCCTTTGATAATCGCGAATAAGGCTCAGGCTAGACCAATGGTCGAGCTTTCACGTAAGCCAGGGCTGTTGACCTATAAAGGCAAGATCTGGTGTCCGGATACAGCTCCGACTAATTACACGTTATGCCACAAGTTCCATATCAACGAGAATGGGGATCATCTCCCATCGTTGTCCATGACACCGACATGTAGATGTTTGAGAGGGATCTCTATTCGCTCTTGGACCTGGGAGGATCACTGCTTTATATGATCGAACAAGACAAGACATTCGGCTGTTATAGCTAAATAGCCCTTAACGTCGAAAGATCCTCTGGGACGATTGTTGTCATTATTACATTTCCGCCGTCAGGACTGCCGTTCGCTTTGGATCGAAGGAACACTTTATAGGTTGAGGCTCATTCGAGGGTCTGGGCAGATTCTGGAGCAGTCCTTCAGGAAGACCTTCGTCTTGTCTGGGCGTGGATCTACCATGTTACAGACAGTGTTCAGACCAATCGCTGTCAGATCGAAAGATTCGAGGTAAGGCTATACGGAGTACAGGAGAATATTATACTCCACGTACTAATACATACAGTAGTGTCGCTCTCTCAGTTCAGAGTGTTATTTGCGTCAGCTCTGTGGCTGGTCTGATGGGACTATATCCGGTCAATCCAACGGACGCCTGCGACTTACTGCAATTGCTCTTCACCGCATTCCTCTTTACTCAGCAGCTTCTTCGAAGGTCCTTGCATCCGACATACCACCCTTCTCCTCTTTTTCTTCTTGTCACCCATCGACATCCTCAAATCCGACAACATGACTGTCCAAAGCAAGGAAGTCATGAGAACTAGAGCCCGCTCCCTTTATGCGAATTCGTTGGCCCTAACGTCCAGCTCTTTTGCAGTGTCTTCATTCTAAAAGCTCTACCGCGATAGTAAAAGGGCCTTCGACTTCCTTGATAATGCATTTCTTCAGCGAGCGGAATTGTTGTCCATTATTCCCTGGAAGCACAAGCAACTCAGATGGAGGTCCAATATGCATCCTGCATCCCGGAAATCCCGAAATGGTTGCGTACCAAGGCAGACAACGCACGCATCAATTCCAGCGCTTGCATCCGCCGCCATCAGACCGTCTCCTTCGACCTGCTGGAGAAGGTCCGAACGATGATCTATAAGTATTGCCTGATCGCCCCGGAGCCTATCGATATCATGCGCATGCCGAATTACACGCGTCGTCTATCTGCCAATACCGTATCAACAGATTGTCTCCTCAAAAAAAGATTCTACACGCTCTCCATCTCCATACGGACCACCGCGGTGTTCGGCAACCAATAAAATGCCACCAAGCAGTTTAGCCAGCGAAGCTTCCAAGTACCTCAATGAAGAAGAAAGAAGCTATCTTGCAGCTCTAAAAAAAGGGCAGTTATCTCTCTATGTACGAGCGCTGGAAGGCGAAAAGGCGGACGACAGAGCAGAGATCCAGAGCCAATCCCGACTGAAATGTCTACAGCCAATCGCGGACAGGCGCCCACCAACATGGCTATATGACATCCGAACGACTTCAGCGCCGTGAAGGATGCGGGTTTGGGTGTGGCAATGCTTCTGCTCTACCCCAACGCCGACGGAACAGAAGCCCTGGATCTAGCCATTAATACCGCTATTCCATC
The DNA here is from genome assembly GCA_001599915.1 of Symbiotaphrina buchneri. Classification (NCBI taxonomy): domain Eukaryota; kingdom Fungi; phylum Ascomycota; order Symbiotaphrinales; family Symbiotaphrinaceae; genus Symbiotaphrina; species Symbiotaphrina buchneri. The sequence goes on from BCIG01000018.1 coordinate 579,145, forward strand.
GATTTGCGGGTCTGCCTATTTGCAGATTTGTCTCCGGAGCTCCTCACCAATATCTACAAATTCGTCCTCACGTCTCCGAGACCCATTGTTGACGAAGTTGGGGTCAAGAAAGACGTCATCCATTCCAAGAGCAACGCATCTTGCGGAACGTCCTGCATGTATCAAAGCAGGTACACAAGAAGGCGTCTTATGTCTTGTACAGTGTGGACACACTTGTTCTCTACTGTCCCATCCATTTCCATAACCGCGTGGAGTACAAGAAGCTGAGATGCTAGGAGATAGAGGCATGACGACTACACTCAATCCCCGCCCTTCGTGAGTTAGTCTTCAGACTTCTGTCGTGGAACAGCGTCCAGATAGAGAGGGATCCGGATTTTGGCAGGCGCTACTCCAAGTTTGAACACGTCTTCTGATTTCAACCCTGCTTCGATTCCGGATGACACAGCTGGAAGCAGAATTTTAGGCTCGTTACAGGACTATCACGTTCCTTCTATCTGGGAAGGTGGAGGCTGGAGACTCGCAGCTACTTTACCAAGAAAGCTAACTGATGGGTCCTCACGGATTTATCAAACCGGCGGTCAAGTAGTTCATTGAACTCATGGTGGTGAAAGGGCTACCATCAGGAATTGAACTATCTAGATTGAATGCACCGAACCATGCGATCAGCTTCGGAGTTTCTCGTCATTGAGAGGCGCTGGAGACCCTTCTCTCCGCATGACCCCTTGCGAGAGAACCCCCTTTTGGCACGCGACGAATGTCACCACAGGTCAACACCACAGGCCAGCACCACAGGCAAGATACGCACAGATACCTGCGTTTTCGGCTCGATCCAGACCCTGTGAAGTTGCGCAGATTGGCCGTATCCACAACGCAGGGGGTTCTGTCTCTTCATGATCGTCAATCTTATGCGATGGTTCCGTTTCAGAAGAAACGACGCATTTCGTTGAAGCCGCTGGAGTTTATGTCAGGAGAGCGCACTTATCGTGCGTGTTACACGTACTGTGGATTGAAGATGCAGGAGGACAGAAGAGATGAGGGAAAGTACGACCAAGAAAGACAGACAGTTGAGAGAACACTATGTTGGGTGTGAAGCATACCGAAGCATGGGAAGTTTTAAGATTGAGGGAAACGGTTTTACAAGGCAAAATTCGACGCGGCCGCTTTTGGCAACGGATTGTCCTGCAGACTCAACAAAAGCATCAATGAACTTGGCAGCAATGAGCACCCACCAATCAATAGGCGTCGTCACTCAGTTCTAACGTAGTGGGATCCATTTACTAAAGATGCTGCAATGCAGAGCCGTTGAGACTATATCTGATTCTCACTGAACTGATAGCTGTTGACCGCAGCTACCCATATGTGCCAATTTGGGTAGCGTCAATTATAATAACATTACCTATACCATAGGGAGCATCAATAAGATCCGCGGATCTTATTACGAGCCGATACGGATTGTGCAGCTGCGACAATGATGTACGGGTTGCTGCCCTATTGTGATTGAGTGAAGGCATACGAGATCGACACATTCACCGCCGGTCAATAGGAATTTCAACCACCATGGCCAAGGCTATGATAATAGCCTCAGAATGGTATTCAGGCCACAATAGACAATAGGATGGCTAGCAACTCCTCGGTTGGAGTATCGTAGAGCGTTTAAAACTCCTCCATCCCCCAGTTTCTTCCTCCAGATCACTTCCTTTCCAACTCCTCTTCTCCTCTCCTCACGACTGCCCTACTCTACTCTCCTCTCAACCTTCTTCCTCCTCTCGCTGGCCGAGAGCCCTCTCAAGATGACCGACAACCAGACCAGCCCGTCATACAGCCCAGGATGGAGCCCACCACCATATGAGAGCGGCGCTCAATTCTTGCCCGGCCCAGGGACTCTCCCCAACTCAAAGTATGCGGCGCCAAAGTCGTTCGCTGGGTAAGTCACTCATCGCCCTTGCTCATTTGTGCATTGCGCTGTTGCTGCCCCTGAACCCCTGCCAAGACCTCGTTGCTGACTCGGCTCTCTGACAGGAGTGCCCACCGCGCCGAGACCATCATCACGGTCCGGCAGCAGAAGCCAGCGCCGCCCTTGAGCGCGCTGCAGCAGAGCATCTGGTGCCTCCAGCAGGACTGGACGGCGGAGGAAGAATATCGCCAGTCCATGCTGGTCATGGTTGGCCAAGCCGACACCCGGGAGTTGATGGCGGTCGTTCCGCCTCAGGAGGAACGCCAGCGGTTTGAGCGCTTCTGGGACGACTACTTGGAGGAATTCGAAGGGCGGGTCAAGGAGATGAAGAAGGCGAAGGCCCCGGTGGTCGCTGGCGGCGCCGGTGGCTGTGGCATTTGAGGCCCAAGAAGGGGCGTGAGCTGTCGTCGGAGTGGCTTGGGTGGTTTGTGGGCTGTGATGTCTTTGCTGTTTTGCTTTTGCTCTTTGGTTTTTGCTGTGTTCTCTTCTATGTCCTCGGGCTGGTCTCTGTTCCCGGCTGCTGAGAGCGAGAATAGAGCATTCTTCCGCCGCCAACCATATCTGACCTCATGGGCACCTGTGACTTTGCTGCAGTAGTAGAACGTGTAGATACAAATCGCGCCATTGTAGGGATCAAACAATGACAACTCAATGGAAAGAGGTAGTTGGAGAGATACGTCTACTTTGCTATATGCTATTCTACACCGGTCATGGGGTGCAAAGTAGTTCTCTGATGCAGAACGGAGTCACACCCATCATTCTCCGCCCAGCCACGTCCTTGTATCAAGTGTGGTAGTCTCGCATACCCTTCCCTCTGACAAGATTCAAAGCCCCTATGCCGATGTCACTTCTCGCCGGTTGCCTGGTCGGCCTTGGTAACTCTGCCAAAGTGTCATCGTTGTCCTCGATGTTTTCAGGAGTTTCCAGAGCTTCTGTAGTGCTCTCTGCTTCTTCCGGATCCACCACATATCTGCGTTTATTGGTGGACAATTGTCGCCGGTCTCATCTTTTTAACACCGGCGCAGAAGTCTGTTACTCGCAGCTGATCTACCCGTGGCTGCGTCAGTGGCCGTTGTAGGGTATACACTATTGACGCCATCAGTTTGATCCAAGACTACCAACAGAAGCACCGGTTTGATACCTGTCTGACGGCTGTTCCATGACAGGAGCCTCTCTGCTTATTGTGTCCAACACTTCCTCATTTGACGCTGAGACCGGGTCCGCTTCGCTGGACAACTTCACCGATTTCCTGCTGTCGCGTTGCCTTAGATCAGTCTCTGGACTGTGCTTGCGCTTCCTGGGGACAGTCGATAGATATCGCATACAGGCCTCGCGAATTCTAATGAACCTTCGAGATGCAAGACACACAAAAAACGCGAGAGACTTGGAAGTATCGCCGTTCACATGAGAGTAAATCCAGAAGAGTTCCCAACCCCTGCTAGGATTCCATCTAAGGCCAGAGAGCAAATGGGTCCTCGACGATAACAATAGACATGTTCGAAGATTTCGCTAATCGGGATACTGTACTTGCGGACGGTTCAAGGTCTTGTGTACATCTCCACGTTGCTTGGTGAATTGAAATTGCTGTGAGCGGTGTTGTCAATGTACAGATCTCTTCCGCGTCCTTATGATAAACAGAGTGTCCAAATATTCTGGCCGTTCGTGTCGGGACGGGATTCCGGGTTCATCTGGATCATGGATCCGTATGAATGGATCTGATAATCTTCGCGGATCCATACTGTAACGGTGTTTAAGATGGGCCTGCGCCCCTTGGATGGCCTCCTGGAGACGCCGCAAGCCTCCGTTTCCTCATGTGCGCGTCAAGCTACTGCCTGTACCGGCGTTGCTTCGTATGTTATGGATTTCACAACTTCTGTACAACGTCAGTCAAGCTTGAAACTACCCTGAACAAGGACTTACAATATCTTTGTTGGTATCAATTTAGATTGGCGGAGTACAATACGTGGTACATCGTCCTTCGTGGTCACCACAGATCTTCTTCAGCCACGGTTGAGCACGATATGAGGCAGTAGACGAGCCCTCAGATGCTTTCACGGAACAGAGGTAGCGGCTTTTTGCCGTACTGTCTTTCCAATTCTCAGACGTAACAGGTAGGAGGACGCATTTGCCATATTCATAACTGTTTATCTTGATTATACCCTTTTATATTCCCTTAGACCTTGCAGCTCTGGCAAAAGTTTGCTTACGAGTATCTTCAGCCTTATGAACCTCTTCATACCATGGTTTGAGAGCCGTGTTTGAATACCTAAGGATTGCATTCTATGACGGGCAACTTTTCGAATCACTCTTGTTATTGAGGTGTCATAGACCGTTTCCCTTTCCGACTCCGGGTCGGGTTCGAATGAGCGGCTGCATTGTAGACGGGCATGACTATCTTCTCTGTCGAGTCTCCCACCAATGGGATGTCATACCAGAGGTATTGTCAAAATCTCCCACCCTTATAAGGAAGGTCGAGGGCCCTAATGACAAGAATTCAGAACCAGGCAGTTGCCACCTTTTGCGATAGACCATATAACGGCGGTCTCATCAGGGAACCAGCGCTTGCATCCCACTAGGAAGACTTGCGTATATCCGGAATCCTTTAAACGGGTTGGTGTTGAAGTATGAAAGACCGGTGTAGCCAAGGCATGGCTGGAAACCGGTCCAATCTCTCGCCAGTAAAGATTTGGGTCGCTCATACTCTTTCTGGGCAGCTTTTCTCTCCGAGGTATCCTTTGTCCCGTCCGTACTGTACCACCTAGCCTCTATAATCCGTGTCTTATGGTCTTCAGTCTCGTTGCTGCTTCGAGTCTGATTGTGGACCTCTGTGTAAAAGAGATCGGTATTACTGCACCGCACAACTGTAAAGACAGTCTCAACAACAGTTCTCCTTCTGTCCTGCCTTGATCCGTCTTCTCCCTATATATGGGCCTTTATATCGATTAGACTCGGACTCCCGGTTTTGAATCAGATTGAGATTAGTAAGTTCATCCTATCAACAGGTCAGCTGAGCTACAGGAGGCTCAAAGGGAGTAGAAAAGGCTGCCCACCTTGACCTTCTGCTCAATCCATTCATCGGCTCGGCAGAGCGGACACTACCTTCCCGTTCCTCAGCCTTCCGTCCCCGTATATATCCCAGCAAGCTGAATCCTGACCATGAAGCTTGCACTGGTGTGCCTCTGTCGAGAAGAGACGCATACTTGGCCATAGGCGATGTCGTCCTTTTCATTGCCATTTAAATTCCCAGCTAGAGGCTGAGGACTTGGAGCATTCACTGTGTAGAACTTTCTAGCAAGGTCTGACTCGTCGAGTGGAAGTACGGTAGGTGGGATTTTGTTTCAATGAGGCGACGGAGTAGCAGGGCATATGTCCTGAAGTGTTGGACGCTGTCTAGAAATGCAGCTTAAAAGATAAGCCGACGTGCATCGGATTGATATCCTGAGTAGCAGATCCTCAACCGTATAAGGCTTCACCGTATCTCCAAAGTAGTTCTAATGTTGCTCCTCGATTTCATCTGACTCGGGTAGGGGTAGACATTGGGTATTGCACCGCGAAGATTGTGCGAGCAGGGCAGGATAACCAAAGCTGTGATCCAAAGGGACCGTCCCGGCAGGCAATTTTGTTGATTTGGGGCTCCATGTCCTTCTTCCTAGCATCAGTGTGGCTAAGATTATGTCTCTCTGCGGTAAAGATGATGGCGTGCTACGGCAGCGCCACCAGTAAAGAAGGCCCCGCCCTGCCTCAAGGAAGTAGCAAGTGTCTGTAAACCTGATCCCTTACCTCCTGCGGAAAGTTCATGAAGAGGGCGAACACTTGCTCTGACATCTTGTGCCAGCAAGCTCTCCAAAACCCCTCAGCAGCCGCTGTGATTATGGAATCAACTGATAGACAAGTTGTCTCTGGTTTTTCTTGTACCTGGACCAGAAAGCCCAAGTAAACGGGAAACAACTTTGCCCTTGGCCTTCCCGTTATCGTACAGCATAATCTGGGAGTTTTGCATAGCAGTGAGGAAGTATCGAACGACGGCATAGACAATGATCTTGAACGGCCACGCTGAACGGACGGCCTAATACATCGATCAGTCGCGCCCTGGATAAGGTTGGAGGAGCCTTACAGAAATGGAACGACATTACGTCGACGTTACGGCGACGTTACTAGAAAAGTTTCCACATCAGAAAGTGGCGGGAGTCCTTCTCCCACAATCACCCCGTCATCGTCTTCCTCTTCCTGACGATTTCTCGGTTTTGTGTATCAGCTTCTCCTCGCAGTCGAGGAAGCTCGCCCAGTGGGGATGAGTTTGGATCGGTAAGTAGAGAATGTTCGCGGACGACCCTTGGTGGCGGGTTCAACATCGTAACCCCTAGCGTCGACGTCCGGGGACCTCTTCACAGGGAGTAGGACTGTCAGCTATAACTTGAACACCCTGTCAGACCAAGTGTTGGCTGACAGTGGTAAACATGCCATTCGCGCAACAAGCATGCCTGATGTATTCGGTTTCCGCCCAGGCTTGAAGAGCCAACCCTGAACAGGTAAACACCAAACATCTTCAGTGCTTCCTCGAAGCAATGATTTGGTATGTTTTGTTCTGTGGCTTGCCACCATTGGAGCCCAAGTCACGTTCACCTATCAAAGGCTGTGCTGTTCCTGCTATGCTCTGTGATATAAGATGCTCTCTTGCCGAATATTTTGTTGACAACCCCTCAGCCTTTTAGGTAACATGTCTTTGTGCATTTCGATCCTCCTATTGCACCCACGAGTCTTGTCCCATTCCTCCAGGGCGTACCAAAGAGTGACACCAGATCAGAATTGTAAATAAGCTTCCAATCGTGTGTCGCGGTCCTGTACGTCATCTGTCCCGTTCTGCTGCTCTCCGCCGGTCCACTTGAGCAGTTCACGGGGTGTGCTGTAAAATTTGTACCAGTCTACTACAAGAGGTCTGCAGGACCATGCCCGCCCGAAAGAATTAATCTTCTTCAAGGTGGTCTTCGGCGCAGCAGTAGGCCTTGAATCTTGTATGCTGTTTGGAGTACGCGGAGCCTTTCGCTATCCCGGCAAGCACGAAGAACCCCGAAGAGTAAGGGACTCCAAGAGGTTTTCCTATCTGTTAGAGTCCTGGAGAATGTCATGATACAAGATGCTCCATGTCAGAATGATAGTAATACGCCGAAGGGCTGACCAGTTTGCCAAGGTCGCGGACCATTTGCTGTTGACAGGTCTTCGAACGCTGCCGGCAGGACGTCAAGGTAGGGGAAAGGCACCACCCTATAAGGCGATAGCACTCGTCCAACAGGAGCCGGAACGAGGTCGTGCGTTTCTTCACGATGTGGTCTAGAAGAGTATGAGTTCAGCGGGATGATCAGCAACGTAGAAGAAGAGCCATCTTACGCATCAAAATTCCGGGCAGGTCTTGATCACTTATAGGATATCCTTCATAACAGAACTTTGACTCGTTATCCTCGTGTGTAGATACCGTCAGACACGTCGCGGAGCCCGGCACATGTGTACATGTGTTTCGACGTGCTGCTCGAAGCACTCCTCGCGAGGCGGACCAGTCGTTCAGCTAAACATGTTGCCCGATCTCGCGGCGTTCATGATCTGGATTGAGGCTTCGTCAGGTCTTACAGGTCTTCTCGCGTTCGCTCGGTCAATTTGGCTGCGTGTGGGAATGTGGGAAGTTGGAGAGCTGGTCATCGAGAGTCGTTCTAATGAGGAAAGAATAATGGCGAAGCAACGACTAAGCTTCTTTCCGTCCACTGTGCGGCTTAAAGAGAAGTGTGGGCAGAGGCCGCAGCCAGGTCGAGACCACACAAGACCAAAGCCAATCGAACGGCCAACAAGCCGTCCACGTCTGACCTGCGCATGATCTTGTGTTCTCGCCGTATGCTGCATACCTTCTATGGTGTTGCCCCTTCTCCATCTCCACCGAGATCGAGGGACGGCCATCTTTGTGAGGCCCGGTAGATCGTCTTGCTCATCATCGATGGAGACTGGAAACTCCCGGGATTTCCTTCCTGATGAGGATGAGGATGACAACCCTTTGTCGAGGTCCAGGGACTCGCCGCTTACTGTCGTATAAGGTACTCCGAGGTGTGCCAACTGCAGGTCACACGTAGGCCGAGGTACGTTACTGCCGTAGACGTATTCCGATCGCCGAGAAGTCTGCCGTGGAACCACTTCTTCCCTCAGTGGCAGCCTCTCGAGGTTACATACCAGTCACACATATCACGAGCATCAATGACAGTCAGATTGCACCCCGAAGAAAAGACTTTCATTGTCACCGGACCAGCCGGGACGCAAAAAAACGAGGAACAGCCCACAGGCAGCACAAGACAACACACCAGAGCGAACAAACCGACCCCGGGGGTTCAGTTCCCGAGGTCCCAGCCCCAACCCCATCCTCCGAGGTACTCCCCCTGGAGTCCTCTTTTCCTCCAGAACTCCATCTTCCCCTCCCGGACCCGCTGTTCCGCGAAGAACTGGTCCATGTACTGGTTGTAAGCCAGCTTGTGCTGGCGCGGCCAGACACGACCCTTGTGCGGCCACTCCGACCGCCGCAGACGCGCGAACATCGCCAGGTACTCCTCCTCCGCCTCCTCCTGGAAGAGAAGCAGGCCAGCCTGCATCTCCCCCAAGCTTGCGACCCGCCTGCGGGTGCAGATGATGGTGTTGCTGAGGCGCCGGCGCCGTGCACTGGAACGAAGGACGGTTAGTCAGCGAAATGGCTTGGCAGGGGCAGAATAGGGGTCGTACGCAAGAAAAGAGAGAGGCACAGGAAAGTCCGCCCGCGGACGAGGGAGCGCACAGCGGCGAAGTCCCCGGTTCTTCATCGTAGTCGTAGTGGTGGTGGTGGTGATATTGGTGGTGATGGCGGCGATGGTCGAGAATGGTAAGATCTCGACCAGCGAGATCGCGAGAGAAGACTTTGGTCGAAGAAGAAGCAGCGGCGGGGAGGAAAAACGTAAAGAGAAAAAGTTGAAGGGAAGAGTCCGTCATGGAGTTTATGTAGGTGGGTGCTCTTACAGCCGAGCAAGTGCATACGGTATTGTCTATAGTCCGTTAGTCATTGATGATGATGCTATTGAGGTCGACCCTATTGTTCGTCCCGAGGCCGAAGGCTATACAACTTATTTCACAATAGGAAGGCACCACACTCACTCTGACCAGCCCTTTTCTCCAGACCACGAAATTCTTTGGTTTTGCATTCTTCTGGCCAGCTATAAAGGCAGGCTGATAACTGAGGCTGGTGCGGGGTATCAAACACAATTTGGGCTCTTCACGCATAGCAAATAGCAATCGTCACCAACTGACTCATCCTCTTAGAAGCGGGTAATTTCTTCTATTGTTTGCTACCCCGCATGGCCTATTCACCAGAAACCTCCTCTTCAACGTCTTCTGCTTCCTCACGTCCGCTCTTGACTGCGTTAGATCCTCTCGGATGCTTGACACTGTTGCCCATTCCTTGACCTCCGAGCTTGCGGCTCAGTTTGGTGCCCGAAATACCATATATGTTGAAAATAGGATTCATCTGTTTGTATTCCTGCAATAACCAGCTCTTGAGTATTGTATACTGTGTGTGTGGAGGAGGACATTTCGAGCGGTAATGGCCGGTTTAACATCGCAACAAGTAAAGTCGAGTTTCCGCTGAACTAAAAGAGACGGTATCTGTCAGCAAGTAGTACCAAATCCCTATAGTGGTTTCGAACTTAGGACCTATTAGCACCCTGACCCTGACTGCACCCCTTCCTGGTCCTTGTCTTGTAGCCCCATCATGCACAGCGCCGGTCAAGTTATTCATGATCATCAATACGAACGACGCTTTTGACGGCATTCCCGTCATGACTTTTCCAGCCACCCTTTATTGACGATCGTCCTTCCGGATCGATTGGCGACAGCGGCCTGTTACAGACCACTGGAGTTCTTTATCTGCCCATCTTCCTTTCCGATCCGTTTGTAGGCTAGCTTTCTTTGGTAGATGAGCTGTCGTCAAACTCCAAGGTGAAAGAGGTAGCTGAGTTGCGGTTCGGATTCTGATTCCAACATTTCGCGCGAGTGTCTCTGAAGTATCCCGGGTCAGTCTTTCGCGGGGTAGCGGTGCTTCAGGAGTAGGCACTTTTGGTCACAAGGATCCTTTTCGATTTCCACCGCTCGGTACCGGATGAATTGCTCGCGAAATTTGTCACTGTAATCTGATAGAAACTTGAATGTACTGCGCAGCTCCAGGGCATGGACCTCCTTGAACAGGTCGTTGTTGGTGAGCGAAACCAATACACATCCTCCATTAACATCAGGGACCTCTCTCTGTCCTCCTCAGTCGATTCTATCCACCCCTTGCAGGACAGCTCCATATCTATCGAGGTGGTCAACCCCTCGAGCTGCACGTCGTAGACAACAGGGCCTAGGAGGCGGATGTCGCGCGCAGAGCACTCCATGTTATTGGAGATGTCGTCAGGCGCCTCCGAATAGGGATAGAACAGATCGAGACGGTATCACCCGGTACATCCTGTCCAGGTACTGGTCGGGACTGCTCTGTCTCGCTCATGGATTGAAAAGATGTCACGGCAAGTAGCCTATCCCATTTGGGGCCTTTGGCCGTGCAACCCTATCTGTTGGCACCTCGCAGCTGAGCCTTCGTGAAGCTGGATTCCGCTTCAAAGGCGTCCAAAGTCCGCTTGATGTGTATCTGGGGTGGGTCGTAAGTACGGATCGAGTCCAATAATGTCTCGAATTCCGTCCAATATTGGTCCATCAATATTTGCAAACTTCCTCCGGACTCGTTGTCCTGGTCTGTAGAGCCAGACACATGCAGCATATGCATATGGGAGCCGTACTGTTCAACATGTGCAGTTCCGTCATCAGCAGGTTGCGAGGCTGGCGTGCAGTGTCTGTAGAACATCGGCTCAGGTAAATGGAATGCTTAGAACCCACATCTTCAACCTGCCATTCAAGACTGAAACCTCCTGCCTGACGGCGACATTTGGAACTACCTACTTCAGCAGCATGTATAATTTGGAGTACAAGAATTGAGCTGGTCTTAACGTTCGTCCGAAATGGCTTCTTCCGTCGTAACCCTCGAGTAATGTACCCGCTGCGGAATACGTTTTTCTAGGTCGTAATTATGACCCAACGATGAGCTATTTGCACCTTCCAATCCTGCCAAATCTCTTCATGAGATATAGCCGTGCATTCTCTTCAATCTGAGCCTTAGGCAATCTGTCTCTGAACGCTTGACGAAGCCTCTCTTCATTGTTGCTAGTCTCTTCGTTGTTGCTAGCCTCTTCGTTGTTACTGGCCTTCTCGTCCAACTCCGCGATAGACCGACTGACTTCTCAACCAACTCGCGTTGTAAGAGAGTAAAGTCAGCCTTCAGTGTCATTGATTCTGGGCCTGTAAACTTGAACGTCCGATCCAACGTCATGAGCCAGAAGCCAACAGCCTCATCAGGACGGCCCGAAAATATAGAATTGATTGCAGCACGTTTGCTGCCATAAAGAAGGTGAAAATCTGACGAGCCCGCTCCGCTTTCGAAGGAATTCACCATGCTGCTTGGCCAGGTCTTCTCGTTGTCCATCGTACGCTTCTTGGGTGTCCATTTTTGTCTCGCATAGCGTCCGTATGGTTCTTAAGTATCTCGGCTGTACGGGCGTGAGCCGCATATAAGAGCCACTTCAATGTGTCCGGATCATCATTGTATAGGTAGATCTGGTGCATGTCACCTTCCTTCAAGCACAGACAACCGAGATCATGGCGGTCCACAAGCTGTGAAGCGTTGTGGAATGAGCAGCTTGTGGACCGCCATGAATTGAATTTGGACATCGACAGACATGTCCTGAGAGAACATATGGGCAAAATGTTGGGTTATCGTGCATTCCGTGCGTCAATGGCGGGTTAAACATCGCAACAAGTGAAATCCAGTTTTCACTGAAGGAAACAGTATCTGTCAGCAAGTGCTGACATGCGTATGTGCCTTCCTCATAATGGAAAATCGCTAGGTTTTAAATGTACCGTGTACAGCAACTCCCTGATATCTCCGCATCCCAGCAACAGAATCTCCGCTGTAGCGGCATGCCGAATCTACCTATTTTCTTCAATTGTGCAGGCGAGTCGTCTTTGAGCCCGTAGAGGCTCTCAGCAAGGGGCCGATGGCTTGCACACCAGGAGCAACATCGTACGCTTGAACATTGCTTCCTCTGTTAGATATATCAAGAGCTCATCTTCGCCCCACACCAACGATCGACATTATGGTAGAAGGCAAGTCTAGACTCATGCTTTGACCTATCCTTTTCACTGACAGTGATAGAAAAGGAATTTCCTAAGCCACTGGTCTTGCGGTGTCCACGCCATCTTTGGTTGGCCCACTGAGGGATCGCCTGCGGACTTCGAAATATATTGTAGATACATGCCACGAAAAGCCGAGCAGGGAAGCCCAAGCACAGAACGTGTAAAAAGGGGAAGTTATGGTTCGAACGAGTGAACTGATGATTGGTCCAGTTGCTCTCCTTGGACATCAAAGGAGCAGCAGTGCCGAGGACTAAAGGTGCTGATGTTTCAAACACATCGAAGACATCCCGAAATCATTGATGGCATGGTTGTAGGGGTACTCGAGGACCCCCAACCTGTTCACATGACTATGCCATAATGGTAGACCGTTCACCGGCTTCTGACAGTAACAGGCGAGGCATAAGCCCTTGAACAGTTTGGACCCTTAAGAGGTCAGTCGGCCACGCTGCACAGCTTTTCCAGGGCCAAGGCGCTCCGTAGAACGAGGTTGCGCCTGCAATAGGCCCTCGATTCGCTTTCCAGCTTGAAAGTCATTGTTCAGGTCATAGAGAGATTCTAGAAGTCCGAGAATGCGCGAAGATGTATGGGAACCTTTTCGAAAGAACGCTATGACGTCGTGACGACCCTTGCACATGCAATGCACTGTTCTCTGTGGCAACCTCCTGCCCTGTGTTCATCTCAGAGATAAGTTATCCATCCACATTTCGAACCAATATTCGCCATGTATCGCGTGTCGAGGCGCCTGGTTGGGCAGCTCGGCGTAGGACAAATGAAGATACAGCAGCACATCTCATACAGCCCAAACAAAATCCCTGGGCTAGGTCTAATCTGCCAATTATGGTGACTAGTCGATCACAAATACTGTGGCGTAAGCTAGGTGAAGGGACACCAGAAGCAGGTCTGACACCGTCCAGACATACCCAGGGCAAGGTATGGGCCCCTCACTCAGTTGTGGTGCCACGCCGGGCGACAATCTAGCAAGATCGACAGAATCCATGCTTGGTCTTTCTTCCTTCAGTGTAGTACACTACTCCTGCCTGAAGCAAGCTCAAGCAATGTACTGAAGTAACTATCTTACGAACTGTGACCGCACATGCTAGTGCGTAGGCCAAGTGAAGACACAGCAATGGGCACGTCTGAAACAGCCCAAACATACTCAATGCTGGCATTGGTGCGGCCTGCAAGCTCTGGTGCGACGCTGGCGACAGACCGCGTAAGATGGACAAAGATAGATGGCTTGCTCGTTTTTTTCGTCCATGTAGTAGCCCATGTAGTAGTGTTTGCATATACTGCGGTGTCGCTGATATAACAGCCCAGATAAATTCCCTGGGCTGGGTGTAATCTAAGACGGATTTTGAGGTCTTTGGATCAATCAGCTCGGTCTACAACCGGGCAATCCCAGTTGCCACGCACTCTCGGCCGCCGCCATCCGGGATCTTTAAGAAGTCATAGCTTCCCTCTTGCTGCTCCGTAATACGGGCAACAATCCTCCTCTTCAGGACAAGCCCTCTATGGGATTGCGGTGAGCATGCAACAGGGTGTCCACTTTCTTCAGTGCCTGAAAGTAGTTCTGGAGGGCATATAGCGCCTCTGCGGACTTGAGTACAACCGTGTGGTGGTTTGAGATATTTTTCAGTGTGGAGATGGCGTCGATCAAACCGGCTTTGGATTGGCCGATTGACGAAGAGATGTGCATCGCATGTTGAGAAGACGTGAACGTGTGTCATCGTCCAGGTCTGTCCTGGAAGTGATGGTGTATGTAATGCTATGAAGTAGAACGAGTCAGCCACTGTTCCTATGAGGTATATGGTAGGGCAAGGGAAGAGGGTGGCTATGGGAGGTCTGGACTCACAGGTCAATTGCCCTCTCAAAAACATGTCCCTGGTATAGGACACGACAAAGAAACGCGTGCAATTTTCTAAGATTGCAATGTCAATCATGGGATGGTCACGATTCCATAGCCACTTCCGCATTGACGCGGTGATCCTGAGCTTCTGTCCTCCGTTGAGCCATTAGGCCCATCCATTGATTATGTATAATGTGCTGTCAGAGGTTCCTTGCGGACTGGCGCCAAGTTCGATGTATGTCCCTTAGACCTGGATCTTGAGCTTGGAGAACTGTGGGAAGCATCTCTTGATGCATTCGCAATGCATTGAAAATATATTCCGAATGGCTCCTCCAGACTTGGGATGGACAGAAGAGTAGCGTAAGATCCTTTCTTTTTTAAAGAGTAAACGAATACGACATTCAGAGTATGTGCTTTTATGAGTATCCCACATAAGGACGCCTCCCTATACACCTGCTTCGAGACACGCAGGACGTTTTGCAGGACGTTTTGCCTGACCGTGGTGGTTGCTCTTGGAATGGATGACGCCCTTCTTTACTCCGATTTCGTCGAATATGGGTGCCGGAGACATGAGGACGAATTTGTAGATATTGGTGCGGAGCTTCGGAGGCAAGACCGCAAATCCATGGGATGTCTGCAACTGTTCGAACTTGATCTCTGAGATGCTTCGGTGGACCCCGAGAAGAAGCTCCGGATCTGTTCGAATTTGATCTTTGAGAAGTGCTTCTCATCACATTTCTGTTGTTTGCAGGTCGGCGTGTCTCCTGAGGTGATCGGCGGCTACCTAGACTCCTTTCCTCCAGGTCCCTTGTCAATCTGCGGCAAAACACCGCTCTGCGGAATAGCTACTAAGGCGTCTGAGCCACGCCTCGGATAATGACTGGCATAGCTGAGGTCCCATCGAGGAGCTCCTCAGTTGCCCCACGGGAACATGTAGGCGGTCATATTTCATGTGCAATGTACTGGACCAGCCATGTGGACGGCATACAAATGACACTGGTCTGCGTGCACAGCTTCCGTCTCCCGGTCTTCACGTCGGCGGAAATGTCGATAACGGTCAACACAAAATTCCACTCGACTGAGTCATCGCCCACAGGCTGCTAGAGCTTGTTTGGAAGGTGCTTGGATGGAATCTGCTCCAAGCCGTTGAATTCGACCAACGGCCCGCACGATCACCTTCATGCTAAGCGGCACCTCTAGCTGGATCATCAGTCTGCAGTTGGACTGGAGATTGAGTGGAATGGACCCTACAGCGGATGATGTCGCCAACACAGTAGCTCTGGTATCGGGATAGTTGAATTCGTGGATAACGGCATTTCGTTGCGCTTGTTGATGCTGTGCCCGTAGCGACAGCACCGGGACGCCTACCGCAAGCAGGAACATCTCAACGGCGAGACCGCCTCAGAACCCTTAGACGGCTTCAGGTATATCTGAGTGCTCAAGACTGTGAAATAGAAAGACTGGCTCAAGTGTACAGTGGCTGGTAACATTCGGTCTGACAAGTCGATGGAGTATGCAGAAAACTTGAAGCACTCGACAAGATTGTAGCCGGGACGACGTGTTCGCCATAAATTGAGTGGCAGAATACGATCTCGATAGGCGGGTGCGACGTCTTGATCTTGACTGACATGTCAAAAAGGCCACGACCACCTGTAATTGTTATGAGCACGTCACTTGCGCGTGTTGGCTGCCCTGATGTGTTTGATCCCAGGAAGTCAAGAAAAAAATTAAAGGTCGTATGTGCTAGCCAGCGATTGAATCGCATACTGATACCACTTTCGGTTCCACTGTCAGTAGACGTGGGCTATGATGGAGCGGAAACAGGTTATATGGCTGGTGCGACCGAGGTATTGAGCCGAAGCGCATCTGCGCTGATCGTGAGTCTCTCCAGCAACCCGAGTGTATATCCAAGAGCGATACGGGTGGGAAATATATTGCAGTCCGCAACCACGGGGTGGTTCAAAGTCTCCATTGTGCCAGGCAGTTCGCACAGCGTCATGTCCAGGATCAGATCTGTCCGAAGAACTGGTCCTTTATTTATATAGTCTGCAGTTTGACGCAGCCCGCGCGGTAGAGCACAATGCAGATTGATGGAGGGATGTTTGTGGAATTATGAGCTGTGAGGGTAAATACAAAGATTAGCCAATGGCTTTGCGCAAGACAAGAACGATGGAGGAAGAGGACTGGCGGTGGCGATGCAGAACGACGGTGTCCAGAGGGCTGTTGTCGTCGGAAATGGACGACAAGCGGCAGTGGACCCCCAGGAATCGGCCTTGGTATCGCATCTCGGTGAAGCCCTCTGGCTTGGAAAGATAAAACTCGTTTATCTTGTCATATACCCACAGTGCATCTCCGTGCACTTCCTTGTTGGCAAGATATATCGGGTCTTGTGGGCTAAAGGTCCTTGTTTGTGACACATCTATGGGACTGGACCTGACCACCAAGTAACCCAGGATCAACACGATGAGCACGCCGTTGTGCGCTTCCTTGTTCAAGAGAAACGCAGTAGCCTATCGGCTGGCAGGTGCCGTGCCAGAGACACCGACGGGACGAATAGTACGTCAGAAGTAACGTAAGACTGTTAGCCTACCACGGTAGACTGCATCTGTATTGCAAATCATGGCCTGACGACCAAATACCCGAGGATTTTGTGTTGGGCATTGCCGAGAATTCCAGACACCGGAACGGTCCAGTTCCCGGTCGTTGTCCTCCTATAGAAGCGACGATTGTCAGTTGGAAAACGGCTGAAGAGATCAAAGGAGGAAACTGTTACCGTTGATTTCTTGTGATACGCTCTATCTGCTATGAAGACCTTCAAGAACATAATGTCCCGAAGATCGGAGAAGCTGTAGAAACAGTTCAGTGAGTATCCCTGCGCTGCCAGAGGTCACGCAAGCCTTCCACTATGCCTCTAAGAATATCCTAGATATGCTGAGCTGAGCGCTTGGCAGCGACGCGTCCGTTAGGATGGTCAACTGAGTTTCTTCCAATGTGTCAAACACAATCTGCTGGCAGCAGTATCTGTATCTCCAAGCCTCATCCATCCCGCCGGTCGACACTGGGGTTGCGAACGTGCAGACGAACCGCGGTTGTTCCGCGCCTATGCTGAGCAGCGGAGCAATGAGACCCTCTTCTCGCACTTTTTATGCACAAGGAATATGGGGTCTTGTGGGCTGAAAGTCAATGTAATGAAGACCGTCAGGGCAGCGTGGAAGGCATATTTGGAACGTAGTGCAAGGAAGGAGCCAAAGTCCTCATGAGCGTGCTTGGCCTCCGTCTCTGTCCTTGACTATTAGCTACGCATAGCTCAGATTGAATGGGAAGACGAACCTCTTGCAGAGCTGCTGGCTCTACATGTATCGTGTGAGCGCGGAATGTGCCATTATATAGGATCCTAGACATCTAACGCCACGGGAAGCAGAACATATAGCCCACCAACATGTACTTGGGCAGCTCTTGCCCCGTGTTGTGCCGGCCTTCGTATCGCGTCACGGTGACGCCAGAGCGGCAGGATTCTGAACTTCGGATAGCCAAACACACGTAAGATGGTCTCTGAAACATGGAAACAGAGTCGTGACCAGGTGAAGATCTGCCTGGAGGATCCTTTGTACCTGGTGGTCCCGTACGGAGACACGATTGCCGGTTTGTTGTCCTCAGAATATAGGTAATTCATAAAGGGTAACAGGAAATCATGCAAGAAGATGGCGGATCGCTCATCAGGCGATTGTCAATGAAGGCCATCATCGACTGCAAGGACGAGATGCAGTGAGCGGTTCCTCTCGGCCATTCCCAGGCCGGGTTGAGAAACAGCAAATGAGAGCAGTAGTGGATGTCTTTTAACTAACCAAAAGACGTAGGAACGGTAGGGTAAGGCATGGAGAAAGAAGGATACCGAGGGATGGTGAGAAGGAAAGGACAAAAGAGGAAGAAGGGATCGGGAGTAGCGGGGGGCGAGGCCAACAGAAAGCTGGGGACACAGAGCAGCAGACCAGCTCCCAGGTTTCGGGCCAAATGGCCATTTTTTATAGCCCAGAGATCCTAGTTTTACTGCATGTTTGCTACTGGTACTATGAGTCATTTTTGTTTGCTATATTGCTGCATTCCTCGCCGCATGATCCGGCGTGATTGCATCACGGACAGGCAAACAGGTCTACCCCGCTCCGCTTTCACCCGCCCGAGCCGCTGTAAATGCATGTGGGGCTAGGTAAAATCATGCAGTAACCTGTAGACGTTGAAGCAACGGTAGCTGGACGTTCTGTTGATTGGGAGGAATGCCTTCAGGCACTGGAAGGAGGGATGAGCATCCACATGGTCTGCCAGGGAGGCTTTGGCATAGTACCTTGTCCACCATCACCTGGGCGGCAGGCTCCTAGACGAATCCAGAAGTCTTAACCGTCTGAGCAGTCTCTAGCAGATGTCACAAAGTAATCCTTTCTATTGCGATTGAGGGCCAAGCAATAAAAAGATACCTTTATGTAAGTCCATGAGTAAAGCAGGACTGCATGTCACAAACCCAATTAGGCATTGTGTATACGCACGGACCACAGAGTATACGCACGGATCTCTTTCTGGTCCCCACTGCTGGGAAGGGCGAGCGTGCTTCACGACAACAATTCACGCTGGGGTACACCTACCGTACCTTACCTTGCCTTACTTAAGAGCCCTCCTGCTCTTCTCACCTTGCTTCTCTCACCTCATCTTTCCTCCATCCCCCACCTCACGGGCTGGTCCCTACTACCTCACCATCGACACAGGTCCTTGTATAGCTATATAGGCCTCTTTTCACCACCGCTACAAGTCCCTGTATAGTTATATAGATCTTTTCATATACCTATACAGTCGAGGTGAGCACTTCACGGATCCAGAATCTGCCACGTGAGAGACTGACAGCTTGAGTTGCAGTCAAAGTCAGTCTGTATATATATACGTATATATATACATACATTAAGCCTTGGCTGGTCCAGGTGAGTTTTTCTACTACTGAAAGCTGGCAATCAGATAATGACGCCTCATCTGGTCGGCAGGCTCTATATCTGTGAAAAACATGTTGGTAGGAAGAGCACCAACCTCCCCAGGCTGTGGCCGACAGACTCGGGTAGGGGAGGTTGGTGCCTACATACGGATTATTGCGTATATCAACGCCGCTGGCGGCATTATAAGTGGTATATAAAAGCAAGAGGTAAGTCCTATTCCTGCACTATTCTTCCGCTCCCCAAACCTCCAGCCACGTAATGCTCCTCAACTACATACACCGGCTCCTCCTCCTCCTCCTCCAACGACAAAACAACTAACCACTCCATTCTCCTTCCCAGAATATATCAAAGAAGAAAAGTCTGCACATGCCTTCCTCTGCGCACTATAGCTGCTGACTTTCGCCAGGCCGACTGAAGCTTCTGATGGCGATGCTGCGACTCCGAAAAGTTTCAATCGAGCAACTCGAGGGTGCCACGAATGAGGTGCTAGGCAACAGTCCTGGTCTCTGCGCTGGCGCGGGTAAGCTTGTCTTCTACGCTGTTATATTCACACATAAACAGAGCTAACTAGCACAAGGATCAGAAGATCCTACTACGGTCCTTCTTCGGTCGTTGCTGACCGTTGACAATCCTGTCCTGGGTCTCAAATGAACAGTCCTGGTCTCTGCGCTGGCGCGGGTAAGCCTGTCTTCTACGCTGTTATATTCACACATAAACAGAGCTAACTAGCACAAGGATCAGAAGATCCTACTACGGTCCTTCTTCGGTCGTTGCTGACCGTTGACAATCCTGTCCTGGGTCTCAAATGAACAGTCCTGGTCTCTGCGCTGGCGCGGGTAAGCCTGTCTTCTACGCTGTTATCTTCACGCATAAACAAAGCTAACCAGCAGTAGGGCCAGAAGATCTTACTTCAGTCAATCCTCGGTCGTTGTTGGCCGTTGTTACACTGCTTCGCAGTTAAGGCAAATGGAGCCTGCACTGGTGGCAGGGACCGCGGCTGGAGAGTGCCGCTCAAAGCAGTTCCGAAAGTCTCTTCTGGTGTGGACCCAAGAGCTGCGTTTCGGGCTCGGCGGTGTTAGGGTGAAGGGCTCAGTTACTAGGGCTGTCGCGTATTCTGCAGGCACAGGGATGCTCCCTCTGTGATCAGAGAGTTAGTGATAGGAAATCCATGCAGATCATAAACCATCTGTAAAGAGCCCGTCGACTAGGGACACGAGCGTGGCACAGAAGGCTTAAGCGGCGGGGAAGGATGGCTCTTCAATGGTGGAAATGGGGTTATAGTATTATTATAATACGATTGGAGTTACAACATTGTGACAAACCGACAGCTGCTTCCTTCTTGCCCTTGCTTGTAAAAGTGTATTGGCCGGTCTGCTAAGATAAATCACGCTTTCAGCATCTCCCGAAACATGGGAACTTCTTCTAAACGTCTCTCTTTTACCATTGGGTAGTTCGCGAAAACCCGCTTTCGGTCGCCGATCTGCTGCAGACACTCCCCGCTGCTTATGGGGGTCGTTCGGGTGGGTAACGGTGTCGACAGTGCCGTTGCCGCCCACTTAGAGGGCCTGTTGTCATCAACTATCTCGGCTGGGCGTTTGTATGGTGCCGGCGTGGTTGGGTTAATACCCAGGATGGTGGCGGCTCTGGGAGGTGGTTGTGACGTGGCGGGAGTGGGAGGTTACACTTGCATAGATGCCTCGACTTCCCACCCTGAAGCCTCCACCTGCATGTTCCCAAGTAAGTTCTCCAAATCTGCAACAAGCCTTTTCCTAAAGAAGCAGCTCCGCTCCAGTAATGGTCCACGCTGTTGCGCATTGCTTCCTTCGTCTCCCATGTTACAGAAGGCCGGTGTGACGCTTCTGAAGGCTCATCCGTTCTTCAATCTCATAGATACTGTTCCTCTCCCTGCTCAAGGCAAATAACCCATTTCATATTCTCCAGGAGTTGCATCCCATTCCTGCATCCCACTCCTTTCGGTGTCAGACCCTTCCGTGTTGCGAATCGCGGCGATTTCATCGATTCGCACTTAGCTGCTGGGTAATGCTTGATGCCGCACTGCAGGCGGAAAAGTGCCATTGTGTACAGGGCAAGCAACCCTGCACCATCGACTGTCAGACGAGAAGAACTCTGCTGATCAAATCGGTCGCTTCCAAAGGTACAGGTTTCCTGTAGTTGAAGAAGCGAGCGACGCAGCAATCGTCCACAAGTTGACGTAAAATGAGAGACGGCAGGGCGCACAGTCTTCGACAAGAGCCAGGTTTCTGGCCTTTGCGCAATTGTTGCACAGCAAGCCCTTGGTGAAATCGTTTAGACTCCCAGGATTCCGAAAGACGGGCAGCAATGCCTTGATTTTCTTTCTGAGACGAACAATGATGCTCATTGCGTGCTTTTGCGGTAGTACGCTGATTCTTTCTGTTGATGGCACCTTGGTGCGTTGAAGACTAGACCTTCAACAGCATTGGTGAGCTCACTCGAGTAGACCATCTATCTGCTTCGACGAAGGGTAATTCCGGTTTTCGGCTTCACTATAATGCTTAACTGCTATGCATGTGTCAGCAGCGATATCTGCTTCTTCGTCCGTCCTATATTCTGGGCGCCTCCACCAGGGCTTTTTCGGCCGGTTATTCTTCTTCGACCACTCTGACGTCTTTGGCCGTTCTAGCTCTTTGAATGGAACCGATGATGCCACGGACGCTCGTAGAACATCTTACAAAGAGGGGCAGCATGGAAAACCGACCAAACTGAGTAGTGTAGGCACCCGTTCAGAAGAAGACAAGACAGCCAGGAAACATGGGTTGATGTAGCCACTGGAATCATGGATACAGGCCCAGCAGATTGCAACAAGGAGCGTCGTGATGTTCGTCGCCGAGATGACTTCAAACGCCATCGTGAAGGCATTTCTGTGGACTCGAGAGAAGACCGGAGACAGATACGAGGATACGATCATCCTGGCCAAGCTCCTCCCTCCGTGAAAATCCGCGATGAAAAGCTATCAGTTGCAGACGCGGTTAAAATCGACAACGGACATATACTCCACAGGCAGCACCCCCGGGTTCCTTGTGGAGCATGTTGAATAGCATCTCCCAGGTTGCACGCAGAAGCCTTGTGCGGCATCTCCGACGGTGATGAAGGTGGTATTCCCTTGTTCCTTGATGATCTGTACGTGTACTACCCAGATGCTCTCAGGGACGTTGTCTGAGCAGGATTCGAGTTGCTCGAGAGGCGGTGCAGAAGATTTCCGGACACATCATACAGATCGAAGAAGAAGGTAAAGCCGAGATCCCATGTTCTCAATAATAGCGTACGCCCTATGGCCATTCCTCCACCCATGCCCGACATTGGTCGCTGAATCTCTCCGCCGCCGTGTCTCGGGCAAAGCAATACTGGGTCACGCAGTTGCCGCTCAATCTCATGGGTTCGAGCGACGAACACTGACCGCCTCGGTTTCTCAGCCTTTCCACCTGCGCTGTTGATGTGGCTAGTATGGGCCCAACAAGGATGCTGGCCCGCTGGAATTCCCTTAAATGTTGAGGTGTCTGCCCTCCTCCAACTCTGCACACTCGGACCCAGTGAGTCTGGCCCATGCAACGGGAAAACCCAATTATCTGAACTCTGAGAGGAGCTCTGGGTGCAGGATCCCAAAGGAGTGAGTCCAGCATGCCTTCTGGGATAAGCTGCTGTGCGCCAAACATCCTGTTGGTTGCAGAAGAGCAGGTACAGTCGGAGGGCCTTCGGGTGAAAATGATAGGAACCCCGAAAGGCCATGTCACATCTCTCAGGGGACGAAGGCCAACAGACTGGTCGGCATAGCGTGAAGAACCTTGTATGAAGACAGGAGATGTACAAAACGAGGATCGAAGTAAGACTCGATGTTCCGGATTTGATCCTCTTATTCGTCTTCTCTACTGCCAGTTCCCAGTTAAAGCCCCCATGCTTTGGGTTAGGTAAATCCCCGTTACATCTCTCGCATAGCTTTCGCCAATTCCTTCAGATTGCAACAAGAAGTCGCGTATGCCGATGACTACGATAGCTGCATATGTCATCGTAATGGCATGCCCGGTTGTGCGAAGAGAAGACCAAAGACGGATGATGAGCAAACTTCCATCATGGCCACCATCGCTAAGAACGAGCGTTACGAGCCCGCCAGTTGAGTAGGAAGCGGGAATAACCCCCTTCATCATCAGAAGCCTTTTCATCACGAACAGCGAGTTGACGAAGAGATCTGAGCGGCCCGGATGCAATATGGCATGAAGTACTCATACCGCAGCTGTGAGCTTCTGGGCCTTTGCTGAGTACCTAGTTAGCTTGCTATTAGCAAGTTCTTCTCTGCTGCCAGTCCATAGTAATTGATAATTGCTGCAGGGTCGCTGAATCCAGTTTCGCGGGCAAGGGAGACGTGCTGCGACGGCTCCATCACCCAAGTCAGGGTACCGATTATAGCATCAATCTGCGTTGCACATTATAATCACCATTCTCATGTGTTGCAGTTTGCACGTCTTAAGCAGTTCGAATGCTTGGTACTTTGCTTATCTGAAGATGATGTCCCTGCTCGTTCCAATGGACTGCCCAGTAACAACCGGGATAAAGCCGCCGATTCGGAAATATGAATGGCAGATTTTCGACATGAAGGCTTCTCCAAGGGCGACCAGGTGTTATGGGTAATCTATGCTATAAATGACGTTCCACAACGAAAGCACATGTCATTGCTTTGCCAGCGCCTCTGGCAGCATAGGGCCATAACTTCCACTTTTTAGAAGTGACTCCAAGAGCTGGGTCCGAGGTGGACCTTTTTGTAATCGAATTAGTTTCCCTGGAAGACATTTATGGTCTAAAGCCTTTGTGTCTTCCTCATATGAGACCTCGCGACCCAACTGTGTTGAAATGGTGAACTCACGTTCACCCCAAACGCTTCTGGTCGAAAGTGCCTCGGCACCACTAAAGACCAGGATAGCGACGAAAGCCAGCAGCAGAGGCTCGCAAAAAGCTCAGCGGCAGGCACCAAGGGGTAAAGTGGTACGCAGTCGAAGGGACAAGCTCGGTCGTGATGTTCATCTGCATGATGGTCACCAATCTTTTGCAGAGGCGCTGAAGCGCCCTGCGTCACTAATAGAAAATTTCGGAGCGCTGTCCAGCAAGCTCATGATCAGCGTCTTCGCCGGTCCAAAGATAATCAGGTGTCTGAAATCGGGTGTAAAATATAGCGAAATCCAAGTCGCTTGGCACCATGGGATACTCCATGTTTTCTTTCCCATGTTCGAAACCCAGGTTTGTCACATACAATCGACACCAGCAGTAGAGAGGTTGTAGTCTGCTCGAAACTTCTCGCTGGGTAGATCCAGGGCCATGAAGACCCAGGGGAAACCGTCGAAGGCGGAAGGATCTGTTATGAGATATAGCATCTTGATGATGATGTTGATCATCGTTGGGTGAGTAGGAAGGTATGTTATGGAGATTTGTAGATCTGCAGATGAGTCTCGCCAGGTCCGACGACGGCGTGCAGCAAGGATGCCCTCGCCGGTGTTGTTCGATGTAGTGGAGAAGGCAGTTCCAGGCAGGGAAGGTAAATTGCTGTCCATAATGATCTTCTTGCTCGCATATGCGACCTCTGGAGGCCCGGCGGCAATTGCTGCGGCAGGGGATGATATTGAATCGATCTCTCGGCGGTGACTGTGGCAGCGTGATAGTCATCTAGTGATTTTGGCGGCTGTGAGAATGTGGCGACAACACAGGCGGCGATAAAGGGACTGGTTTGTTCGGCGACGCGGACACAGAACTGCTGCTGCTGCTGCTGCTGCTGCTGCTAATGCTGCTGATTAACAACCCACGGCATGAGCCTTTGACAAGGCCTTGTTCCCGATCAAGTTAAGAACTAGCAGGAGCCAGGCATCTGTATCCTTATGACGTGTTTTTAGCCGTATGTAAGCATCCCGCAGTAGGATGGCTGTGTAGACAGAATACAAGACATGAGAGGCCTTCTGGTAGACCTGCTTCTTGATGAGCAGGAGATTCGGCCAGACGCGGCGGTTGGCATACTCGTTCCAGTTGATGGGTTGTTGCATCGTAAAGATATTAACCGCCCATTTAACCAGCTACGGAGTATTGTATCCGTTTCCCTTCCAGGACTAGAGAATGCTTGCTTTCTAAATGGCTCCCAGGCAGTCGGAACTTTTATATCAAGCCGCTGTCGAATGGGTGAATAGACTAGCATCGAAGGCAGTGTGTTATGAGTTGTTGCATCGGGGTTATACCATGTAGCAGCCCCAGCAGCCCCAGCCAGCGGCATGGTGTTGCTACCATATCGTCGGTGAGCCGTTTGTCGAGGGCCTCTTGGATCCGCGATCAATGGCGAGCTTGGCCTAGGTAGTTCGCTGAAAGGTGGAGTAGCACCCCAGGCATTGCTGGTGCCAGACGTCAAGTGCAAACATATGTTCTCAGGCAGTAGCAGTGCCTGCGGCGCCTGCAGCTGAAGTAGGTTGGCAACAGTAGAGATTGCACCTGTTGGCTGGCTTGCCTCGACCATTATTTGGTGGTTGTCTGTGTCATGCTAGCCATCAGTGGCCTAGCCAATCATTTTGGCCTCTTTCTGCACGCGCACTAGACACTTGCTCAGGCTCCTTATGTCGCTCATACGGTCAGGCGAAGCCTTTCGAGACTCGGGCAGTAGGCGGTTATGACTCTAAGGATCAATGGGCAGTGGTGGGACGAGCAGCTGGTAGGGGCGGGAGCTTGTCTAGCTCTGCCAATTTTCTTCCCTTAGACCAGTCGCCGTCGCTTTCGGGTGTTGCACTACGCTGCGGAGAATCGGGCCACGGCAGCGTGAGGGTGAAGGTGGTTATGCGGCCTGTTGGGCAAGAGGACTGGTCAGTAGCTTCGTAGGAGGAGGGTAAGGGATGTAGGATGTTACCTTTTCGAGACCGGAGCCATGCTATTGACGTGAAACCACTCCGGTCATGTCGGGGTACGCATCCCGTCCACACTCAACCCGGGAGTACCGGTGTCGGACGACAACACGACTACCACCTATTCCCTATGTGTCCGGGCCTTGATGACCGTCTTCGCGTCTGACGCTGGTGCAGTAGCAATGAACCAGGGTAAGGATGCCGTAGAGGCTGTGGGATGTTGTCTGCACCGGTAAAGAACCGGTCTGTGGGTGCTGGGCTTCCGCCTCGCACAAGTATAAGTGCTGACCTAGGAAGGTGCTGGAACTTTGGATTGCCGCTGTGCGATGGCCAATGATGCCATTTGGAGCTTTCCGGGGCTGCTCGCTGCTATCAGGTCTGCGATCGGCGGCGTTTCCGGTGGCATGTGGGAGCGTGGTGAACGACGCAGTGGAGTTGCCTGTTCGGGAAGGAGATCGTAGCTGGTGATTTAGTACGGTGTACGCCCAAGGAACTTCTGTCCGAGAGCTTTCATCGGGGTTGGCGATCCCATACGGGGTTTAGCTCTCGATCGAAGGCGTTGTGAAGCTCGTCAGTGCCCTGGGCCTGCGTAGAGCTCGATGGAAGCTTATTCGAGGATGTGAGCCACCGACAATAGGCCACCTTGTGTAAGAGAGTATGCGTGCGGTCCCGGACAACAAACCCAACCCGTTGTGCCAATTCAAGAATGGTGGAAAGAGTTATCAATCGCTGGTTCAGGAACACGAGTCCTAGGTCTTTGAGAAGGCGAGTGGACGGGGGTGGACGACTGTGTCTATGAGCCAAAGTAATCATTTGCCGAAGCTAGAAGACCAGAAGGAAAGCAGCCACTGAGCCGCCATCCGGTATATGGAACAAGATAAATGAATATAGTTTCGTACAATAACGGGAATATAATGCCTAAGAATATTTACTAGCCGGTAGGTACTGAAGTCCTCCGTGAGAATGTGGCACAGGTGGATACATTAAATATTACAAGGGGCGTGTTTGCTACAAAGTGAGTCAGAGGGATTTACTTGAACTCTCGCTGTTTGCTCTGCCGAAAATGTTCAAGCCTGCGGGGTAGTTTGGCACGTTTTCTTTCCTTCTGCTGTGATGTCGGATACCTAGTGATGAGCCTCGTCGGCCGGTCGCCATGGCAAACAGCACCGAAGTCAGTTTTCGCGACTTCACAGTAATCACGGTAATATTGTTAACGTGTCTATATGACTCAACGGCAATAGTGAAAACCTCGTCATGCTAGATAAATGTTATATTTCATTTTTCAACGAGTGATAATATAGTTCGCAAGTCATTCACTGCAACCCCTGAACTACCCCTATTCTGTCCGCAACCTACCCTCGTCTTGGCGGCGATGACTCAGCGACGACCACCGCGCGAGACTGGAGACCATATCATTGCATGTCCGCTGCACCTCCGCCAACACCATGCTCGAATCCACTGCAAATTCCCTTGATATCATTGATGTTTATCCGACACATGATCTAATCTCTACACGCTCTAACTCCACCACTCATGGGGGATCCTCTCATCACTCCGGTCCGGGCCAGAATCAGTGAGTCAGTTGAAAAGTAAGGATAAGTACACAATTCCAGCAAATTGGGATGCCGACAATGCATTATCGACCGCGAGCCGCCGAGTCGAGAGGCCAGGGAGGAGACCACCGGATTGAGTCTTTGCTGAACGTGGAGCTCCCCTCTTCCATCCGGCCACTCTGCGCCCAGAAGTGATTGATCCACTACTTGTCGCGGTCCGACACTCATGCCTTCGGCATCCCATGAAGTCTGATGATCGTACGACGGGTAATGACCGCTGCATCCTTATCCGTCATGCTTTGACTCAATCCTCGTCTTTATTGGCCACCTTACGAGACGGCCGAGGGTGTGGTTGGCAGTTTCACGATGATATCCATCCCTGCTCTTGACCAATAGCCGTCCGGTGGATGTAACGGCTCCAATAAACCAAAGCGATGGTGGCGATCTGCTTTATCAAGGCCCTTTCGACATCCCAGCAAATGGGATAATGATGTTAGTCTTTTAAGAGCTCCCATGCAAGCGGAAAGCCGTCAGCAAGGCACCTAAACGGTCACTTTTCTTATACATACAGTCAAATCAGCCATCCACAAACAGGATAAGTCATTCCTGTGCAACTTACATAGCGTGCGCGACGACCGCATCGAGCCCCTGCGCGCCCTGGGGCGCCCTTCTTCAACTGCCCCGGCCGCTCCCCCACCTCCGGCTCCCACTGCGGCCCTGGCAACCCCCTGCACCTGCATTTCTTCATCTGCTTATTCCATTATAAGTATTGGTCGATGGTTCGCAGATCAGGGGTACTCACCGCCGTTGTTGTTTTGAACGCGGCGCTCCCATAAGCTTGGAAGGATTCCATACGTGAGTTGGCTATTGTGATCGTCAGTATTCAATCTACCCCTGGTTTGTATGATCTATGTTACTAATGAGTTAGACTCTGGATAAAAGCTCATCGTCATATCCTTTGAACTGACAGATTTCTCGAGGAACAGAATACTCCCGAATACAGCTGGACGAGAGATATTCCCTCACAAAGCACACAGGTGTCACGCAAGCTCTGAAAAGCGTTCCTTTTTTCTGCTCCATTCTTCAGATCTGGCATACTGATTGGGCGAAATACGTCACTCAGCCGACCTGCCTTCTCTTCATAGGCGACTGTGTTTTTCAACAGTGCCTCTGTAAGCTCCTCGTCAATCGATACGAGCATCATTTTGTTGATCGTTGTTCGCTTCTCGCATCCGATACAAGCTGGGTATACGCCGTTATATATGTCCCTCTCTGGACTCGTTCGTCTGCGTACTGGTACAGCCAGTCTGCAAGTACGTATGATCCAAGTCCGAACGCTTCGAGCATTTCCTGCCCCTCAGTAGTCATTGTGCTGGTTTCTGACGTCCCGACGATAGATAAAGGGTGTTCTGACGGTAGTTAAAGGGCCCTTAAAAGGCTTAGATCTTGAAACTTATATCCAGGACGTGTCAAGGCTCGAGCAGACCTTCAAGATCTACTCCGCCAGATGGCATTCGTGACAGCCCTTACGGTCAATCATGACCTGCTGCTCGTCGGGAGTGAGCTCCGAGGAGCCGAACGAAGGGAGGAGCGGAGCATAGGCGGTGGCGGCGACAGCTGGCGCAGGAACCGGGATAGGAGGAGAGAGAGGACCAAGAGCCAGGGCCTGAGGACCCATCGTGGGGAAGAGGGAGGCCAAGACAGCCGTGGTCATTGGACCACCAGCGCATAATATCGAGCTCCAAAGCTCTATTGACCTCCTTCTTATCGCCTGGGTATTCCTCGCCTCCTTTCTCGCTTGAGCATTTATTCCGCATTTGCGCAGAAACTGCGACCAGATGATGTGTTGGAGGGAAGGATCGCATAATGGTGGGGTCGACAATGATGAGCAAATTTTCGATCCTCTCCGCCAACCGATTTGAAGGGATCATCGTGCTGCTGCATTTGATCTCTGCGTCGTTTCCCGAAGTTAGGCACGACTGGCTTTATTCGACCAAGCCGGCAGCCAGTATAGCTAATGCTGCAGGGTCTTGACAGGCATCAAATGTTGCAATGGATTGTGAGTTGTCCTATTGCTTTTTGTGTCGCTTGAGGCACATGGTTAACCATAATAATATTCAAAAATGCTCAATCTGGATCGAAATCCCCATTTCCATGTGCTGTTCCATCATAGCCGTTTTCCGGAACCTTGATATGTTGCGCTCACAATAGGTGCGGGGCGGGCATGTCTGCGCCCGGGTCGCTGGGTGGGGTTTGAGGTAACTATCCCAGTGAGCGAGTTGCGATTCGTACGGGTGGGGAGATATACCTTCACGGGCATTTCATCTGCACTGGGAGGTTCTCAATGCAGGAAGAAGTGTCGATATCTGAAAGAGCTTGGGTATCTGCAGAGCATCAGGACCCCAGCCACATTCATCATTGGCCACGCTCTCGACAATGACATGAACGCCTTGCGGCTCATACATCCGCGGGTCAATGATACAGCGGAGCACGAGACCGTCATAAATACAGAGATAGGGGGCTGGACCTTTCACGATGTGTTGAATATTCGCTCAACCCCCTTCTAACAGCTCGATGAAATCCTCAGCAATAGTATGGACGGGGAGGAATTATTCGATTGCTGTCTTTTGGAAACACACTCTTTGAAATCAATTGACTGACTCTTTCTTCTGCTTCCCAAATCGAACATCGTAAGGAAGAGAAACTTCACAACAGACACAAGTTCCTTCAGCCAAGACATCCTCCTTTACATTCTTACCAAAATCGATGTCCTCATTGACGTCTCCTCGCCCGTCGTAGGGGAACATTCTCCTTTTCTTGCTTATGAATTAATTCTTCCCAATCGGTGTCGTCTTTTTTCTCTGTGCAGACTACCAGCCGCAAATTTCATTGTCCGAGAAACAAATTCCCGGCTTGAATCTGGCAACCTTGACACTTATAATAAATTTATTCCAATCTTGAAAGGGATTCAAACCTCTTGAAAGGCTGGTTCAAAGGGCGGATGTCAGACAGTCAGCTCTTTGGAACTCAATCCGTGGCGTAGCCTGCGCGGCTTTAGGGCTTTGTCCATTTTGCTGACAATTTCTACCATGTCCTTCTAGGTGACGTCGCCCATATGGGGCACAATGATTCCCGTGCGCTTGGGATTTAGTCCGCCCAGCCAAAAATAGGATTGCGTAATCCGGCTAAAAGTTGCTTCACCAAACGGGGCCAGCACAGGGTGAGAGATCTGTGCCAGCACTTTGTACAGATGGATCGCAGTTGCTAAAGACGCTTCTAACACGTTCGCGCTCATATCGGTTCATGGCCCCGTTGTATTCGAGGGCGTCGATGCCCTCGTACTTCTGGAGAGCCACCTTGATAGTGTCCAGAAATTTCAGATACCTCGAGAAAATGACCAGGTTATGATTCCAGCAGAGCTCCAGTTGTACTACCACAGAGGCAGCTTGCAAGTTAAGGCCAATCCCGCCGGCATCCCCAGTAACCAGTAGAGGAATACGCCGTGGAGCTTCCATCCATATTTGCTTGCAACTGCCTCAAGTTGCATCATTCGAGAGGTGCTGGCGGTCTGGCTCCGATGGTAAGGGGATATGGATGCTTCGACAATGCATACATAACGTCGAATCTTTACCACCGCCAGCTTCCAGCCTGGCCTTAACTACCTTGGCGGAATTCGAGAAGCCGTCAATCGCACGGCGGAGAGCCATCCACTTCTCCAGGTCCCTAACGGACTCGATATACTCATCAGCGAATTTTCGCATATGCTTGACTGTGCGCATGAGCGCGCCCTCGTTCTCCTCGTTCTGGATGCGGATTTCTGCATCGATCCGCTCTGTTTCCGCATTGGCTTTCTCAATCTCCGCCGTGAGCTTAGCCACCTCTGCATTGATGTTGTGGCCAAGTCCGTACATCGTCTATCAGTAACATTTGACCTTAGTTATCTGATGTCGTCAGTGATCATCTCGGATGTTGGGATCCTGCACCTTTAGGGACAACCGGAGCATAGTACAAGGACCCATGATATTCGGGGATGAATTGAGAGGACTCTTGCGAGCTACCGCTCATTATTCTTTGGCATTTTGAAGTGTGGTCGTGGTGGACGCGAAGCTGGTGAGGAGTCGACAGCTGCTTGTCTGCGTATCAGAATAGGTATAAGCTCCTCGTTAATGTCCGCTTTCTTGTTTTGCAGGCTGAGGATCATATTGCAGATTCCTGAATTATCTGCCCTGGTCCGAAAGATGCCGGCCCGCTGGAGTTGTCTTAGATGTTGTGGCGTCTGCCCTTCTCCAACTCTGCACCACCAAACCCATTCTTTCCAGAGAATTTGATCTCTTTCAGCGCACATTGTCGGTAAATCTTGGAGACCGTTTGTCGTTCCTGGTTACGATTCCACCAAGCTTTGGTCTGGATAACAATCGACGCATGCTGGAGGTTCAATCCAATGGACGACCCGTAGTACCGAGAAGAGTTGTGTGCAGGATACAACGACCAAGGAAGTCAAGGACTGTATACGGAGATATGGTAATAATGAATCCGGACAGTAAGAATCATGCATGACTATGGTTGCTGATAGATCGAGCTGTCATCTATCAGCACGGTTGGCCTGAAGAGCTGATTCATGATGATGGAGTGCCATGGACTTAATTTGGAGATAGCGGGTTCAAGAAGCCAAAGCCTTCAGGTGTGCGATATCCTTGATGTCCCGATATGCGGCCGACAATCCTCCTGCCAGAAGATCATCTCCTGTCCCCTCTCCTGCTGCCTATCCATAAGCCACGGTCCATCAACCACACACGGGGTCACATACCTTGCGTCCCAACAGCCAGGAGCACTGAAAGGAACGTGTCGAAGGAACGCAGTAACGTGCTCTTCTCCTCGTTAGCAGGATAATATAAGCCATGACGTGGGCTTCTAACGAGGAGGGTTCCTTCTAACCCCGTCGATGAAGCAGGATACCCCGCCAGCCAGCAACAGGACTTGCTGCCGTACGCAAGTTGCACAGCTACATGACAGGCATCATCTTTTCCTTCCGACGCAATCCCTTTCGGCAGGGTTCACACTTGTGCCGTGGGTAAGGGGTGAAGTATCGTGCTGAAACATCAAATCCACGTATGACCCAGATGGGCTTTACGGTCTCGAGGAATTGTCCGTCATGGCTTCGTCTTGATGTTCTAAGGCAGCGGGCGGGAGAAGATATATAAAGATATAATAATTATATAAGATCTGGATAGTGTATGGGAGAAATAAGAGCAAAAGCATTGCAATATTCTGGGCATGAAGGCCGCTATTTATCTTCATTGGGGAGCCCTAAGAGCGATATGTTTGCCCGGTGCGGGGTAAGAAATTGCATTTTGTAGCAAACATGGTTATTCCGATGAATTTAAACCATATACAACCATCACGGAAATGGAGATACAATAACTTCGCACACAGAGGACCCCGCCGGGACTAGACATCCGATGGTCATCCGAGGGTAGAAGAAAATCCGTACATATTTTCCACTTAAACTCATTACCGCAGTGCCACGTTTCCAAATCTCATGGGTTTGCTCAGCATAGGGGATACTGCCTGTCCAACTCCAACGGTACTCAAGTCATCTTCGGAAAGAACCCACTCTGTTGCTGTACACCCGGCATCAAAGGTGTCGCCGGCGACCCCACAGGATGCGGCCTGATGACTCCCAACCCCGACCATGTCCCCGTCGCCGGCCCGAACTTCCACTTCCGCAACTCCTTCGCCTTCACCCTACTGATATCCTCACCCTCGAAGCCTACCCCACCGCCCTCTCGGACAGCCTGCGTCATCCAACCCACCAGATCTCCCGGTGTATGCTGCTTGACACGCTTGATATAGTCCCTGCCTCGACTATGGTGCTTCCAGAAGGTAACCCGGACGAACAGCACCAGCACCGACACGACCATGACGGCAAAGATAGCCGTGACTAGGACGAACAACACGATGATGGACATGGGAACGAGCGTCTGCTCCGTCACGCAGCCGTACGTCGTGTCGGTGCCGTCCTCGGGCGTGCTGAGGAGGTAGTTCTTCGAGCCGGCAATCATGACCATGTCGTTCAGGAGCTGCTCCAAGATAACAGCCGACATGTTCGACGCCGGCGTGTTGCTGCCGTCGTACATCAGCCCCTGCAGCGGCACGACCCATTGCTCCATCGCGATGGTGCTGTTGATCGTGGAGAGGATCCATTCTGCTTGTTGCGCTTCTAAGATACACTCATATGTCTTCATCAGGTGTTGCTCTTGGGCTGTCGCTGCCTGATTGACCGATGCCCGGACCTTAAATGTCGTGTCCACGTCGCTGCCCACGTCGGTGTCCCACACGACGAGGTGCGCGAAACCTTCTTGGTTTCCCGTGTAGGTGTAGTACGCCTGCGCAGGGATATTGGTGGAGAAGAGTGCGCCCTCTGTCACTTGGTTATCGATGACCTGCTTTACCTCGGAGTCAACAGTATACGTGATATCCCTGTCGATATCACTGCACAACCAGCCCCCAAGGACGTCGCTCTCCTGCGCCGTGAAATCGGGATTGTTGTTGGTCTTCCAGTAGATCCCCTGCAGTCCGCCGTTCGCGACGCTGTTTAGCTGCGCGTTTCCAGCCACGATATAAGGTGCTCCATTAACAGGTGGACCGGAAATGCCCTGGAAGGGTGTGCGGGGGATGACAAGTCCCCTTTCAAACAAGCACCGAGATGGTAGTAATTGGTTCGGGATCAGCGCGCTGACCATCAGGTCGCTAGCAAACGACAGCGCGCCCACGAAGACCATCAAGAACCAGAGGCCGCCGCCGGGAAGGGCACGGATGGAGACGAGGGTGCTTAGGATGGGGAAGCCTTGGAGCCAGCCGGTCATGAGCGGGAGAGGAACGGCGTGGCCTTTGAGAAGGCGGCGCTTGACGGCATAGCGGCTGATGTAGTCGCCGATGAAGGGAATGGCCAGGAAGATGGCGGTGAAGTAGAGACGGAGAGCGAGGCGGACGGCGCCGGCGTAGATGTTGATGGTGAGGTGGACGTGTGGCATCTTGTCGCTTATGTGGTCTTTGCAGTGTACAATGTCGACAAGGAAGTTTTCTGAATCTGTAACCTTTCGATCTCGTGTGGAACCCCTGTGTGCAGCACAAGGTGGGAAGGGGTTCTTTATGCAGCTTCGGCAAGGCTGTCGCCCCGTGTAGCAGCACATCAGAGCATCCTTGCAGGATGCGAACCTCCATACACAGACGAGCTGTCCCGCCCACCAGGTGGATGGGCACCCGCGGCTGAGATCGTGTCTGCCTGTCTGCCTTGTGTGGAAGGACTTCCCTGGGGTCCACACTTCGCTCACTCTCTCACAGTCCTGACTATCTAGCTTGTAGGACCCTCGGCTTCAGTCCAATCACCATGAGCCACAGCTGCAGATCAAAGCGAGTCTCGGCCTGGGGAACCTTGGAAAAAAAAGAGAAAAAAGAAAGGAAAAAAGGTTAATTCGAGAGATGGCGTGGCAGGTGTGACAGCCTTCCGGCTCAGCAGGACAGGAACAGGAACATCCTTTGCACCGGTGGGTGGGCGGAGCTTCAGCCTGATTTGCTGGAGCGCCATATCTGTATCTGCGTGATGTAATGTGGAGCTAGCCCGCCCACCAGGAGGATGGGCACACACGGCTGAGATCGTGTCCGCCTGCCTGCCTGTGTGGATTGACTTCCCTGGCAGGCGTAGCTCACTGGCTCACTGGCTCACAATCTAACAATCGAGACGGCCATTCACTTCAGACCAATCAGCATGAGCCTCAGCGGAAATCAGGGGACAACGAGCGAGTCTGGCCCGGAAAAACCTTGAATGGACTCCAGAGATGGTGTGGCAGGCGTGGTAGCCTTGCAGCTCAGCTGAACAGGAACAGTTAAAGATTTCGCATCGGTGGGTGGGCAGGGGCTTCAGCCTGATTTGCTGGAGTGTCATATCTGTATCTGCATGATGTGATATGGAGCTAGCCCGTCCACCAGGTGGATGGGCGCACACGGCTGAGATCGCATCTGTCTGTCCGTCTTGCGTGCAAGGACTGCCCTGGCAGGCAAGGTCACTGGCTCAGAGTCCAGATGACGATCCACTTCAGCCCAATCACCATGAGCCTCAGCTGCAGATGAGGGGACAAAGAGCGAGTCTCGGCCTGCGGCACCTTGAAACGGACTCGAGAAGGGCGTGGCAGGTGTGACAGCCTTGCAGCTCAGCAGGACAGGAACAGGAACATCTTCTGCACCGGTGGGTGGGCGGCGCTTCAGTCTGATTTGCTGGAGTGCCATATCTGTATCTTGTGGAGCTGGCCCGACGGGGCCTTTTCTTGCCGTAGACAGCTCTTTCCTTCATCGGTTGGATGTCCGTATCTTCGGCAGAGATTTCGTTCGACTTTTGTGGCTTTTTGAGGAAATCAGGCTGCATATGCCAAGAAGCGGAATGGGTGGAGCGACCCGCCTAGAACAGGAGGGAAGGCGCGATTTATTGATGCTCAGCCTTGCGAAGGAAGAGATTCAGTCGCCATGCTTCTGGTCTAGAGATAAGTTCGAATGCTGAACGGACAGAGCAGTGTGACTAACTCGCATTCTCTGAAACAACGGCGACGTTCTGGCAAGACGGTATCAGGGGGTTTAGGCTAGGTAGTGGGTTTGTAGCAAATACGGTTAATCCAATGAATAAATCATGTACAACCGTTACGGAGATGGAGACAAAATAATTTCGCCATTGTGGCCTTATATGAGTGGTATACGTCAAGAAAAAAAAATCATCAAAATCTGACTATACATATAATTTCTGTTACAATGTGCTTTTCCTCACAGGAGCCTTTATGTGGACAATTGAGAAAGAGGAGTCGTTGGAATAGCAGCAGGTGGTTATCGTTCCGGCCGAGAAGATAAGATAAGGACCAGACTGTCTGATTGGCTGGCGGGCGGAATTCAAGCGTCGGCGGAGGATCACCCGATCCCGATCGCTTGGAAAGTGTGGGGAGCCGATCGGCATGCAACTGTCCGCATGTTTTTGTTGGGGACGGGAGCTGGCTTGTGACAGCAACCTCCTTCTCATCTTCACAAATAATAAATTCTAATTCCCCCCTTTGCTTCATATCCTCCCGCAAGACAATTGACCCCATCATCCATCCACAAGCATGAGCAAAGCACGCCGAGGTTCGCTAACCATAGCGCCCCTCATCAGCACGCCCACCGGCAAAACGCAGAACGGCAACCCCATCGTGCCCCCCGCAGGCGTATGGTGTCCCGCCGTGACCTTCTTCGACCACGCAACCGACACCATCGACCTCGCCGCGCAGAAGACCTACATCACCTACCTCGCCTCCACTGGACTCACAGGGCTCGTCATCCTAGGCACCAACGCCGAAGCCTTCCTTCTCACACGCGAGGAGCGGTCGACGCTGATCAAGCTGGCCCGGGAGGCAGTGGGGCCCACGTACCCGCTGATGGCCGGGTGCGGCGCACACAGCACGAAGCAAACACTCCAACTCCTACGCGACGCTTACGACGCGGGCGCCGACTACGCCCTCGTGCTGCCGCCGGCGTATTTCGGCAAAGCAACCACGACGGCCGTGATCCACGCCTTCTACGACTCGCTGGCCGAGCAGAGCCCGCTGCCGATCGTGCTGTACAATTTCCCCGCCGTGTGCAACGGCGTGGACCTCGACAGCGAGATCATCTCGTCCCTGGCGACGCGGCACCCGGGTAAGATCGTCGGCGTCAAGTTGACGTGCGCCTCTGTCGGGAAAATCACGCGCCTCAGCGCCCTCTTCTCCGCAGAGCAGTTCGCCGTCTTTGGCGGGCAGTCGGACTTCCTGATTGGGGGCTTGAGCGTGGGCTCTGCGGGGTGCATTGCGGCGTTTGCGAATGTCTTTCCGAAGACGATTGTGCGTGTTTATAAGCTGTGGAAGGAGGGCAAGACGGAGGAGGCGCTCAAGCTGCATCGCAAGGCGGCCCTGGCGGAGAGTCCGTGCAAGTCGGGCATTGCGGCGACGAAGTATGCGGTGGCGTGCTTCTCGGCGAGGGAGGCGGGCATTGAGGATGCGATGGAGAAGTTGAGGCCTAGGGCGCCGTATGAGCCCCCCAGCGAGGCGGTGAAGAAGTTGGTGAGGCAGGTCATGGCGCATTTGGATGAGGTTGAGAAGGAGCTGTAGGTTTGGTTCATGAGGGGTTGGTGAGGGGTTGGGTAACGGCCTGATGATCTTTGGACGGCTATGTAATCTTACATTGCATGCATTTTTTTGGGCCACAGAGGATCTTGGTATGGATCAGGAATGTTTCATTGAATCTAGCCTTTCTCAAGCATATCCCTTCTATACTCCCTTTGATAACCGCACAGTATGTCCATGGTCTCCATTAATCGCACACTGACTCATTGACAAACATAAAGGCCCCGCACCTCTTGCTGTAAGTCACTGTGAGTTAGCTCACTGCTCATACTCCAATATGCAAACAAAAAACCCCGCACTTGCAATCACAATTTCTGACCTCCATTAGTAACCTACCTTACCACTGGCTACCCCTTTAATTGCTGTATTACCATTCCAAAAACACAAGCAAACACTCTACCCCGCTCGGAATATTCTTCACGGAGGTTGTTTGCGTCCTGAGGCAAACAATTCCCCCCATATTTTGTCGTTGGTAAGTCGGTAGGGCGGGGGTATATAATAAGGGCCTCCTGGCCCCTGAAGCTTGGAATTTTTTATTTGTCTCGTTCCGTGCAGCTTTGTTCTGATAATGACAGGCATATATAAATATTTATATTCTGATTGCGATATTGATTGGCACATTTTGGGACATTACCCAGACATATATGCATATATCAAAGAGCGCCTATAAACGTCAGCCATACAAAGCATACCTCTTTCTTCCCCTTTGATGGCCCCCTCCGGCCTCCTTACCTGCTCCTGACACGGTGCCGGTGTCCTCTCAAGTGTCTGAGCGAGTGCTTGTGCTTGTGTCTGTGCCCGCATCAGTCTCCAGCGAGAAGCAGAAATCTGTCCAGACTGGTCAACTACACTGTAGTGCGCCAGCAGCTGTTCTAGACGGAATCAACTATTCCATTCAATTGGAGCTAGCACCATCTTGTCAATCATATGGTTCTTAAGTCCGATATCTGACAGTATTGTCAAACAGTGTTAACTAACCCAATAAAGTCGTCCACTGATCCAAGCCTGAGGCTGGAGAAGCAAGTCCATGTTCTAGAGACGGAGGGATACCTGCAGACAGAATCAGCAGAATCAGCAATACGCAGCTGATAGCTGTTGTCTCCTATCGTCGTTCTCGCCGCATGGCTAAGTTCTTCCCTGTCGTCGCTGTGGTGGTGGACGACGACTAAGCAATCCCGACGACTCAGCGGTCCCCGGCGACTAAGCGGCCCACAATCGCCCAATTTCCATCTCCTCTACTGTCAGAGAGTCGTCCTGCAACACCACCTCATCACCTTCCTCATCATCCTCCACTGCATGACGGCCAAGCTCATCATGGACGACCTTCAAGCTATCTCTAGCATGGTTGCATGGGATGATGCATCCCTTCCAGAGCCTCCTGAGCGATGGCCGGACACTTAACCAGTTGGCTTCCTCCGCTGGATGGCTTTCTGGGTCTCCGCCCAGCTGCGGAGATGAGGTGAACGTGTCGACTGATGATATGTACTCACCATCGGTAGTCCTCCAGCCTCTCAAATCTTCCCCTATCATGGTTCAGTAGTAAAGCTAACCTCCTCCTGCTATATCCTAGTGATAGTGCGGACGTTAGCAACAATGCGTTGGCTGCGGCATAGCCTCTGGCCCGTTCGAATTCCACACGGCAAGCGGGTGTGGCAGATCTTTGTGGCCACACGCTGGCCTGGATAACCAAGAGCCCACGACGCATGTCTTCAAGAGGCTGTCTCTGGTTCTGCGTCCACCTCACGGTCTCACGGACGAAGACACGTCTCCCGGTTGCCTCGTCCCTCTATCGAGGTTTCCGAAGACCGATGACTCCGATGATTCCGATGAACCCGCACACTCCGACAGAATTGGAGAATCTCTGGGTGGAATTCAGCACCCACCCTGGAAGAAAATATCACTTCTGAAGCCTCCGAGAGACTCGTTTCTGCGATAGGCGATTGAGATATTTCCCTGGAAGATGAGAACTGAGATGCAGATTAGATGTCGGAATGAGAAACACTCATGAAGCGTATACAGGCAGAAAGACTGCAGGAGATGTCGCGTCAAGCGACCATTGCCAAGGGGCTTGGTCATCGATCTCACCGTGGGTCCGCTCCTGTCCTGGTTCAACTGGTCCGCGGGGGTTCCACCTGAGCCAGAAGGTGCTGCCACGTTCTGGTGTTGTGGTACCGGGTGTCAGGCGACGACGATCAAAGAGCTTGGTCGTCGATCTCACCCTGGTCCGGCTCCTGTCCTGTCTCGACAGGCCCAATGCAATGCAGATGCAATATCGGAATGAAAGACATACAGCTGATGCCGGTAAAAGAGAGCAGAAGTTGTCGTGTCAAGTGACCATTGCCAAGGGGCTTGGTCGTCGATCTCACCGTGGGCTCCTGTGCTGTGTCAACAGGCCGCCGGATCGGTAGCAACGCGCCGCGCAGCCGTTCGTGGTGTTTAACCATGGCGTGCCCGATTCATGGACTGGGAGAATCCGATAATGCGACCAGATTCCACCTGAGCCAGAAAGTCCTGCCGCGTCCTGGTGTTGTGGTAGCGGGTGTCAAGCGACGATGATCAAAGAGCTTGGTCGTTGATCTCACCCTGGTTCGGCTTCTGTACTGTCTCAACAGGCCCTCCAGGGCTCCATCTGAGCCACAAGGCCCTTCCACCAGGTGCGTGTGGTGCAAGTAAATCACAACCGGAAAAGACATAAGTGTGTCTCGGAGAGCTTTGGGGGTTCTCAAGCCTGGTTGGTTGTCGGAAGTTTTCTCAAGAATGCAACAGCCTCTCGACTCCTGTATCATTTGTCCGTGAAGTATCCGGTCAGCTGTGGAAGCCTCGCAATGTCGTCACCACACTCCTCATAAGTACGCTTTCCAGCCTCTGCTATGATGGTTACCTGATGTACTGATTTGTTGCAGCAAGAGGCTTCGAATACCCTTCTTCACCACATTGCGCTTTGATCGGGAACATTCCGACTGGCACCCCTGCCCATGATCAGGTCAGAAAGATTCACCCACTCGCAACACACATAACCAGGCGGATCAGCCGGTCGAAGTGTGGAAAGCGGCGTTGCACATTGTATCCAAGCGGTCTATATTGGTTTTCAACACTTGCCTGCGGTCAGGACGAAAGTAAGCTGGCCGCCGGAGCTCCATCACATTCTGTGTGTGCATTGGATTTCTTCCAGACTTGATGTCTAAGCGGATGCACTCGATCATCCCTCAAAAGTTACCGATCCTTCATCAGTTACCGAACGAGGCCCCCTTGTGCATGAAGCACCCATCTCGAAGGAGAAACGGCAAATATCCATGAAAGTGTCTCGACCACAAGGAGCACAGGCGGCCCCAGGGGAGCACCTCATGACAACTCGTCCAATAATATCGGTCAATTTCTGTTGGAGTGGTCGCTCCCAGCCTCAAGCTCTCCAGTGTAACAAACTTTCCGACTTCGATGTTTAGGAGCATTCGGCATCTGATGACGCCCAACAAGGGTCCATCACGACTGATGTTGCGAAAATTTACAATGTTCGAGCAGAGCAGCACCAGAAAGCTGGGGAGTTGAATCTGCCGCTAAGGCAGTGCCCACATACAC
This sequence comes from Symbiotaphrina buchneri, assembly GCA_001599915.1. NCBI lineage: Eukaryota > Fungi > Ascomycota > Symbiotaphrinales > Symbiotaphrinaceae > Symbiotaphrina > Symbiotaphrina buchneri. The sequence continues at coordinate 620,399 of BCIG01000018.1, forward strand.
CCATGAGGTACTTTGATTCAGCTGCGGATCTCAGTCCTCCATGCCCGAGGCCGGGGAACAGGAAGAGGGTTCTCTCTCTAGACAAGCCTTTATGGTCGCCCTCCTTCTGCAATGCTCCCCAGTAAGCGCATTCATCCCTTTGCCTGTGGTAAAGCGACTGAGGATATTTAGGTCCAAAAGTCATGGTCCCAGTTAATACCGGGACACCGTCTGCCAGATGGCCCGCTGTTCTATGCCCTAGGAGGTGAATAGATCCCTATTCCTCTCCCTTGAACGTCATTAATCCCTTTCAGGCATAAGCACCCTCATGGATCTCGTCAGCATAGTGCTGCCAACTCGTATTGCCCGGGGCTTCAGTATGCCGGCACGGAGAAAGATGGCAAGACTCGAACGTCAAGGAGCTCTCTAAAGAAGATGCCATCTCAGTCTGACCCGGGTCAGTTCAGGCAGCCCACGACGCTTGCAAGGCATGTCGGAAGCTACCCAAGGGAGCAGGGCCTTTTCAGCTCTGTACAACGTTGCCCAAAGGCACCGAGCCCAACGATTATCAAAGCCGGGCTGCTGAGCAAAAGTCTCGTGGCCTTTCTCCTTATCTATGGGAAGCACAAAGTTGCAAATCGTCAAGAACTCGTTGAGATTACTGGCAGCTCCAATGTAGCCGCCAAATGGGAGCTGGCACAGGTGAGACAAGGAGTACCGATATTGCTACAGCGGAGTAATGCAGGCAAAGGTGCCTCCTGTGTCTTATCTGGGAAGAGGTCAAATGATACCGACGGACTGCGGAGTTCATAATTGCACCAAGTAAGGTCAACTGGACAATGCGGCTGCGGGCCCGACTGGACCTACACCGTTGATTTCTCTTCAATAACCGGATTCTCGGCCTCACATACTGCGTACTTGAGATGATATTTCCGGGTTGAATGGCGTTGTACCAGTACCCGATCGTCGGCGTACACAGCGCGGACGCTGCAATACCCAGAGGGCCTTGAAACTGCAAGATGGTCAGTCCATTCATCAATATCCGAGGATATTGCCAGCCTCCGCCAGAGGGAGTTGCAATTGAGGTTAGAGCGCCAGAGCGTAATGTTGCATGGAAAATCCCAAGCGCTGTTGATGTAAAAACGGCGACTACGTCAAGACGCCGTGACGTCTTCGGACCCTCGCTGTCTTTTGCCCTACCTGAATTGGGCCGTTCCGAGTTCAAGCCTCGGAGCGGGGCATTGGCCTCGTCCTATTCACTCTGGAGAGTCTGCCGTCAGACTACAGTGCCGTGGACCCTTTCACCTCCGTGGAGCTTGCAATGCTTGCTCACACTCTGCGCTTGAGAGCAAAACTCTGGGAGGCGATCCAGCGATACTTCCGATCGAACAGGTTCCATCTTCAAGCGCAGACATATATTGCACAGGCAAGAGACCAAAGCCCGCCAACAAGGTCAAATTTCCCATGAAGGACGACTGCTGGTGCATTGAATGAGATGCGGAGGTCAGCGAGGTGTGCTTGAAGTGACTACCCAAGATGGGAATCCAAATCATGGGATGCAGAAGTTCGCAACATGGTCTATCGGCATTTTCTGCTGTCTTCTGGCCCCTGGGCCAGGCCCCTATTGCTATCCATAATTCTTTATGAGAACGACGCGAAATGGATAAACAAATATGGCGGCGTCCGGTTCTCCGAGAGCGTCAATGGAGTGCTTGGCAATTCAGCAGAGGAGATCCGCTAGAGGCGATGGGCAACAACTCTGCTGAGAGAGATGTCACAGTCTGCAGACAGACGAGTTCCGATTTTTCAGCCGGGAAGATATGTCTGCGCGGTCATTGCATCCGCACCTGGAGCTTCTTAAAGATCGGAAGAAGTTTCTAGTGTCTGAAAAGGTGTGGGTATCTGTAGAAGCATTTGCATCGGGCACGCCCTGGACAACGACATGAACGCATTGCGGCTCATACATCCGCGATTCATTGAACACATCAGGTCCCTGTACATCGATCCGTTGGCCGCCGATGAGGTTGGAGCTCAGTTGATGATCCTGCCCCTCCTGAGGGCGAAGAAGATTGGAGTATCTGAACCAATCGCTAGAAACTTGCATTTACTGTTCCAAGAGCGGAACAAAAGCAGTATGTTTCTTTCTGGAAGATTTTGCCGGATACAGAGGAGAGGTCTCTACTTGCCAACCTCACGCCGGAGCATCGGATGGAGAGGTTGAGGAGCAGAATGGTGGATACCGGAGGGCTTTCAAGTCATTCGCCGAGGTTGAAACATTCTCGAATATCGCGCCCGCCAGACAGTATCATGGGGTTTGAGGTGGATGACCTCGACGTCTAGGCCGATTTTGTGGCTTATGTTAGACTTTGTTGGACGGTATGCTTTCCCAGACCTGGTCTTCCATCAACGAACCCTGCAAGGATTGCAGAGAGATACGCTTTATCTGGAGCCATAGCAGACTTACCGACCATGATCTGTGGACAGATACTGGAAGGCATTGACCTTCTGGCTGGTAACAACCAAAGCAAAGGAGCCGGGCTCGCGAAAAAGCCAACAACGAGAAACAGAAGAATGGCCCAAAATCCGACAGAAGCAAGCAGTGTCCAACAAGCAGTATTATCTCAAGATGACGTGTGGTGACATCCAATCGTGATGCGAAGCTGGCATCATAAGCAATCCGGCAAAGCATGGTCGATTGCTTGTATGAAGACTCTGCAAAAGATCATAAATGAGATCGCTCACATCCGTCGAGAAGAAGACGACGAGAACGACAACGAGTAGGACGAACACAGCGGAAATGCTGCCCTGCCGAAGAGAAGGAGGTGAGATGCCGCCATTCGTAGCGCTCAGGGAATATGAAGAATCGGACATCGACGAGGGAGAACTGCCATTCCCGAGCGACTGTCTCCTGGCTCGATTTGATGCGACGTAGCAATATCAGCGGTTGATTGCCTACACTCGAGATTGTATTGCGCAAGGCGCTTCTTCCGTTCTGCTGACTTTCAAGGACGCTCGGTTTCAGGGCTGCTATTGCGATTGACCACCGGAACTCTCGGCGAAGTGAACGGATCTTCAAGACCAAGAGCAGCTGTTGCTCTATTCCGGCGCGCAGGGCTGATATTGGGATTGACGACCGGAGTCCTCGGCGAGTTGATAGGATCTTCAAATTGCTTAGCAAGTACATCACAAGGCTCGCGTACTTGAAGAAACGTCTGAGAGATCCTGAGCTCCGCGGAATTCTCTCAAAAGGCGGAGTCGGTCTCCCCAAGGAGCGCACTTGCAAGACCAGGTCTACCCAGACGCCCGGAACGACACGTTCACCGGGCCGATCTCGAAGATATCTGACAACCCATTGTCCATGATGAAGTGCCTGCTCTTGATCGCAATTCCTTCGTCTCCGTTCTTCACCAGCATTTTCCATTCGTCGGTACTGTACAGTTCTTCCGCCCAGTTCAGAACGTCACTTCACGAAGAGTCAGGAACCGATAGGCAGCAGCAGTGCTTGGTCAGGACGAAGATGGCGAGCCATACATCTGAGCGTTGTTGTCGGCTAGCACCGCGGGAACAGCGAATCGGCGAAGCAGCTCTCCTCGACGAGCATTTGGAGTAGTTTACTCAGTTTTCATGGTGCTCGCAACTTCCGCGGGATATGTCAACTACCCCTTCTTGCTGTAGCAGGTGAAGACGGAGTACTGTTGTTCAGCCGACTGTATCGACACTCGGCGAGGCAATGCTCTGGGACCATCGAACGGGATGGTTGTGAATAGCACAGTCGAACGTGTTCCGACAGGGTGGATTTGTGTGATCATCCCAGTGGAGAGCGACTCCTAAGCCCACAAAGGTCATGCCGGATTCTCCTGAATCAGAAATTGCGAACTGACCACCCGGTGGAAAGAGGGCCGAAATGGTCCGACATAGATGGGACGGAGCCCAAGGTCCGCTCCGATCATCGCCCAGCATTCTATTTATACTGGCACTTTGTCACGAGCCTGCTCCGTCGCGCTGCTTCTGTGCCGCGGCTGAAGAGAGACCAGCTGGGGCCTCAACAAATTAGACTTTCTTTCTTTGGAGAATACGTGAACTGACCCGTGTATCTGCGGTGGTTGGTAACATGGACAAGCCATCGTTGAGTAACGAACCCTGCCAATGCATATAATTGCATGCACTCTCCGTCTGGTTCCGCACGAAAGTGCAATCGAAAAACCAGGCCAACGACAACGCCCAGTGCGACACGTGCACTGGGCGGATCCCTCCTCGCGGACAAGCAAACGTTGAAGAACGAATATCATGAACTCTGTACATTGGTTGTTGCCAGCTGGCTGACCAAGCGTAAGACCGACGGCGTAACTGGAGTAGCAAAGCTTCAAGTGCAGAGCATCGTGGCGGTGGGGATGGAGGATATCTAGCAGATAATTGGTCCCATCCTGGATACCTCAGACGGAGAGAAGGCCCTGCGCTTGTTTGATGTGCAAGGCAACTCCTCATACCGCTGCCGCGGAGTCTGGAGAAATCGCGCAGACTCTGCGTCGGTGGGCTGCCGAAAGACCAGCTCATCCAAGAGGTAGCCCTCCGCATCCATTTTGACATGGCAATCCGAACGTGCAAACGGTGTTTGACATTGCATGCTGTAATTATTCTCAAGGCACTCTTTTGATGTTGATTGTACAGCAAGTGCCTGAACTCGAACTGTACAAGCTGGACTCGGGCGGTTGTTTCATTGAACACACTAGGATGCTCGAACACGACGAAGAGATTACTTCGTCAATGTTGTCGTCCTGCGGCCGTCACCTCGCGGACAACCTACTCGATAAGCTTATTTGATTCAAGCTTAAAGCTTATTTGCACCACCTCCTGGTCTGACCGGACGGTCGGCACCGTCTTGGCGGACCCTTTCGTCGGCCAACTCGTTCCTCGGCGTGCCTTATCTCGGCGGTATCGCTTACCGCGCCCCTGACCGCCCGGTTTAGCCCGTCGCTCACGCTTCCCCCGTCGCAGCGGGGCGCGCGGGGCACAACCGCAGCATTGATAAGGCAAAGCAAGAAGACCGTTTGATTCGGAAGCCCCGAAGAAGGCTGATACCTTAGACAGCACTTTGACCACATCCTCTCCTGCTCCCTATCTGCATCATCCATTCAATCGTACAACGCAGTCTTGAGCGAAGTGCACAAACCGGCGGAGCGCTCATCTTCGTCTCGAACCCTCCAATGGCCGACTCGACGGTGCGCCAGCGCCGCTCGCTCGCGGCCGACATCAGCGACGCGCAGACGTACAGCGAGAACCGCGAAATCGTGCTCGCGCACCCCCCAGCCTCTCGCGGCGTGCTGAAGAAGTCAATGCTGTTGCTGTCTTCCTTGAGCATTGGCATGTTCTTGTGGCTAGGGTACCAGCCGGAGAAAGCGATCCATCCGCTGGATTACAAGAGCCGTACCGATCGCGTGCTGAAGACGACGCCGCTGATTGATGGACATAATGATCTGCCGTACTTGTTGCGCATTGAGTTGAAGAATAGGATCTATGATGAGAGGTTCACGTTCAGGGAGGGTGAGTTGGAAGTATCATGAGTCTTTGGTGAGCGATGACTGAGGCTGATTCTCTCCCATACAGGACTCACCAGTCACACGGATTTGGAAAGGATCAAGCAAGGAAAGTTGGGTGGTCAGTTCTGGTCCGTTTACGTTGAGGTGAGTCGAAGATGGGGTGTCCCTCTGAGACAATGAGACTGACCGGATATAGTGCCCTGAGACGAAACATCTCGATGATCCTAACGTAAGTCTGGGATCATCCTCTTCCATATTTCATCTTGGTCTTGCTCAGCACAGTACGCTGACCTCTCTAGCACAATGTCCGCGATACCCTCGAGCAAATCGACGTCGCCAAGCGTTTCATCGCGGAAGTCCCTGAGCTGCACTACTGCGACACCTCCTCCTGCGCCATCTCCGCTTTCAAAGCCGGCTACATCCCATCCATGCTGGGCGCCGAGGGACTGCACCAGGCCGGCAGCGCCATCGGCGTGATCCGGCAATTCTTCTCTCTGGGCGTCCGGTACATTACCATCACGCACAACTGCGACAACGCCTTTGCCACAGCCGCCAGCACGGTGACCGAGACAGGCAAAGATGGAGGACTGACGGAGTTTGGCCGCGCGGGTATAGTGGAGATGAACCGTTTGGGTATGATGGTCGATCTAGCCCATGTTTCGCATCGCTCGATGCGCGAGGTGCTGGATTTGACGAAGTCCCCGGTCATCTTTAGTCATAGCGGTTGTTATGCGCTGGGGAAGGTCTATCGCAATGCGCCGGATGATGTGATTGCGCGCTTGAAGGAGAATGGCGGCGTCTTGATGGTGTATTTCGTACCAAGGTTCTTGAACACGGAGAATCCAGACGGAGTCACGGCAGAGACGGTGGTGGATCATATCTACCACATTGTAAACCTCGCCGGATGGGATCACGTCGGAATTGGTATGTTGCCTTCTCTGTTCTTCACCTCTGTAGCTTCCCCAACTGATTTCAATCACCCAACTTTAGGCGGAGACTTCGATGGCACCCCCAACATCCCACCGGACATCAAAGACGTGTCCGGCTACCCCAAGCTCATCGAGGCTGTCATGGCACGCGGAGCTACAGACGAGCAAGTGCGCAAGTTGGTGGGCGAGAACATCCTGCGCGTCTGGCGGGAGAATGAGAGCGTCGCGTCGCAGCTACAGGCCAAGATGAAGCCTGTGGAGGAAGTCTGGGAAGGTCGCAGCTGGTATCGGTGGGCGCAGGCGTTGCCTTCTTTGTTCCCAAACAACCCAGACCGCATTCCGAGCCCGCAGGAGAAGACCTTCTAGGGATGTCGAGGACGTTGAAGGTTGGGAGATTCGCAGGGGCTGCGAGAGGCTCTTGGGTCGCAGATCTGAGGATGGTCGAAGGGGATCTTAGGGAATTGGTGGACGTATCGAGATCTTATGGCAAGGATTCTGGGAAAGTTCGCCCAGGGAGAAAACGCCGCGGAGCGGGATCTAGTCCATAGTGATAAAAGATCTCATACCAGAACGGATGCTTTCCAATATTGGTTCCACTCGTGATCAGGCGATAAGAAAAGAAGTGAGGCTGTCGGCAATATTGCACCATCTGTTGGTCTTGGCCTTCGCTCCGAGGATTCAGGCAATCTGTAATGCACAGGCGACTGCCCTCTTCGAAGCTTCGGGATCGGGGAAGTTATGAATATGCTCATGAGCGCTGATGCTGGTAAGTTGATACGCGATCCATTGCCTATCGCGGACCAAGCAACCGTCGAAGATGGAAACGTCGGCTGTCTCTCACGGGAGCCCTACTCATAGCCCGCGAAGGCCGCGCCAGACACGTTGCATAAAGCCAGGATGCAGGACCCTGGTGTAGTTTGTCCTGGGTTCAGGTTGCATACCTTTGAATACCTTTGAGTGGTACAAAGAAGCTGGACGGGCATCGTGTGTAATGGCACTGGCGGTGAGTTCAGTGCGAAAGACCAAAACGAAGCGAAGCGTCAATCGCCAGAATGGAGGCATCCACAAAGCCGGGTACAAGCTAGAGTCGATCAATGTCAACATGACATGCGACGACGAGGGAGAGGATTTCGAGGGGAAGCTGGTCGTGGGCCAGGAAGGTTATCGCTTACTTGCCTGGTAATGCGAAGAGAATTTCTCTACGCTCTCAAAAGGGAGACGATTACAGTGGAATATGCTAAAACTCATCATCCTTGAGAAGAATCGAGATCGTTATAAGTTTACGGAAAATGAAGAGGGATGTGCCTTCTGCAAGCCACGTTCATAGGGGAGCTGGAGGACAAGAGCATGGTGGGCAAGTGGAGCCGCAATATTGTTTGGCCCGAGATGTGTCAATACTGGAAATATGATGCGTGGCCCGGAGGGTTGGCGTGTCAGGAATATGGCCTTGGGCTAGAACTCGTTTGGGGCTCTATTGACATGTTCGCAGGCGTGCCACAATGCCATCCGTATGCACGGAAGCCTTCCACGGGCGTATCAATTGGTGTACAGGGAATTCAGGAAGCTGGGACGCTAGGGGGCTACCTTGTCCTAAAGAATGCAGACGACGGGGAGCTGAAACCGGAGCCAGATCGCGATGCCATGCTGGGCATATTCTCGGGGATATACTCGGCCAAAGGGTCACTCTAACACGAAAGTCATGAAGCTGATCTCGATGGCCAGGATACCGGGCGAGGGCACCTTTTATTGAAGCGTGTTTGATTTGAGCTCACAACTAGCGTGAACGAATTTCAGGCCGTAGATATATGAGTAGCAACTTAGTGCCCGTAGCTCAATTGAGGGTTATCAGCTCAAGCAATGAACCTATTTATATTAAAATAAGGGATCTCTCTTCAACGAAGCATGAGATGGTCGAAACGGCCCAACGGTGCTCCCCATGATGCCAAATTACCCAATTGGGGATTCGGGAAAGGGAGTGATTAGTGACCCGTCAGTACACCATCAAATGTTAACACGCATGTGTTCAAGTCCTGGTAAAACCACCTTTCTTAATAGTGGGGGTTTTCATAAGGTGCCCTGGCCGCTTTACTAAAAGTGGTCACGGCCCTGAACTTTTTGCCTCCCTGATCTCTGGTTGCTTTTGGTTTTTCTTTCCCTCTGACTTGGTGCTTTCTTCTTTGTTTCCGCATTTTTACACTTCTGCCATCACGGACATCGTGGAGCTCCTACGGCACTTGGTAGTTCCCACCAACCGTAGCAGAATACCGTGATAATGTTGCAAGTTGGATGAGGAGTGGATGCAATCGCACCCCCGCGATCAGAAGCGGCTCTTCTACGGCTTTTGGTAGTTCCTGCTAACCTTAACCCAATGCTGAGTCTACTCATAGCCACCCATATCATTCATCTACTTGAAATATTACTCCACTTGTTGCGGACATTCTGCGGGAATTTTTGTGAGAAGGAATTAAGTAAAAGCCTCGTAACTAACTAGGAGGTCCATAACATCCCCGGAGCTCCTTGTGCTGAGATGGTGCCTGTGGGGCTGTTAGGGTAGGGGCTGCTAGTGTTCGAGTCCCAGGACTGATTCGCCCATTTTTGGGCGTAATGGGAGCCGGCTCAATAGGACTCTGCAATTCCTCCGACATTCTTAACTGGCTGCTTCTAAAACATCAATGCCTGTATTGGTACGATCATAAAGTTCGCACATGTGATGATGCAGAGCGTAGAAGGAGTACCACAGGTAGAAGTAGCTCCCACCTGTACAGGTGCTGCAGGATGTGCAAAAAACTGGAGTTCTTTTCCGCGATGGGTCACTCAAAACTTAGACGACAACAGGAACACTCGAATGAAATCCACTTCCGCCACGCCCACAATGTCTGCAGCAACAGGATACCTGGTTTTCAGTGTGTCCGCTATCTCTTGTGCACTGCTTTGCTCAATTCCTTCAAGAGTATAATTGAGTCCTTCCTTGAAGTCTTTAGTATACCGTGCGCGGTGCTTCCGTACCAGAAGGCGGGAGATGGATTGCCCTTGGGCTTTGTGGATCGCCAATACATGCCCATGCCTGGAGCTGAGGAACCTGTTTGCGTTGTCCGGTCGGTTCCAATGGGCCATGCTCGATCTTCCAGACTTTTGGCGTCACCAGCCTCTCCACTATTTCCAGAACTGGCCGAAGCGAACCACGAACCACTGGTTCAAGGAGGTGCAGCATGGCGCCGCTCTTGCCGACTGAGGTGATTGTCAACAATAACATAACTACTCACTTCAATTACAGTCGTGGTATGACGACGGCGAGCAGCCGGAGGGGTCTGAGGACACCAACGGCGGTGGTGGCCAGTCCAGCGTGGCGGCGATTGTCCCTACAGATTATAGCTGTGATTGTGCGCTGCGTCCATTTCCTCTCCAGCTCAGCGCAATTATATAGTCTGCGTAAGGAGTCTCGAAACTGTGGCCCGGACACCAGTCTGGGATCTGCTCCCGCCGCCTGGCGGCCCGATTGAAGCAATCAACGGCGCTCCTGGAACCAAGCGCACAACCGATGGGCTAGCATTGGACCATCCGATGCAATGTTGTGGCCCACCAGGACCACACAATGTGCCAAGTCCGGCAGAATAGTGTCCAGCTGCTTCTTTTCAAGACCACTCCCATAGGGGAGATATCTTTCTCACCAGCGACAACGTTCCCAGATGCGCCACCAAACGCCGGATATCCGGCCACCAACGCGTTTTCGCCGGGGACGACATTTCCGGATGTACCACCGAGCGCCAGAAATGATGGAGTCATCTTGCGCCATAGATATTGTACTCGTAGCGAATCGTCAACATCTGGCTAATTCCATCAATCAAGGTCAGAGCGCACGAAGTTCCAGTAGGTGTCGCCATGTTGTCTTCCGGAACAGGAGTCTATTGATGAGGTCTGCAGCGTAACACACCGTTGGCGGATGTTCCCCACCTCCGCACCATGTGGTGCACCTCCTGCACCCCCCCTTCCACCCTCTGGGCACTTTCCTCCGCCACGCGAACTTTCTACGAACTGTATGGATATTCCATGAGAATGTACGCTCCAAGCAGTGTTGCAGACTCCGTACGACAGCTCCGCAAACTATCGTATAGTTGATTTGCAGCTAATCCAGGGGCCTTCCACGCCCGAGAAAACGGTCTTTGAGAACCAGTCATACATAATGAGTGGACAAGCGACTCTTTGAGACATCTTGGTCATCTGGCACAAGTGATTTGACCATCTCAAGCACCATATTGGTGTAGACTCTGATTCATCACCAAATCCAGCCTGAAGTAAGTAGGAATGAAGACCAAGATACTGGTCATGACAAGCCTCCTCTTCTTGGTATTTGATCATGCCCTTGTTGAATTTGAGTATCTCGAGCGCCAAGGTGGGATTCATTCTCATTCGCCTTCTCTGGTCGATATTGATACCGCTCCTCATCGAAAAGCCACTTATGCTAGAAGGAAACGGCAGCTCTGCATAAGCCATATAAGACAATGTGCAACACGTACGTCCGGATCTTCTCGTGGTCTATCACCACGACAGCAGATGCCTCGTCAGATGCTTCCGGCTGCGGATCCATCAGGGACTTAGACGCAGACTGAGCACCTTAGGTTGTAACAGGAGAGGCCTCTCCTCTCACTGGGCGGGAGCAGCATATTCCTCCCCTTTCAGGGTGCCACAAATCTGGCATTTCATAACCCGCGGGGTTTCAAAAGTACACGCACGGTACGGGCACAGGCACCGTGGTAGGAGCTACCATCGGTCCTGGCGCTGGCCCTGGCGCTACTGGCGGAGGCAGGAATGGCATAGGCGGCGCAAGGGGCGGAAACACAAAGTACTAAAACTGGTCAGTAAAGGCTTGAACAACTTTTGTTCCAGTCCACACTCACAAGGAAATCATAGATCATCTCTTCATGCGTCCAAAGACAGCTCATCAGATCCATCAAAAACCATTTCATTTGAAGCCTCTTTATTCAGCCCAGAAAAGGCCAAATGCAGACCACTTGAAGACGCACCTGACTTCGGGACTCTATGATGGAAGCTACCGAAGTGACTGACTGCCTCAGCAGCTTGGATGCACCAGATCGTATTATTTGGATCATGCGGTTGTAGATCATGACCAGCAGTGCATTCCACAGGAGGCATCAGTGGTGTGGAGTCGAATCTTTTGCCTTGGATAACCATGGACGCGGGTGACGGACACTAATGAGTGTGCACAGTGCCTTGCATGTTTCTAGGCAGCTGTAAAGCATCTTTAACGCAATATGAAATGAAGACATCTTCGCCTATGAATAGTCGGACATATAGACTAGCAGTCTTCTTCATTGTAATGATCTCCTAGCATTTCGTGGTGTTCCGCGCTGGAGATCTTCCCAGTATTGCTGTCACTTCGTGCATCTATCCGTATATCCTCTGAGCTGGAAAGTCAGTCAAGACGCCGTGAACAGAGAAGACTGGTCACGAGAACCGCTGTCGTGATCAGGTTGTCATTGACGCGAATTTGTGGCTTTAAGCCTTAACAAGAGGAGTTGCAAGGGTCTGCTTCTGCAGACAGCAGCAGCCCACCTGAAGGCGACGATGAGGTTTGCCTCCTTGTTTGGGCTCCACCATCACAAATCTTCCTGCTATTAGACGTTTCCTATCTCTGGAATGCTATTGCTGGGTCTTGTCTCTAATCCAGACAGACCTGACTGTGTTATCATAGGTAGTGTCCATTGCACACCCTCCGTGCACCGATGTTTGGCTAGATGTGTACCCGAGGGATATACGGTTTTAGAGCACCAAGCTAGATTACCCAAGTCTTCCCTCGGACCCATTGTCCTCATCGGTTGAGCCAGACGTGTGCGGAATGTGCATATGGGAGCTGCGATATTCAACGGGTGCAGTTCGGTCATCAACACATTGTGAGCTGACAGCCAGCGTCTGCGGATTCTGAGGGTGTTAGATTGCCTATAGTAACCCCGACTACAATACTCAGGTGCACTGCACCAATTTGTGGTCCTGACGTACATCTCCGGCCAGCAGTCGTTCTCCATGTGGTTATTGACTCAAGCGGAAACTCCCACCGTGCAGTCGTATTTATCTGCTAGCTCGTAGGTCAACCCGGGGAAATAAACCGAGATTTTCAGGGGTGCGCTCATGAATATATTCCAATGGCCGTGGGTAGTGCAACGGGACCTTGGCTCTCTCTGTCCCGTTTACTATGGGTATATCCCTCGGGCCTTCATTCAGCTCCGCCTTCCACGCGATAGCGAACTCGAAAGAGGATCATCACTTCTGTTAGAGTTGTGGAGATGTCATGATACGAGATGCTCCATGTCTGGAGCCTTAAACCGGATAGGTTGAATTGTCAGGCTGCCGCATCTATGAGAGCGTAACAAGCGACTGAGCGAAGGATGCGAAAGGCCGGATCGCAAGACGATGTAAGGCAGCAGGAATTGCGCTAGACCGGCTACATTGGCCGTCGCCTCTGCTCCAGTACTCTCCTTCTTGGATTTTGAACCGGTAGAGGACCCTAACTTATGAGGCAATCAAAAGTAACGATCAGGGAGGCGGTCCAGTTTGGCCATGGTAGCTTGCCCTGGTGGAGGCCACCAAATCATGGGGGCTTTGATGCAATCCGAGCTAGTGTAGGTCAGCCGAAAACGTTTCGATCGCGATCCGGGCCTGCAGTGGCTGATCGATGGTATGGTGGGTCGTCAGGATGTAGATCTCCTGCGGACCCTTAGACCCGAAGCGATGGATCCGCCCGACCCCTTGGACGATAATGCTGGCGGCCTCACCGCGTTCCGACATGATAGCGACGGTACAGTTCTTTTGAAGGTTCGTCGATTGCGCTCCACATGCATAGGTTGTGACAATACAAGTGCCCGTGGTGGCCGGATTATTGAACTCCTCGACAGTGTTGGAGCGCTGCAGCTTCGAGTTGGCCGCACGGATGGACAGCCCCGGGGTACCGATGGGGCCTGAGCAGGTTAGATCATTGCACCTTTGACAGTTCACTGACTCGTATACGGCGACAATGCCAAACTAAACCTTGTGGGTGATTTGCATCCGGGCAGTCTCTTGCCGGCTCGTCCGGACATCCTGCTCGTAGCGCTCCATCAGCCTGACTTGGGACAACAACGTCTCATTTGAGCAGATCACGCTGGCTTTGCTGCGCTGTCTTTCCATGGCTCATAGAGATGGCGGATAAACCGATGCACGGGTCGCCGCTCGTGGTCAATTTCGAACGCCATTCCGATGGGTGTATTGACGGCGTCGCACACGAGATCGGAGCCTATGCCAGATAAAACTCGCCGCGGCCAACTGACAAATCAAAACCCTCATGAAAGCCATGCAGGTCCGCCCAAGGTTGGTTTGCGGAAACACCCTCCACAGGAATTATATTTATATCCATCTCTTCAGGCCGAAATTTAGTTTGATCGTCTTTCACTTGATGGGTATTCGGAAAAATTGAAACAGTCCATGCAGGATGACATGCGGACCTGAACATGGAGAGGCGCGTAGGGTTTTCGCATGACGAGTTCCGCTGGGTAGCATGAAGCTGGTGGACCATATTGTACTGTTGCCTGCGGACAGATATTGCTGTGGCATCAGTACCGCAGCTTTGCTGCATAACAATGTCGGCGGAAGTTTGAGTCAATAGGCAACGTACTTCATCGCAGTGGGCATAGGGAAAGGGCACATTTTCTCGTGATCCAACTGTTGCTGTGACTCTGCCGGATAGGTATGAATCTGGCACGGAGAAGCACCAGGTCCCCTATCTGAACTATTTGGGAGGTCACTTCAAGCTAGAGTACTTGAGAGATCGTTGTCGCGCTTTGGCGAGACGGACTGCAACTTCTCCAGCAGCTACGGAGGTGTGAGATACCGTGCTCCACGCCAAATACTTTGAAAGTACGCCAGCACTTCTGCTTCCCTGGAAGACTAAGACGTCTACAAGACCAAACTGAACACCGGAATGGTGACAGTGGGTACTGTAGAAGAAGATTTGACGAAGAAAAGACTAAGAAGACTCGAAGATGTTGTAGTACTCCGGAGATTTCTTCAATTAGTATCTTCAAAACAGGCCTGTTTTTGATCTGTTTCCGTGGCTTCGTCGGCCCATCTACCGGCATCTCGTAGGTGGGGCTGTAGAGGTCTTGCAGCCTTCCGCTCAGCCCCAGTTCCCTGGAAAGGTGCCGATGGTATCATTATGGTTTGGTCTTTGATGAATTCAGGTTGATGGACAGGGGCGGATCGTCAATGTATTGTCAACCGCAAGACCAAGGGGTTGGCGCCTTTTCGGGTTACTTCCAGGCTTGCAGCAGTCGCTGCAACCCCCTTACTTTCTTGAGATCAGGTGCATGTGATGAAATAGATAAATGACCAAACGCAGGACTAGCAGATCGTTCACTTCCGTCGTCAGCTTCAGCGGGAATGGCGTCTTCGAGGCTTGCGCCACCGCTGTCACTGTCGCTATCCTCGCTCACGGGTGCCGCCACCAAGCGGGTCATCCATAAAAAGGTCTATGGGCAAGGACCGGCATATTGGCATCCGTCCGCCACTCCAGGAAAGGTAATGCAGCAATCTGCATATAGCCGTCATTGCCGGGGGTATGTGGAAAAGCGTCTTGAAGGCCGAAGTGCCGACACAACATCCGTCCTCAGGATCCGTTCCGGAATGTCGCGATAGTCCACTGGCCTAACACCACTCTTCCGGTGCCGCTGAGGCTGTATTGAGTGAGAACTCCGCGTGGTGCTGGGACATTGCTGCATAAATTGAGACGTTGTAGAAATATATAAACGAGTTCTTCGATTGTAAGCCCGGCAGGCCTCCGCATGGGCGAAGGCACATAGGCAATGGAACCCATTTCTCGCATTATAACGAGCCTTGATACTGGCCCGCACGGTAATGAAAGCTGGCAGACGGCTGGGGCAGTCCTGTGATGCAACCATGATCTTCGCCCTTTCCAGAGTTTGTATCCTTGGGCTGTCCAACCAGCGACTTGAGTCTCGTACCTCGGCCGATGTTTTGAAAGGACTACCACTGATGGAGACTGTCTTCTTTGCCTTCTGAGATGCCTGATGTACGACAAGACATTATCAGCATAAATGTTCGGGTGGATTCTGCAAGGATGGAAGAGCCTCACCATGAGATGTTGCTCAATGGAAGCGGAGAGCATATTCGTCAACAGCATAAACAACGAGCTAATCATTTCACGCGATTATGGCTTGGTGCAAACTAGGCTGAACACTGGCCAGCATGACACAAGAGGAGCAGGAGGCCACGTTTATGCAGCAGGGCTATGCTGTGCATCTTGTAAGCATCTGCTAGAAAAATCCCGCACCAAAGCTTCGGATGGCTTGCGTACCTTGCTGTAGGCTTCAACGGAACCAGGTACCCAAGGGCGAACCATTGCCAAACCTGGAGGTTCTGATGCCGGTGTAGCCCTTACTGACTCATCATTGGTATCTCTGGTCTCTCAAACAAGTTTGTAAGACGAGGCGAGGGCCTCAATGGCACAAGATTAATGGCAAAACTCTCTGCTGACAACTTCGAGCAGATATGTCTGAAGAGGATAGGCTTCACGTAGGGAACCAGAGGCCAGTGGTGCCACCACGTCTTAGGGTTCGAGTTGGCAACCACGTATCCTTGTGCTTTACGTTGTGAGCCGATCTTCTTCGGTGAGATAGAGACATGATGATATATGTTCCATGCATTCTTTAGGTCGTTTTCTGCAATACTGCCATAATCTAGTGTCAGGAAGACCACATTTCGGGCATTCATTGCTGGCTCAACATCGCAACATGTGAAATCGAGTTTCCGCTGATGGAGGCCTGAAGGATATGGGCAGCTTCCGCAGACTCAAGAATAGGGCGGTCCGTGCCATAAGTTGTAGGAAGCTCATTGACTGGCGAGCTCCACGAAGTACCCTCTTTGGGAATGACTGTCATATGGTCAGGTAGTATTCATCAGACAGGACCCAGATGGGGTCCAGCTCGGAGTCTTGCACCGTGTACTTCTGTATCAGGCCGATTAGTTGAGAAGAACCTGTGGGGAGGAGAAAGAGCCATACGGGCAGGAAAAGAAGTCCAACGTGTTACAAAGGATGGACATGACTGAATACGTCCAAGTTGTCGTTCTGCCAGTATAAGTCTGCGGCGTTCTCTGTTCTTGATCCATCAGTTGCCAGCCGTTGGTCAACTCCTTCTGTTCTATCCGGCCTCTTGCATGGGATTGAGTGTTTTTGGTATCTCAAACCAACCTCTTTGCCAACCCTGGTGCGCACCACATACGGACCACGAAGGTTATGATGTCCAAGCCGCTCGGCCTTGGAGGGTGTAATTGGATGATGAGCCAGCAGTGCCATTCGGCCGTAGGAGCATCGGAATCTTGAAGACCAATCCACCGGCCAGGTGTCAACATGGGATATATCTTTGAGGACGTGCCTTTGGGGTTGTATAACCACCGAGTTGCCTCATTGAAGATCGAGAGGGCTTTGTTCCCCTCGTAGTTGTTCCAGTTGGCCCGTTCCCAGCCCACGTCAAGGAGGAATGATGACCAAGTCACGAGGTGCCACAGGAACTGACTGCAGTATTGATGTCAGTCCCATTCCAAATGTTCGGAGAATTGTCCGCCGTTAACTAGTACTGCTTCAGCCATCCGTCATCGAGGGACGCTGGGTCGGAGGAGTCAGAGGTAAGGTGAGAGGCTGGCTGTTGACGGAGGAATCCGCCCCGGGAGGTTTTCATGGTGTCACGAAGTTGTTTCGTACTGTTCGCCATGACCGTGATCAGGCAAGTTATCCTAGGCAAGTTCCTCATCCTTGGCTCTCTGGCGAGATGTTGACGCCGGCTAGGTTTGATACCGAGCCAATGTAGGTTGAAAGGAATGTAGTCGTGGCTGTTGTCAAGTGTCCCGGCTTCTTTGGCAGTTATTGTGCAGCTGATCAGGGCAGTTGCTTCGACGAGTAGCCCGGGACATGGCTGCAAGTATGGACCTGACCAAACCAGGAATATCGGTGGAAGTACACCCTGAAAGAGCTTTCCACTGAGAGCGCATGCCGCTCCAGAGCGACTGTGGCTTCTAGAGGGCCACATAAAGACCGAAGATGAATTATGCAAGCCTCCTCTGTGCCGTGCTGGGGAGACAGCAAGGACAAGCTTAAGGAATATATAGAGAACAACTGAGCAACGTAAGCAGGCATAAAGGACCGCCTGATAACCTTCTAATGAGACAGGGGCAGTGTATGAAAATTGAGAGAACTCAAAAGACCTGTGTGCGGATACAATTTGAGAGAGGAAAGCTCGGGACAGGAAGGGAGGGGCGGCTTGATTTATACTAGCGCCCCCTTATCACACTACGATAATTGTTTGCTATATTATGAGTATTATGCGTCACCAGATGCATTCGATATTCACGGATTTGGATTGCAGATGGACAAGAACAAAGCACAGAAGCGGGGTAAATCAGTTTGACTTCCCAGCTCTGAAATTGACTCGTCACATAGCTCAGCAAACAATGCTATGCCAGAGGAAATTCACTGCGGGTACTGTTTGAGGAGTCTGTTTGGCGGGCGGGGAGCATGGTGTTACAAATGTATGGGACTTTCTTGGGCCTACGGCGGCGAGACTGTCTCCCACAGGGGAACCCCTTATGGACCAGGAAGTATGTACGTGCTTATATGGAGACTATGCGGTTCAGTATTTGCTGCGGCAATGGTAGAGACCGTCTTTGTAGCCGGGAACAAGGCCATAGCGCTAACTCCTCTCCTGCATATCATTGCGACTCTAACCCCAACCTCTACATTTCCTGCAGTTGAACCATCATGCATAGCAGCCTTGGCATTTCGAGAAAGCAAACACTCGCTGACCGATTCGAATTGGGCCTGTCGTGGTATTGCTTGCGGTATTTGGTAGGGTCTTGGTATGTGAGGGCTATGATCGAATGATTAGCAAACGCGTAGGGGAAAGCGTAGTCGCAGGGTATGAGAACATACAAAAAGTGAGACCAGCTTCTCCTTGAGTGCTGCAAGTATGGATTTCCGCCTTGACGGAAGAATTTGGGAACGCAATCCCATGAGGAATCCACCCTTCTGAGTACAGTTTTGGCTCAGAGCTCGTTCCTTAACAGTCTTCTCACCACTCAAATCCCCGCTCTGGAGTTAATCCCTCAACAGAGCGCACCAGTATTGACTACAAGAGGACAGCAGCCTGGAGTTAATCCCTCAACAGGGCCGCCGCCACCCAGGAAAGAAGTAGTGACCAAGTCCGTCCAACTCGGTCCGACCTCTGAAAAGCTAATGGCTGCATGCCTTGCCGAACTTGACCTGGCTTCAGGCTGCGGGAATAGAGAGCCAGCTGTGGTGTGGATTATTGCGGATGCAGTGCACCGGCTTGGCTGCCGTGGCATCCGCCGCCGTAACAACCCACGCCGCAGGCTTGACCCCTGGAACTCTCGTTCTAGACGGTGAAGAGCTCGATTGATGTTGTTAGGTGCGATACCTTACGGCCCAATTGTAAGCATGGCTGGCTAGGAGGACGGTGGAAGGACGGCTTACTCTTAAGACCATGTTTGTTACAGTCCTTCTGAGGCGGAGGATTCGGGATATGGTAACGCAGACTCTGGTGATGATACTCAAGGCTTTGAATTCCTTCGAACAAGTGATTCGTCCAATCCACGCGTTGGTTAGAAGCTGTCCAGAAGACTCGCCAAGGTTTTCCCGTGGTGGCAGACAGTCATGAAAGGATGCCACGTCATGGACTTCTACCAAAGTGGAAAAGCTGTCAGGGGGACGTTCGTCGGACCCAACCTGAATGGAGGAGACAGCAAGGGGATTGACTTACGACCCATTATTAGACCACTGCCCAAAGAACGTACAGCCAATCGGTAGACGAATGAGCCCATACGTCGAGCTTCACGATTGTAAAGTATGGAACCGTCGAGCTTTGAAGACCGAGGCAATGGTAGAGCCACCAGAAGCCGGAGAGATGAGATTGGTGACAGGTAGCTGCATAGATCTTTGTCATTTGGTCGTGATGATGAGCGGTTCGAGGGAGTGTTGTGGGAAGCAGCGACGAGAGCAACGACGAAGGCAACGACGAGAAGTCAGATCGCCGATAGCACGGCTAGTGCACTGCCCCAACGGCTCCGCGTTTGTTTACTTTCTCGTCAAGTGTCGCTAGGATCATGTGAAGCGGTATGTGTCTGTTATTCATCACATTGCCCGTCTTTTATTACACCAAGCTATGCTAACTGTACCTGAATATCCATCTGCTGTGCAGAAGCCTTGACCTCACGCAAATTCCACTCAATCCATACCCTTCAGACTCGATCATCGTCATGGAAGAGAACAGCTCCCATTGGTCTACCCCTCCACGGCGTTACCGACCTGCCCGTCTCATCACCTAGGCATCTGGGCGTGGGGTCCCACTACCGCCGTACAACTCATACGCCTTCGAGTACGGCACCCTCACACTGTCCAGGAAGCCAGCATCACCACCTGTTTCTGCATTGTTGCTGACAATAATAGGCTATTCCTTTCGCGACTAGAGCAAACCATCATGCTCCTCAAATCGGTCATCGAGTATGTTGATCTGCTGCTCGTTATCGAACCCCAGCCTCCTTTTTCTTCGACTCTCTTGTTATTCCCTCCCTTTCATTCCTCCGCTCCGCTTCCCCCTTTGGCTGTCATACCTTTTATTGGCTCTCCGACTCCTGACGAGGAGTACGACTGCCGCCGTACAACTTATCATCCCTCGACTATAGTCCATTCTGGTCCTGCTGTTCATCCCCAGGAAGAGAGTGGAAGTCTTTCCTGTACATGCTCAGGTAGGGTTCGGTGTTGTGCAATTGGGAGGTTTCTGGGTTCCTCAACTGACCTCGTCGAAGTATGAAGATTTATAGACCCCGCCTGTGTAGTAGGAAGCCGGGACATAAGCCACCTGGTCTGAAAAGCGGTCCGAGGCAGGGTGCAGTTGTATACTGAGGCTCTTGAGCGTAGCTTAGGCTCGTCGTTGTTTTTAGTCCTGTCAGACATGCTTTCAGCTTAACGATGAGGGTATGTGGCAAAGATGATATGTAGTAGGCCAGTAGGACACTGCAGAATTGCCCCTTTCAACGATATGTGATATCCTTCACCTCATTCCTCTTGGGTCAAGAATCTCAATCTTTAGGACTCTGAGCCCTATGTTAGTGGAGAAACCTTCGAGCGCCTCTTTGACGCTGTGCCATGTCGATCTGCGCTTCAAGCGGTTATAAAAGACGAAGATGGCAAAGACTTGTCGAGGCTGCCCGTTACAAATAAAGGATATATAGGAAGCTCTGAGACTTATCCGCCATCAGACCACGATTCAACCTT
The DNA here is from genome assembly GCA_001599915.1 of Symbiotaphrina buchneri. Classification (NCBI taxonomy): domain Eukaryota; kingdom Fungi; phylum Ascomycota; order Symbiotaphrinales; family Symbiotaphrinaceae; genus Symbiotaphrina; species Symbiotaphrina buchneri. The sequence continues at coordinate 641,194 of BCIG01000018.1, forward strand.
CGGCAATCCTGGTTACGGCGAAAACTTACAGTCACCAAACGCATGCGCGGAAAATCGATCGGCCAAAGCCTGCACTCAATTTGATGTTTTATGGCTTCTACCTAAGCCGTGATAGTCGTCGAGCAACAAAACAGAATCCTTTCTCCAGGCCTTACTTTTCCTGCTGCATTCTTCGGCGGTCTCTAGGAGCCTCGAGTAGGAGTACGGCTGCCGCCGTACCGTTCATACTCCCTCTGGTAGAGCTCCCTCAAGTCTTCCTGGTCTTCCTCAGGATGCCTTGAGATATCCTCCTCCATGTGTGGAGGTAACGTAATCCGCCGGGAACCTTCAACCTCCTGGGTTCCACCTTCTTCCTGCTGAGAGTAAGGAGAGATATATTCCCCGTTTTGAGAGGAACTGCCGAAAGCATACGAGATGTGGCCGGGAAAGCGGTTGGAGTCAAGGCTAGGCCCTGCACGGGCCATTGGTTGCTGGTTAGGGTCTTCTTACGGAGGACTGTAAAGTGTGAGTAGGGTTTCTTGGATTAGACTGGAGTGGAGAAACCTACAGAGCCTGGCTTCCAGACCGAGCATGCCCACTATTTGGAAAAGTTGCTTGTCCGTGAAAGAAGGTCGTTTGGTGTATAGTCCCGCTTCCTTTGCAATAGTCAGTATATCAGAGTCTTGATGAGCCAGGTGCACTTATGACGGGCAGAGGAAGCGGAGAGAGTATAGTTGGGTTTGTGTTGATGAAGGGCAGATAGGACCGGGCCATGATGACCGACCCAAGGAAATCTCCTGGATGCTGAGAGACATCACTGAGAAAGAGTAACTAACTTGCCTTGCTGTTGAAGCTGTACTCCTGACACGCCCCCATGCTGAACAGCGCTCTGAGTCTGGCCGCGACTCTGTCCACTCCCATCCTATGTAAAGTGGTTAGCATATTACAGGCAACACCAGACACTGATGGCTTGCTCCATTGCAAGACGCAGGGACGAGAACTTACTTGTTGTCCAGATGCCGGCTCCTTAACGCCTCCAGCCTCTTTAATGTATCCAGTCCGGTCAGACATAGTTTTAGAGAATGAAAGACGCGGTTATGTTGAGAAGATGATGATGAGTAGTGCGTGTTTGACTCGCAGATACGTAAAGAAGATAAAGGAAAATCGCCTGAACTGGATGGGAAGAGAAAGATTGCGAAGGAACTGCTTTTATATAGGCCCTGCTGGGTATAGAACGATAACTCCCCAGCAAACGAGCGAAGAAGCGAATGCTGAGGAGGGGCAGAAACGGTGAAATACGCAGATATAATACGCCGCTGCAACGGCTGCCATGCAGTGAGGCTCGTCACACCTCTAAGGAAGCTCGCCATCCAGTTGCAATCTGATATTTCGTCTTTATCATATAGAGACCTCTCATATGTCTGTCTTGGGTATGCTGGTCTCCCGTATCACTGAACAACTTTATATAACCTTCCGGCCCTTGTGTTTTATAGTAATCCTTCCCAAAATGCTTGTCCGATATATAGAAGCGCCCAATTCCAGAGACTCAAGACTAGCGAAGGCTGCCCATTATATAAGATATAGGATATATGACTACCTTTGAGACTTCTGTGCCATCGAACTAGATCCAGTTATCGAGGACTAGTGCAAACACTTACAAGCATTAAACGCATGCTGGGATTTGTTTCGGCTGAATCCTTTATTGAAAATCAAGTGCGCTTATTTACCGTTCAATCTTCGTTTATCCAGTATCTGACTGTAAACACCGGGAATAATGTTCTATCATCCTTCCAAACGAGCGATCCGCTTGAAGGGGCAAGCACAAGGGTTGGCTTATACGGACCGGTCATAGGCTCTACCTGCTGATTGCTGTCCAAGTTGTCTGCAGACAACCTGGGCTCGGTAAGGGCCATGACTGTGCCATATGCGGTGATTGTCTTACCGAGTCCCACGTCGTCTGATATAAGGCATGAGCGCATTGGGCCTATTAGACGGCGCCTTGCCCAATCAATCCCGGTCACTTGATGTGAGACGAAGAATCCACCGTGGTCGACCCGTCGACTTTGTGCCCCATCCTCTTTGGCTTACGAGTCCCCCTCGGTGTACGGCTGCCGCCGTATAGTTCATACAACCTCCAATAATGCTCCCTCAAGTCTTCCTTCTCGTCCTCTCGAATATGGGCCGGAGGCATCTCCACACCGGGGGGTAAGGTGGATCTCCGCAGACCCGAGGGATTCGGTGTTTCTCTCTGAACTTGTTCCGAGTATGGTGAGCTATACCCACCTCCTCCATAGGAGCTGCCAGGTGAGTAGGAGACAAGACCTGGAAAGCAGTCTAGGAAAGCCTGCGCCGTTGTAGAACCCGTCTGGCTCTGGATGTCATCGCGCTGGTGTCCTCCATGCTGCTGGGCAACTCCGCGTGGAGAGCCATAGATGTCAGGAAGGTTTGTCGGTTGAGGGCTGGTAGTCGTTTGAGCTACGGCCCGGAACGTTGATTGCACTGTCTGTTGGGCTTCACCCCATCATGCAATAGTTAGTACATTTTTGGGGAACCATGTATGAGTTTGATAACACAAAAGAGCTGACAGTTGTACAGGTGGACGTAATTCATAAAAGAGGAGGCAGGGTCGAATAAAAAGCCCTGTGGTTCGAGGACAAGTGCTTTCGAGGATGAAAGAGGTAGTGAGAAAGGATGACATACCTTGCTGTTTCAGGTATTCAGATGATAGCTCTCCATCGTTAGGGATGCTCTCATCTTGGTTATGACTCTCTGGAAGAGACTCCTAGGCAAATGTGGTCAGCATATCAGGCTCAACATTAGATGCTGGTCGTACGAGTAGCTTGCAAACCACGGATAGCAGGACTTACTCCTAGTCCAGTTGTCTTCTTCTCGCGGATTTGAGCCTTGTCAGACATGCTTCGAGATTCTAACACTGCGAACAGGCTGGACAGAACCTGTCGAAATCAGATCTGAAGGTGCTTGAAAAGAGAACAATGGTGGCCGAACTGCTTTCATATAGGCCCCGCCGGGCATCAGACAATAACTCACCAACGAACGAGCGAGGAGGTGAATGTTGAGGAAAGGCAGAGATAACTAGAACGATGTTACAAGAGCCAGACGTATAGGCGGACATAAATACACAGAGGATACAAGGCTAATAGCTGTGCGCCTCCTGTGCCCATGCTCGAAAACTAGCCAGACCGTTGACTCTTTCTTCGGATCGGTGGCCTTCAGCAGCTGCCGGGTGGCTGAGTATTCCTTGAAGAGCACTCGGAGCACATGGCAGACGCGTTTGTAGTCCTTCAAGTGCCGGCCTTAGAAGGCGTCGATCAAATCGGCCTCATTCATGTCCCGAAAGGATCGTTAGTTGCCAGGGCTGTTATCGATCGTCTCTGCCATGGTCAGCACCTTACTAGCATAAGCCCCCTGTGCGTCCCCTGGCGTGGAATTGGGCGTCTGGTAATAATATCCCAAGTTCCGTGCGCGAGAGATCGGTAAGAAGGCCATTTCGATCGTCCATGGCATACAGATAAGATATAAGACCCTCTGAGACATTTCCCCAGCAAGCCGCTATCCAATCATTGGCAACCCGGTTATGGTAAAACGTTACAGTCACTAAATGCATGCACAAATATCGATTGGCTAAAGCCCCAGTTCAACGGTTCTATTCTAGCTACCCAAAGTTTGAGTGGCGTCCAGTAACAGAGTGAAAACCTGCCCACGGTCGATAACTTATGTTTACCTCCCATTCTATTGATCGTCTCTAAGAATCCTGACGGGGAGTACGGCTCCCGCCGTAAAACTGGTATTCCCTCAAATATAACTCCCTCAACTCGTTCTGCTCTTCCTGAGGATGGCGTAGAATATCCTCTTCAACGTGTTCGGGTAAGGTACCGTACACCGAATCTGCACCATCTTGCTCTCCTCCTTGTTCTTCCTGTGAATATGGTGAATGATATTCCCCCTTCTGATAATAGCTATTGGCGGTGTAGTTCACTAGGCCTGGGAAACGGTCAAAGCAGGGGCCGGGGCCTGCAGAGTCCTGTCGTTGTTGGATTATCGCGCCATCGTTGCGTACATGATGGGAAGGACCTCCGTAGGAAGCCCTGGAATTATGAGCAGAATTTTCTTGATTTAGGGGAATGTTGAGAGACGAACGACTCATTCCGGGCCTCATACTCTCCCAGGTATGAATATCCTGATCGGTGGTCGGAAGCTTGGTGGGCTTCAGCGTTGCGCGGTGACGGCGCACTGGCTCCTTTGTAGCAGTTAGTCTATAGAGTTTGAGGAGCCATGCACAGCGATGATAGGAAGAGAAAGCTGAAGGATACATAGACATGCGTATCCCAGGAAAGGGAGGCAAGTCTGGACCGCAGGGCTGATGCTTCAAGACAGATGCTTAAAAAAGCGTTACTGAGAAAGTACATTCGACATACCTTGCTCTTGCTCCCGCACAGACGATGCACCATCATGCTGAAGACCACTGTCCTCTTGAATGTGAGACTTATGAAGCAAGTCCTGAGTAGGACGGTTAGCATAACAGCCTTAACGCCTGACGGTGCTGGTTCGGCCTCGGCGCCGAACATGGAGACCAAGGCCTACCTCTCGTCCGTACTCCGGTCCACCGACGTTTCCAGCCATGCCAGACATGGTTTTAGTTCGGGTGATGTTGATCAGTAGGTAGGATGGTGTTCAATTTGTGTCTGAAGCGGTCACGCAAGAGACAGCTTGCGGTGAGTATGCTTGTATAGAGAAGTAGAGAGAAGCGCTTTCATATAGGTCCTGCTGGATTTCAAACGATAATTCTACAGTGAACGAGATCAGAAGTGAATGTTAAGGAGGGGCGGAACCAAGTAGAATAATGTTACAAGAGCTTAGAGCCGTCTGAACTCATCTACAAGCACGAAAACATTTAATGAACTGATCTAAGCAGACAGCGTGACGAGGGAGGCTTCGAAGCAATGTCCTGTCCGCTGAGGCGTGAGCGTATCCAGGGCTCGCCAGGAAGTGCATATGCCGCTGTATCAGAGACGAGCTGTTTCACAAAATTATGTACTGGTTCAACGACGACCTTCATCATGTCACGCGCCCGTTTGAACGCAACACATATGTCCATCAAGTTTTCGTCTGAGTTGGACGTTCTGTGCTCCGTGCTGAGGGCGGTCCAGGCTGTCTTCTGATTCTTGGCGGTTGTGGACCCGTCTCTGAATTCTGAAAAATAGAAAACTTCCATCTGTTTGACATTGTACAGGTGATGAAGACCGTTTTTCTCGTCAATTAAGACGTAGAGCTTTTTTTGCTCTAGCATACCGGTTTCGGCGACGGCCCTCAACGGGTTGAAACTGTCCGTCGCTACGATATAGGACGGCGCCTGAAGGCCTGCCGTGCTCTTTCGTTTGATAGTTGTAGCCTTGTCCAGTTCTTTGAAATCAACACCTGAAAGCACGATTCCGACCCTTACTCGAAGCTCGTTACCAACCCTAATAGCTTCTATCAGATATCGGTGTTGTTGCCAAGTATAATTCCAGGCAACGCTAATATCATCAAATCAACCCTAGCATCCACATTTCCACGTTATTCGCCGCCCAGGTGTTATAAGTGTTTAAATCGTCCTCGCACAAGAAGTACTTTCTCGCCTTCTGGTCTCTGGTAGTAACTGAATCTTTATACGGTCCATCCATTCGTTGCATTCTGCATCACCAGTAATTGCGTTGCCGACTTCTGCTTCTGCCATAATACGCAAATTCTGGTCTCGTCATTGAGACGGCAGGTCCTCAGTCCCCATGCTCCCTCTTCGATATCACCTAGCAATATGAGAATATGATGCCCAGATCCAGTAGAGTCCAAGACAGGAGGCCAAGCCAAACATCATCGATATTAAGCACCGTCCTTCCATGATGTTTCAGGATCTTTGCTGCGGAAAGACATTCAGCGGATTTATATCCTGTATTTCTCCGAAACAGATCTTCTCAAGCGGGATTCCTACCGCCCTCCTCCCCAGGAAACGCGTGGTCACCCTAATCAAATGTATCACAAAGGCATGCGCCAGCCCACAATCATTTGGTCGCAGCCTTTTGTTTTCGACATGCCTTGTTTCTGCACGTATCCAGATGGCCGAGCATCATGTTTAGGAATGCTCTGATTCTGATCGTGACTCAGTTTCCGTGGCCCCAGAGCAAGGCCGATACCATATCGGGCCTACTATCAGACGCTGATCTTCTAGGCAATCCTTGCCGACGCATAGCGGCCGAGGATTCAATTGAAGCAGCCAGCTTCCAAATTTGACAAGGTACCTCCTAATCGCAGATTGGAGGAGAGGTATCAGGGAGTATGTGTTCGTTATCGTCACTGGGCTCCTCCGCAGGGTGACGCGAGATATATTCCTGCACCGTGTGGAGGTAAGGTGGTGCGCGCTGAACTTGAAGAATTTGGGAGACGTTGACCGGAGACCTATGAGCGTAAGTAATGTGGCTTAGTCTGAAGGAGGGCGCGGAGTGGAATATACAAGAACGCACTTCGAAGACCAGCCGCATCACTGCATGGGTAAACGGAGTGGCCAAACATGTTTGAAATGAAGAGGCGTGAGATTTTCCAAGTAGTTGGCAATGGAGAACAGGATGCTGACACTGTTTAAGAGGAGATCTTTTTGGGTAATCACAGAGAGGGATACCATATTGCCCAGCAAGATGCTTTTGAGGGGCTCCAACTTCTCTTCAACATCCTTCTTGTTTACCAATATCTTTGGGGTCATCTATAGGGATATCCCCATCGGCTCTAGAACTAGTTGTTAGCTTGATAGCTGCCATCAACGAGCCCTTACATTTTGCTTGGTCCTCCTCGGCTTGTTGACAGGTGTACGTAGGTATCCTTGTGGTACTTTTCGACATGCTTGCGTACTGCAGCTCCCTTCATAGAACTAGTTTTAGCAGAAGGGCCAGATAGGACCAGTCCTAGTGTACTTACCCTGTGAAGATGCTGCCATACCATTCGCAGCGGTTCATGCACATTTGGACATCCAGAACAACGTACTGCGTGAAGGTCGGCCATTGCCTAGAACCAGTCCTAGCCAGCATCTTGATGGGTTATCAGCCTAGAACTAGTCCCAGACTCACTTGTGGATCCTATCATGGGTACAGTTGTTGCATGCATGTGGGTGGCCGTTCGGCCAGGTTAGATATCCGCGTTCATCCAACGGCTCGGCTCATTTTACTGATTGAATTTGAGAGGCATCTTTAGAACCAGTCTTGAGCAAAAGACGGCAGAGGCGTCGACTGCAATTTCTCGGGGGCCCCCGGTTTTCTGTTGTTCTCGGAATAGGCTTGGTTATGAGCCTTGCGAAGTGCGTCGCTTTCAGCATCGGTACGGGTCTCGCCAGCCCAAGGTTTGATGGTCACCCTCTCCTCGCATGGGATTCCCTAGGATTGGAGAGTGTGGATGGGCATATCATTGACGACCAGAGCCCTGACATAGTCCGTCATTTGGAAAGGTTTCTGTACCACTGCCACGCAGCCTTCGAAACCGTTGTAGGTCCGGATCTTATCCTTGGTAAATAACCCTGCCGGTATAGCGCTATGCACCTCAAGATAGGGCCACAAGGGATCCGAAGCGTCCTAACTGAGAAGTAAGTTCTGGGACCGGGAAGAACTGACCAGACCGTTGGTGAAACACCTTCGCATGCAGTAGATTCTCTGGAAGGCCCAGAGTATCAAATCCTCCACATAGTCACATTTAGCAACCCGCGTTCGGTCCCAAGCTTATGTTAGACCACTTAAACACTGAACACAGGAACCTACTGAGTGTGCACACGTGCTGCGCCCACCACTGATCATACCCTTGTTCAAACTCTTCCAGCCGTCTGTGAACTCACACGCTTACGAGAACATCTGTAAGTGGACACCTGAGCAACTGAAAACTTCCAGGTTTATTAGAACTTCCGAAGATCCCTATCTCGAGCTCGTCGTTATCATCACTAGGCCGATGAGGCTTTGCTAACTTCTTCGTAATACAACCGCCAGTTCTCGACCATCCGCGTCTTCTTCGAGTTAGGTCGATACTAAGCATCAAGTCTAGGGGTCCTATCACCATCATGAAGCTAGTAGTATACCTCAGAATATCCTCTCGGTAGGCCTGCGTTTCCACGTTCTGTAGGGAAGAACAGTCCCGCCTCCTCTACCAGATTCATGGACAATATGAGGAAGAGCCCCCGCCGGTTGGCGCACCTGCATTGCAGTGTTGTCAAAAGTCGTCGGATGAGATTTGCGGCGGCTACACACTTTGTCAAAGACGGACCCGTCAAGTACCAGCGTGGACTTACCTTTTTGCTTCCCTGATTTCATTCTGTTTCAAAGTCCAGCCGCGTGAGAGACCTGCCCTAGGAAATTCTCATAGCCAGGGAGAGGCGAGCAAGTCGTGAGCCGAAAGTTGTAGTTGTAGCTCTGGCATTGGTGGTCGGTGTGGTGGTGGTGGCTCTAGTGCCACTGCCGGTAGTCCTGGTGGCAGCTCTCTCACGAGCTCGAACTTGCCAATACCTCTCTTTGGTGAATCAACCACGCTTCTGGCAGCGGGTGCATGCCGGAGAATTGTCCGGTGCGATAAGATCTCTGAAAGCTCAACGTGCTCCTGCTCGAGGTCTATGAACCTTTCTCTCCCATCATGTCCATCGTAGGGATGTTTGTATAGAGCGGCAGCCATTATCGGGGAACAATTTTGTCATCCGACCCCTCCGTGACTGATCCCGATAAGACATACCGACAAAACTGTATTTGTTGGCATACCAACAGACAACGCAGTTATTGCGGCAGAGCACAAGCGGTCTAGGGAGCAGGCAGCTCCGCAACCGGAGTTAGCTCATTGCAACTTGATCTTCGTCCTGTCCGTGTGCTGTATGTTTCTACCGCAGTAGTGCTGATGTTTCTGGACGCAGAATGAGTCTGTCTTTTTGATCGATGGACCAAATATTAGGTCACCATCGAGGTCTATGTCCCGACATTGAATATGGCCACCATTGAGTGGTGACGGAGAACGGAAGCACGTCGGAAATATGGCCAACGTTTGTCTGATGAGTACTCTCGTTATCGCTGTCAACTGATGGACATGTTCGTGAGAGAGGAGCATCTGATGATTGAGGCGTCTTGTATAAATACAGTCCGCGGATTCATGGAGCAGCGGCGAATGCCAACAATATCTCGTGGATCCATGGTTGGGGAGGAAGGTGTACCTGTGGGCGGTGAGTTTGATGAGATACTGTTTTCTGATGTGCAAGGTAGTGTAAGAAGTGTTGGAGCTTGATCCCCTGCATTCCCATTTCCTTTGCTCCTTGCAACCGATCCTCGACAGCTTTGTGAAGCGTGTCAGTGGTGAGATAGTGTTTGATTCGGGCCATTCGTCCCCAGGTGTTGAGCCACACCCCCGAGGCGCCGATCGAGCCGGGCATTGAGGTGGAGCAACAGCATTTCTGGATGAGCTCAACGCTCAATGTTAGTCTTGTCCATAGAGTATATATACTTATATCGTGTCATCGCTGACACCTCTGCCCATGGAGGAAATGTCATCTGGCTGGATGAAGGACCAAATAACGAACTCGACTCGCGTATAATCCCCAATAGCTCATGTATGAGCCCGAGGATATGTTGAGGTATGAAACAACCCAGCCGACCTGGAGCAGAGCCTTGCTCAGGGTATCCACTCCGGGAGGGCACGGAACGGATATCGAGCAACGAATAATGGGCATGAAGCCAGTATGGACAGCGCTCCGGACATGGATATATTGACAAACCACCAGTGTCACCGAAGTAAGTGTGTCGGGCTTTGCGTCTGTTGCGATAATGCATGTATTCCTGCTGCCCCTCTTGCTGCTTCAAGGTAGTCGGGTATTTAGAGGGTTCTGTCTGCATGGAGGAAAGTTCGCCTCTGCGGACAATGTCCACTCGTTATCTGCTATGGTGATAATCCGGCCCTTTTCCACGGCGCGATCGCCTTGCTCGACGGCATCTCGTCTTGCGTTACGGGCCTTCGAGGATGCCCGCCGTAGCTTTCGCCGCTGGGTGGACACAATGTGGTTCAGCAAGGAAAATCTTCTTCATTGAATCCGAGACCTCCCTTTCCGCCTTTTCGGCCCTTCGCTCCATTGCTTCAAGGACTGCTCTTGTTGTTCGAGTATCCGAGCGGTATCTGGGGGTTATTCAGTGAGAATTTCACGTAACAGCTTGAAGGCAGGATGTGCAGCATCTCCTGAAGGCAGGAAGTCGGCTCTCTATCTGGATGCTGTTCTATCACAGAAGTCTAGAGACGAACTGACGAATGCCGGGGTGTGTAGCCGTCGTTCCTCACCTTCATGGACCCATACAGGGGACAGCAGTCTTTCGCTCGTCGCTTAAATCCCTCTGTGTCAAACCCAGGATCCATATGGACATGGTTCTTTCTTTGTAGGACCGCGTCCGAGTCATAGAATTTGATCGCTCGACCGTCGTATCTGGTATACACATGGAGTTCCACCCCTTCACGATTGATCTGCCACTTTGCGAACCTTCTGGCATATTCTTGGAAAGACAATGCTCTGTATGGGCGACATTTTAACCCTTTTCTCTCCTGGTCGATCATACTTCTGTTCGTCAACCGCTCTAGTCCATGCAGAAGTGGAAGCGTTCCAATTGATCCAAGAGGTGCTAGGCTGTGATCTGTCTAGCTGAATATCCTAGAAGGAGGAGTAGACACCATGCAACTATGGAATGTACAGAAGCCCATGGACCTTGGACATCAACCCAAGAGCATCGTAAACAAGCGCAGCGAGAGGCGGCGACAACGAACGACTGTCAACAAAAGCTCTGCTGACGAGACTCGTAAGAAGTGTCTCGACGGCCGTGATTAAGCTAGGCGAGAGAGGCGTCCCAACGGATCCGATGACGTTTCACTTGCCGTAGTCGGTCGTCGGGTGTGTCGGCCACTTTTTGACGGTCTCGACTTCAGCACGATCCATTCGTAAACCTTCCCCGGATACGATGAATCCCAGAAACCTCGTATCAGTGACATGAGGCTCCGACTTCTCCACTTGCATGTAGAGATTATTCTCCGTTGCGTCTCGGGCCAAGATTAGTCAGCGGTGGGCCTGGCGGGAGTGACCAGGCTTGGCAGGGGTTCAGGGGGTTGGTGTTCTGCGTCTTCCAGTTCTTGGCATCTCCCAAACCACACCAGGGTCATGAACAGCAGCAGCTGGTTTGTCCTTTGGCTCAACGGGAAGATTTATTCGCGCGTTAAATTGCATTGGAAGTGTTGGCGTTCGTAACGAATTAGCTCAAAGTGGTCCGAAGGTCACAAGCTAGATATATCAAGGTCAGCACGGCCAGTCTTCCAACAAAAGAATTTATCTTGCTGGGACATACGTTGTATCATCTGGTCGGCAAGGCAACACTTTGAAGGCCGTCTTTTTTGAACGTCCATAGAGCAGCTATGCTAACCACTTGGTAAGGATGCAAGGTGAACTACCGTGGCATACCCTGCAGTTGAGCCCGGTTTGAATCGGGAATATTCAACATCTTTGCAGATTTCTGAGGTTGATTTGTTGGAAGCGCCGATTGTCTAACCATTCTTCTTGTTCCTGGAAACGTACAATTTCATCATCTGGAATTTTTGTAAAATTGGCTTTTAAAAAGGCCCTATTGTCCTGAATGTCTTCTGCAAGCTGTTTGGTGTACCTGCGGGGTAAGTGCGGGAGGTGGTGGCTGTGGAGTTGGGGTAGCAGTAGTCACAGGTAGACTAGACGGCGTTGCTGCCAAATGAGGTGTAGGCACTTCCACAGGAGGGTGGAAAGCCGAGGCATGCGCAGTGTCGGAGGCGGCGACAGGTTGGCGGACAGGTGGTGACTTTTGTTTCCAGCAAGTGTTCCGACTGTTCCCGTCATCGTTAGCATGTTATGGAATGTTCTGTGTTCGCTGAGACTGACCTAGTTTGTGTAGTAATCGCCATGGTACCCAGAGGAAAATTCCAGAGCCACGGCGGCCATGAGCTGTAATCTAGAGATATATTGGGGAGAATGTCCCATTGTATCCCGCCGTGCAGAAAAATAATGGACGAAGTTCGATTCTTTAACTGATGTATGTCTTGATTCTCTCATGTTTGCAGCTACCTGAAACTCCGTCCTTGGACAGCTGACACGGTATGCATCGACGAGTTGACTGGTCGCTGGAGCGGCCCACCTTCAAGAGAGCAAGTCCGAGATGCTCGAGATTTCAGCATCGAAATCGCCTGGTCGTAAGCTGTCGCAAATTTGAGCCACTCAAGATTGGTCTCCTGACGGCGGAGAGCAGATGGACGGGTAAGAATGACCCAAGCATGGCTAGAGTATTGCTGTAAAGCTAGCACTGGCCGCAAAAGATATTCAGAAGTTCAGCCTGGAAGAACTTGAAAGCGTGCTAGAAGGGATATCAGGGATGACTTTTGAGTGGGTGTTGTTTTTCTGACGCGAAGCAGATCAAAATATTGCAGTTTACCTGTACACATGGTGTCCCACATCATGAATCTCGGGTGTAGATATGCTCGGCGTTTGCCGACAGTCCGCTGTCCCAATGTCAAAGCAGTTCATTGCTGCATATTGCCTTCAGACTTGCTCTCTTACTTCTACTGCCTTTCTCAACAACCTCTTTGTCCTCCAAATTCTTTTACCAGCGTGGCCTGCCAAAAGGCGCAGCCTTCTTGGTTCTCAGAGGAAATCGTATCGATCTCTCTTCTTCTGTATAGTCACGTTCAGGATATCAGACACCCACACGTCCAGATTTCCCTGTCTGTCAAGGACGAGTTCGCTAGCCATTTATTAACTTCCAAGATCATATAGGCGGCCGCGAAGTATCCTTCCGATCCTCCGACCCATTGTCCAGCATCTTGGTGATGCTTGGTATCCGAAGGTCGTCCCATTTGTTCAGAGATGGAGGTTCCCTTGTGGAGATCGTGGAGATCCTGTTGATGTAGTCGCGATCATGGCTTCACTCCTGCTTTCCCATTCAGTGGAATAGAGACGATCCTCCAGTGGACATCCGGTTTTGTCTCTGTCCTTCGACTGGACAGTTAAGCTACTGGTCCGATCACGATAGTCAGTTCCCTTATCCCATTCTCCTTGAGCTGGTACTCACACCGGACGCGTAGCTAACCCGCTGCTTATTGTCTGTGGCAAGGCGGTAGTGCCTGGCTTGCCATTCCATAATCACTACAGCCAACTGAACGGATAATGGTGGAACTCGTTACCTTTGTACTCCAGAATAGCCTGGAAACGATCACCTCTTCCAACTCCTCGAGGGTAGGGCACTGCAGATTTCTCAGATGTCCCGTCAACTCACGGAGTATAATAGGAGGGACCTTCGCCCAACGGGCAGCAGCTTGAAGACAAAATGTGCAAGGCACCTCTATACTGAGGGGTGTGCTGCCCTGAGGAGCAGACTGGAGGGAAAGTCGTGCTTTACCATGAGCCTTCAGTCGAAGTGTACATTGGGCAATTAAAAAGGATGGGCTCATACCAGCTCTGGTGTGGTGGGCCCAGGAGCTTTGGTGGGTACGGCATTCTTTATAGTAGGCGTACAGTATATTCCTAGGACTACCCCGCTTTGCTAACATTCATCCTAGTCAGAAACGAGGGCTGTGACTCAATCGCCGTTCAATCTTCATCGGGAGTTTGACCGCTGCTATGACCCAAGACAGCAAGCCGCAAAAGTTTTGTTTGTCAAACATGAAGATGCGGGGTCGACGAGCATATTCACACTCGACAATTGTTTGCTCCTGAGTCATACCCRTTCTGCGTCATTCTTTGGAGTTAGGCCAGCTGGCTATATAATCGACGGATATCCTGCAGGATCCCAGGAGATCATGAGTCCGGCCAGTCAGTCAGCTACGTCCACTCCCTGTATGCACGCTACATCGGCCTCAATAGCAGTATATACGGCGTTCAACTCGGCTCACGTCATAGACAAGCCTGCGTTTGGCAWCCAGCTGTTAGCCTTGACGACACCTTTCGAGGAAGCTTTGCGGCGACCGAGGGACGCCGTTCAATAGAGGTACTTCGGCCGCCTTGTATAGCAGTCCTGGAAACAGCTTTATGCTTTGAAGGTGCATATGCCTAAGCGGTATCCATCTTCTGAGGTTAGACATACATATTCTCTACAATTATTTTACCGCTTCGAGTCAGTCAAGTTTGATACTCTTGGCCTTGAATCCACCGCCACTATCATGTTCTTCATCCAGGAAGTACTCGTGACTTTCGGCACATTTGGGCTGTCCTTTCGCACATCCTTAGAGCCGATGACGATGCTCTTCGTTCTGTTTATACACCGTACGGAATTCCTGTTTTTACAAGATCCTACTGACTATTCGATATTGAAAGTCTTGTATCCTGTGCTCTATACGCCAGGATGCGTAGTTGAGATCAAGAAGAAGCATATGGTCGCGGTACCGAAGATGAGCAAGCTTGGGAAAGCTAATTGTCTTGCCTGGGTTGTCTACGACTGGGTTGTTCCTTCAGACGAGGAAGGAAATTGAGAGCCTGCATTTAGGAGTCCCCCAGGGACTTTTGCTCCATCTTTGCCCCTGGCTTCGGTCACCTAGGTCCGAAGAAATGAGCAGCAACCCAGGTCGCAGTGCTCGCAATGCTCCATAAGCTCAGCGCTCCTACCTCGGTCTCGAGGGGAGATGTCCTGACGACGGACTACCTCAAGTGTCTACGTTCAGGAAATCTATGGAATTACGGATCTCGAGGCAGTTTTCTCGAAGAATGCTTGTGCTAGACACATGACCCGGTCTTTTTGCCGGTCCAAGTACTGTCCTGTTCTCGCTGACTTCACCGCATGGAAGAACTTCGGCAAGCGTGTCGTGTAAGCAGACGCCAATTACTCGGGGAGTTCATTGATAACAGCTCTATCTGGTGGTGTAATCCACCAAGGTATGGCCTTGTGGATTACCTAGGAATGGCTCCTTGGATGGTCACGTTGTAGATAAATCTCTGTGGAAGAACTGGGTTTGATATGGATGCTGATCCTTCAAGAACGAACAAAAATTATTCACGAGGACCACCCTGCTTTGCGGTAGAATTTGGGTTCCGAGCTCCACGCTTCGTACTCCAATCCATCGGAACATGGAATCTGCTCTCTCTTGTCGAAAGTCTTCATCCTCTCTTGACACGGTCTTCTTCATGAGGGCAGGCGTTGTTCGTTGAGATGAGGCTATGCAAAGGGAAACCCACCTCCCACAAAAAACACCACTCGTCTTCGGGCTAAAGAGCTTCGCGGCAAGTGGTCTTGTCGAAAGAATTGTAATACCTTGGTTCCAGAACTGGAACTGAACACTATACTACAGCGCTTGCTCTCTCCGCCTTCTGCTTCCTCGGAGCCTCACCAATCCTCGTATGCGGCGGCCATCCCTGTCATACTCCGGGCAAGTAACTTAAATAGGTCTCCGCACTACTGGACGCCTTGACACTGAATGATTGCGTCACCCAGAATAATTACACCGCTCGCCTCGAAACGAGGCACATTCCTATACAGGAATACATTTATCCAATGCCTGGTGCTCCGAGCTGGCCGACGGCACTGTCGTCATTCCGCACCCACGCCTGAACAACCTCAGGCGTTCTCTGTTAGGCTCAAGCGTGCAACGCACTATAATTTGCAGTCTGCGAGTTTGTGGTATGCAGTTGTCCTGGACCAACCCACAAGGATGCCCCGAAGACAAAAGACAAAGCAAGGAGGATGGCCTCCATGCTAGAGGAAGAAACAAGGGAAGGAGAAGTGGATGGTAGCAGGACTGAAGTCATCGAAGAGGCTGTGCACGACAGCTTAGTCGCCTGCGCAGAGGAGTTTAGGCAGGACGAAGACATAGGAGGTTCAGGGATGGAGGCCGCACCACAAACATCACAGCCGGAGCAGGACCCAGGACGCTGGGATAGGTTCCCTACGCTGAACGATCGTCCTTTCAAGGACTATACTCATCTTTGTTYGATGTTGGAGGCAGGAGGACGCCTGTATTTCATTTCAGATACTGCAGTGTCAAAGGCATCGGAGTTACCAGGCCCAACAGACAATCGACACTGTCAAGAAATGGGTGCAACCTTGCCTCTAGCAACATAACCCCCGGGCATCCTTCACTTTTCGGTCCATCTTTTTCCATAGTGCCAAGATATTACAAGGTTTTTGACGACCCACTTGACTGTAGCAGGCATGTACAGCACAAAAAGACTATCAATTACGTCTCGGTGGTAATACTTCAGGTCTGACGTCTTTTGCTCACCTGGGTCTTGGAAACTTCAGCTTGGAGAAGGATCGCAGCCCAGATTTTCTCTTTCCCTTTGACCATTTGTCCCTGGGGAATGGGATATCTGAGGCTCTTGCTGTTTGCTCCGACCGCAACGACTGCAAGCCTGACGGACAAGACGTGCTTGTACATCTGCAGATTGGATGCGGTCCAATGACTGATACGCCTCCCTACCTAGGCACATGCCCGGCTGCAGATTGCCGCTGTTAGTCATTGAGCATCGACAGAAAGAGATCTACTACGAGGAGTCATTCCTGTTTCATGTACCACAGTCTACCGGTGAGTCATCCAGCCCTTGCATTGTGTCTTCCCCGCAAGGAGGCCTCAGTGCTTATAAAGTCAGTCTACCACATGGGTCTAGGGGTCATTCTTTTCTTATATACAGTATTGCAGTCAGAGCAATTCAACATCAGCACAATCACGCAACCGGAGATAACAGGGGTAGAACAAGCAGTAAAGCGGCTAGTGACAGCCCTGGATAATACAACCGTTGCCCTCGATAGTGTGGGCATACAGATGGAGAGTAGGGATGTTCAGACCGTTGTTGTTAAGTCGGTCGGAGTGCCGAGGCGGCTATAAATGTGATGAAATCCGCGAAAAAGGCGGAGGAGGATGCCCACAGCATTCGATTTTGCTAGCTTTTCTACGGTTGGTTCGTAGCAGTATCAACCTGAAAGCGATATCGACTATATGTCGACTTAACATGCACGGTTCTACAAGCACTCAACATGTGGATTGTAGTCGAGGTCGAGGCGGGATCAATCTCGGCCTCGGCCCAGCTGTGACGTGCTCGCAGAAAGGGTTGCACGGCCAAGGTCCGCAAGTGGGGTTGTAGGGACCCTCATTTACCTTCCTATACCACAAGGCAGGACCAGGCGGCAAACAGATGCGCCACCGGCAAACCGTAACGTCAATACATGCCCGGGTCACACGGTCCTTCTTGGTTGGTGGATCGGTGACTTACCTACTGCACGACGTCACGTTGTCCGAGCTGGGTTTACCCGTGCCGGCAATGGCAACATTACTTTCTTCCGTCGCCTGCAAGCAGTTGACCAGCATGGAAACCATTTCCCGCTCCAGCCACCGTCGACCCTTAATGCCAGGCAGGTGATATATGGAGAGACCGTGTCCAGTATGTCGACTGGTTSCTAACCGACTTCATGGGGAATGCGTGCTTTTGTGTTCATCGTCGACACGTCGGACGACCGGCCCTGGACTCCGATGGATCGGCAATATCACTACCAAAGAACAATCGATGAACAAAAAGACGGAAAACCGCATGATGGCGGAGTGTCTACGGTACCGCGTTCCAAGGCGCCGCTTGGTTGTCAGATATCACCCCGTATGACGGCGAAGCTTCGATGATAGCACACTACTGTCCCGGACCGGCATTCCAAAGAGGTTCTGAGTGTGTGTTGTGCAGCTAGGAGCGATGCCCCATTGTCCTCGATCCAATCCCTTGGATCACACCGATTGGTTGAAAGAGTTACTCCACCTCTGTCTTTACCGCGATCAGTACCACCTACACCTAGGAGCATCATATGCTTTCATATATATGGATGTCTACATTCGATCTGCCGATCCAGAGCATCCTATCGCTCCGGTTCCTGTCTGGTCTAAGAAACTTCTAACGTCTACGTACTGGTAGCGACGCATCCTGGGATCACTGTCCTGCGGCTAACACGAATGGAGGGCCGCGGGACCGACGGAGAAGTTGGCTATGGTGAACGGGATGACGAGCTACTTCGACGAGGGATCAGTCTATCTGCCAATCGAGCTACTTGTCTGTCGCAAAGCTGGTCAGAGCGTTGTGTGGAGGAGGGGTAATAATGCAATGATTGCGTTTTCCTGGGTCGAAGGCTCGATCGAGATTCAAACACGGCTTGATAGTGCAGCAACAGTGTTAACCGGGGAAGCCGAAAGGCCGATAGCATTGACGACAGAAAGGGGATGGCATGCCATAGCCAAGACAGTCATCTCTCAGGCAGCAGTAGTTCATCAAACTGCTGTATACGTTATCAGCAAATGGAAGTCTGTCCAGGCCGCAATCACAGAGAAAGAAGAGCGTCTTAGAACGCAGAAGGAGCTTTTAGAGGCTAGAGATAAGTCCCTTGAAAGGAGGGAGAGGGAGTTGGAAGAGAAGCAGCGTAGCAGCTAACGTGATCCCACGTAGCTCTACGTGTGAGCTCATCTCACTTCTCGTCAACTCCATCTCTCTACTTCTCATCACCACCGTACGCAAGCTCTTCGGTGACTTCGTCCTGCCGGCGAAGAACAAATACTTTCAGCCTCGCATGCGCCTGCTGCCCGTGTCCTGCTAGACGCATGACTGCTGTTTCGTCAGGAGCATCGCGTGCTGGTCACATGTGCGAGCTCTGGCTGCCCGGCGTCGAGCTCTGCTGCCCGGCGTCTTCATGGCTTGTGCCTTGCTGGTGTGGGCAGTTGGATCGGAAAGGGAGGTGGATTTGGTAGGGAAAGTTGGTGTGGTGGTTGCGGTTGTGGAGAAAGGAAAGCAGGGTTTTGAAGGCACGGGGAAGGAGGGAAGGGAGCAAAGATGGGAGGTTTATGAGAGTGTGTAACTCTTGAGGGGCGTAAGTTACCTTTTTTGCTATTTCTGTTTTGAACGTCCTTGATCTTCTGACGTAATGGTGTAGCATAGTCTGGATTGCCAAGGTGCCTCTCCGGATCTTTCTTGGTTAACTGGCTGTGAAACAGTTGGAGGATGACTCCAATCTGGATGAGTGCAACRACATGATGCCCTTATAAAGAACACGGAACAAGGGGAGAAGGATTGTCAGTCATACCGGTACATGGAGAAGAAACTGGTCTTGAAAGCACAGTTTTCCCTCTTCTTGCAGCCACCACCAAAAGCTTCTTCCTTTTCAGTCTGTCGAAAAGACAGTAAGTCCTCCTCCTCCTCCTCCTCCTCCTCCTCCTCCTCCTCCCTCACAGCACTTCCCAACCGCCTTCTCCACGGGCGTATTCACAGGAAAAAACCCCATCTAACGGTTCCTCCACTCCCTAGATGTCCGACCCCAACAACCCTTCTTTCCTCCCTTCTTCTTCGGGCGCAGCTGACCCGGTCCCTCTCAACGCTCCTCCCACGCTCCACCAACTCTCGCCCTCCGGGGTAGGGCAGCAGCAAGGAGCCCCGGCAGGGAATCCCGTGTGTGTTGAATGCGGGAAAAGGCACCCCGGMAAATGTGCGGGGAAGTGTAAGATCTGCGGAAAGTACCACCCCGGTGGTCCGAAGGCCTGCCGTTACCGCGGGCATCAACAGCACCAGCAAAGGCAGCAAAGGCAGCAACAGCAGCAACAGCAAGGGGCGGCTGCTCCGGGCTCAGCGTAGGACGTAGCCCTTGTCTATGCGGCGTTTTTGCAGGCGAATACCGGCACAGGCGTTGGTAAGAATCGCTTCTCTGGCGGCGGCAGCAGCGGCCGKGGTGGTGCTCGTGTTGGCGATGGGCACGGTGGGCGTGGTGGCTTCGGTGGTAGTGCTGGGCCCGGCTGCACCGGCCCTGGTGGTTTTGTCGGTGGTGTGCCTGGTGCTGGCGGTGCTGTTGGTGGTTTCGGTGGTGGTCCTGTCGTTGGCAGCGGTGCATATGAAATGGAGTTAGACGGAGGGCCTCTTCAATTATGACCTGAAACTCTGCACCACGCACCTGTGAGGTTGTCTTGCTCCTTTCTGTCCCGGGGCACACGGTTTCTTTGCTACAAGTTACTAAACTATCTCTGCACTTGCTTCCAGCTCTGAGAACAAGAACAGGTTTCCAGCGTTCTACCCGCCCTCTGAGAGAGATTCGGAACCATGAATTTGTACGAGAACACGGCGCGCTCTTACGTCAAGTGCGACCACGCGAAGGAGTTCCGAACAAATGGGAACACAACGGTCGAACAGATGCGCCGTATGTTCCAATTGGCTGTGGCCCGGCGATTCAATGCCATGGACACTAACAGCCCTCAGGAGATTGCTATAGTGCCTTTGGCCATGAGTTCGTACCGACAATTCTACCATATCGATGGTACCTCAATTTGGCCGCCGTGGGGAACATTAAGCCAATTTGTCCGTTCCATCTTGAACAACGGAAGTGTATATTCGGCTCCGGTTGTTCCGTTACCAATCTGTGCAAAGAGTTCCAACAAGGGGTAAGGAACTGCATCTTGTCACGCGAGTATGCTAATTACATTAGAAATGCAAGCAAGAAGGATGAAGCCCCTGAGAGCCCTCCCCCACCCACCCCCCCCACAACTATCAATCTCCGGACAAGACGTGACCAAACCCGTGTGCGGCACATGCAAGAAGCGGCATTTCGGCCCGTGCAACGGGCGCTGCAGCATCTGCCGCAAGGCCCACTTCGGCGGCGCGGCCCGGGAGGAAAATGTTCACATGAATGGAACATGTAAAGCGATCCTCAATGGGCAGCTCTGTGAGAGGGAACATTGTGTTATGGGACACGAACACCACGTGATTCGGTTTTCGAAGTCGATGGATCGGATGGAGTGGCCGGAGGTGAACCTAGTAGGGCAAATTCGCATGAAATCTACCACATTGCAGCAGCATGCACAAAAAATATGAGATCGGTGGATGGAATCCACGACATTGCGGCGGCATGTATGAAATACGGTGTCGACATGTTGCCGAAAAGGCTGATCGTTCAATGGCTCAATGGACTTGACCGAAGGGCTGAATGTGACCAGGCCTCGACCTTAGAGAAGCGTTGTCGTATAGCACAGATGCTCCACTGTTGGAGGTCGTTAGACCTGCGGTGGGGCATCTGCAAGAATCTGTTTYATCAGGAACTGTAGCGAAAGAGACGGCGCTATCTGGACAACTGCAGCGCGACGGTGCAGATGACGGGGGCAGATGACATGGACCACGATTTCCACGTCTGTCGATGGTCTAGTGGTCCAAAGAACGCGGGTATAACATCTGAGAGTCATCGTGAGGCTTGGATGGTCCATGAAGCAGCAGGAAAATATCATCGCATACAATAACTGGTCAATCACCCAATGGAACGTTGAGCTCTTCTTGACAATACTGGGGGTACTGGTCTATAGCATCCGTGCGGCGCATATAGTCGCATTGAGCGCACCAATACGGTCCGTGATTTCAACAATGCCCACACGAGGGGCACGGTCCTGGTTACCAACTTCAAGACCGGGTGGACATCACTTAATCTCCAAGAGAACTGTCGGAACGTAGTCTTCCTCGATCTCCCTGAAGGGGCCAATTCGTGGGGACAGGGTATCCGCCGGGTGCATCGCATGCGGGCTAAACGCTTCCAACGGATCTGGATCATCACTGCAAGAATTGCAAACAGGCAACCGTCAGTATCTCGACCTCGATCGATCATTGTCGCATCTCTTGACGTCACGACCTCGTCCTACCAAATTTGCAACTTAGAAGCATGACTCGGGTTAGTTCAGCTCCCGACTAAACGGATGTTGCAATAGTTAGTGTCGAGGCTGAACGGGTGTAGACGGGGGTGGAGAACACAGCAGCTGGAAAGTCCCATTATGTGACCCCTGAACCCCTTTTTCTATCGATGTATGCTTGACGCCTGTCTTGCCGTTCTATCTCAATGAGACTTTGAGTGGATTGCGCGACTAACATCAGGGTACCAACGGTCACTAGCCGCCGCGTTTTAACAGGCATGGTCCTGCCGGTTTAAGTCAGGAGTGCTATCACAGCGGTCACCTCCTTTTTTTAACCAGGGACTTTCAGAATACCTTGATATTCCTGTCCTTGGCCAGCTTTCTACTGAAGGGGGAGCAGATTCGGKGTGTACCTGATGTATGTGGTTCCAAGGCTCTTCMTTTATGTTGGAATGAGCGCATGGGGAGCTGGTCCACGCCACTTCAAGTGTTTGGATACACGGTACGCACAGTACCGTTTGTGGTCAGCCGAAAGACCACGAGGAGATATGTCTTCTCCTCTGGGAAGAGAAGATGAAACGGCTGTTGTCCGTACCAAAACTACACAATACAGCACAACTATCAACCTCCGGGTGCTTCTGAAAATACGTCGTCCTTGAAGATTTTTCTGTCATTGTGCCTAGAAAGCCTTGCCCCTCTGGCAATAGAGTTTGGCATTGCACACCTAGTTGTGTGGGCTTGCTCGTATAGCAGAAAAGGCATGGAGAATATGCCAGATTGGCCAAAGAAGAGACAACAGGTTGGAGAACTCAACAACAGCGTACGCACTCGAGTTCGACATCCTCCCTAATGGAATATTCAAATGTCGAACCTGCCATAAGGAGTTCCGGTCACAGTAAACCTTCCCGGGAACATAAGACGCGGCCACRGGAGTCAAATGGTGGGACTGGGAGTGTATGTGAAAGATAAGCGAAGAGACAGGAGCAATCCAAGAGTAGACTGGAGACGAAGGGCTGAAAAGGCCGAGAAGGAGGTGCATGAAGCAATGATGAAGGACTCTTCACTAAAGCGAGTCAAGACCACATATATCCGAAAGCTGCGACGAATGTTGTCGAACACCACTGTTCAAGACACGCCGCAAAGGAAGTCCGTCCACAGAGGGCTGTGGTTGAGTCGGCAGTAAGGCAGGAGAACCTTCTAACTCCCTCGTCAGCAGATCAGGACTTTGTACGATGATTCGGGCAGCCCGGCGATCTACTGCCGCATCAGAGTTACACACCCACATTTCTACAGCCTACACTACAATAGACAATCTCTACCATATTCGCGCATTTGTCACATGTTATAATGTGAAGATCCTCTCAGAAACCAAGTTCAGGACTACGCCGTGTGATGGAACAGAACAGCGGCTTGACTACCAAGGAGCTGCTTACTAGAAAAGCTATCTTCGTAGAATAAAGATTGAGGCAAAAGCCGTGGGCTACTGATCCAGCAATAATGCGTTGCAGATTGCTCTATCAGATTAGAGCATTGACGGAATTATACTAGTCACAACTGGGGAAATTTCCAGGCCAATTTACTTACGGATATGCCAAAGCACTATCAAGGTCAGTAACCCGCAACGGACTTTCCCCTAGGTGTAAAGGGTACATACTGATCTATCCAGACCCAATCAAGGAGAACCGTTCCATGCTTCTTGCTTTACCGAGGAGATACAATATATTATTGAGCATTGGTGTTCGATAGCCAAAAATAAATTACACCAGGCACGGGTTGGAGAACCCCTTAAGTACCCCTGAGTCTCCAAATAGCGATTACGTAAGCAACCCCTTACTCCGCATCCATCTCCGCGACAATGATAGCCACGAGAATAGAAAGGCATGAAGTCGCCAAAATTTTTTATCCGTTCAATGAAGTCTTCTGGTATTTTATTCAGCGCCCAAGGTTCTATTTGTACGTCTTGAGGGCTTCTAGAATTTTTTTTCGCGGCCTCTCCGGCRTGTGGTTGTAATTAGAAAAATCATTACTCGGCAGTAGCTCCCAATTGTTATTAAATTTCCARAATGCAGCAAAAGAAACGGAATGCAACGCCGGAGATGTAAGTTGATGATTTTGCGCCCATAATTATTTACACATAGTACTACCAGCTGTATGGCGTAATAAACCTCCGTCATTGGGGTCATTTTGTCCCAATCGTGGTCGCGGGAATATTCCCGGGGATCTCGTTGTTTCGGAACCCGCTGAGGTGCTGTCACCATATCCCTGTTATCCACATTGATGTGATATGTAGTGTACCTTACATAATGGAAGGAATCCAATCGTCATTGCATTCACTGAGTAACTTTGCTCCACTGGTGATCGACCCGAGCATGTTTATTTATATTCACGTCGGCGCAGTATGGTGGCTACATTGCCCGGCAACCCAGCTGCAATTCACTCGCACCGCCGACCACTTGGGGATCTACTTCGCAAACAGCATCGACGACAGCAACGCGACACCACTGCTGGCAACCCAAGCGGCAGGTAAGCTGCAGGGCTGAGCCTACAATACGGACGGTCACCTCATGCAAGAGCGAAGGAACGCGAGTATCCCGGTGAACCGACTCCATTCAAAAGCAATCTAATCTGATCTTCAACATCAAACAACAGGAGCGCGGCGCTCAATCTTCATCCAGACATCCGACCAGAACCCGACTCCTCCCTTGACATGGAACACTCCGGGCCTCGACTCATCGACCAACGTCGGTTTGAACGTGCGGAAGAACTATCACAAACGCAATCAGCAACCCCTCTCCCACTCCCGAATCTACAAACGCGACTCACCTGCAATGGTCCCTTGTACAACTCCATCAACGCAATATCTCTGCCAAGGCAGACCCGCGCGCCATACCCAAACGCCATATTATACTTGGTGAACTCCTTGGCCTTGTCCTCGTCCAGCCAGCGCTCGGGGCGGAACTCGCACGCGTCCGGGCCGTATAACTTCTCGTCGCGGTGGACCAGCCACGGGTTACACGTCACCTCGGCGCCCTCGGGCACGAAYTTGCCCTCCAGCTCCATGCCGCCCTTGCTGACGAGCCGTGGGAAGATGTTGGGCGCGCTCGGGCATAGCCGCATGGTTTCTTTCACGCAGGCGACGTA